>CM064498.1:55125404-55248837 GCA_032716605.1 Paralithodes platypus
CAAGTATCAGGGGACGTAACGTAGCACTTGGATTCATTAGGCCATGAAGGTAACTTTTCACACGTCAGAGCTAGGTTAAGGCCCAAACAATTAACAACAGCCATATTGGCAAGGTTTCTATGCGGTTTAGCCTTAGGGGGACTTTAGGTACACCTATTCACACTGGACCTATGGGATAAATTCCAAAGGTATCCCATGCAATGGGTTGGACTAAGTTCTTTCCAGGCGTAGGGAGACAATTAATTTAAACAATATCCTGAGTATCAAAACAGAGGTGCTTAATGCAAAGTCGGGCTTAGGAAGTTTTGGGCAGACTTGTGTGAAAGGCACCTAAGTTCACTTGGAGTGGCCAATGGAATGGGTAGATCGCAATCTGTTAGCTCCCACGACCAAACTCCGGAACTTATCAACTACTTTCAACTGGACTAGTGACTCAATCTCGGGCCCACATAAGGAAAGTGTCGCCAACGACTGTCCGATTCCCGCTGAAACTAAGGCGATGGTTGGGGACGGATGCCAGGATGTAAGTTTCTTCACTAAGTCTAGAAATCAGTAGGTCTCCTTTCTAACCTAGGAGTATTGAGCAAACAGATTCAAAAATGAAGTTCATGCCAATAGGCTGAATGCTTGACTATGGTTTGGTCAGTGTGGATAGTGTTTCTTTAGCCTGCGTTGTCCTGGATAGGTGCTTCCAGGGCAACAAGGGCACGCGAGATATTTCAGCTTTGTTTTAAGTCACGGAGATAGGAGCACTGGTGGTAACTTGATTATATTAGGTGCAAGTATCAGTTGTGCATTCGGGGGACCATTGATTTGAAACTTGAATTGGTGGAAAATTGGTATACACTATAGGTTTGCGTCCCAAAGGGAAGAAAGGAAAACCTATGAAAATTTAGTAGTGGGCCCGGAATCATTGACGATATGCCTTCAACAGTAATGGCACTCTGTTGAACCACATAGTCAGCTGTTCAAATCACCCGCCACGGAGCGCAAGAGACAAAACATCGTAAGCGTATACTCATAATTATCTTACGGACTCTCGTCCTTCTGACGCGGAATGCAACTACGACAAACAAGAATTATAAATAATAAAAAAAAAAAAAATTAGAACTACTAATATGCTATGCTTCCCATCGGTGTGGATGTTGATAGCGTGGGTATGGCACCAAGCCGCCTGGCGCGTCATTAGTCCTTCACGGAACTATCAAGATAACCTAGGAACTTCAGAAAAACGAATGGGAAGGGGATGAAAGGAGGGAGGGCCAGAATCGTCAATGATTATGGGGCCACTTGACTATATATTAGGTTTTCATTCCTTCACCTTCGGTACTCAACCCTATAATTTATTAGTGGCCCCTCATCCATCATTGAATATAGTGCCTGATATAAACAATTCTGGAGGGGGACATTCGTGATAAATATCAAACCACTAACAAAATAACAATAGGATGAGAATAATAACACAGTTCATAGAGCTCAAGCTTGTCTTTTATTTTGTGACAAAAATACAGTAAAATTGTAAAAGAGGTACAGGGGTGTACTTAAAAATATACCTGTGTACAATAATTCTTAAATCTTTGGATAGAGATTGCAGAAAAAATGGCACTTCATATAAATTATCTATTACATGTACAAACAGAATTACTATACTTATGTATACAAAATCTGTAACTGTATTATAAAAAAAATAAATATTTTGTCTATGTAAAATCTATTATACCATATACAACAATATTCTCCAACTCTTGGACGATATTTTCAAGTACCTGAGTAACCTTATGATAAATGAGTCTCACATAAAAAATGTTATCTATGTAAAAAAAAAAAAAAAAAAAAAAAGATAAAAATCCCACACTCTTGACAATGTTTGAAGTCCTCGAGTAACCTTGGAATAATGAGTATCACAGTGGACACACAACACTAACCACGGTCCCGCGGGGCTGAGGGTCTTTGGCTATCACCCCCCCCCCCCCCCCCCCCCCTCTTTTTATAACTAGCAAATAATAAAAAGCACCGAACCTTCAGACCTGCTGTCTCAATGCGACACAGGTCATTCGTGGTTTATCTAGAGTAACAGACAGGTAACGTGTTAAGAAGGTGTGATTTGACGCCCATAAATGCGTCTGCTGAATATCAGTGACTGAGTAATTCTTTAAGAATCTAAGTGAAACTGCCCACTTTCTTATATCATGAACTCGCCCAACGGCTCCCGGATTACTTTCCCGTATCACATCCAATATATAAAGCTGCCAATTGCCGCTTCGTAAGACATTTACCTGTCTGATTTACCCGAAGAGCTCACGGTTGGTTAGGCCGGGACACTCTAATATAGGTCAATAGAGATTTCATCGGACATAACTTGTGGTGAGCATCTCCTCTTTTGAGCGTCGGAACCTCAAATTCGATAACCACATGTTCATTGTGCTCGTTTTTGGCAATGAAAGTAGGCGACGGCGCAATTTGAACATTGACATTGGGCTGTGCGAACCTAAGACAATTGGGTTCGTTGCTCATCGCCGCCAGCTCAGATACCCGGTTTCCTGTAGCCAAGGCCATAAGGAACACAGCCTTCTTTAAGATTGAATCAAAAGTAGAATTGTGACTATATTTCTGAGAATGAAGCAACAACAAGGCTTTGTCAAGTGACCAGGTAGGCGAAGCTTGAAGCATGCACGCATGAATGCCTTCTCCTCCGCCTACAGCACTGAGATTCCTGTTAAATAATAAAAATGGAACTCTGATGGCCGTCATGTGATTCTTTAGCGTAATGACTGACAATCCTTTACGCTCAAATAAGTAGTCTAGGTATTTGAAAATTAAGGACACCGAGGCCACGGTGTGGTCAGTTTCTACGATACAAAGAGTAAAGGCTTTCCAGTGTGATTGGTACTGACGTTGACTAGAGAGAGTATATTGATTGATCAATTTATTGGTTACACTATCACCATAGTGGGCTAACCATTTGGCCTTCTGAATATCCATAAGTCATAAGTCAGCGAGGTCTTTAGGCTGCCAATTGTCTCTTAAGTGGAAATACGAGATCGGGAGCGACACCGGGTTCTCGCACCACGTCTTCAATTGGGAGTACCACACCTGAGCCGGCCACAGGGGTGCGATCATCGAGACTACGCCCCGATAATCCCGTAGTTTGTGAACTACTTGACACATGAGTGAAACGTCTGGTGGCGGAAATAGATAAATGGAATTCCACTTGTTCCAGTTCGTCAGCAGTGCGTCTGGTCCTTCCGCCGGGGTTTGCGCAAGCGCGTGAGGAAGACAGGAAGTCTGTGGTTCTCCTCGGACGCGAATAAGTCCACTTGTGGACGGTATGGCTCTGCAATCATCCATTGAAAGAAGATTTGCTTGAGCGCCCATTCTACTTGTGTGCTCTGTCTCTGTGACAGAGCATCTGCCCACACATTGGCTATGCCCGGCAGATAAATAATCTGCCGGGCATATTATCATATTATGATGCGTGTAGATAAATGTTTAGCTTTTCCGCCAACACAAAGATCTTTTCCGACAACTCTAGCAACACTCGAGACCTCGTTGACCCCTGCTTCTGAATGCATGTGACTGCATTCAGGTTGTCCATTCGAAAGGCTATTAATTTTCCAACTAGAGTTGAACCGTGAGCCTGAAGGAAAAATAGGGGAACTAGTAACTCTTTTGCATTGATTGAAACTCCTTGAACCGGGACCAAAGACCCTGACCTTGGTGACCGAGGTTTGCTTGATACCCCAACCCATTGTCCCCGAAGCGTCGGTGTCGACCCACACCGTAGGCAGAAGAGAAGTCTATGTCATAATTGAATGCAATGTTTCTGGCCTTGCCCAGACCGCTAGTAAGTTGTGGATTAATTTTGGTATATGCCATGACTTGTCCGAGGCGGGACGAGAATTCGTCATCATGATTTTTATTTTAAAGGTAGTGTAGTATGTAAGGTGTTTGTAGTACTGTATAATGTATTGATAGGTGGAGAAAGTGTTTTGGAGGGCAGGCTGGGGTTGCCCTCAATATTGATGAGGCACAGAAAGGATCAGCTAAGGAGGCCAGATGGTGAAACAGGAGTTCCAGCTGTCCTTATCAACCACCTAGCACTCCCCGGGAGTACCGCCCTGTTCGGCTGATGCCTACAGCCTACTCCTATGGAAGATATTGCTGTAGTATATTAAGAAGGGTGGAGATGTGATAATAGATTGACTATGCTTTGTTGTGTCAATGGTACCACTAGGACTGCATGTATTGTGCCGTTGTACAAGGGGAAGGGAGATCGGCAGGAGTGTTCAAATTATAGAGGTATTAGTTTATTGTCAGTTGTTGTAAAGTTGTATGGCAGAGTGTTGATAAAGAGGATAATAAAGGGTAGCCTACAGAAGGTGCATTGGAGAAGAGCAGTGCAGTTTCAGGAGGAGAAGAGGTGTGGATCAGATATTTTCAGTAAGACAGCTATGCAAGAAGTATTTAGAGAAACATGAGATTTTTTGGGCTTTTATAGATTTGGTAAAAGCCTATGATCGTGTGGATCGAGAAGCAATGTGGAAGGTGCTAAGGATTTATGAAATTGGAGTAAATTTATTAAAAGGAGTCAAGAGTTTCTATGAAGAGACAGCGTGTGTTAGAGTATGAAATGAGTTGAGTGAAGGATTTGAGGTAAATGAAGGTCTGAGACAGGGTTGTGTAATGTCACCGTGGTTCTTTAATCTATATATGGATGATGTGGTGAAGGAGGTAAAAATGAGACCTATGGGTAGAGGATTGGGTTTAGTAGGGAAGAATGGTGGAGATTGGGAGTTGATTCAGTTGCTGTTTGTTGATGACACAGCGTTGGTGGTGGATTCTGAGGAGACTCTGCAGCGAGTAGTCAAAGAGTTTGGTGTGGTATGTGGTAAGAGGAAGCTGAGGGTGAATGTCAATAAAAGTAAAGTGATGGTGTGCAATAGAGATGGTCATAAAGTGAATCTAAATGTGCGGTTAGATGGGGAAATATTGGAGTGTTTAAATATCTAGGAGTTATGAGCAGGGACGCAGAAGTAAAAATGGAGGTAAGACAGTGAGTATGTGAAGAAAGGAAAGTTTTCAGAGCAATGGGAAATATGTGGAAGGTGAGAAATCTCGGAATGAAAGCTAAAAGTGCAATGTATCAAGGGATAGTTGTACCAGCAGTGATGTATGGTGCTGAGACATGGGCTCTGAAGGCACAAGAGAGAAGAAATTTGGATGTGATGGAGATGAACTACTTGAGGAGTATGTGTTGAGTAAGGCATAGAGTCAGATTGAGGAATGAAGATGAATGTAAGAGAGTGGGACAGCAGGAACCCTTGTCGGCCACAGTGAACAGAAGGGTGCTGTGCTGGTATGGACATGTTCAGCGAATGGGATATGAAAGGCTTACAAAGAGAGTATATGAGTCAGATGCAAGGGGAGGTAGATGGAGAGGAAGACCTCGGTTGAGATGGAGAGATGGTGTAGACAGCGTTGAAAGGTAGAGGGATGACTGTAGAACAGGCAAGAGAAGTAGTAATGAATAGGAATGAATGGAGAATGCTTGTGAATAGATGAGTGATAACGTGGTCGTTTGAAGAGGGGGCTGGGCGCCAGTTGGACTAGATAATAGTCCGTCAGACGCTTGGCCCGGGGAGCTGGTGTATATGAAGGGTCATGCCTGGATGTGAGGTGGACGGGCATTGTTGTATGGTTCCGCTGCGTGTCTGCCTCCTGGGACCGGAACCTCGCCGGGAGGTCTGGGACCGGGGGTGATGGATGCCCTTAGTGATCCTTGGTCTCTGGGTCTTCTGGGCGACCTAGATGTGTGTGAATTTTATATATACAGTATACGGCCACAGGTCCTAGCGCAATTGGTAGAGCACTCGCCTGCATATTGTGGGTTGACGGATCGAGTCTCCAGCCAGCCAGTGTGTGTTATTGGCAGACGCCAGTGCTGTTGGTGGACGGTCCGGTATAGCAATCTGTGGCAACTATTCACTGAAGTCCCTGATCATCAGGGCACCCACCCTAGCCCAGCCCTTGAGCAGGGAGTGCATGGTGGTAAAAAAACCTGCATCATCATATGTACTGCGTCAGTCTGCCTGCAGGGGGCAAATAACAGAAAAAAATAAAGAGTCAAACTAGACAGGAACTTAACCATGAGTGTACAAGTAATGTAAACAAAGTTGGCGATACACCCGGAATCCCCGTACAGTACATCCTTCTCGGATAATTTCATAAAAAAATCAGTCAAATTGGACGCGAACGTAACTGCGAGCATGCGACTTATGGAAACAAGACGACGCAAATGCCCGCTAACACCATCCTTACCGAATCTTCTGGAAGGCTTATTGCACTCCAAAGGTTAATGAAAGTCTAAAGATGCTCATCATAACCTTGTACAGTAGTACACTTGGCCTATTCGGTAAGGGTTGTACTAGCGAGCGTATCGTTGCTTTGTTTACAAAATTAGGTAAAAGTTGTGTTAGCGGGCGTACTGTTTGATTTGTTTACATAGTCACACGCTCGCAGTTACATTTGTGTCTAATTTGACTGCTGTTATTTGCCCCTGTTGGTAATATATAATTATGATGATGACAATAAGTCATGGGGTGTGAGGGTATGTATCCAATGGCCGGTAACAAAACAATTTACCCAAGACCTTGCTGAGGGATATAATAATGGGTTGAAGCCCCAATCACCCCCCATGACTTATTGTCATCAACATATATATTTCTTGCAGGGGCAAATAACAGCAGTCAAATTTTATGTGAATGTAACTGCGAGCGTGCAACAATGTAAACAAAATGGACGGTACACCCGCTAACACAACTTTTACCCAAATTTACATTACTCGTACACTTGCGTCTACTTTGAAGACTATATATTTCTTAAATCATCCCACTTCCAGCCGTTATTTTTACCCCTTGCTGGCAATATAACTGATTATGACAATAAGTCCTGGGGGATGGGGGGCAGACTGCAGAGCAGCGCCTCACCCCGCCAGGAGTTGCTGTCATCATCATTTATATTGCTAGCAAGGGGCAAAAAACAGCTGGCCGTGAGATAATTTCAGAAAAGTTTGTATTCAATGTATTTGTATTCAATTCATACCCGTGAGCGTACGAGTAATGTAAAGAAGGGACAATATGCCCACTAACACTACCCTTACCGAATAGGCTAGGCCTTAAGTTATTGTTAGTTCAATGCTAAAAAAATAAATTACTATAGGTAGCGCCTGTGAACTTGATCCCTTAACTTCTCATAACTCAAAATGAATTAAAGCAATCAGGCTGACATTTCTATAATTTGGAAAGAGCCCACCAGGAAATAGGTGTGGATATTTACAGCCAGTTTGCTTTAGGCCCTTTTGAGTTAAAAAGAAGTAAGGGATCAATATTTTTGTCAAGTTCGTTGGCGCGCTACCTATAGCCTACAATACATAAGTAAAAAATATGCCTCCCACACAATTTTCAAGTTATCATACATAGACTAAAGTAGATCTGGACTGGACACGAAACTGGAACTTTGCAGTAAGGGACCCATAATCGAAGAACGAACCCCCAAGTTCGAACCTCGAAACCGCGAAAATTTGATAATTTCACGGTTTCGAGATTCATATTTGGGGGTTTGTTCTCCGATTTTGGCCCCCTTACTGCAAAGTTCCATTTTCGTGTCCAGTTCAGATCTACTGTAGTCTATATATCATATTATCAATGAAGGCCATAGGCCTAACCAAACCAAAGTGTAGGATACCCCGAAAGAATGGGCAAAGTAAATAAAAAATAATGGTGCTAAATCAGTCTTTTAGATATTATAGAGTATGACCAAATTTGATTAAAATAATATAAAATAATAGTGGCAGTGCCCATTTAAAAGATATTATTAATCATTGATTATGGGCCTAGACCACAACTCAGCAAGTTTCATACAGAATACTGCTAGGCAGTTGTACTGCATCGTCTTGCTAACAACTTTCTCTGCATGGAGAGTCTCAAGAGAAGAGATGATGCTGAGCAACTCAGTGTCGGTGGGTCGCTTGCTAGGATCGTCAGCCGACAGTGCAGCTTTTACCCAGTCCAACAACTTAAAACAGATCCTAGGCACTTTGAAGTTGTCAAATATCTCGTGAAAGATATCGTATACAGCGGAGGCCACACTGAACATATCTGAGGATAGTGAGCTAGCCTGGCTTCCCAATACTTCCCGTGCCATCCAGTAGTAGTCATTAATTTGGGCGAGGGGAATAGGCACCGCATATTTGGGCTTCGATGAAGAGGCTAGACCAAAGTCAATAAGACTCACTTTTGGCCCATCAAAGGTGTCATGCACACAAATATTATCCAGCTTAATATCATTGTGGAACACCCCACGAGACGAGACGGTGCTTACGATATTCACAAGCTGCTTGATCAGCGACAACAGGAGATCCAAACTAATGGCACCTTTGTGGATGTTGAGGTAAGTGCCCAGATCGAGGCCAGCAAATTTTGTCACGATACCACACTGCTCAGGACAAACTGACACTAATTCCTGCAGCCCGTCAACTCCCTTCAGGTGGTGTCAAATATTTAACTTCAAACAGCAAACTTGCATAACACTCAGCAAGGCTTTTCTTCACCACAAAGTACTCGGCGTCTCCCTTCATCAACCAACAAGTGCCGTTTGCGCCTTCGCCCAGATGTACAACTTGGTTTTCATTCAAAAGGCCATCAAGTTGATCAGTGGACAATACCTTAACACCAAGCTGTCTGCACTCGTCCTCGAAAAGAACCCTGGTTACGGGTACCTTGGTCATTTTGATAGATCAAGTTAATTGTTATAGTTAAAATAGCACTTCAGAGGCTATCAACTCTACTGGTTGATTATGCCAGCACACTGCAACACCGAGTGAGACAGCACTTTGGAGACAGCTGTGTCGCAGTGTTAACAGAACAATAATGAGTCCTCTTTCTCGAGCGATCAGATATATCAAGTAGCCTAAAACATCTACATAACTACTTGTTGCTATTTTGGTCCACATTAAGTGATACTTAACGTTGTTATTTTATGTAAATTCATTTCTGATTTCAAAAATAACAAAATAAGCTGGTTTTATCTGTTTTTACTCGAAAATAATGTATAATGTTAGGGACAATTAATTGTTATAATTTAGTTACCCATCGAATTTTTTTGGTTTTCTTCAAGAAACGTATAAGAAAATAGTCGTATTATCGGTAACTAAATTATAAATTACAATCGGCGTATTTGATCATATATTTAGGTAAAACAAGGTAGAATAAAGGCAGTATTACACAAGACCCGATCTTTCTCTCAACTATTATCGTCAACACTGGTCGGGCAGCGTATGAAATAAATGTTATTATGCAGTATATTTGTGACACATACATTACATTAATTTCTGTCTTGTTTCAGATGCTCGGATGCTTTAACTGATCACAAAAGAAAAAACTGCAAATATTTATGATTGGAGATCCGCGGTGGTCCAGTGGTGAGCACGCTCACGTGTGAATCTGCTTGACCCGAGTTCGATCCCAGCCATGGCGGAAAAGTAGTGGGTGTGGTAGTACGTC
The DNA here is from genome assembly GCA_032716605.1 of Paralithodes platypus. Taxonomy (NCBI): domain Eukaryota; kingdom Metazoa; phylum Arthropoda; class Malacostraca; order Decapoda; family Lithodidae; genus Paralithodes; species Paralithodes platypus. The sequence goes on from CM064498.1 coordinate 55,134,965, forward strand.
CTAGCATGTTTCACATGCTTGCACCCAGTCGAGGGACACCTCGACGACGTATACAGACTAAACACACATAACAAAGCCACTCCAACAGCTTCCTTTCTCTCCAACACCCCTTCTCCCCTCTCTGCAGTCTTCAGAATAATAGGAAAAGTAGAAATTAAGTAGCTACGAGGTGCTGTTGTAAAGGCTTATCCCTCAATACCTTCACCTGAGTATTTTACTGTTTCAGCATATGATGACATGTTTCTTTGTTTTATTTTACTAGAATATTTGTGATTACATCTGCCTATAGGAGTCCATCCAGCCCCGGTGAAAATAATGACCAGCTACTGGGACTAATGCGGGAAATTTGTCAATGTTATGCCACGTTTTTCAAGCAAACGTGATATATTCTGATTGCGATTCCCAACTTATGGATCAGCAGTTATATTCAACTTGGGTAGGCCTACTTCTCCACTGGGCGAGGGCAGACCTTAATTCTCTAAATCAACACACAAGCAATAACAATGGATACAATCACAAGTATAGAAAACACAAGTTTTATTTCTTAAATTAAACACTAAGGTACAATCGTAACGGATCTCTGGAAAACTCAGTTATAAATTATATAAGTATAATCATAAATACACAGATAATAGGTCTCAAAATCACACAGATATTGTCCTCAAATAAACAGAGTAAATACTCAAACAAAGCTATATAACAAGTTACTGCGACTGTGGGGATCGGTTTTTACACCATACCCGAAAGAGGATTTATGGAGCTCCGATCTTACTCTCAACCATCTGAACAATTTTACCAACACACATAAACTTCGTTAAATGCGGAAATAGCCTCAAGAAAAAATATCATGCCCTCTTGGGGGCACGAACTCTCGACCCTTGGGTGTGAGGCAGACACCTTACCAGTTAGACCAATAGAGATATCCCACTTGGCCTGTTCGGCTCAGGGTATTTCCGCATCCGAGGTCTGTTTAGGCTAGACTACTTTCACTGAATTTACACTACTTCACCTTCCGGGAAGTGAAAGCTCCGAACAGAGAGGAACGAACAGAGAGGAACAAGCTTGAGCCGAATCGACCGAGAGCGTCAGAGAGATGAACGGGAATGGTGAGTCAACTTCACTGAGCGATGCATACACGCACCTACAAACTGCCTAGTTGGCAACTCGCTTGGGCGGCTGGCAACTTCCACAACCCAACCCCTGCGCGTCTCACATACACTCCCTGGTCTCTCCTCTCCCCTTCCTTGTCTTGTGGGGATCGGTTTTTACACCATACCCGAAAGAGGATATATGGGGCTCCGATCTTACTCTCAACCATCTGAACAATTTTACCAACACACCTAAACTTCGATAAATGCGGAAATAGCCTCACGAAAATATCATGCCCTGGTGGGGGCACGAACTCTCGACCCTTGGGTGTGAGGCAGACACCTTACCAGTTAGACCAATAGAGATATCCCACTTGGCCTGTTCGGCTCAGGGTATTTCCGCATCCGAGGTCTGTTTAGGCTAGACTACTTTCACTGACTTTACATGATAATAGAGCCGTGGCTCTGAATTTATGGACAAGAAGGACAATACAAAGTTCTAAACGAACTAGTTAATGCAAATGGATTAACAAAATAAATGTAAAATGAATCAACTAGTGGCAAGGATGGAAACAAACTCCATCAAGATTAATTAAATAATAAGTCAAGTATAAGTGACTGAAAAGCATTGAACTCTGCGACGAGATTTTCGCTATTGGATCTGTACCCAAAAATATATAAGGAATGAATAAACTCAGGTCTGCGCGAAGTATTCTAAATGTACGTGTAAGGTGCATGTATAACAGGAAATATTATATATATATATTTCCTACGCGAGGAATTCCGGAGCCCGAATTCGAGGAAGTATGAATATATTTTCCTAAGTGATAGAGTGTGGAATGTTTCCCTACAATTGGGATAACGAAAATAAAATAAAGAAGGGAAGAGATGAAAGCTCTACGATATTACGTTAAGTTTAAATAGAATCTTGACATACCTGAATCTAAACCCTCACGATAATCATTGTTACCATTACAAAACTTAGAAAGGCACTTAAAAGAATTGGAAGTCTATAGAAGCACTGGTAGAACGAGTTTGGGAGTGGAAGGGCAGCTAGTCATGGGGCGGTATCTTTCCAAGTATCAGGGACGTAACGTCGCACTTGGAGTCATTGGCCGTCAGGTAACTTTTCACACGTCAGAGCTAGGTTCAGGCCCAAACAATTCCAACAGCCACTTGGCAAGGTTTCTATGCGGTTTCGACTTAGGGGGACTTTAGGTACACATATTCACACTGGACCTATGGGATAAATCCAAAGTATCCCCTGCACTTGGTTGGAATAAATTCTTTCCAGGCGTAGGAGGACAATTAATTTTAAAAATATCCTGAGTCTCAACAGAGGTGCTTAATGCAAAGTCATGGTTAGAAGTTTTGGGCAGACTTGTGTGAAAGGCACTAAGTTCACTTGGAGTGGCCAATGGACTGGTAGATCGCAATCTGTTAGCGCCACGACAACTCCGGAACTTATCAACTACTTTCAACTTGACTAGTGACTCAATCTCGGGCCCACATAAGGAAGTGTCGCCACTGACTGTCCGATTCCCGCTGCAACTAAGTCGCTGGTTGGGTACGGATGCCAGGATGTAAGTTTTCTCACTAAGTCTAGAATCAGTAGTCCTCCTTTCTAACCTAGGAGTATTGAGAACAGATTAAAAAATGAAGTTCATGCCAATAGGCTGAATGCTTGACTCTGGTTTGGTCAGTGTGGATAGTGTTTCTTTAGCCTGCGTTGTCCTGGATAGGTGCTTCCAGGGCAACAAGGGCACGCTAGATATTTCAGCTTTGTTTTAAGTCACGGAGCTAGGAGCACTGGTGGTAACTTGTATATTAGGTGCACTTATCAGTTGTGCATTCGGGGACATTGATTTGACACTTGAATTGGTGGAACTGGTATACACTATAGGTTTGAGTCCCAAAGGGAAGAAGGAAAACCTAAAATTTAGTAGTGGCCCCGGAATCATTGACGATATGCCTTAAACGGTAATGGCACTCTTTGAACCCCAGAGTCAGCTGTTCAAATCACCCGCTCCGGAGCGCAAGAAACCAAACATCGTAAGCGTATACTCATAATTACTTACGGACTCGTCCTTATGACGCGAATGCCATTACGAAAAAACGAATTAAAAATAATAAAAAGAACAAAAAATTAGAACTACTAATCTGCTATGCCTCCCATCGTGTGGATGTTGATAGCGTGGGTATGCCCCAAGACGCTGGCGCGTAATTCGTCCTTCACTGACATATCAAGATAACCTAGAAACTTCAGAAACGAATGGGAAGGGGATGAAAGGGAGGGCCAGAATCGTCAATGATTCTGGGGCCACTACTATATATTAGGTTTTCCTTCTTCCCTTCGGTACTCAAACCTATAATTTATTAGTGGCCCCTCCATCATTGACTATATGCCTGATATCACAATTCTGGAGGGGGACATTCGTGATAAATATCAAACCACTAACAAAATAACAATAGGATGAGAATAAACCCAGTTCATAGAGCTCAAGCTTTCTTTATTTTGTGACAAAATACAGTAAAATTGTAAAGAGGTACAGGTAGTGTACTTAAAAATATACCTGTGTACAATAATTCTTAAATCTTTGGATAGAGATTGCAGAAAAATTGCACTTCATATAAATTATCTATTACATGTACAAACAGATTACTTATACTGTATGTATACAACATATGTAACTGTTATAAAAAATAAAATATTTGTCTATGTAAATTCTATTATACCATATACAAAAATATTCTCCAACTCTTGACTATATTTCAAGTACCTGAGTAACCTTATGATAATGAGTATCACATAAAAAATGTATCTATGTAAAAAAAAAAAAAAAAAAAAAAAAAAAATCCCCACTCTTGACAATGTTTGAAGTCCTCGAGTAACCTTAGGATAATGAGTATCACAGTGGACACACACACTAACCACGTCCCGCGGGGCTGAGGGTCTTTGGCTATCACCCCCCCCCCACCTCTTTTTATAACTAGCAAATAATAAAAAGCACCGAACCTTCAGACCTGCTGTCTCAATGCGACACAGGTCATTCGTGGTTTATCTAGAGTAACAGACAGGTAACGTGTTAAGAAGGTGTGATTTGACGCCCATAAATGCGTCTGCTGAATATCAGTGACTGAGTAATTCTTTAAGAATCTAAGTGAAACTGCCCACTTTCTTATATCATGAGCTCGCCCAACGGCTCCCGGATTACTTTCCCGTATCACATCGACTAATAAAGCTGCCAATTGCCGCTTCGTAAGACATTTACCTGTCTGATTTACCCGAAGAGCTCACGGTTGGTTAGGCCGGGACACTCTAATATAGGTCAATAGAGATTTCATCGGACATAACTTGTGGTGAGCATCTCCTCTTTTGAGCGTCGGAACCTCAAATTCGATAACCACATGTTCATTGTGCTCGTTTTTGGCAATGAAAGTAGGCGACGGCGCAATTTGAACATTGACATTGCGCCGTGCGAACCTAAGACAATTGGGTTCGTTGCTCATCGCCGCCAGCTCAGATACCCGGTTTCCTGTAGCCAAGGCCATAAGGAACACAGCCTTCTTTAAGATTGAATCAAAAGTAGAATTGTGACTATATTTCTGAGAATGAAGCAACAACAAGGCTTTGTCAAGTGACCAGGTAGGCGAAGCTTGAAGCATGCACGCATGAATGCCTTCTCCTCCGCCTGCAGCACTGAGATTCCTGTTAATAATAAAAATGGAACTCTGATGGCCGTCATGTGATTCTTTAGCGTAATGACTGACAATCCTTTACGTTCAAATAAGTAGTCTAGGTATTTGAAAATTAAGGACACCGAGGCCACGGTCTGGTCAGTTTCTACGATACAAAGAGTAAAGGCTTTCCAGTGTGATTGGTACTGACGTTGACTAGAGAGAGTATATTGATTGATCAATTTATTGGTTACACTATCACCATAGTGGGCTAACCATTTGGCCTTCTGAATATCCACAAGTCATAAGTCAGCGAGGTCTTTAGGCTGCCAATTGTCTCTTAAGTGGAAATACGAGATCGGGAGCGACACCGGGTTCTCGCACCACGTCTTCAATTGGGAGTACCACACCTGAGCCGGCCACAGGGGTGCGATCATCGAGACTACGCCCCGATAATCCTGTAGTTTGTGAACTACTTGACACATGAGTGAAACGTCTGGTGGCGGAAATAGATAAATGGAATTCCACTTGTTCCAGTTCGTCAGCAGTGCGTCTGGTCCTTCCGCCGGGGTTTGCGCAAGCGCGTGAGGAAGAGAGGAAGTCTGTGGTTCTCCTCAGACGCGAATAAGTCCACTTGTGGACGGTATGGCTCTGCAATCATCCATTGAAAGAAGATTTGCTTGAGCGCCCATTCTACTTGTGTGCTCTGTCTCTGTGACAGAGCATCTGCCCACACATTGGCTATGCCCGGCAGATAAATTATCTGCCGGGCATATTATCATATTATGATGCGTGTAGATAAATGTTTAGCTTTTCCGCCAACACAAAGATCTTTTCCGACAACTCTAGCAACACTCGAGACCTCGTTGACCCCTGCTTCTGAATGCATGTGACTGCATTCAGGTTGTCCATTCGAAAGGCTATTAATTTTCCAACTAGAGTTGAACCGTGAGCCTGAAGGAAAAATAGGGGAACTAGTAACTCTTTTGCATTGATTGAAACTCCTTGAACCGGGACCAAAGACCCTGACCTTGGTGACCGAGGTTTGCTTGATACCCCAACCCATTGTCCCCGAAGCGTCGGTGTCGACCCACACCGTAGGCAGAGGAGAAGTCCATGTCATAATTGAATGCAATGTTTCTGGCCTTGCCCAGACCGCTAGTAAGTTGTGGATTAATTTTGGGATATGCCATGACTTGTCCGAGGCGGGACGAGAATTCGTCATCATGATTTTTATTTAAAGATAGTGTAGTATGTAAGGTGTTTGTAGTATAATGTATTGATAGGTGGAGAAAGTGTTTTGGAGGGCAGGCTGGGGTTGCCCTCAATATTGATGAGGCACAGAAAGGATCAGCTAAGGAGGCCAGATGGTGAAACAGGAGTTCCAGCTGTCCTTATCAACCACCTAGCACTCCCCGGGAGTACCGCCCTGTTCGGCTGGTGCCTACAGCCTACTCCTATGGAAGATATTGCTGTAGAGTGTATTAAGAAGGGTGGAGATGTGATAATAGATTGACTATGCTTTGTTGTGTCAATGGTACCACTAGGACTGCATGTATTGTGCCGTTGTACAAGGGGAAGGGAGATCGGCAGGAGTGTTCAAATTATAGAGGTATTAGTTTATTGTCAGTTGTTGTAAAGTTGTATGGCAGAGTGTTGATAAAGAGGATAATAAAGGGTAGCCTACAGAAGGTGCATTGGAGAAGAGCAGTGCAGTTTCAGGAGGAGAAGAGGTGTGGATCAGATATTTTCAGTAAGACAGCTATGCAAGAAGTATTTAGAGAAATATAAGGAGATTTTTTGGGCTTTTATGGATTTGGTAAAAGCCTATGATCGTGTGGATCGAGAAGCAATGTGGAAGGTGCTAAGGATTTATGAAATTGGAGTAAATTTAAAAGGAGTCAAGAGTTTCTATGAAGAGACAGAGCGTGTGTTAGAGTATGAAATGAGTTGAGTGAAGGATTTGAGGTAAATGAAGGTCTGAGACAGGGTTGTGTAATGTCACCGTGGTTCTTTAATGTATATATGGATGATGTGGTGAAGGAGGTAAAAATGAGACCTATGGGTAGAGGATTGGGTTTAGTAGGAAAGAATGGTGGAGATTGGGAGTTGATTCAGTTGCTGTTTGTTGATGACACAGCGTTGGTGGTGGATTCTGAGGAGACTCTGCAGCGAGTAGTCAAAGAGTTTGGTGTGGTATGTGGTAAGAGGAAGCTGAGGGTGAATGTCAATAAAAGTAAAGTGATGGTGTGCAATAGAGATGGTCATAAGGTGAATCTAAATGTGCGGTTGGATGGGGAAATATTGGAGTGTTTAAATATCTAGGAGTTATGAGCAGGGACGCAGAAGTGGAAATGGAGGTAAGACAGTGAGTATGTGAAGAAAGGAAAGTTTTCAGAGCAATGGGAAATATGTGGAAGGTGAGAAATCTCGGAATGAAAGCTAAAAGTGCAATGTATCAAGGGATAGTTGTACCAGCAGTGATGTATGGTGCTGAGACATGGGCTCTGAAGGCACAAGAGAGAAGAAATTTGGATGTGATGGAGATGAACTACTTGAGGAGTATGTGTTGAGTAAGGCATAGAGTCAGATTGAGGAATGAAGATGAATGTAAGAGAGTGGGACAGCAGGAACCCTTGTCGGCCAGATTGGACAGAAGGGTGCTGTGCTGGTATGGACATGTTGAGCGAATGGGAGATGAAAGGCTTACAAAGAGAGTATATGAGTCAGATGCAAGGGGAGGTAGATGGAGAGGAAGACCTTGGTTGAGATGGAGAGATGGTGTAGTTCAAGCGTTGAAAGGTAGAGGGATGACTGTAGAACAGGCAAGAGAAGTAGTAATGAATAGGAATGAATGGAGAATGCTTGTGAATAGATGAGTGATAACGTGGTCGTTTGAAGAGGGGGCTGGGCGCCAGTTGGACTAGATAATAGTCCGTCAGACGCTTGGCCCGGGGAGCTGGTGTATATGAAGGGTCATGCCTGGATGTGAGGTGGACGGGCATTGTTGTATGGTTCCGCTGCGTGTCTGCCTCCTGGGACCGGAACCTCGCCGGGAGGTCTGGGACCGGGGGTGATGGATGCCCTTAGTGATCCTTGGTCTCTGGGTCTTCTGGGCGACCTAGATGTGTGTGAATTTTATATATACAGTATACGGCCACAGGTCCTAGCGCAATTGGTAGAGCACTCGCCTGCATATTGTGGGTTGACGGATCGAGTCTCCAGCCAGCCAGTGTGTGTTATTGGCAGACGCCAGTGCTGTTGGTGGACGGTCCGGTCTAGCAATCTGTGGCAACTATTCACTGAAGTCCCTGATCATCAGGGCACCCACCCTAGCCCAGCTCTTGAGCAGGGAGTGCATGGTGGTAAAGAAACCTGCATCATCATAATTATGTACTGCGTCAGTCTGCCTGCAGGGGGCAAATAACAGAAAATAAAGAGTCAAACTAGACAGGAACTTAACCATGAGTGTACGAGTAATGTAAACAAAGTTGGCGATACACCCGGAATCCCCGTACACTACATCCTTCTCGGATAGTTTCATAAAAAAAAATCAGTCAAATTGGACACGAACGTAACTGCGAGCATGCGACTTATGGAAACAAGGCGACGCAAGCGCCCGCTAACACCATCCTTACCAAATCTTCTGGAAGGCTTATTGCACTCCAAAGGTTAATGAAAGTCTAAAGATGCTCATCATAACCTTGTACAGTAGTACACTTGGCCTATTCGGTAAGGGTTGTACTAGCGAGCGTATCGTTGCTTTGTATACAAAATTAGGTAAAAGTTGTGTTAGCGGGCGTACTGTTTGATTTGTTTACATAGTCACACGCTCGCAGTTACATTTGTGTCTAATTTGACTGCTGTTATTTGCCCCTGTTGGTAATATATAATTATGATGATGACAATAAGTCATGGGGTGTGAGGGTATGTATCCCATGGCCGGTAACAAAACAATTTACCCAACACCTGGCTGAGGGATATAATAATGGGTTGAAGCCCCAATCACCCCCCATGACTTATTGTCATCAACATATATATTTCTTGCAGGGGCAAATAACAGCAGTCAAATTTTATGTGAATGTAACTGCGAGCGTGCAACAATGTAAACAAAATGGACGGTACACCCGCTAACACAACTTTTACCCAAATTTACATTACTCGTACACTTGCGTCTACTTTGAAGACTATATATTTCTTAAATCATCCCACTTCCAGCCGTTATTTTTACCCCTTGCTGGCAATATAACTGATTATGACAATAAGTCCTGGGGGATGGGGGGCAGACTGCAGAGCAGCGCCTCACCCCGCCAGGAGTTGCTGTCATCATCATTTATATTGCTAGCAAGGGGCAAAAAACAGCTGGCCGTGAGATAATTTCAGAAAAGTTTGTATTCAATGTAGACGCGAACATACCCGTGAGCGTACGAGTAATGTAAAGAAGGGACAATATGCCCACTAACACTACCCTTACCGAATAGGCTAGGCCTTAAGTTATTGTTAGTTCAATGCTAGAAAAATAAATTACTATAGGTAGCGCCAGCGAACTTGATCCCTTAACTTCTCATAACTCAAAATGAATTAAAGCAATCGGGCTGACATTTCTATAATTTGGAAAGAGCCCACCAGGAAATAGGTGTGGATATTTACAGCCAGTTTGCTTTAGGCCCTTTTGAGTTAAAAAGAAGTAAGGGATCAATATTTTTGTCAAGTTCGTTGGCGCGCTACCTATAGCCTACAATACATAAGTAAAAAATATGCCTCCCACACAATTTTCAAGTTATCATACATAGACTACAGTAGATCTGGACTGGACACGAAACTGGAACTTTGCAGTAAGGGACCCAAAATCGGAGAACGAACCCCCAAGTTCGAACCTCGAAACCGCGAAAATGTGATAATTTCGCGGTTTCGAGATTCATATTTGGGGGTTTGTTCTCCGATTTTGGGTCCCTTACTGCAAAGTTCCATTTTCGTGTCCAGTCCAGATCTACTGTAGTCTATATATCATATTATCAATGAAGGCCATAGGCCTAACCAAACCAAAGTGTAGGATACCCCGAAAGAATGGGCAAAGTAAATAAAAAATAATGGTGCTAAATCAGTCTTTTAGATATTATAGAGTATGACCAAATTTGATTAAAATAATATAAAATAATAGTGGCAGTGCCCATTTAAAAGATATTATTAATCATTGATTATGGGCCTAGACCACAACTCAGCAAGTTTCATACAGAATACTGCTAGGTAGTTGTACAGCATCGTCTTGCTAACAACTTTCTCTGCATGGAGAGTCTCAAGAGAAGAGATGATGCTGAGCAACTCAGTGTCGGTGGGTCGGTTGCTAGGATCGTCAGCCGACAGTGCAGCTTTTACCCAGTCCAACAACTTAAAACAGGTCCTAGGCACTTTGAAGTTGTCAAATATCTCGTGAAAGATATCGTATACAGCGGAGGCCACACTGAACATATCTGAGGACAGTGAGCTAACCTGGCCTCCCAATACTTCCCGTGCCATCCAGTAGTAGTCATTAATTTGGTCGAGGGGAATAGGCACCGCATATTTGGGCTTCGATGAAGAGGCTAGACCAAAGTCAATAAGACTCACTTTTGGCCCATCAAAGGTGTCATGCACACAAATATTATCCAGCTTAATATCATTGTGGAACACCCCACGAGACGAGACGGCGCTTACGATATTCACAAGCTGCTTGATCAGCGACAACATGAGATCCAAACTAATGGCACCTTTGTGGATGTTGAGGTAAGTGCCCAGATCGAGGCCAGCAAATTTTGTCACGATAACACACTGCTCAGGACAAACTGACACTAATTCCTGCACCCCGTCAACTCCCTTCAGCTGGTTCAAATATTTAACTTCAAACAGCAAACTTGCATAACACTCAGCAAGGCTTTTCTTCACCACAAAGTACTCGGCGTCTCCCTTCATCAACCAACAAGTGCCGTTTGCGCCTTCGCCCAGATGTACAACTTGGTTTTCATTCAAAAGGCCATCAAGTTGATCAGTGGACAATACCTTAACACCAAGCTGTCTGCACTCGTCCTCGAAAAGAACCCTGGTTACGGTTACCTTGGTCATTTTGATAGATCAAGTTAATTGTTATAGTTAAAATAGCACTTCAGAGGCTATCAACTCTACTGGATTATTATGCCAGCACACTGCAACACCAAGTGATACAGCACTTTGGAGACAGCTGTGTCGCAGTGTTAACAGAACAATAATGAGTCTTCTTTCTCGAGCGATCAGATATATCAAGTAGCTTAAAACATCTACATAACTACTTGTTGCTATTTTGGTCCACATTAAGTGATACTTAACGTTGTTATTTTATGTAAATTCATTCTGATTTCAAAAATAACAAAATAAGCTGGTATTATCTGTTTTTACTCGAAAATAATGTATAATGTTAGGGACAATTAATTGTTATAATTTAGTTACCCATCGATTTTGTTTTGGTTTTCTTCAAGAAACGTATAAGAAAATAGTCGTATTATCGGTAACTAAATTATAAATTACAATCGGCGTATTTGATCATATATTTAGGTAAAACCAGGTAGAATAAAGGCAGTATCACACGAGACCCGATCTTTCTCTCAACTATTATCGTCAACACTGGTCTGGCAGCTTATGAAATAAATGTTATTATGCAGTATATTTGTGACACATACATTACATTAATTTCTATCTTGTTTCAGATGCTCGGATGCTTTAACTGATCACAAAAGAAAAACAAATAAATATTTAGGATTGGAGAGCCGCGGCGGTCCAGTGGTGAGCACGCTCACGTGTGAATCTGCTTGACCCGAGTTCGATCCCAGCCATGGCGGAAAAGTAGTGGGTGTGGTAGTACGTCCTAGCATGTTTCACATGCTTGCACCCAGTCGAGGGACACCTCGACGACGTATACAGACTAAACACACATAACAAAGCCACTCCAACAGCTTCCTTTCTCTCCCCTCTCTACACTCTTCAGAATAATAGGAAAAGTAGAAAGTAGCTACGAGGTGCTGTTGTAAAGGCTTATCCCTCAATACCTTCACCTGAGTATTTTACTGTTTCAGCATATGATGACATGTTTCTTTGTTTTATTTTACTAGAATATTTGTGATTACATCTGCCTATAGGAGTCCATCCAGCCCCGGTGAAAATAATGACCAGCTACTGGGACTAATGCGGGAAATTTGTCAATGTTATGCCACGTTTTTCAAGCAAACGTGATATATTCTGATTGCGATTCCCAACTTATGGATCAGCAGTTATATTCAACTTGGGTAGGCCTACTTCTCCACTGGGCGAGGACAGACCTTACTTCTCTAAATCAACACACAAGCAATAAACAATGGATACAAAACACAAGTATAGAAAACACAAGTTTTATTTCTTAAACACTAAGGTACAATCGTAACGGATCTCTGGAAAACTCAGTTATAAATTATATAAGTATAATCATAAATACACAGATAATAAGTCTCAAAATCACACAGATATTGTCCTCAAATAAACAGAGTAAATACTCAAACAAAGCTATATAACAAGTTACTGCGACTGTGGGGATCGGTTTTTACACCATACCCGAAAGAGGATTTATGGAGCTCCGATCTTACTCTCAACCATCTGAACAATTTTACCAACACACCTAAACTTCGTTAAATGCGGAAATAGCCTCACGAAAATATCATGCCCTCTTGGGGGCACGAACTCTCGACCCTTGGGTGTGAGGCAGACACCTTACCAGTTAGACCAATAGAGATATCCCACTTGGCCTGTTCGGCTCAGGGTATTTCCGCATCCGAGGTCTGTTTAGGCTAGACTACTTTCACTGAATTTACACTACTTCACCTTCCGGGAAGCGAAAGCTCCGAACAGAGAGGAACGAACAGAGAGGAACAAGCTTGAGCCGAATCGACCGAGAGCGTCAGAGAGATGAACGGGAATGGTGAGTCAACTTCACTGAGCGATGCATACACGCACCTACAAACTGCCCAGTTGGCAACTCGCTTGGGCGGCTGGCAACTTCCACAACCCAACCCATGCCCGTCTCACATACACTCCCTGGTCTCTCCTCTCCCCTTCCTTGTCCTGTGGGGATCGGTTTTTACACCATACCCGAAAGAGGATTTATGGAGCTCCGATCTTACTCTCAACCATCTGAACAATTTTACCAACACACCTAAACTTCGTTAAATGCGGAAATAGCCTCACGAAAATATCATGCCCTGGTGGGGGCACGAACTCTCGACCCTTGGGTGTGAGGCAGACACCTTACCAGTTAGACCAATAGAGATATCCCACTTGGCCTGTTCGGCTCAGGGTATTTCCGCATCCGAGGTCTGTTTAGGCTAGACTACTTTCACTGACTTTACACGACAATAGAGCCGTGGCTCTGAATTTATGGACAAGAAGGACAATACAAAGTTCTAAACGAACTAGTTAATGCAAATGGATTAACAAAATAAATGTAAAATGAATCAACTAGTGGCAAGGATGGAAACAAACTCCATCAAGATTAATTAAATAATAAGTCAAGTATAAGTGACTGAAAAGCATTGAACTCTGCGACGAGATTTTCGCTATTGGATCTGTACCCAAAAATATATAAGGAATGAATAAACTCAGGTCTGCGCGAAGTATTCTAAATGTACGTGTAAGGTGCATGTATAACAGAAAATATTATATATATATATTTCCTACGCGAGGAATTCCGGAGCCCGAATTCGAGGAAGTATGAATATATTTTCCTAAGTGATAGAGTGTGGAATGTTTCCCTACAATTGGGATAACGAAAATAAAATAAAGAAGGGAAGAGATGAAAGCTCTACAATATTACGTTAAGTTTAAATAGAATCTTGACATACCTGAATCTAAACCCTCACGATAATCATTGTTACCATTACAAAACTTAGAAAGGCACTTAAAAGAATTGGAAGTCTATAGAAGCACTGGTAGAACGAGTTTGGGAGTGGAAGGGCAGCTAGTCATGGGGCGGTATCTTTCCAAGTATCAGGGACGTAACGTCGCACTTGGAGTCATTGGCCGTCAGGTAACTTTTCACACGTCAGAGCTAGGTTCAGGCCCAAACAATTCCAACAGCCACTTGGCAAGGTTTCTATGCGGTTTCGACTTAGGGGGACTTTAGGTACACATATTCACACTGGACCTATGGGATAAATCCAAAGTATCCCCTGCACTTGGTTGGAATAAATTCTTTCCAGGCGTAGGAGGACAATTAATTTAAAAAATATCCTGAGTCTCAACAGAGGTGCTTAATGCAAAGTCGTGCTTAGAAGTTTTGGGCAGACTTGTGTGAAAGGCACTAAGTTCACTTGGAGTGGCCAATGGACTGGTAGATCGCAATCTGTTAGAGCCACGACAACTCCGGAACTTATCAACTACTTTCAACTTGACTAGTGACTCAATCTCGGGCCCACATAAGGAAGTGTCGCCACTGACTGTCCGATTCCCGCTGCAACTAAGTCGCTGGTTGGGTACGGATGCCAGGATGTAAGTTTTCTCACTAAGTCTAGAATCAGTAGTCCTCCTTTCTAACCTAGGAGTATTGAGAACAGATTCAAAAATGAAGTTCATGCCAATAGGCTGAATGCTTGACTCTGGTTTGGTCAGTGTGGATAGTGTTTCTTTAGCCTGCGTTGTCCTGGATAGGTGCTTCCAGGGCAACAAGGGCACGCTAGATATTTCAGCTTTGTTTTAAGTCACGGAGCTAGGAGCACTGGTGGTATCTTGTATATTAGGTGCACTTATCAGTTGTGCATTCGGGGACATTGATTTGACACTTGAATTGGTGGAACTGGTATACACTATAGGTTTGAGTCCCAAAGGGAAGAAGGAAAACCTAAAATTTAGTAATGGCCCCGGAATCATTGACGATATGCCTTAAACAGTAATGGCACTCTTTGAACCCCAGAGTCAGCTGTTCAAATCACCCGCCCCGGAGCGCAAGAGACCAAACATCGTAAGCGTATACTCATAATTACTTACGGACTCGTCCTTATGACGCGAATGCCACTACGAAAAAACGAATTAAAAATAATAAAAAAAAAAAAAAAATTAGAACTACTAATCTGCTATGTTTCCCATCGTGTGGATGTTGATAGCGTGGGTATGCCCCAAGACGCTGGCGCGTAATTCGTCCTTCACTGACATATCAAGATAACCTAGAAACTTCAGAAACGAATGGGAAGGGGATGAAAGGGAGGGCCAGAATCGTCAATGATTCTGGGGCCACTACTATATATTAGGTTTTCCTTCTTCCCTTCGGTACTCAAACCTATAATTTATTAGTGGCCCCTCCATCATTGACTATATGCCTGATATCACAATTCTGGAGGGGGACATTCGTGATAAATATCAAACCACTAACAAAATAACAATAGGATGAGAATAAACCCAGTTCATAGAGCTCAAGCTTTCTTTATTTTGTGACAAAATACAGTAAAATTGTAAAGAGGTACAGGTAGTGTACTTAAAAATATACCTGTGTACAATAATTCTTAAATCTTTGGATAGAGATTGCAGAAAAATTACACTTCATATAAATTATCTATTACATGTACAAACAGATTACTTATATGTATACAACATATGTAACTGTTATAAAAAATAAAATATTTGTCTATGTAAATTCTATTATACCATATACAAAAATATTCTCCAACGCTTGACTATATTTCAAGTACCTGAGTAACCTTATGATAATGAGTATCACATAAAAAATGTATCTATGTAAAAAAAAAAAAAAAAAAAATCCCCACTCTTGACAATGTTTGAAGTCCTCGAGTAACCTTAGGATAATGAGTATCACAGTGGACACACACACTAACCACGTCCCACGGGGCTGAGGGTCTTTGGCTATCACCCCCCCCCCCACCCCCCCACCTCTTTTTATAACTAGCAAATAATAAAAAAGCACCGAACCTTCAGACCTGCTGTCTCAATGCGACACAGGTCATTCGTGGTTTATCTAGAGTAACAGACAGGTAACGTGTTAAGGTATGATTTGACGCCCATAAATGCGCCTGCTGAATATCAGTGACTGAGTAATTCTTTAAGAATCTAAGTGAAACTGCCCACTTTCTTATATCATGAGCTCGCCCAACGGCTCCCGGAATACTTTCCCGTATCACATCGACTAATAAAGCTGCCAATTGCCGCTTCGTAAGACATATACCTGTCTGATTTACCCGAAGAGCTCACGGTTGGTTAGGCCGGGACACTCTAATATAGGTCAATAGAGATTTCATCGGACATAACTTGTGGTGAGCATCTCCTCTTTTGAGCGTCAGAACCTCAAATTCGATAACCACATGTTCATTGTGCTCGTTTTTGGCAATGAAAGTAGGCGACGGCGCAATTTGAACATTGAACATTGCGCCGTGCGAACCTAAGACAATTGGTTCGTTGCTCATCGCCGCCAGCTCAGATACCCGGTTTCCTGTAACCAAGGCCATAAGGAACACAGCCTTCTTAAGATTGAATCAAAGGTAGAATTGTGACTATATTTCTGAGAATGAAGCAACAACAAGGCTTTGTCAAGTGACCAGGTAGGCGAAGCTTGAAGCATGCACGCATGAATGCCTTCTCCTCCGCCTGCAGCACTGGGATTCCTGTTAAATAATAAAAATGGAACTCTGATGGCCGTCATGTGATTCTATAGCGTAATGACTGACAATCCTTTACGTTCAAATAAGTAGTCTAGGTAATTGAAAATTAAGCACACCGAGGCCACGGTCTGGTCAGTTTTTACGATACAAAGAGTAAAGGCTTTCCAGTGTGATTGGTACTGACGTTGACTAGAGAGAGTATATTGATTGATCAATTTATTGGTTACACTATCACCATAGTGGGCTAACCATTTGGCCTGAATATCCACAAGTCATAAGTCAGCGCGGTCTTTAGGCTGCCAATTGTCTCTTAAGTGGAAATACAAGATCGGGAGCGACACCGGGTTCTGGCACCACGTCTTCAATTGGGAGTACCACACCTGAGCCGGCCACAGGGGTGCGATCATCGAGACTACGCCCCGATAATCCCGTAGTTTGTGAACTACTTGACACATGAGTGAAACGTCTGGTGGTGGAAATAGATAAATGGAATTCCACTTGTTCCAGTTCGTCGGCAGTGCGTCTGGTCCTTCCGCCGGGGTTTGCGCAAGCGCGTGAGGAAGAGAGGAAGTCTGTGGTTCTCCTCGGATGCGAATAAGTCCACTTGTGGACGGTATGGCTCTGCAATCATCCATTGAAAGAAGATTTGCTTGAGCGCCCATTCTACTTGTGTGCTCTGTCTCTGTGCCAGAGCATCTGCCCACACATTGGCTATGCCCGGCAGATAAATAATCTATTATCTATCTATTGACGCCGTGATCCCGAAGGGGTGGCCACGAACGAACCGCCCCCATGCACCTCTGTCCCCAGTCAGTCGACGCCCCTCCCCCCAACCAGCACCGCCTTAATTCATCATGTAGTTCCTCACTCCTCCTTCACCTCATATTCGGTCTACCTCTCCCCCTGTCCTCCACCTCGCTTGTACCCTCTTAGTCATTCTCTCGCTCTTCATGCGTTCCATATGGACGAACCATCTGAACTTGTTCCTTTTCACACTTTCCAGCACATCTACCTCCACACCAACACCTCCTTCTTATTTCCTCATGAGTCTGTCTATCCCTCCATGTAAATCCGCACGCACATCCTTAAGTAATTCATTTCCACTGCTCTCACTCTTGGTCTGAGTCTCTCAACCAACGTACAGGCTTCGCTTCGTAAGTCAGTGTCGGGATTACACACTGTCATGCAAGGACTTCACTTCCATATGACACCTATTTCTTGTTACTGCTTTAGCGTTCCTACAACCCTCTTCCCCTGTTGTACCCTCTCCCGCACCTCTTCATCCATAGTCCCATCTTTACTCAACACACTGCCCAGTACTTAAAAGAGTTGACGATCCATAGCCTGACCGTTCAGCTTTACCTCACTCTGTGACTTCACCCCTTTCGAGACCATAACTTGCTCTTCCCGTATTTTCAAATCCGTTTTTTTTCGCACACTGTTCCAAAAACTCATTTACCAGACCTGCAGAATCATTATCACTCATCAGAACTGTATCATCCGCAAACAGCAGTATAGGTAGCTTCCACTCAATTCCCTCCCTTTTCAGTGATACACCAACATCCACTGCTCTTGATAGTATTTCTTTCATAACTCCATCCATATATACAGTAAACAACCACGGGGACATCACACACCCCTGTTTCAAACCAACATTCAGGTCAAAGAACTCGCTCTGCTCACTCTCCACACGTACTGCCGCCTTTGCACCCTCATACATGCTCTTCACTGCTTTCAGCAACTTGCCCTCTACTCCGTATATTCTAAGTACTTTCCACAAACCTTCTCTATCCTAAATTATCTGCCGGGCATATTATCATATTATGATGCGTGTAGATAAATGTTTAGCTTTTCCGCCAACACAAAGATCTTTTCCGACAACTCTAGCAACATTCGAGACCTCGTTGACCCCTGCTTCTGAATGCATGTGACTGCATTCAGGTTGTCCATTCGAAAGGCTATTAATTTTCCAACTAGAGTTGAACCGTGAGCCTGAAGGAAAAATAGGGGAACTAGTAACTCTTTTGCATTGATTGAAACTCCTTGAACCGGGACCAAAGACCCTGACCTTGGTGACCGAGGTTTGCCAGATACCCCAAACCCATTGTCCCCGAAGCGTCGGTGTCGACCCACACCGTAGGCAGAGGAGAAGTCCATGTCATAATGAATGCAATGTTTCTGGCCTTGCCCAGACCGCTAGTAAGTTGTGGATTAATTTTGGGATATGCCATGACTTGTCCGAGGCGGGACGAGAATTCGTCATCATGATTTTTATTTTAAAGATAGTGTAGTATGTAAGGTGTTTTGTAGTATAATGTATTGATAGGTGGAGAAAGTGTTTGGAGGGCAGGCTGGGGTTGCCCTCAATATTGATGAGGCACAGAAAGGATCAGCTAAGGAGGCCAGATGGTGAAACAGGAGTTCCAGCTGTCCTTATCAACCACCTAGCACTCCCCGGGAGTACCGCCCTGTTCGGCTGGTGCCTACAGCCTACTCCTATGGAAGATATTGCTGTAGAGTGTATTAAGAAGGGTGGAGATGTGATAATAGATAAACTATGTTTTGTTGTGTAAAGGGAACCACTAGGACTGCATGTATTGTGCCGTTGTACAAGGGGAAGGGAGATCGGCAGGGAGTGTTCAAATTATAGAGGTATTAGTTTATTGTCAGTTGTTGTAAAGTTGTATGGCAGAGTGTTGATAAAGAGGATAATAAAGAGTAGCCTACAGAAGGTGCATTGGAGAAGAGCAGTGCAGTTTCAGGAGGAGAAGATGTGTGGATCAGATATTTTCAGTAAGACAGCTATGCAAGAAGTATTTAGAGAAACATAAGGAGATTTTTTTGGGCTTTTATGAATTTGGTACAGGCCTATGATCGTGTGGATCGAGAAGCAATGTGGAAGGTGCTAAGGATTTATGAAATTGGAGTAAATTTATTAAAAGGAGTCAAGAGTTTCTATGAAGAGGACAGAGCGTGTGTTAGAGTATGAAATGAGTTGAGTGAAGGATTTGAGGTAAATGAAGGTCTGAGACAGGGTTGTGTAATGTCACCGTGGTTCTTTAATGTATATATGGATGGTGTGGTGATGGAGGTAAAAATGAGAACTATGGGTAGAGGATTGGTTTAGTAGGAAAGAATGGTCGAGATTGGGAGTTGATTCAGTTGCTGTTTGTTGATGACACAGCGTTGGTGGTGGATTCTGAGGAGACTCTGCAGCGAGTAGTCAAAGAGTTTGGTGTGGTATGTGGTAAGAGGAAGCTGAGGGTGAATGTCAATAAAAGTAAAGTGATGGTGTGCAATAGAGATGGTCATAAGGTGAATCTAAGTGTGCGGTTGGATGGGGAAATATTGGAGTGTTTAAATATCTAGGAGTTATGAGCAGGGACGCAGAAGTGGAAATGGAGGTAAGACAGTGAGTATGTGAAGAAAGGAAAGTTTTCAGAGCAATGAGAAATATGTGGAAGGTGAGAAATCTCGGAATGAAAGCTAAAAGTGCAATGTATCAAGGGATAGTTGTACCAGCAGTGATGTATGGTGCTGAGACATGGGCTCTGAAGGCACAAGAGAGAAGAAATTTGGATGTGATGGAGATGAACTACTTGAGGAGTATGTGTTGAGTAAGGCATAGAGTCAGATTGAGGAATGAAGATGAATGTAAGAGAGTGGGACAGCAGGAACCCTTGTCGGCCAGATTGGACAGAAGGGTGCTGTGCTGGTATGGACATGTTGAGCGAATGGGAGATGAAAGGCTTACAAAGAGAGTATATGAGTCAGATGCAAGGGGAGGTAGATGGAGAGGAAGACCTCGGTTGAGATGGAGAGATGGTGTAGCGTTGAAAGGTAGAGGGATGACTGTAGAACAGGCAAGAGAAGTAGTAATGAATAGGAATGAATGGAGAATGCTTTTTTTTTTTTTTTTTTTTAAGAGACAATGAACGGAGGAAGGAAAAACACAGATAACACAAAAAGGTCCATGTGCCTAAAGGCATCCTCCATTCATAAAATGTTTGTAACAACTGGATTTAAACATTTGTTGATTGTAAGTTTGTGGAAAGCAATTCGAGGGAAGTGAATTCCAAAGAGTAGTAGCTCTGGGGATAAATGAATTCTGATAAGCAGAAGTTCTGCATTGTGGAGGAGAAAGTGTAAATTCATGGGCGCTCTCAGCTGCCCTAGTTCTACGGGGAAAGATGTGGAGAGGCGGCACAATTGAAGCAAGTTCCTCGGAACAATTGCTGTGAAAATATCTGTAGAATAATGCAAGGGATGCAACGTTTCTTCGTATGGCTAATGTAGGAAGGTCCTGTGTGATTGAAGGGTTATTGATTAATCTAATAGCTTTATTTTGAATTTTGTCCAACTGCCTCAATGCAACCACTCCACTTCCACCCCACAGAGGTGAACAGTAATCCATCTGAGAGCGCACATGACTTTTATATATTACGGCCAACTGCTCGTCAGTGAAGAATTCTCGAACTCTGTACAGGAGTCCCAGTTTTTTAGAGGCATTCTTAGCAATGCTTCTAACATAATGTGTCCAGCTCAAGTTAGTAGTTAATGTTACACCGAGAATGTCAATACTAGGGGAAGTGGGAATATTTACATCATTAAAAAATATATGGGAGTCAGTGTGAGATTCTGTCGGTTAGAAAATTGAATGTACTTGGTTTTCTGGGCATTAAAGGAAACTAGATTCTCTTGTCCCCATTCATTAATTCTAGAAAGGTCCTGGTTCAGAGAAATTGCAGTGTTTATTTTTGAATTTATAAGATCGGGTTGGGTGAAAGAATTGGTAAATGTGAAGGAACTGTGGAGTGTTGAGTCATCTGCGTAGGAATGTATTGGATTATGAGTGGTAGATATGAGATCATTGATATGAATGAGGAACAGAGTTGGGGCCAAAACTGATCCCTGGGGAACACCAGCATTTATTGAGAGAAATTGAGAATAAAGGCCATCTACCATTACACGTATTTTTCTGTTATGAAGATAAGAAGAAATTAGTGGAAATAATGATGCAAGGCCGTAGTGTGACATCTTCGACAATAAGGATTGATGCCAGACTCTATCAAATGCCTTTGATATATCCAGTGCTATTGTATGTGTTTCACCATGTTGGTCTGTAGCTTGGTTGATTTGATGCGTAAGAAGGCAAAGAATGTCTGCAGTTGATCGACATCGTCTAAAACCATATTGCCTATCACTGATTAATTTATTATTCTCCAGATGCTTAATTATGTGATTTAATTATAATTTCAAAAACTTTGCCAAGAGTGGAAGTTATAGCTATTGGTCTGTAGTTTATGGATCTGAAGAGGCACCTTTTTTAGGAACTGGATGGATGTTTGCTTCTTTCCAGGGTACTGGGAAGCATGAGGTATGAGTACACAGACGGAAAAATTTTGCCAATACAGGAGCGAGCACCAAGGAGCAATTCTTAAGTACTATTGGAGGAATTTCATCTGGACCAGGAGCCTTATCTACTGAGAGATTCTGCAAAATAGTTTTGACATGTCTGGTGTGGATCTTAAGTGAGGGAATTTCAGGTGAATTAAAATTAAGTACAGGGACATCTTGATTTATGTCATCTAAGGTTGAGTTGGTGGAGAAAATATCTGCAAGAAGGTTAGCTTTACCTCGTGGGTCACTTACAAGATTGCCAGTCGGAGATTTTAATGGTGGAATGGATGAAGCTTGTGAATAGATGAGTGATAACGTGGTCGTTTGAAGAGGGGGCTGGGCGCCAGTTGGACTAGATAATAGTCCGTCAGACGCTTGGCCCGGGGAGCTGGTGTATATGAAGGGTCATGCCTGGATGTGAGGTGGACGGGCATTGTTGTATGGTTCCGCTGCGTGTCTGCCTCCTGGGACCGGAACCTCGCCGGGAGGTCTGGGACCGGGGGTGATGGATGCCCTTAGTGATCCTTGGTCTCTGGGCGACCTAGATGTGTGTGAATTTTATATATACAGTATACGGCCACAGGTCCTAGCGCAATTGGTAGAGCACTCGCCTGCATATTGTGGGTTGACGGATCGAGTTTCCAGCCAGCCAGTGTGTGTTATTGGCAGACGCCAGTGCTGTTGGTGGACGGTCCGGTCTAGCAATCTGTGGCAACTATTCACTGAAGTCCCTGATCATCAGGGCACCCACCCTAGCCCAGCTCTTGAGCAGGGAGTGCATGGTGGTAAAAAAAAACTGCATCATCATATGTACTGCGTCAGTCTGCCTGCAGGGGGCAAATGACAGAAAATAAAGAGTCAAACTAGACAGGAACTTAACCATAAGTGTACGAGTAATGTAAACAAAGTTGGCGATACACCCGGAATCCCCGTACACTACATCCTTCTCGGAAAATTTCATAAAAAAATCAGTCAAATTGGACGCGAACGTAACTGCGAGCATGCGACTTATGGAAACAAGGCGACTCAAACGCCCGCTAACACCATCTTTACCGAATCTTCTGGAAGGCTTATTGCACTCCAAAGGTTAATGAAAGTCTAAAGATGCTCATCATAACCTTGTACAGTAGTACACTTGGCCTATTCGGTAAGGGTTGTACTAGCGAGCGTATCGTTGCTTTGTTTACAAAATTAGGTAAAAGTTGTGTTAGCGGGCGTACTGTTTGATTTGTTTACATAGTCACATGCTCGCAGTTACATTTGTGTCTAATTTGACTGCTGTTATTTGCCCCTGTTGGTAATATATAATTATGATGATGACAATAAGTCATGGGGTGTGAGGGTATGTATCCCATGGCCGGTAACAAAACAATTTACCCAACACCTGGCTGAGGGATATAATAATGGGTTGAAGCCCCAATCACCCCCCATGACTTATTGTCATCAACATATATTTCTTGCAGGGGCAAATAACAGCAGTCAAATTTTATGTGAATGTAACTGCGAGCGTGCAACAATGTAAACAAAATGGACGGTACACCCGCTAACACAACTTTTACCCAAATTTACATTACTCGTACACTTGCGTCTACTTTGAAAACTATATATTTCTTAAATCATCCCACTTCCAGCCGTTATTTTTACCCCTTGCTGGCAATATAACTGATTATGACAATAAGTCCTGGGGGATGGGGGGCAGATTGCAGAGCAGCGCCTCACCCCGCCAGGAGTTGCTGTCATCATCATTTATATTGCTAGCAAGGGGCAAAAAACAGCTGGCCAGGAGATAATTTCAGAAAAGTTTGTATTCAATGTAGATGCGAACATACCCGTGAGCGTACGAGTAATGTAAAGAAGGGACAATATGCCCACTAACACTACCCTTACCGAATAGGCTAGGCCTTAAGTTATTGTTAGTTCAATGCTAGAAAAATAAATTACTATAGGTAGCACCAGCGAACTTGATCCCTTAACTTCTCATAACTCAAAATTAATTCAAGCAATCGGGCTGACATTTCTATAATTTGGAAAGAGCCCACCAGGAAATAGGTGTGGATATTTACAGCCAGTTTGCTTTAGGCCCTTTTGAGTTAAAAAGAAGTAAGGGATCAATATTTTTGTCAAGTTCGTTGGCGTGCTACCTATAGCCTACAATGCATAAGTAAAAAATATGCCTCCCACACAATTTTCAAGTTATCATACATAGACTACAGTAGATCTGGACTGGACACGAAACTGGAACTTTGCAGTAAGGGACCCAAAATCGGAGAACGAACCCCCAAGTTCGAACCTCGAAACCGCGAAAATGTGATAATTTCGCGGTTTCGAGATTCATATTTGGGGGTTTGATCTCCGATTTTGGGTCCCTTACTGCAAAGTTCCATTTTCGTGTCCAGTCCAGATCTACTGTAGTCTATATATCATATTATCAATGAAGGCCATAGGCCTAACCAAACCAAAGTGTAGGATACCCCGAAAGAATGGGCAAAGTAAATAAAAAATAATGGTGCTAAATCAGTCTTTTAGATATTATAGAGTATGACCAAATACAAATGCCGCCAATAAGGAATACATTTTTTGTGGTGAATATCCTACCTGGCCACAACATTTTGTGAACATTGGTTCATAACTTTTTGAGATAGGTCTATCTCCACCAAAAATGGACAGGTCACAGGTGGTTGGTTGGATTACCTGACCAGTAGTGACCTCACCTATCAATATCGGGATACCCCAACCGTCATCACAATACCCTGCCCATAAAATGTAGTAGCCAGTACTAGTGGCACTGCTTTTAAAAATAGTTATGACAACTATATTAATTAAAGAATTCCTGAGAAGCGGCAACCCTATATGAGCACAGCTCCCTAGCCTTATATCCATCACTAAAGGTAAGTTTCTTCCCGAATTTGATTCTCCTAAATATTAATATCCTTGTGATATTCCACTGATGACTTTTTTAATCTACAGTATGTACAGCCGAGGTTAATAAGTGTTGTCAGATATTTCACAAAGTTTCGGACACTGACTAATACTCTGAGGGATAAGCACTTTTCCCAGTAACTATAAAGATACCAATTACACTTGTTGAGCGAAAACCACTGGAATCTATGACAACACTTAATACCCCCGATCGTACCTACTGTGTATTTACAGCATAGCTAGGTTTAATAGACGCCCCAATCCCCGAGGGGAGGGATAACATTTTCATTCAGCATGATTCAATATCGAGTTTGATACTGAACAAGCATCAACACAGGAAAAGCTTATATTTTCATAAATATGCCTAATAAGGATTAACTGAAGTTAATCCCACTTCTCTTGTAAAGTCGGGTAAGGTGTAAAAACCGATCCCCACACTCTTCATAACCCAAATAGCCAAAAGGTAAAAAAAAAAACATAATAAATTATCTCCCAGAGCTACTAGTAAGTTAGTAACTGATGAACAAACGGTAACACAACCTTCACCCACGTACCATATCACCAAAACAGTTTAATCAGCCATAAGTATGAGTGAGTGGGCTTATAGAACGTTCATTACTGCATAAAGACCCTGTGGAAATAGGCCTATGTAGACTGTCTAGACGTGTTCCCAAGACTATAGTAAGCCTACTGCATGCGGCCCATTATGGTTTCCACACAAGATACTGGAAAAAGCTGCAATAGAGGCCTCTCAAACAACATTCATCTCCAAAATCAAGAGAGGAAAAACTTCCGTGGCAAATATCTTACCTGGCCACCAAATTTCAGGAACATTGGTTGATAACTTTAATTGTGAGCCACCTATATGTTGGCAGAGGCATGTGCTCTACCAATTCCAAAATGATATAACTTCTTACTCCTAAAAATGATAAAATATGTCTATGATATCCCACTAATTATTTGTTTTTTCAGTCTATGTACCTGTAACCTATTGTATATCTAAAGCAAATTACTAGACGCCCCAATCCCCGAGGGGGTAGCCATAAACTTTTCATTCAGCTTATGATCGAATCGAGTTTGATATTGGACAAGCACTGGCAGAGCCTTGACTATTCTGGTTATATATAGTACCTTAGTATCATTCCCTTTAGCTACATCTTTTAAGGGAAAAGTAAACTCGTACTCTATTGAATAACTTCGTTCCTAAAGGTGCGACAATTACCGTACACTATGGTGGCTGTATGAGGATATCCAGTTGGATAAAATAATAAATATAGGCCTACATATGCTACGTCTTTTCCTAATCCTTGTATTCAAATCCCGCACATTATGCTGTCTCAGGACAACCCTTAAATGGCTTGTTATAATAATAATAGTTCTTAAAGCTAGCGCATGCTAAGCTAGCTAAGGATAGGTCAATAAGGCCGATTAGGCGTATTTCCATTGGGGTCCTGTACTACTATCCCATCCCTTTGCTCATGAGGGATGGTAACGACTCAGTGCTTGTGAAAAATCTTTAATGCGCCGAGCGTGGGCGCGAACCCGGGCCTTCTGGGTGGAAGTCCGAGATGTTAGTCACTACACCAAGCGAGCCGCTTGGTGTTCCTTATCAAAATGAAGAGAACGTCAAAATGTGCCTTGTTTATATGCATGCTAATTGACCACTTGCGAGTTTCAGGCTATAAGGAAGTTCGGCATGTAAACATCGATAATAAACACAAATATTATAGCTGGTTATTCTGCTAAATATCTATGACTACAGCTCCAACTTCCTTATAGAACGAATCTCGCAAGTGGTCAATTTCCTCATTCAGTGTTCATTTTTTACACAAGGGGATAGTTTCCTATTCATTCCGATATATTTGTCAATTTCTAATAGTTTAGGTCAAGCTTCGAATAGTTGTTGGGTAAACCTTTGCCCCATACACTTTTATATATGGTTATTTAAAATTGGCGCCTTGTATAAGCCAGTATGGCTGACTGATGAAGGATAATATTCTACACCTAAACTTGTTCTCTTGTAAAAATAATGTATAGTGCCATATAATATACAATAGATTGTAAGAATGCATGTAAAGTTTCTCTAAATAGCTTCTATTAATATATAATTATTTTAAAATGGTAAATATTGACATATTAAATGAAATTCGCCTTATATTATTGTCCCCAGAAGAATGTTGACGAATGTAAACAAACAGAAAATGGACCCTACTTTGGATAGCTCGCAAAAAAAGCTCGCAACACGCATACCGTCATATAAGATTTTATAAGGGTTGTGTATCAATAATTATATCACACACGGAATCTGTAAGGCCTATAGACATCATTCATGTATAGGACTACACACGTTACTGTGCTCTATAATCTAAGGATTTATAGCCTTAAAACTGAAGGCTATCAGAGACTGGCGAGGGAGATTTGCGTGAAATGATAAGTTATAACTTATCAGTTATCAGTTTATTCCAGTTCCAATAATATTCGGTTCTTCCCCAGTCCCGCCATATTGCTGAACGTTTGTGTAGACAGTAGTTGTAATAGCATTTGTGTGTGCTTTAAACTGTCATAGACTTTAGTAGTGTTTACATATATAAGGCCGAAATCACCTAGATATTGGAGACTATTGCCTGACAAGTGATTAGTGATATTCGTGTGTATGCTGACCTGAAAATATAGTGTTAAATTTATCAGGATTATCAGGGCGGGCACGATGACCAGATTCCAGAAGTCGACCCCATTGTTTAATTGTTATAATAGGGCCCTAAGGCCCTAATGGACTGTGTAAATTGTAAAATTTGTAATGTCTGAATGTCAGTGTTTTAGTGTTACTGAGATTTTCTCATTATTTCTGGGAATCTGGTTCTGGTAGGCTCAGACTCTCAGAGCCCCCACCTCTTAACCCGGGAACGGCAAAGGTCCTCAATTAAGGTACTAATTATTTATAAGATGACCTTTTTTTCTAGTTATTAAAAACTTATTCTATGGTGTATTATATAATATATAGAAGCAATAGAACTGTTAAAATGACCTGGGAAGTGTATATTAAACCAAATACAAAACTAAGAGCAGCTGCAGTGGGAGCCTAATTTGCTTCTATATAATTATTATTATAATAATATAATATATATAGTAAAATGCCTCAGAACGAGAAGCCCACCACGGAAGCCACGAGCGAACACCACCAGGAAACGGGAACAGAAACACCCGAAAGAAAGGCCCACAGAACGAAAGGACCAGGTGACCAAGCCAAACAGTTAAGACAGGCCGAAGCCCACAGGGCAAAGCAGCTCCAAACCACACCTGCCTATCCCTTCTAACCACTGACCCTTCCCCCACCTCGCGTATACACTACCCCTCGTGTCCTACACCTCTACCTACATGATAATGAACATGAATACACCTTAATTTAATACACCCATGCCCTGTCCCTAGGTTGAGCCAATGCCAACCAGTTCAGACAGGCCTAAATCTATGTATGTTTTTCCATCCAAGAAGTAATATGTTAACCCCCTGTCTTGCCAGACTAAGTTTCTGAAGACCAACCGCCCCCATAAATCTATGTATGTTCTTCCATCCGAGAAGTAATATGTTAACCCTCTAAAATACCTTGTCTTGCCAGACTAAGTTTCTTAAAACCAACCGCCCCCATAAATCTATGTATGTTCTTCCATCCGAGACATAATCTGTTAAAACACCATGTCCTAATTGATAAGAAACTATGATACCCACGGGTACACCAGTGTATGTATAACCATTATTCCTGTAAGACCTAGACAGAAATGACTGCAGATGTTAGCCACCATGCAGTACCTCTAATTCTTACCCCAACCAGAGATTGTATACACCACCCTCTGTTACCATTGTCTCGACGCATAGCTACCACGAAACAATAAAGAAGCTACCCCTACGAACTGCCGCTTTCTTTGGTATATATTTCATAGAAAACGCAGTTCCCAGGGACAACTAGATCAGCAAGAAATCGTGTCAAATAATAGTGTCCATAACCCCTCGTATTGACGAGTAATAATACACCATGTTTTTCTCTACTTTTATCCACAGTCAAGCACACACCTACAGTTAACCTCCGCTTCCCCACAGCCCACAGTCCACATGATTCTACCATTTCCAAACTCATATACCACCACTTATTGCTCATCCCCCGGTAGCGTTTGGCTAACGTACCTTCCCTGTCATTAACCCCCAGGCTACGATACCAACTGTAGCCTAATGCCACCGCTACGCCCAGAGACCTTAGGGTCAAACTCCCACGTAACCCCCCTTAACCCTCTCCCTCTCGTTAATCCCCCCACGCTCCTCAACTCCCTTCCGATCTAGCCTCTCCAGCATACCCCCTGAATATCCTTAACTTTTCCGTTACTAACATTCTCAAACCTTCTGTATATATACTCCTATCCAGCCTACCTTCCCCCAGTAGAAAGGAACACCATTAGAACTTTACTAACCCTTTGCATGCCATCTATTCCCTCACAACCCATTCACAACCCTGTACCAAATGATCGTCAGTGCGAGGCTAGCCGCCTCGCCAGTGACTAACTTCTATTGCCATACTTCCAGATAAATGTGGCAGAGTTAGCAACCCAGTCTCCACCACATCCAACAAACCATGCAATTAACAACCCAACCAATTAAACCAGCTGGTCAAGGCACCTTCGGTTTTGGTATTACGAACACCCACATCTGTCTCATAAACAGAGGGTTATTACAAACACTTGTAATATGGCAAGCCCCCAGCCACAGCCGCCGGACGACCATCACAGAGAGAGTGCGCGCACCTACCCCTTTTCACCCACCCGAGGAGGGAGACCCCGACCCCTGTGGAGGTATACCTGACCCCTGTTTTTACTTCCGGGTCATTGCCAGGTAGCACAGGAATTCTTCCTATCAATGAACTAACCATGTATGACTAACACCTTTACTAACCTCTATTAACACCCAGGTCCTGATGTGGCGGCGTCTACGCCGTGGGGCCACCTCCCGAGGCTGCCAACCGCGGATGGCTGCCGACCCTCCACAGCCGAAGACAAAATCAACGACCAGTGGAGGAAAACCGGATGCCGGCCGCGGGGAGCAGTTTCGGGAGCCAAACCGTCACAACCATCCCTGGGGGCACGGGTCCTTGGAGCGGCTTCGGTCGTGCCGGGAATTTCCACACCTCTCACACCACACACACACATCACACAGTTTTTCCTACACCGAGAAATGACTCTCCGGCTGTCATTTCTCGAAGACTTCTTCTAGCCGGAGACATTGAGAGCAACCCAGGACCCACGTTCACATACATATGTCCAACTTGCTCAAAACCTATCACTTCGAGTCGCCATACTAAGGGTTCAGTTCTCTGCAATTCATGCGGGAACTGGACCCACTTCACCTGCACAACACTTGCCTCCAAGAAACACTACACAAACACCTGGACCTGTTCCTCATGCCCCTCCCTCTCCCAGTCAAATCCCTCACCTAAAACCCGTCCACCTCTCCTCCCCAACCCACCTAACCTTCCCATATCATCCACTATCCCCCCTAAAACCCGTCCACCTCTCCTCCCTAACCCACCTAACCTTCCCATACCATCCACATCCTCAACTCAACACACCACACCCCATCCTAATCCATTCCAACCCCCATCTCCTGCTCCCCAATCCCCACCCCCACCTCACCCATCCCAACCCCTCCCTCCCCCCCCCCCCCCCCCCCCCCCCCCCCCCCCCAATCCTCGTGCAGCAGCACCCAACATACATCGTGCACATAACATTAACATTCTTCAACTGAACATAGATGGCATCAACACAAAGAAACACGAACTCTCACACTTCATCAAACAACACAACATACACATTGGCATCTTACAAGAAACAAAACTCCGCACAACACAAAAAACACCCACATTTCATAATTTCACCACCATCAGACAAGACCGGGCTGTCGGCGGGGGCGGTGGACTCATCACCCTGGTACACAAAGAAATATCATACATAGTAACCAGTGTACAAACCAAATCACTCCTCCCCCCAAATGATAACACAACAGAAATAGTCAATTAAAATACGCACTGGCAACAACTCCAACATAACCATCATAAACACATACATCCCTCCCCAAACATCCCCTACAGTACCAAATGAATACAGACCACACTTACAACACATCACAAACACCCCATACACCCCACACATCATCCTGGGTGGTGACTTCAACGCCAAGACGTCGGCCTGGTTTGTCGACAACCCCGACACAGACAGAGGGCTGGTACTACAAAACCAAACCGATAACCTCATCATCCTTAACGACATCCATCAACATACCCATATTCCTCACCAAGCCCTCTATAACTCATCATCTCCAGACATCACCTTTTGCTCCCCAGAACTCGCCCCCACAACATCCTGGAGGGTGGTCAGAACGTTAGGCTCTGACCACCTCCCGATCATTATCACCACCAAAACCAGACTCACCCCAGCTAGCCACAAACACACATACACCAATTATAAAAGAGCTAACTGGGAAGCATTCACAAATGAGACAGAACAACACTTCACAACTCTAAACAGTACACCCATCACTAACATCAACAATGCTGTACACATACTCAATAAAACTATCCAAACGCTGACAAGAAACACATTCCAAGAGGTAACAGAAAAAGACACAACCCCAACTTCACACCAGAAATTCAAAACCTCATCAGACAACGCGACATACTGAAACACTCCCCAGCACCCCACACACAAGACATCACACAACAAATTCAAGCACTCAACACCCAAACTAACAACAAAATACAAGAACAACAAAAACTAAATTGGAATAACTTCCTACAAACACTTGATCACAAAACAAACCCCAAAAAACTATACAAAACACTAAACAGCATCACACTTTCCAACAGCAACACAACACAATCACATGCTGCAATCACAACAACAGACTCTACTCCTTCATGTAAACAACAAGCAAACACTCTCATCAATCACTTTTCACATGTCAGCCACCTAAAACCTCACAAAGACGACCGACGTGTCATCCGACGTAAGAGACAATTCCCCACAGACCCTGACTATACACCCTTCACCAATCACCAGACAAAGCATATCATCAACAATCTCAAGCACTCACCCGCCTGTGGCCTAGACAACATAAGCAACATACACCTCAGACACCTGGGACCACAAGGCATACAAGCACTCACTAACATATCAAACTACAGCTATTCACACAACACAATACCAGACATTTGGAAGCATGGTATCATCATCACATTCCCCAAACCCAACAAAGACCCCACGCTACCCTCCTCGCACCGCCCCATCACACTCCTTTGCTCCCCCTCCAAAGTCATGGAACGCCTAGTATTACAACTAATTACACCTGACCTACCCCTAGCTCCAACACAACATGGCTTTAGGCCACTGCACTCCACAAACACTCTTCTCACAGACCTTACACAAAGAGCTTTCGACGGCATCAATTCAGCTAGACCACCACACAGATCACTATTAGCCACACTCGACATTAGTAAAGCCTTCGATGCCATCCCCCGCCACAACCTAACAAACAAAATCTACAACACAAACATGCACAACAACACAAAACGGTGGCTGGCCAACTTCCTAGCAGGCAGATGTGCACACGTATCTTTTGCCGGTCAGTCATCTAAAATCAGAAACTTTCCAAGCGGAGTCCCACAAGGATCCGTCCTATCGCCCGCACTCTTCAATCTGTACATGCACGATATAACTACACCCAATACGCCCCAAATAAACTTAGCCTCCTATGCAGATGACATAACACTCACATGCACACACCATGACCCAAAAAGAGCAACAGATCTCCTTCAAACCCTATCTCAACACACTACATGGCTGGTGCACTACAAACAGACTTAATCTAGCCCCAGCCAAATCCACCGCAACCCTGCTCACAAGTTGGACAGGAGAACATGAATACATCCCTCAACTCACCATAAACAACACACCCCTAACACATACACACACACCCAAAATCCTAGGAGTAACATATGATACTCATATGACATTCAAACAGCACACCACAAACATTAAAAAGAAACTGACACCCAGACTTAACGCCCTCAGGTCACTTGCTCACAAAAAATTTGGACACAACAAAGAAACTACCACCACAGTATATAAACAATACATAAGATCAGTGATGGAATATGCAAGCCCAGCCTGGGCTTCTAACCTAGCTGAAACACATCATAAGACCTTACAGACTATTCAAAACAAAGCCCTGAAGATCATTACAGGCTGCACAGCTACTGCACCCACAGATCACCTACATCAAGAAACCAAAATCCTCAAAGTCAAAGACCATCTGGACATGAGAGGCACTCAATTCCTGGCAGCAGCCTCCACGAACCAAGACCACCCACTAAACTACATGGCAACACACCCACAGACACCAAGAAATATCAAAACAACACCCAGCACACGGTATCACACACAATTATTGTCCTCTCTCCCTCCCTGCCCACCCCGAACCAACTTCCAGAAGCACATCCATACTCATATCTCTCACCGATCCATCCACTCACTCACAGACAACACGCAGCTTCATGCACGACCTCCCGAAATCCATCCTTCCGAATCCTCCCTTCCTCGCGAGGACAGAGTCCACCTGGCCAGGCTGAGATGCGGACACCATCCAGCTCTCCTGAGCTATCAGAAGAGACTGGATGACTCCGTTGTCGACACCTGCCCGGGATGTAACACAGCACCCCATACCATTAAACACATCATAGAAGACTGCATTTCACACAACCACTTACGCCATCAACACAATCTACACTCAATGAGAGCTCTGTGGGAAAGCCCGATCGTGGCCATGGCCTTTCTCAGGGACTCGGGGCTGTTCGGCCAGGCAGCTTAGGGAACAACAACAACAACAACAACCCCCAATAACCCATTAACCTTTCTTGCATACTTCGATAACCAAACTAGCACCTCAGCTACACCATAGAATAAAGACTGAACAATCTAAGAGAGACGCTCCTATCACAGCTGTCCCAATCCTCCTCGCAAAGTAGATCCAGTCTCTCTCCCCTAAATACTTCCAGTATAGCCAAAATAGTACCTCTTACTAAGGCTCAGTTATATCACATTATGAGGGCTCCATATAGCCATGTGCCACAACAGTAATCACCACCTTACCTAGTTCCCGTATCCATTGAGAGCTCAAATAAATCCATAAAAACTCGAGATCCCTATGGCCTACAGGGTCCAAAACCGAGCCTATAAACCAAGCTCCAGCCCCCAGTAAAATCAGTTGAAAGATAGACACCAACCAGTGGCTGGCCCCTTAAGTTGACCTCTAGCTCTGCCCTTGTGTTGTTCCTGAGAATTGAGTTCCAGAGCCGGCAGACTCCGTGGCAGATTGAGATAGAAGCATCTGTCCACGTACAAGAAATCTACATGCACCTTATAACCTTCACAAACCAGTGGGTATTTAAGCGTGTAGCCAGCAACGATCGCCAAGAGATCCGTCTTGAGAACTTCCTACATATGGACCACCTGGACGGCCGCGGAACCAGTCGTTAGCCCCAACATCACGGACGCAAGATAACCAGGACCAGACCAATCAAATACTACCCAAGATTCACTCTACCAGTACTACAGTGTTACAGTGCTATTTAGAGACTCACTTATTAATATTTCTATGAAGTGGCTATATCTTTGCCCAGTATAATTCATATATAACCATTCCATTAGGAAGTGCTATGCGTATCAGTGTTTATTAATTAACAGGCGATATTAACTCTCGCAATTACCCATATATCCAGATATTATTACATAGAAGTGAAACCCTAGTGATATCTAATGTTCGCCCACTGATTTGCGTTCTACGTGTTTCTGCTATAAGAATATAAAACTTAGATCAGTACCCCCTGAGGTTACTAGAATTCCCGTGCTCTAAAATACGCGTGTCTAATCTAGTCTGTGAACTACTACTTGTGCACCAGAGCTACCAGTAATAAATATAACAGTGAATTTGAATCTATAAGTAACGTTGATGGTCTCCAGTATATAAACTTGCGAACAAAGCCAGTGATCAGAAGATTAATACCTGAACGTTGGAAGTGGGAGACTAGGCTCCATCCAGATCCACTTAATGCTAGTTGTTCAATTCTATCATTTGTCTTGTACGAGTATTCATACCTTCTTATGCTTCACATTAATCATCATCAAGGAAACTATAGAAATGTGTACATTAATAAACGTGATCGTGTGTCTTGTTACCGTGTGTTTATTTTGTGTTCTCTATTCCTCATACCTTGTTTTGTGCATGCAGCCTTCTATACCCAGTCAGTTAGAACTCACATTACCCAAGTTAATCCTGTAGAAAAACAGGGCATAACATATGTTATGCCCTGTTTTTCTACAGGATTAACTTGGGTAATGTGAGTTCTAACTGACTGGGTATAGAAGGCTGCATGCACAAAACAAGGTATGAGGAATAGAGAACACAAAATAAACACACGGTAACAAGACACACGATTACGTTTATTGATATACACACTTCTGAATGCTCGTGCAAGACAAATGATAGAAATGAACAACACTAGCATAAGTGGATCTGGATGGAGCCTAGTCTCCCACTTCCAACGTTCAGGTATTAATCTTCTGATCACTGGCTTTATTCACAAGTTTATATACTGGAGACCATCAATGTTACTTATAGATTCAAATTCACTGTTATATTTATTACTGGTAGCTCTGGTGCACAAGTAGTAGTTCACAGACTAGATTAGACACGCGTATTTTAGAGCACAGGAATTCTAGTAACCTCAGGGGGTACTGATCTAAGTTTTATATTCTTATAGCAGAAACACATAGAACGCAAATCAGTGGGCGAACATTAGATATCACTAGGGTTTCACTTCTAGATAATAATATCTGGATATGGGTAATTACGAGAGTTAATATCGCCTGTTAATTAATAAACACTGATACGCTTAGCACTTCCTAATGGAATGGTTATATATGAATTATACTGGGGCAAAGATATAGCCACTTTATAGAAATATTAATAAGTGAATCTCTAAATAGCACTGTAACACTAGTACTGATAGAGTGAATCTTGGGTAGTATTTGATTGGTCTGGTCCTGGTTATCTTGCGTCCGTGATGTTGGGGGCTAACGACTGGTTCCGCGGCCGTCCAGATGGTCCATATGTAGGAAGTTCTCAAGTACGTGGACAGGTCCTTCTATCTAAATCTGCCACAGAGTCTGCCGGCTCTGGAACTCAATTCTCAGCAACCAACAATGAATAGAGCTCGAGGTCAACTCTGGTGACCAAACCTGGTTGGTGTCTAGCTTTTAACTGATTTTACTGGGGGCTGGAGCTGGGTTTATAGGCTCGGTTTTGGACCCTGTAGGCCATAGGGATCTCGAGTCTTATGGAATTATTTGAGCTCTCAATAGATACGGGGACTAGGTAAGGTGGTGATTACTGTTGTGGCACATGGCTATAGGGAGCCTTCATAATGTGATATAACTGAGCCTTAGTAAGAGGTACTATTTTGGCTATACTGGAAGTATTGAGGGGAGGGAGACTGGATCTACTTTGCGAGGAGGACTGGGACAGCTGTGATAGGAGCGTCTCTCTTATATTGTTCAGTCTTCATTCTATGGTATAGCCGAGGTGCTAATTTGGTTGTTGGAGTGTGCAAGAAATGTTAATGGATTATTGTGGGTTAATAGAGGTTAGTAAAGGGGTTAGTCATGCATGGTTAGTTCATTGATAGGAAGAATTCCTGTGCTACCTGGCAATGACCCGGAAGTCAAAACAGGGGTCAGGTATACCTCCGCAGGGGTGGGGGTCTCCCTCCTCGGGTGGGTAAAAAAGGGGAGGTGCGTGCCCTCTCTCTGTGATGGTCGTCCGGCGGCTGTGGCTAGGGGCTTGCCATATCACCAGTGTTTGTAATAACCCTCTGTTTATGAGACAGATGTGGGTGTTCGTAATACCAAAACCGAAGGTGCCTTGACTAGCTGGTTTAATCGGTTGGGTTGTTAATTGCATGGTTTGCTGGATGTGGTGGAGACTGGGATGCTAACTCTGCCACATTTATCTGGAAGTATGGCAATAGAAGTTAGTCACTGGCGAGGCGGCTAGCCTCGCACTGACGATCATTTGGTACAGGGTTGTGAATGGGTTGTGAGGGAATAGATGGCATGCAAAGGGTTAGTAAAGTTCTAATGTTGTTCCTTCCTACTGGGGGAAGGTCGGCTGGATAGGAGTATATTATACAAAAGGTTTGAGAATGTTAGTAACGGAAAAGTTAAGTATATTCAGGGGGTGTGGTGGAGAGGCTAGGTTAGGAGGGAGTGGAGGAGCGTGGGGGGTTAACGAGAGGGAGAGGGTTAAAGAGGGCTACGTGGAAGTTTGACCCTAAGGTCTCTGGGCGTAGGGGTGGCATTAGACTACAGTTGGTATCGTAGCCTGGGGGTTAATGACAGGGAAAGTATGTTAGCCAAACACTACTGGGGGATGAGCAATATGTGGTGGTATATGAGTCTGGAAAGGATAGAATCATGTGGACTGTGGGGCTGGGGGGAAGAGGAGGTTAACTGTAGGTGTGTGCTTGACTGTGGATAAAAGTAGAGAAAAACATGGTGTATTATTACTCGTCAATACGAGGGGTTATGGACACTATTATTTGACACGATTTCTTGCTGATCTATTTTTTTTTTTTTTTTTTTTTTTTTCTATTTTCCAACATACTTCCTCTCGGGCATAGGCTGAGAGCCTTAACATTCACCGATTTACAATGAACAGTGAAGCCCGTGAGGTCTTGTTCCAGTCTAGGGAGTGAGACATGTGAAGCACGTAGAGTACAACGAGCACCTGCCATCTTGCCTTCACATGAGGCACGGTGCTCACTCATGGCCCGAAACGACCCCATCTCTGAAGCCATCTCGTTCCCATGCTTCACTGTCTCACTACCTACACTCGGACCCTCACACTTAAACACACACAACGCCACCTGTTGAGCAGATAACTCACCAGGCATTGCACCCCTATAGCATATTTTTGAATATGGGAATATTCATACAGTGCTATTTAATCAGGGAACAATCAGGGTATTTTATTGACGTTTCGGTGGGCTTTGTGGTAATGCACTGATACTAGGTACAGCACAAATTCCATCCCAATAATATCTTCCCATTGATACATCGGGATTTGAACCCGGGACCTTTGGATTACCAGGCCAGTGGCAAGACCACTCCACCACACCTCCCCTACAAACTCACCTGTCCCTGGGAACTGCGTTTTCTATGAAATATAGACCAAAGAAAGCGGCAGTTCGTAGGGGTACTTCGCTATTGTTTCGTGGTAGATATGTGTCGAGACAATGGTAAAAAAAGGGTTATCTATACAATCTCTGGTTGGGGTAAGAATTAGAGTTACTGCATGGTGGCTAACATCTTCAGTCATTATCTCTGTCTAGGTCTTACAGGAATAATGGTTATCTATACAATGGTGTACCCGTGGGTATCATAGTTTCTTATCAATTAGGACATGGGGTTTTAACATACTACTTCTCGGATGGAAGAACATACATAGATTTATGGCCGTCTGAACTGGTTGGCATTGGCTCAACCTAGGGACAGGGCATGGGTGTATTAAATGAATGTGTATTCATGTTCATCATCATGTAGGTAGAGTCTGGCGGGTAAGAGGTGTAGGACACGAAGAAAAATAGAGTAGTGTGGACTGTGGATACGAAGGAGGTGATTGGAAGACGTATAACAATTGTGGAAAAGTATATGGAAGAGATGAACACAATGGCGGATAAAGATAACTAACCTAAGGATTGAATACATAGATTTATGGCTGTCTGAACTGGTTGGCATTGGCTCAACCTAGGGACAGGGCATGGGTGTTTTAACCTGGGAGGAACATACATAGATTTATGGGGCGATTGGTCTTCAGAAACTTAGTCTGGCAAGACAAGGTATTTTAGGGTATGTTGATATTGACATCCTAACTTAGGGACAGGGCATGGGTATTAACTTTAAGGTGTATTTATGTTCATCATCATGTAGGTAGAGTCCGGCGGGTAAGAGGTGTAGGACACAAGGGGTAGTGGATACGCGAGGTGGGGGAGGGTTGTGAATTGTAAAGGGGGTGGTTTGAGGCTAGGCGCCGCGCCGCTCGTGACTTAGGATAGTGACCCTTAATGCGCTGGACATAGGGGTGGCATTTCCCTACGATCGAACAGGTAGAGTGGTGTGTGCAGCGGGGCGTGAAGGATAAGTGGACAGGATGACCCAAACAGGGTACCACTGAGCATAGGGTCACGAAGCAAAATAGAGTAGTGTGGATTGTGGATACGAAGGAGGTGATTGGAAGACGTATAACAATTGTGGAAAAGTAAATGGAAGGGATGAACACAATGGCAGATAAAAGATAATTAACCTAAGGCTTGAATACATGCATGAATGACGACATTATAGCCGTCGTCCTAATAAGATGATGAAACCTGGTTGGTCTGCACGTGGCACAATACGACACAAGGACAGTGCCGCTATGTCGTATCAATACTGGTGGCATACTCCGGTTAATATTATATATACTACACTTAGTTACTAGAAGAACAAGGCAAGGGGGGGGGGGGCCACTGAGCACGGGGGTACACATATCTATACTCGTCATGGAAAGGGAGATACAAGGTAGCTTTCCTGCATCTCTCCTGATAATCGTCTGCAGATTGGTCAAGTGAGTTTATCCGAATTAACAGGCCTAAATCAATACAATAACTGGCATAGGGTTATCGGGTGTATAGAGTCGTGGTTAAAGGTTGGGAATATATAGTTAGTGGATAAAGCAACAGGAGGTTAGAGACATAGAATTGTTAGAATTGGGGGCTATGATTGTTATATAACTAAATACAGGGCTGACGTAATCACGATCTGATTTGGTGTGAAATGGAAGCTAAGGTGTCTTAGATCGCCTCGAACCTACACAATGAAAGTATTATAGCCTGTATGGTGGTTACATAATTAAATACATACTTAGGTGGTACATCAAGAATATCAGTGAGTAAAGTATTGTGGTTTGTATATTAGAAGACTGTGATTGAGAGACGAATAATATGTGGAATGAATTGAGAGAGAGAGAGAGACCAAATCGGAAAAGGAAAAGGGGCCTGGGATCTCGTTGGGGATGGGAGTTTCGCTCTCAGGATTTTCGTTCCTGTGGCTCGTTAGGGTTGGAGGTTTCGCTCTCAGGTTTTTCGTTCCTGTGGTATTTTACTTCCGTCGCCTTTATATTTGGTACGACCTCGTACCTCAAGGTTGGAGTACGTAGGTTTGTTTAGGGGGGCCAGGTCAGGTCGGTGAGGGGGTTAGGTTGGAGGGAAATGGCAGCCTGTCGGTGAGGACGAAGATTACTGTCATCCCGACTAGCAACAGACTGTTCAGAAAAGAGAGACAAAAACTTAAAACATTTTATCCTGGAATGTGAATAATATAATGAAATTAGGAAAAATATAACAAGATTACTCCGGCCATATCTCTAAGAAAATGAAAACTAATAGGAGAGTTACTATTCAAGAAAGAAGGGAACGAGGGAAGAAAATACATAGATGTTGGAAAAGGAGAGAAAAGATGATAAAAGAACTTGACGAAAGAACAGATAATTAAGAACACAGGAAAATTAAGAAGAGCTAAAGTATTTAACAATGTATAAAACAAATTTAAAAGATAGTAAGACAAGTGTAGTCTAACAAGAAAGGGAGTACTACTAAGGAAAAAAATATATAATATATACAGTATATGGAAAACATGTAAATTTATAGAATCATGCCCAATCGCTTAGGAATTGAGAACAATACAAAACAAAATCCCATGGAAAATCTAGTACAATAACATCCTCATCATCATCAGGGGGGGGGGGGGGGGTATTTAGGGTCGCCGTTAGTCTTGGTGAAGGTCTGGTTAATTTGTAGGGGTGGTGGTGGTGGTTGTGGCTTTGACCTTGGGGGTTCACTTTCACTTTGGAAGGGAGGGGTGGATATACCGTTAGGTCTGCCGTTAGGAATGTGGATCTGGGTGAGAGCTGGCCCGGGGCCAGTTTTGGAGTGAGGTTTAAAAGGTTGCGGTCGGGGGTAGTGATAGGGGGGGTTTAAAGGTGAAACGGGCAGGTCGAGTCGGGGTTGTTGTTGCGGAAGAGGTTGGTGCTGGGGAGGGGTTGAATTGTGTAGAGAGTTGTGGTCGTGAGTGGGGTTGGGGGAAGGGTGAGTAAGGCTGGAGGTTGAGAGTTTACGATGATCGGGTGGTTTGGAGGTTTGGAGTGTGGGGATTTGATAGGGAGATGGTGGGGGGGGGGGGGGGGGGGGGCTGGGCAGGCAGGGTTGTGGTTTGAGAGGGGTTGAATTTGGACTGATTTTATTTTCGGGAGAGACGTGGATGGGATTTCGATGAGTGGTTGAGGTTGAGAGATTGATTATGTTGTTTGGGGCGAGAGAGAGGGTAGTATTTTGGGGGTTAGTCAAGGTGGAAAAAGTTTTGTGGTTGGATTTGAATGGGCGTGGTATTTTGTCGAGCAGGATCTTTGGGGGTGGAATTTGGGGCGGATGGGGTAACAGTGAAGAGGGGGGTAAGGTAGGGGGGGAAGAGGAGGTAGGGGTTATGTACGGGGGTGATTTTTCGTTCTGAATGTGGTCGTGAGAGGTTAGGCTGGCAGGGTGGGAATTGGTGGAGGTTGAGAGTTTAGCTGGGCTAATGATGGTGGGGGACCGACTGGTGAGCAGGTGCTCGGTACGCATGAGGGGGGGAAAATCACTTTGGTGGGGGTCACGTGTGAGGGGGGGATTAACGGCGCGTGTGGGAGGATCAGAGTGGTGAGGTGTGAGTGATTTAGGAAACGGAATTTGTTGGTGGGAGTGTGGAGGATTGGTGGGGGAAGAGTTAGGCATAGAACATGGGTTATTGGGGGAGGACTGATGTACTGATTTGTGGTTGTTAAAAGGACGAATTTGGGGAGTTTTGTCGGTGGCAGTGACGGTTTGTTTAGAGGTTATATGGGATTGGTGGGTTTGTCTGTCATGAGGGGGTGAGTCAAGTGTGGGGTTTTGAAGTTTTTTAGGGGTGTGAATTGTGGGGGGGGTGGGGGGGGGGGGTGGAAGGGAGCTACTGACGGAAAACTGTCACAAGGGAAATTTTGTTGGTGGGGAATAGCTGAGCATTTCTGGGGGCATGGGGAAAACATTGTTGGGTACATACTGTAGGTTAGCATTTTCCCTGGAAACATGGGTACATAAATATTTGGTAGAATGGTTTTTACATACATAAGAGTCTGTCCTGGAAACATGGGAGGATTGATCCTGGACAGATGGGGGTCTGGGTGATTGACAGGTAAATTGTGGGGATGGGGTGAGTAGGTCAGTTTGGAGAGATTGTTGCGGAAGAGATTTGTCTCGGAAAACAATGGAATTTGGTAGGATGGATGAAGGAGACATTGATGGAGATTTTGGTTCTGGTGCTGGATTATGGGGCAGAGGTAGGTTGGCGAGCGGGGGTGTTACTGGAGGTGGATTCAAGAGCGGTTCGGGTAATGTTGGAGAGGGTGACAAGGGAGGGGGGAATAGGAGGTAGGGGGAGCTGTAGCATTCTTGGTTGATGCGGGTGTTTGAAGGGGTTCACCGAGGTTGGGCATGTGGGGAGATGATGGTGGGGGAGGGGGGAGGTTGACAGTTTTGAGGGGGGGGGGGGGGACAGGTGATGAATATGAGGAAGTGAGAGGCGTGACATGTTGTTGAGGGATTGACGGGGGTGAAGGTTGGTCTTGGGTGACAGGGGCATGTGAGAGAGTGGAGGGGGGGCTCATTTTCTGACCAGCATTTTTCAGGGGTGACATTGAAAGAGAATTGGTTACGGTGGGGGTGACCATTTCTGCGTGCTGTGGTTTGTTGGCAGGCATAGAAAAAGGATGGGGTTTATGGGGTAACACAATTGATGGAAGATTATCGTTGGTGGATGACTGGGCAGGGGAACATTTAGGGATGGTCAGAGAGGATAGAGGCAAGGAAGAGTGCACTGGGGTTGGACTTTCACCGGGAGTCATTTTGGAAGGGTGCACGGAGTTTTCTTTAGGGGGATGGAGGGACTTATCGATGATAGTGTTCAGTGGAGGAATACATTTACTTTCTTGGATAGGGGCTGAAGGGGTGGATAGGGGATTCATCGAACTGAGTTGGCATCTTTCTCTGATGGAGAGCAATGTTCTTCGAATGAGCCGTACGGGTCGAGAGGGGCGGTGATGTGGGGTGGGAGGATGTCTAACAATGTGGTGAATAAGAGTTCATTTTGTTGCTCGTCATCTTCAGAGCTATACGTGGTCCTCACGTATCTGTAGAGTTGTATGAGGGTCACATTGATATCCCCTTCATACTTGATCTCGTCGACTTTTATTATTTTGGGGGCGACGAGGGAACCCAAAAGTGGCCCTAAGGTCCGGATCACGAGGGATCGAAACTGGTTCCAGGTAAGCTTTGGCGTTACCTGTTCAACAATTTGGGAAACGGCTTTTCCCAACTGCATAATTCTTACTTACAGTTTCTTACAGTAGATCCTCTGGAAAAAGGCAAACTATGCCTGTGTATCCAGCTCAGTACCAGTACTTTCACTGCTGCGGTCGTTCACGGTGTTGGCGGCGGCGGTAGCAGACGCAATATTTTTACTATTCTGTATTTTTGTTTTATAATCAAACTTCAAATCTTGTCTTCCCCATGCTTTATCAAGATTACTTTCAAACTCCCTTATTGATTCGGAATCGACTACATACTGGGGCAGTGCGTTCCACTCATTTACCACTCTATCACAAAATGAGTTCTTTGCCTTCTCAAGCATATTTCTTTCTTTGTAAATTTTCTTAGAGTGTCCTCTCGTTCTTGTTCCCTCCCGCATCAAGAAGATACCTTCACACACATCCTCATCGTACTTTCCCGACACTATCTTAAAAGTCTCTATCATATCCCCTCTCTTTCTCCTATATGCCAATGTCGGAAGCCCCAGTGTCCTCAACCTCTGCTCATAGCCCGCGTTCTTCAACGTTGGTACCAGCTTGCTAGCTCTCCTCTGCACTTTCTCCACTGCTTCTATATCCTTTACCATATATGGAGCCCACACCTGGTTCGCATATTCCAGGTGCGGCCTAACCAGCGCTGTATAGAGATTCCTGAAGATTTCTTCGTCAAGTGACACAAATGTCCTTCTTATCAGCCCTACAATTCTATTGGCTTTGTTTATCTTTTCCGCTAAATGTTCTGAGAAATTTAACTTATTGTCTATCACTATTCCTATATCCTTTTCTGCACTCACTTCCTCCATCGCTTCATACATACTGTATCCTACCTTGTCTATCTTGCTGGTCCCAATCCGCATGTACTTGCATTTTTTTGGATGAAAAGGCATTAACCAATGCTCAGACCATCCCTTCATGCCCTCCACATCTCCTTGAAGCAAACCCATATCTTCCTTACTCCTCACTCTTCTATACAGTTTAGTGTCATCCGCATACAGGTATACCTCACTTCCATTAGTTATAACTTCAGGCAAGTCGTTGATAAATATAACGAACAGCAGTGGTCCCAACACAGATCCCTGAGGTACCCCACTTGTAATTTCCCTCCACCCCGAGCCTATTCCATTCACCAGTACCCTCTGTCTCCGATCTTTCAGGAAGGCTTCTATCCATTTCACACATTTCTCCCCTATATTATAGCTTCTAACTTTCTCTATTAACCTTTTATGTGGGACCTTATCGAAGGCCTTCATAAAATCGCAATATACCACGTCTATTACATCACCATCTTCTAGAATTTGCATCCAATCATCTACCACCTTAATTAGCTGTAGTACCGTCGACCTCCCCGGCAAGAATCCGAACTGTCTCCCACTGAAAAGTTGCTTTGACTTCATATGATCCATTATTCCTTCTCTAATTACCGTTTCCATTAGTTTACACACAACACTTGTCAAACTGACT
The DNA here is from genome assembly GCA_032716605.1 of Paralithodes platypus. Classification (NCBI taxonomy): domain Eukaryota; kingdom Metazoa; phylum Arthropoda; class Malacostraca; order Decapoda; family Lithodidae; genus Paralithodes; species Paralithodes platypus. The sequence continues at coordinate 55,179,714 of CM064498.1, forward strand.
GGTCTATAATTCCCTGGGTCATTTCTCTTTCCCTTCTTACATATAGCTGTTATGTTCGCCTCTCTCCAGTCCATCGGGATTTGTCCTGTATTAAACGATACCTAAAATAAATTTTCAATGGCTCTACTAACATCTCCCCTCCTTCCTTTATGATTCTTGGGTGTATCCCATCCGGTCCCGGTGACTTACTTCTGTTCATTTTTTCTATAGCCCTTCTTATTCTAGCATGGGAAAACTCTATTAGTTCTAGTGCCGGTGCCTGTTTGATGGGAATAGTAGGCACTGCATCCTCCGACTCTACTGTTAGTACCCCCCCAAAGTATTTCCCCAGCACCTCTGCTTTCTCCTTATCAGTCTCCGCTCTACTCCCATCATTCAACCCCCCTACCAGCTCTGGGATCCCTACTCTTCTTGTTAACTTTTCCTGAATGTACTTCCAGAATATTTTTGGATTATCCTTCACATTTCTAGCTATCTCTCTCTCCCTCTCCTTCACCCCCCTCCTTGTTTTATTGTTTATTTGTCTGCGTTCCAGATCCACTTCCTTAGCCTCTATACTAGACCCCCTGTTCTTTTTTAACAATTTTAATCTTTCCCACAATCGTTTCTTTCTTCTAATCAATATCCAAAGCTTTCTTTTCATTGGCAATTCTGGGTTAGTTCTTTTCCTCAAATTTGTTTTATCCTTATATTCCCTTACTGGTACACTTTTGGATACAACATTCTCCAGTTTGACTCAAATTTTCCTCCACATTCCTTCAGCGTCTTCACCGTTCAAGTATTCCCCCCAGTCAATGTCCAAACACCGTCTCAGCAGCTCATAATCTGCTCTATCATACATGTATATTTTTCTATTGCTTCTATTATCCCTCTCTGATTTAATGTTACAACTAAAGCTTATACAGGCATGGCCACTACGACCTATAGGGCTATCCACATTAACATGTTCCACTATATCCTCTTCATTGCTAAAAATCAAATCAAGTACACTCCCCTGCGTCCCATCTCTATATCTTGTCATCTCTACAATATGTTGCGTTAAAAAACAATCTCTCACTTTCTCTATAAACTTATTTTCCAGGCTACCCTGTCCCGCTGGAGTAGTACAATTTGCCCAGTTGATCCTTGGCAAATTGAAATCTCCAATCAAAATTTTATTTGTTCTCTCTATTATCTATCTCCTCCATTGCTTTCAGTAGGTTATCATCCTCTCCCCTGCTATTATTTGGGCTTCTATATATAGAGGCAATTAGAATTGATCCTCTTACACATTTTACTTCAATACACAAATACTCACAATACTGCTGTCTCATATCCACCTCATTAACCTTGAGCTCTTTTCTTACATAAATAAACAGTCCTCTTCCAACCTCTGCTCTAATAGCATTTCTCTCATATAACTCAAAACCCTCCAAACTATATTCCACCAGTTCCCTTTCAATTCTAACATTTTTTGGTCTTACTTCCTGTAGGGCTATGACATCAGGTTTTTCCTCTTCATCCTGCAACCTACATATCAGTTCTCTTTTCTTGTCCTGGGTAAACACATCCACATTACTAAACATAATCCTTAATCCATCTACCATTCCTTCAGCAATTACACCATCCCGCTCCTCCAGTCCGTACCCTACTCCCCTGTTAGCACTACTGGGTCTGCCTCTTTGTCTCCTGTCTCTCCCTGTGACACCTCCACCCCGTTCTCCTCCTCCGTCACAACTCCCATCACATTCTCTCCCCTCCCTGATCTCCCCCTCCCTTCTACTCTTATAAACCACTTCCTCACTTTTCTGTCCCTCACTCTCCAGTACAAATTTCTCTTATCCTCCTCATCCAACTTTCCATTATTTTCATCAGCCTTTTCTTGTAATTCCTTAATTTTTTTCCTTTGTTCTATACTTAAATCCTTCTTTAGTCTTATGTGTTTCAGTTTATCATTTGTATTTAGCCTCCAACTAAAATTTGTCACAGTCTCCGCCACTACCCTAGTTTTAAACTGTACCCTTATAGGTCAATATAATGTGCAATAATGCAACGGCGATTTTGTCGCGGTCATTTTGAAGTGCCACATCTAACACTGGCTTTACTATGTCTAAGTAAGTGGCGATATCATACGTGTTTACATCATACTTGGGAATGTGTGTGAGTGTCATAGCGAGCTGCCATTTTTGCGATGTTCCCATGCTTCTACTGTTCCAAATTTGCAGTGTAATGCAACCTTTTATCCGAATCAAGAACCACCGCTGCCACCAATGTTATGCCCTGTTTTTCTACAGGATTAACTTGGGTAATGTGAGTTCTAACTGACTGGGTATAGAAGGCTGCATGCACAAAACAAGGTATGAGGAATAGAGAACACAAAATAAACACACGGTAACAAGACACACGATTACGTTTATTGATATACACACTTCTGAATGCTCGTGCAAGACAAATGATAGAAATGAACAACACTAGCATAAGTGGATCTGGATGGAGCCTAGTCTCCCACTTCCAACGTTCAGGTATTAATCTTCTGATCACTGGCTTTATTCACAAGTTTATATACTGGAGACCATCAATGTTACTTATAGATTCAAATTCACTGTTATATTTATTACTGGTAGCTCTGGTGCACAAGTAGTAGTTCATAGACTAGATTAGACACGCATATTTTAGAGCACGGGAATTCTAGTAACCTCAGGGGGTACTGATCTAAGTTTTATATTCTTATAGCAGAAACACATTGAACGCAAATCAGTGGGCAAACATTAGATATCACTAGGGTTTCACTTCTAGATAATAATATCTGGATATGGGTAATTACGCGAGTTAATATCGCCTGTTAATTAATAAACACTGATACGCTTAGCACTTCCTAATGGAATGGTTATATATGAATTATACTGGGGCAAAGATATAGCCACTTCATAGAAATATTAATAAGTGAATCTCTAAATAGCACTGTAACACTAGTACTGATAGAGTGAATCTTGGGTAGTATTTGATTGGTCTGGTCCTGGTTATCTTGCGTCCGTGATGTTGGGGGCTAACGACTGGTTCCGCGGACGTCCAGATGGTCCATATGTAGGAAGTTCTCAAGTACGTGGACAGGTCCTCCTATCTAAATCTGCCACGGAGTCTGCCGGCTCTGGAACTCAATTCTCAGCAACCAACAATGAATAGAGCTCGAGGTCAACTCTGGTGACCAAACCTGGTTGGTGTCTAGCTTTTAACTGATTTTACTGGGGGCTGGAGCTGGGTTTATAGGCTCGGTTTTGGACCCTGTAGGCCATAGGGATCTCGAGTCTTATGGAATTATTTGAGCTCTCAATAGATACGGGGACTAGGTAAGGTGGTGATTACTGTTGTGGCACATGGCTATAGGGAGCCTTCATAATGTGATATAACTGAGCCTTAGTAAGAGGTACTATTTTGGCTATACTGGAAGTATTGAGGGGAGGGAGACTGGATCTACTTTGCGAGGAGGACTGGGACAGCTGTGATAGGAGCGTCTCTCTTATATTGTTCAGTCTTCATTCTATGGTATAGCCGAGGTGCTAATTTGGTTGTTGGAGTGTGCAAGAAAGGTTAATGGGTTATTGTGGGTTAATAGAGGTTAGTAAAGGGGTTAGTCATGCATGGTTAGTTCATTGATAGGAAGAATTCCTGTGCTACCTGGCAATGACCCGGAAGTCAAAACAGGGGTCAGGTATACCTCCGCAGGGGTGGGGGTCTCCCTCCTCGGGTGGGTAAAAAAGGGGAGGTGCGCGCCCTCTCTCTGTGATGGTCGTCCGGCGGCTGTGGCTAGGGGCTTGCCATATCACCAGTGTTTGTAATAACCCTCTGTTTATGAGACAGATGTGGGTGTTCGTAATACCAAAACCGAAGGTGCCTTGACTAGCTGGTTTAATCGGTTGGGTTGTTAATTGCATGGTTTGCTGGATGTGGTGGAGACTGGGTTGCTAACTCTGCCACATTTATCTGGAAGTATGGCAATAGAAGTTAGTCACTGGCGAGGCGGCTAGCCTCGCACTGACGATTATTTGGTACAGGGTTGTGAATGGCTTGTGAGGGAATAGATGGCATGCAAAGGGTTAGTAAAGTTCTAATGTTGTTCCTTCCTACTGGGGGAAGGTCGGCTGGATAGGAGTATATATACAAACGGTTTGAGAATGTTAGTAACGGAAAAGTTAAGGATATTCAGGGGGTGTGGTGGAGAGGCTAGGTTAGGAGGGAGTGGAGGAGCGTGGGGGTTAACGAGAGGGAGAGGGTTAAGGAGGGCTACGTGGAAGTTTGACTCTAAGGTCTCTGGGCGTAGGGGTGGCATTAGACTACAGTTGGTATTGTAGCCTGGGGGTTAATGACAGGGAAACTATGTTAGCCAAATGCTACCGGGGGATGAGCAATATGTGGTGGTATATGAGTCTGGAAAGGATAGAATCATGTGGACTGTGGGGCTGGGGGGAAGAGGAGGTTAACTGTAGGTGTGTGCTTGACTGTGGATAAAAGTAGAGAAAAACATGGTGTATTATTACTCGTCAATACGAGGGGTTATGGACACTATTATTTGACACAATTTCTTGCTGATCTAGTTGTCCCTGGGAATTGCGTTTTCTATGAAATATAGACCAAAGAAAGCGGCAGTTCGTAGGGGTACTTCGTTATTGTTTCGTGGTAGATATGTGTCGAGACAATGGTAAAAAAAGGGTTATCTATACAATCTCTGGTTGGGGTAAGAATTAGAGTTACTGCATGGTGGCTAACATCTTCAGTCATTATCTCTGTCTAGGTCTTACAGGAATAATGGTTATCTATACAATGGTGTACCCGTGGGTATCATAGTTTCTTATCAATTAGGACATGGGGTTTTAACATACTACTTCTCGGATGGAAGAACATACATAGATTTATGGCCGTCTGAACTGGTTGGCATTGGCTCAACCTAGGGACAGGGCATGGGTGTATTAAATGAATGTGTATTCATGTTCATCATCATGTAGGTAGAGTCTGGCGGGTAAGAGGTGTAGGACACGAAGAAAAATAGAGTAGTGTGGACTGTGGATACGAAGGAGGTGATTGGAAGACGTATATCAATTGTGGAAAAGTAAATGGAAGAGATGAACACAATGGCGGATAAAGATAACTAACCTAAGGATTGAATACATAGATTTATGGCTGTCTGAACTGGTTGGCATTGGCTCAACCTAGGGACAGGGCATGGGTGTTTTAACCTGGGAGGAACATACATAGATTTATGGGGCGATTGGTCTTCAGAAACTTAGTCTGGCAAGACAAGGTATTTTAGGGTATGTTGATATTGACATCCTAACTTAGGGACAGGGCATGGGTATTAACTTTAAGGTGTATTTATGTTCATCATCATGTAGGTAGAGTCCGGCGGGTAAGAGGTGTAGGACACGAGGGGTAGTGGATACGCGAGGTGGGGGAGGGTTGTGAATTGTAAAGGGGGTGGTTTGAGGCTAGGCGCCGCGCCGCTCGTGACTTAGGATAGTGACCCTTAATGCGCTGGACATAGGGGTGGCATTTCCCTATGATCGAACAGGTAGATTGGTGTGTGCAGCGGGGTGTGAAGGATAAGTGGACAGGATGACCCAAACAGGATACCACTGAGCATAGGGTCACGAAGCAAAATAGAGTAGTGTGGATTGTGGATACGAAGGAGGTGATTGGAAGACGTATAACAATTGTGGAAAAGTAAATGGAAGGGATGAACACAATGGCGGATAAAAGATAAAAAGGGGGGGGGCCACTGAGCACGGGGGTACACATATCTATACTCGTCATGGAAAGGGAGATACAAGGTAGCTTTCCTGCATCTCTCCTGATAATCGTCTGCAGATTGGTCAAGTGAGTTTATCCGAATTAACAGGCCTAAATCAATACAATAACTGGCATAGGGTTATCGGGTGTATAGAGTCGTGGTTAAAGGTTGGGAATATATAGTTAGTGGATAAAACAACGGGAGGTTAGAGACATAGAATTGTTAGAATTGGGGGGCTATGATTGTTATATAACTAAATACAGTGTTGACGTAATCACGATCTGATTTGGTGTAAAATGGAAGCTAAGGTGTCTTAGATCACCTCGAACCTACACAATGAAAGTATTATAGCCTGTATGGTGGTTACATAATTAAATACATACTTAGGTGGTACATCAAGAATATCAGTGAGTAAAGTATTGTGGTTTGTATATTAGAAGACTGTGATTGAGAGACGTATAATATGTGGAATGAATTGAGAGAGAGGGAGAGAGACCAAATCGGAAAAGGAAAAGGGGCCTGGGATCTCGTTGGGGATGGGAGTTTCGCTCTCAGGATTTTCGTTCCTGTGGCTCGTTAGGGTTGGAGGTTTCGCTCTCAGGTTTTTCGTTCCTGTGGTATTTTAACATATATCATATATGAAATAATATATCATACACCATAGAATAAGTTTTTAATTTTAATTGTAAATTTATAATTCATATAGGCCTATTATCATAGGCCTTAGGGCTAGGCCTAATATTGTAATATATTTTGCCACTTGTTAAGTTGTTACTACACTATAGGCTAGAATGTATATGTATTTAGCCTATATGCCTAATCCTATTATTCCTATATTATAATATTTTTCTATTTGATCGCTTTTAGAGTTTTAGAAGGCAGGAAATGCTGTCAGACTGTCTTGGACAGTGGACTGTGGAGTGGTCCGAGTGGACACCCTTAATTCCAAAAGTGACAAGTCCAAAACAAAATTGGGGGGAGGGGGGGCCCAACTTTGACAATTAGGCACTCCAAATTCTTGTGTTGCTTTCTGTAACATTAATACCAAAAAAAAAAAAAAAAAAAAAAAAAAAAAGGGTTAGGGGAGTTTCTGTTATCATTATACAAAAAATTAATTTGCATTATCACTAAAAAAACCAGGGTCGTTTGACACCCTGCCCGCAGCCTCCCGCGCCCCACACCGCCGACGCCCGGTCACTTCTTCACCCGAATTGTCTCCTGAAGACGATGCTGACGACCCCAACATTGCCCCAGATGACCTGACATCACCTGAGGAGGAAGAGGAAGAGGAAGAGGAACAGGAAGAAGAAGAGGAAGTCCCGACAAGACGAGCGAGAGGGCGAGGTCGTGGACGTGGTCAGTCTGCCGACGCCGCTGCCCCTGGGCGTGGGCGTGGGCGTGCAGGGCGTCCGCGTGGCCAAGGGCGTGTGCCAGGGCGTGTGCCTGCTGCACCTGCACGACCTCGAGCATCAGCATCAGACCTGTTTGTGTGGACAGATGGGGCTGATTTTGAGCCAGATTGTCCTGCCTTTGACGAGGTACAGATGGGTTCCGGGGTGTCACCAACATTTCCCTGTGGCCCAGCTGCTACCCCCAGTGAAATTTTCTGTGGCTTCTACGACAATGAAGTCATGGAATACCTCGTCGAGGAGACCAACAGCCATCATGAGATCTGTGCCAACTTTCTTGGCAGGAAGACCAGTGCCAAGATGGTGGCATAGAGAGCTGTCACTGTGGCAGAACTATATGTGTTCTTGGCACTCACAATGCTGATGACACATATCAGGAAGCACGCTCTGGCAGACTACTGGATCACTGGCGACATCATAACGACTCCAGCATTTGGCAAGTACATGTCCAGGGACAGGTACTTCGACATCCTCTCCTATCTCCACCTGACAAACAACATGGCAGTCCACCTTCCCGACTCATTATGGAAGATCAGGAAGCTGTATGACATGATAAGTCATCGATTCACCACCTACCTGATTCCTTTCCAGAAGATGTGCCTCGACGAGTCTCTGGTCCTGTTCCGTGGTAGGCTGCACTTCCGACAGTATATCCCGTCCAAGAGACACCGCTTCGGCATCAAGCTCTTCGTCCTCTGCGACTGTTTGACGGGGTATGTGCTGGACTTTATAGTCTACAGCGGCAAGGCTGGATAAATTGTGACTGACCCCCTCATTGGTTTTGGTGGCGCTGTAGTGAAGAAGATGATGGAGAAGCACTTCAATAAAAACCACATCCTCTACACAGATAATTACTACACGTCGCCTCTCCTGACCAAGTACCTCCATGACCGCAAGACCGGAACTGTCGGCACAGTCAAGGGCAAGAGGAAGGGCATGCCAGGCTACCCAACCAAGACGAAGAAGGCGGACATCTTCCACAAGAAGAGTGGCCCCATCCTCTCCATCCACTGGCATGACCAGCGCAAGGTCAACCTCCTCACCACATGCCACAAGGCCGAGATGGTCGCCACAGGGAAGGTGGACTGAAGAACCAAGAACCCCATCCAGAAACCAGCTGCTGTCCTGGATTATAACCTAAACATGCGCCTCGTTGACAAGTCCGACATGCAGATGGGCTTCATCGACTGCCTGCGAACATCTTGCAGGTGGTACAAGAAGTTTATCCTGCATACGGTAGATATGTCGGTCCTCAATGCCTACAACATCTACCGTCTGAGGACTCCAGGAGCCAAGAAGTACAAGTCCCTGCGGAAGTTCCACAAGCAGGTGATACTTGAGCTCCTGGCTAAACATGCGGGTACACCAGGGAGGCCACTACAAGGACCAGGCCAGCTGGACAGAACGGGGTGTGCTGAATTTTTCAGGAAGCACCAGCTCAACGCCCTTCCTTTCAAAGCGCCAGGTAGTAACGCTAGGAGTCAGAAGAGGTGCCATGTGTGCAGCCACACAACAAGAAGACCCCGCAAAAACACAAAAACCACTTGGGAATGCCTCGAGTGTCAAGTTGGACTGTGTGCTGGCACCTGCTTCAACGACTTCCATACTCTAATAAACTTTTGAAGTGGAAGTGACAACAGTGAAAGTGACACTCAAATGTAGGCTAAGAATAATAATATAACTAAGTATAAGTGAAAAGGACACATGTAAGTAATAATAAGTGCCTTCAATAACAATATGAACAAGTGAAAGTGACACTAAAATATATATTTCTACAAATAAATAAGTGAAAATGACACTCAATAAGCCTAGGCCAGTCAAAGTGACAGTATAATAATAATAAAACTAAGTATAAGTGAAAGAGACACACACAAGTAATAATAAGTGCCTTCATAACAATATGAACAAGTGACAGTGACACTATAATTATATTATTAGCTTACCTAACAATACATAAAAGGGGAAATGACACTATCAATTATCAAAGTCCAGTGAAAGTGACACTAATCATAATAATAATAATAAAACGAAGTAATAAGTGACAGAGACACAAATAAGTTCATGTAAATAACTTTATTGAGTGAAAATAACATAATAACTATAATAAATGACATAATAACCAATAAAACACTATCAAATCGCTTCCCGGCAAAATTGCGGGTGGAGCGACAAGTGCAACTGGGCGTCGTAGCCGGGGCCGCGGTTGAGTGTTCGGACGCGCCGAGGTAAATACGCGGCAAAAGTTACCTCCACTTCCATCACTATCCCTCCGGAACCAGTTGAGTTAGAGAGCTCTACTCAACGCCATTCTACGCAGCAAGATAAGGTGCCCATTTCTATATATGTTTGATTAATGTAGGTAATATATTAAGCGAGATTAACCTTAGCTTACTTTTGTTGATATTCGGCCAGATCGCCCGGATACGAGCTCCGTCCTTTGGAGTGCCTGCCCGGGCCAGGAGGGTTAAAGCGTTATTTCCACATAGAGATTTTGACAAGTTCTTTTGCTTATATATTGTGTCTTCCCAGTTTTGGTTTGTTTATTTTGCAAGTTTTATGGTTTATTTTAATATCTCCCACAAACATTTCCAGGGTTCGATGGTATAGTGAAGGACGGCGATGACTGTGTGCGCCGGCAACATAGGGTACCCAGTGATGATCAAGGCGTCGGCTGGGGGCGGGGGGAAGGGGATGAGGGTGGCGTGGACGGAGGAGGTCAGGGAGGAGTTCAGGCTGGCTACACTGGAGGCGGCGTCAAGCTTCGGGGACGACCGCATCCTGGTCGAGAAGTTTGTTGACAACCCGCGCCATATTGAAATACAGGTAGGATCGTCAAGTAGTAAGTACAGGGATTATATTATTGAATTAATATGTTTTACATGCATTAACACCAACAAAAATTCTGATTTATGGGCTTGGGAATGGTTGGTGGGGCTAACCGGGGGATCTGTAGTGACTATTCGTGGATTCAATTATTCGTGTCAATTTCAGGTACGTAACCCCCGAGAATATTGAGGGAGCCCTGTATATATATCTTTGGTTGTGATTATTTCAATAGTTTGTTGACAACCCGCGCCATATTGAAATACTGGTAGGACCGTCATGTACGGACTACAGTATACAGGCACTCCTCACAGAGCCCTAATCCCACAAGGACCCCAATGGAAATACGCCTAACGGCCTTGTTGGGCTATCCTTAGATGGAATTATGCAAGGCTGGTACATGTCATATTTGTAACATATTGTGTGGTACCAACTCTGTAAAATGCTAACTGAATAAATATTATTATTATTATTATTATTAAACAGGGACATCACAACACAACAGAAAAACAAAACAAAACACAAAATCACACACATCTAGGTCGTCCAGGCGAAATACCCAGAGACCCAGGCCGATTTGAGGTCTCCAGCTAGATTTCCAGGTCCCAGATCTCCCGGAGAGGCTCCGATTTCCGCAGACAGACCCGCAGCGAAGCCGCCACCACAAGCCCACCCACCATACTTCTAGGCGTACCTTTATTACTACCGGCTCCCCGGGCCAGGCGCCTGACGGACTATTATCTAGTCCAACTGGCGCATGACCCTCTCTCCCAAGCGACCGCGTTTACACTCATCTATGCACTAGCATTCTCTATTCATTCCTATTTATTACCACTTCTCTTGCCTGATCTATAGTCATTCCTCTATCTTCCAACGCTTGTCCTACACAGTTTCTCCATCTCAATGGAGGTCTTCCTACCGCTCTACCTCCCCTTGTATTTTTGTATTTATTATTATTTGTTTTTATATGTGAATGAGGGAGACAAAAGGCACAACTGCCTGCAGCGAGTGCCTCCCCCAGAATTGAAAGAGTGACAGGGCTCTGACTCACATATTCTCTTTGTAAGCCTTTCATCTTCCATTCGTTCAACATGACCATACCAGCTCAGCACCCTTCTGTCCACCCTGGCCAACAAATGTTCCTGCGGCCCCACTCTCCTATGTATCTCTTCATTCCTCAATCTGTCTCTACTAGCCACGCCACACATACTCCTCAAGCAGCTCATCTCCATCACATCCAGCTTTCCTCTCTCCTTTGCCTTCAGAGCCCATGTCTCAGCCCCATACATCACTGTTGGTACAACATCCCTTGATACATTGCATTTTTAACTTTCATTCCGAGATTTCTCACCTTCCACATACTTCCCATTTGTCCAAAAACTTTCCTTCCTTCATATACTCTTTATTTTACCTCCATTACCATACATATGTACATAAGTTAAGGTCACGATTTCTGGCCTACTTATAATGAATGGACTATAGTTAAAACTAGCGGTACTGAAGCTACTACAGTCTATCCTCCTATAACACGAATTCCTACAACACGATCCTCCTGTAACACGAGTGGGGGTCCCAATAAATAATACATTTATTCAGTTAATTGTGGCCATGATATTGTAGATTCAAACATTTTCTAACTAATTTCTCTATTATACATTCATACGTTTTGATATATTTTAGGAACTAATATATTCTAGGTCTTTCCTTGGACCGATCGGTCACTTTTATTTACCACCGTATTGCCGCCGTATGTATACGCGATCGCATAGCGCGAATTTCATGTAATACGAGGGTCGGATCGACCAATTTTTCTTCATTAGTTTTAAGGTAATTGATGTCTTTTTATATTTGTTAATGGTTTGATGATATCTGGTAGGTAATATAGGTGTTTGTTTAGTAAGAAATCTGAAAAAACGGGGCAAAATTGTGGGGCGCAGACCCATATAGAATTATCTCCATATAAAGTGTTATTCCTACAGCGCAACAGGCTCTGCCGCCCATATTATAGTTTTGACTCCTGTAAGGAGATAAAGAAAACCAAATATTTAGTAGTGGCCCCGTAATCATTGACGAACATGCCTATTACATAAGGCATCCTCTTCAAACACTAATTCACCGTAGTTTGAATCTACCGCGCAGAGCATTTAAAATCTGAGGAGCCTTCATCATCAGCGCACGCGACCTCACTCATGGCTTCAGTCATTATGAATTGGGTTCTCACTACGAAAAAACTTCGTAAACAATAAAAAGAAAAAGAAAAATAAGAATAACTCTCCAATAAGCTTTCCATCATATCGTGGATGTATTTGTGTGGATCTTTGACCAGACGCTGATTCAGGCGTCATTCTTCCTTCACTGACATACCAAGTAAACCAAAATCCTTAATACATCAACGAATGGGAAGGGGATGGTCGGGAGGGCCCCAGTCATCAATGATTACGGGGCCACTACTAAATATTAGGTTTTCTTTATCTCCTTACAGGAGTCAAACCTATAATTTATTAGTGGCCCCTCCATCATTGACGAACATGCCTGATTTCTAAGACTGGAGGGGGACATTCGTAATCATATCATAACTCTAGAAAAGCAGATAATCAAACAACCACATAGTATTCTTACTTCGAAAATATATTTAAACATGGCGCAGCCCATATATATACAAAAAAGGGGTTCAAGCAGGTGCGTGCTTCAAAGAAGCCTGCTTGACAAAAAAGGGTAACTCTGGAGATTCTGCACACAGATCTGTAGTTACAAAGGCACCCCACTCAACGAGTGGTGACAAAAATAATAAGCTATAAGTTTACATGTGCACATAATAAACCCCATAATATTTGTGGAAATGTTTCACAAACGATCTCCACTGTTTAAACTAAATTGCTTTCACAGCTAAAACTACTATAACAACCCTGTTGTTTGTACTAACAATGTACTAGCAAAATTTCTCGCCCTGAATAGAACAGAGAAATATTAATATCGCATTATCCATAATTTGTCTCGCCGCTCTTACATTCCAGCGGGGTCTAGGGTGTCCTATGTTACACTGACTGCACCCCCCCCCCCCTCCTTTTCCCTTTGAAAGTAAACAAAAGTGACTGAAGGGCCACCTAGACCCTCTGCCTTAAAGCTATACATGGTAAGGAAGGTTTGTCTAGAGCAACTGACAAGTATCTAGTCAAAAACGTATGATTAGACGCCCACAACTGTGTGGACGAAATATCTTCAACTGAAAAGTTCTTCAAGAAACGTAAAGAGGCTGCCCATTTGCGTAAATCGTGGGCCCTACCCACAACGCCGGGATTACTCTCTATAATGACTTCAACCAGAAGAGAAGCTAACCTCTGTTTCAGTAAGCGTTTGCCCGTACTCGCTACCCATAAAGCACCTTGGGGGTTTAGAGGAGCTACTCTCAAATATTTGGTTAGAGCTTGCACTGGACAGAGATTATGGTGCACCTTTCCCCTTTTTAACGCCGGCACAGTGAACTCAGAAAACACGTGCGCACTGTGTTCATTCTTGGCTACAAATCCCGGGGAAGGTGCAATGTGAATACATTCATTAAGTCTACCAAACCTAAGGCAATTAGGTGTGTTGCTCATCGCCGCCAGCTCAAACACCCTGTTACCGGTGGCCAAAGCCAAAAGGAATACAGCCTTCTTTAAAAGTAACGCAAAATCTGCAGTATTTTGGTACAGACGAGAGTGAAGTAAAGACAATGCCTTGTCCAGAGACCAAGTAGGCATGAGCTGACGGGGAGGTGGGCGGAGTTTAAAACATGCTCTCATAAAACCTGTTTCCTCCGCCACCGGTATGGAGAGACCTGTAAGGTCTAAAAAGGGCACTCTAATCGCAGTTAAGTGATTTTTTAACGTTACCACAGATAAACGTTTCTGCTCAAACCATAGACCCCTTTACATAAGGACTGGAAACGAGCACTCTCGGAGTTTGAAACTTGGGTCCATTGCTTAAAAGCAGTATCATGAAAGCAGTGGTCTCTCCGACTTTCTTAAACACAAAAATATGTACACAAACACAACTTTACATATAAATGCATGTAATTTCACACGCAATCGTCCATATCCCCGCCATATTGGCGACATAATGTCTTGCCAGAAAACGAACAGCCCAGGACGATGCCAGACGCCAGTCACCCACGAGACACGTTAGAGGCAACACATTTTGTTCTGTTGTTCGTTATCTCTCAGCTTATTGTAAGTAATTTTCTTATAAATACTTACCAGTCACAAAAGGATCTGTGTTAACAACTTATTTAGCTGATCAATATTAGAATTGAGCTGATGTCAACGGGTTGCTTTGATATGTACTGATAACCATTTTACAACTATTCTTGTTTTTTTGCTTTACAGGAACAATGCCGAAAAGATGTGCTGCATTCAATTGTCGTGGAAACTACAGGGGAGAGCCATACAGTCCTATGGTGTGTTTCCCGAATGAAGACAAGAACGACATGCATGGATTAGTGCTATGCCAAATAGCCCAGAAAGTTTGAGAGACAGGTCGAAACTATGGATTTGTGCATCACACTTCGACTGCGATTGGATCACAGTTCGGGGAGGAAAACGACCAGCTGGGCCTCCTACAGTTTTTAAAGGTGTACCCAAGTCTTGCCTCAAACAACTTACGTCAGCTCCTAGGTTAACTAAAACAGTGACAAGTGAAGCAAGACTTAAAAGACAAACTGAATTTGAAAATGAACAAGACAAAATGCATAGTTATGACAAATTTGCAGGAGATTGGAAAACACTTCCCTGAGTTTTATATAATGCAAAATGGTAGAGAACTGACAATGTTTAAGACAGATGGTAATGGTAGAGCAGTTGATAAGTTTCTTCATTTCAACCCTTAATTAGCGGCTCACCACATAAGTCGAGTTAAATAAAGCTGGACTATGTGGCGGCGCTCGACATAGGTCGAGTGGCAATTTCAGCACGTAATGTTGCTGAGAGAGAGAGACAAGTGGTGGCAGGAGAGTAGCGAGCGTATGACTGCTCCAGACCACCGCGGCGAACATACTGACACGAATCCCAGCTCCCTCCTCCCTCTCTCACTCGCTATATAAGGAATTGTATCGGGAAAGTGGCTAATTACCTGCTTTTTGCACTCGCGTTGCACGGTTATTGCAAGAAAACTAGCCATCATAAAAGGATCGTTATGGTGTCATTCGAAAGCTCTGTTTATGCCCTTTCAGGGATAGGTACTTGTTTTACGTTCTGGGTCTTATTTAGGCATGAAAATGTAAACAGCCCTATTTTGGCTAGAAACACCCCGCTGGGCGGTACATATAAATAAACCGCATAGGCCGCTCGTAAGGTGTTAAAGAGGTACAGTCTCCTTTTGGTTTTCTGCAGCTGGTAGTAGCAGAGAAAAGTGGCTTGGAGATACCAGAAAGTAAACTGAATCTTCAAAGAAATAGCTTGGTAAGTAAGTGGTCTCAAATTGAAGAAATAGTGAAAATTATGAACACTCATGAAGCGACTAATACTGACCGCTTAAAAAGAATAATTTCAGAACTTGACTCTATCACAGAATTTCATGAAATTGAAGGTTTTCAGGTCATTCAAGCACAGTTACAACTCCTTATTCCTCCTAAAAATCGCTGATATACAAAGCATATGTTAATTCTTGCAGCAGAACTGTTTTGTATATCACCCGCAGCATATAGAATGCTTAGAAACTCCAAATCAATTAGTCTTCCTTGTGAGAAACAGATTCGCCAATTGTTATCTCGCACTTATGCTGACAAGTGTCTCCCAATCCTTTTTGATCAGTTGAAGCCACAACAGCAGTTAGTTAACATTTTGTTTGATGAAGTCAAGCTTAAGCAGGCCCTTAGATTTACAGGAGAGCATATAGTAGGCTATGCAACAAACGGACCAGAAAATCTAGCAACATCTGCTCTTGCTATTGAAGTTGTTTGTCACTATGGAGGACCACGGTACATCATACGAATTCATCCTGTATCAAAACTGAATGCTATTCAACTGAAGGAAATATTACTTGAGGCTGTTTATGTTGTTAAAGCTAGTGGTGGCCATCCAGTATCGTTCGTCTGTGACAACTGTCCACTGAATCAAGCTGTTTACAGAATGCTTGGGGGTCCTGGAAAAGTAACACTAGCACCAGACGGCATAAATGCTTGTCTATGATTATGTTCACATCCTCAAGAATATGAGAAACAACTGGATCACAGAGAAATGTCAAGAATTACATTTTAGCAAGGACGGTACAGAATATTTGGCGTGTTGGAGTGATGTTAAAGCTCTTTACAATGAAGATCAGAAGACACCACTTCGTCTGACAAAACTCACACGCTCATCAGTATTTCCTAAACCATTGCAACGTCAGAGTGTGCCCTTAGTTTGCCAAGTGTTCAATGAGAAAACGATTGCTGCATTTGAAGGTCTTAAAGGAACTGTTAAATTTCAGGATGGAACAGTGATATACATAACACTGGTAACCAATTGGTTTAAAATGATGAATGTTAAAAGCAAGTACAGCGCAGTTCATTTACGAGACCAATATCGTGAACCTTGGACATTAAACTGTACAAACTTCAAAGCTCTGCAGGAAATGTGTACAGTTGTATCCAGCTGTCGGTGGACTGGTGGGCATGGCAGAGAGAAGAAACTAACACAGTCAACAGCAGATGCCTTTGTCATCACAACAAGGTATAACATAGAAGCAGCACAATATCTTTTTGAAACCCATGATTTTGCTTACATCCTCCCTGCTGTTTTTTCACAAGATCCCCTAGAAAAGTTTTTTGGTCAAGCAAGACAACGTAGTGGAGGAAATTTTTACATTGACATTGGGGATGTTCAAGCAGCATCCAAAGTACAGCAGTTGCATCAGCTGTTGAAACGTGACATCGTTCCTGACCGAGCCAAAGAAGTAAGCTGTGAATTTTGTACAGCAGCAATAGATGATGGTGATTTACAACTTCTGGAAGAGCTGACATTACAAGACACTCAACTACTTCTAGATTCAGATGATACTTTAAAACATAAAATTGTCTACATTGGGGGATTTTTAGCTCATAAACATGGACAACAGGAAGTAGATTCTGGGGAATGCTTGTCATCAGAGTTTTTGACTGCGCTCAATCGAGGTGGGCTGAGTATGCCTACACTGGCTACTATCTTCTTTGTACATAGTGGCATCACCCTTCAAATGTCTCTTCAAGACTCGAAAAAGTGTTGTCGCAATTACTTGAAACAATGCTTGTCTTATGTAGATGCTCCTTTAGCTAGCCATACAGGAGCATGCCAGACATTGTGTAATGTGTTGTTTAAGGCCTTTGTATTTAATACAAGCGATCGGGAGTGTACACTAGGCTGCTTAACGGGAGTAAGGCGACAAGAGAAACTTTCTAATGTTTAAGTTAATTATTGTGTTCTGTGACTTTTGATATATGTAAAATTATGTGTAAAGTAATATTTTGCAAAGGTTTTACTTTAATTTCTTCTAATATTTAATTAATGTAAGTCATGGTATGATGCTTTGCTTGTATAATACATGTTCTTATAAACTATCTCATTATAACTGTATATTTTCCTATTATGTTCAATCACGAAAGAGACTTATGAGTCAATCAACCAAAAACAAATGTTTTATTTTCCTTTACTTGGTTGTTCTAGTTAATAAGATGTTGTAGAGTAAAAACACAAAGTCCCATATCCAGTAAAACTAAAATAAGACCTCAGTTTGTGGGCCTGACAATGGACCCAAGTTCCGGGACCCGAGTATGGCCGACGCCAGTCCTTATGTAGAGGAGTCTATGGCTCAAACAGATAATTCAAATAATTAAATACTAACGCCACTGAGGGCACAGTCTGTTCTGTTCGAATGATCCAAGAAGTAAAGGCTTGCCAATGTGATTGATACTGTCGTTTCGTAGACTGAGTATATTGATTGATTAATTTATTGGTCACATCTCTACCATACGGTGCTAGCCACTTGGCCTCCTGAATGTCCATAATGCAAAAGTCAGCGAGGTCGCTAGGTTGCCAATCGTGTCTAAGTGGAAATACTCGACCGGGAGCGACACCGGGTGCGAGCACCACGTCTTCAATTGCTGGTACCATAACTGCGCCGGCCACAGGGGCGCGATGAGCGAGACTAAGCCTCGATAATCTCGTAGTTTGTTCACTACGTGGCACATTAGTGACGCGTCTGGCGGCGGAAACAGATAGATGGAGCTCCATCTGTTCCAGTCTGTCACTAGGGCGTCCGGCCCCCCTGCCAGCGTTTCCGTCCGGCGGGTGAGGTATAGAGGGAGTTTGTGAGTCCCCTCGGACGCAAACAGATCCACTTGTGGATGGTAGAGCTCTGCAATCATTAGGTTGAAAATGGGTTGCTTGAGCTCCCATTCTACTGTCGTGCTCTGTCTCCGGGACAGAGCGTCTGCCCAGACGTTTGCTACGCCTGGGAGATAAGATGCGTGAAGATAAATGTCTAGCCTGTTGGCTAGAGTAAAAATCTCTTCCGACACGTTTAGCAACTTCCTTGATCTCGTTGACCCTTGTTTCTGAATACAGTGAACTGCATTCAGATTGTCCATTCTGAAGGCCACCGACTTGCCCCGTAAAGTAGAGCCGTGAGCCTGAAGGAAATACAAGGGGACTAGTAATTCTTTGACATTGATGTGGGAGATTTCTAAGTGGGACCAAAGCCCCTGACCCTGGTGCCCCTGGTTTGACTGAAATCCCCAACCTATCGTGCCTGACGCATCCGTGTCTACCCATACCGTTGGCGGAGGAGAGGTCCATGACATTACCGAGTGCAGCGTTTCCCTCTTCGCCCAGACCGCCAGTAAGGTGTGGATTAATTTTGGGATGGGCCATAATTTTCCCGCCGGTAAGAGTGGGAAATATTTGTTGCCCTCCAATATTAACCGTTTTACTTTCAACCGGCCCAACATTACAGTTAGTTGAATCCAGTTGAGAGAGCCGACCAGAGACTCCCAGACCCTCCGTGTCGTAGTCAGACTGTGAAGAAACATGAACAGTTTCCTGCGAAACCTGTTGCGATTGTCCACACTCTGACTCAGAGTGAGAGCCGCTGTGTCCCAAACCAGCCCTATCCACTGAATTACTTGTGAGGGGACAAGGTTTGACTTTACCAGATTTACCTTGAACCCTAGAGCTTTGACATGAGTTAAAAGTATGTTGACATGTGTGATGCATAATTGCTCCGTCTCTGCCACCACCAGCCAGTTGTCTAGGTACCACAGAACTCTGATTCCTTGCTTTAGCAACGGCATCAGGGCTTGCCGGACTAATTTCGTGAATAGTCGAGGTGCCAGGTTCAAACCGAATGGCATCCTCTGAAAAACAAAATTTTGGTGCCTGATCCGTAAGGCCAGAAACCTTTGAAATCGTTTGTTGACCGATACGTGCCAATAAGCATCTGTCAGGTCTAGGGAACACATCCAACCCCCCGGCGGAAGTGTTATCCTGATTTGGTGTACTGTTAACATTCGGAATGACTCGTTGCGAATGTGAAGGTTCAGATAAGACAGGTCGACGACAGGTCGACGACCGGTCTCATCTGAACACTGTCCCGTTTGGGAACCAAAAAGAGCTTGGACGTAAATACAGGGTAATTTGGGGGGACCGGGATGATGACATTCTTGGCAATCATTTCCTGGACCAGTGACTCCACCTCTAAAGAAACAAAATTCGCCGTTGTCGGCTGACGTAAGCGAGGTCGCCGGAGCCACTGCCAAGTGATGCCCTTGCGTGCCACCATCCGGGCCCAAGTGTTTACCGGCCATGCTTTGTGACACGTTCGGAACGACCCAGTTAGCAGACCAGAGTTCGCCGGCTGTACTACCCTCGGATCCGCCGGCCTTACTACTGGCACCGGGAGTGAGAGAGACCTTAGTTTTTTTACGGTGGTGGACGCTTCGCCGGCTGGCTGGCGTTGGCAGAAGACGGGCCCTGACCTGGCTTATTATAGCCTCGTCCTTTCTGACCTGAAAACCTACCCTGTCTATGCCTGAACTGACCTTGAGTGGAGGAGGACTTAGGTGGAAGAAAGGGCTTAGATCCCCCCGACTGAGCTTTAGCGACTGGCCTGGGTTTGGGGAAGTTAAAGGCAGGTTTCTTAGAAGGGGTGGGACTGTGTTTAAGGGCCTGAGCCATATTAAAAACCGTTCGCCACACATCAGGGGACATTAAAGAGGGAGTGAGCACTGGTGACATGACCACCTGATTCGCAATGCGATCAGGCAGTTTGCGGACTAAGGATATTCTCAGATCTTGTCTCGCTCGTACCGGCTCAAGCAAGGCAGTGCGTACGTCACCTAATGATTGGATTGACGACTGAAGGAGCAGTCGCCGGGACAATTCAACTGAACGTCTGGCATCCGCGTCTGCGATTGCCTGAGTGGAAGCAAAGACTTAGCTACCTGGTGAGACACTAATGTATTGAGAGAACAGGCGAAAAGCTTTCCCCCGTAGACTAAATTCACGGTCTAGGTGAGTTGGGGTAGGGGTAGTGAAGGGGTCTTTTAGCTCACAAAGATTAATTTTAGGGGCAGCTAAGAAAGCAAACAAAACCGAAGGGACTCCGCCGGCAAAACATACTGGCATGGAGAACCAAGAATGAGTATCTTGAGGGATCTGGTGGGAAGTTTTGGAAGTAAATGTGGTCGCAAAGTTTTGAGCCTCTGTCTCCCATTCCAACCAAGGTCCTGGGCCCAACTGCCCCACCTTCAAGACTGGATTAGCTGCCGCGTCTGTGACGGTTTGCAAATCGAGTTCTGGAGTGAGAGCTGACAGTGTCTTAATGTCATTAAACCCATCATGCTTAGACCAGTCAGAAAACAATCTTGAAGCTGAGGCAGGGGGTAAAGCAGGCTTAGCAGTATAAACAAAATAGTCCTGGTGATAATAACTAGGTATAGCCTTGATGTTGACATCTAGCACATTCCCCAAAGTATCCAAGGCCCTTAATTTCTTAGATTTATTGCCCTGGATGACCCACTCACGCGGCACTGGGAGCTCCCCTGACAAGGTAGGTTGGGCTAGCTCTGGTTTAGTGGGGGTCAAAAGGACCCATGACTCGTCCGGTCCGTAAAGCAAGGGCATAGCTACCTTTTTGAGAGGCGCCCTGTCTAGAGGGGGCGGATTGACATCCGTTATAACCCTTACATTCGAAGTGGTCAATGCCGCCGTAGCAGGCTTAGTAACCACCGATGGTGACAGAGAGGGGGGGTGAGGGACCTGAGGCAAAGCAATAGAAGTTATCAGAGGCCGTACCGTAGAGCTTGTCGTGGGAGCTCCCAAGTCCACTGTGGGAGTTTCCTGCTGTTGGCCAAAAAATCTAGATAAAGCATTATCAAGTAGCCCATCAATTTCCTGTGCAGTGACAAATTGATTTGATGATATGTTCACTGATGAATCATTAAGATCTTGTGCGGCATCGAAGCCTGAACCTGACTCTTGCCCTTCCATATCCGATATCATCGAAACCTCGTCTTTGTCATCCTGTTCCTCCTGAGAAGATCCCGCCGAAGCTGGGGTACCATCTCGTCGCCAAGATAAGTTAGGAGTAGAGGAAGGGATCGCCGCGTCCCGATGGACGTCAGCCACTGCGTGAATAGTTTGAGCCGGAAGTGGGTGGTCAGGCCCCGGACGAGAATATCGCCAAACACCTAGGCCTTGGCCTCTACTCCCGTGGGAGTCTGAAACACTCGCAACCACTGAGTCCTCTGAACCCTCCAACTCCAGGGTTAAAATGTTAATGGGTAAATCATCGTTAGGTACAGGTACTACACTGGACCCCTGAGACCGAACACCAACTCTGTCTGGGGTAGAGGTATGACGAGAAGCACTAGAAACAGGTGAGTGTCGGGAGGCCTGTCTATCATGGGAATCCTTTTTTGAAGATTTATGGCTGCGGTGTGACCGTGAACTACTCTTCGATTTGGAGGATTTATCGCCGTGACCCCTGGTGGAACTTTCTGTCTTACTCCTCTTACTCGATGGTGAAGAGGCAAGACTGGGTGGCTGGTGTCTAAGGGGTGACCTAGACCTAGATCTCGCCGGAGACGAGGAGACTGCCGCCGGGGGTGTAGGCTCACGGCGACGTTTCGAAGTAGCAGGGGCAGGAGAAGACACAGAACCCTGTCCAGTCTCCGCCGGCTTATGACAAGTTACTCGAGAGGAACGTTTATTAGGTGGAGGGTGCTCAAGAAGAAGCCTATCCCAAAGAGGGACGTTGTCACATTGAAGTGACTTATGAGCCACAATCGTAGTATACGCTGACATTTGTTGCCGAACTTCTCGTAAGGTGACCGCTGCGGTCTTATCATTATCTTGGAGGACTTTGGCACTGAGTTGGGAGCAAAAGGAACAGTTGCGCATCACCCACAGACCTCTTGAACGGTCTAGACATTTAACACACCTGATACAAAGAGTGTGCGCAAAAAGAGGGATACCGGCACAGGTTGGATTAATGCATAAAGCAAAAACCGGGGCAAAGGTAGCCATGACAGAGACTGGTGGGGACTTACTGCAGGGTCTGTATTGGTCCGCTGGGGCCCAGCCCTGGAAAAAAAAGGAAAATTTCCATGAATTAATGCTCATAAGGTTAACCCAAAATGATCGCATACAAGTGTTCATAACCCGCCGGATAACGAGGCGTAACCCCACAATGATTACAGCTCGTTATGCGGCGTTTTTTTTATAAAGATATCCGACTATCTAGACATGTCTTTTAAGAAAGTTTTAAGAATACCCTCTGACATAATATAAAAGACCAGTATGGCGTTTATAGTCTTTCTGGCGGTGACTGTTACAAGATTCAATTTTGAAAACAACCCCCCACAAAGACGCCGGCCCCTGAAGTGTCTAGCAGATTAACCCTTTGGCGCACGATGACTCGTTCAGAGTCATTAGGTATTTTTTTCCTAGGCGCACGATGACTCGTTAAGAGTCCTTAAACTTAAAAATATTCGCCAAAAATTAAGTTTTCGTCTGGCGCGCGTCATATTTGGCACAGATATTAAGTATTACGTCTAGTTCAATGGGTACAATTGGCAACCCCCTCAGTTTAACCGTTTACTCAGGGCTGGCTGGGAAGGGAGCAGAGTACAGCCGAGTCTGTGTTTCGATACTTTCACGTTTATTCGTGTATCTCAGTAACTATTTGGTTTATAGTAATTCTGAAGTTACCAGTGGAATCTTCATTAAATTCCGCTTTCATATATGTATGCAAATCAAAAATGTTGCGGGCAAAATTTTGAGCTAGCGCGAGTTGGATATAAGGTATTTACTTTTTTTTTTACAATTCTTATTTCGGAGTGCCCCAATGTGGTTGTTTTGTATTTATTCTATGTTTTTATTCGCTTATCATCAAGGTCAATCAATAACGAAGCCGATGGTACCTCATTAATCCAAATACAAGGATTGTTTGGTGGATATAAACGTCACAGAAACAAATTATCGCCGGGCACAAAACTGGCTGTGAGTGAGCTGAGATATACTTTGGGAGTGGAAAAAACTTTGATTGGAAACTATAGGTGCGCCAAAGGGTTAACACAGGGTAGGCTGATACGAGACCTGACTTTTAATGAATTATCACATAGATCGCCGTATGGTGAAGGCGGCGATACAGAGCCGTATCTCTCAATTAATGGGGTAACTAGCCTGAATTGTAAATCCCGTATTTCCCCCTCCCAGGAGCACCCGCCGGGTGTGGCCAATTTATGAAAAAATACGTTAACCCTAATTGAGCCTTCGATCGCCGTAAGGGTGAGGGCGGCGATACATTATAGTATCACTAAAATGGACCGGTTAACTAAACTGAATTACCAATTTGTTCATCCCACCTTAACAAGGTACACCCGCCGGGTGAGACCTGATGTCTTAAACGTTAACCCCATAAGTTCCTATCCCCACTTCTTTGTAAAAGATTGCCGGGGAGGAAAGCCCACAACAACAGCTAGGGTTTTTCCTTTGGTTTGTAAAACCGGGTAGAAAAACTTCATAACATATGTCCGCATGAACAATGTTAGATGGGTACCACCAATCCGCCGGGAATCATAGGGAGCCTGAAACAGGCACCAACACAGAGCGCAGTCTTGGAGAGCCACAGATACCAACTCGCCGGGGACACCCGCCGGATTTAAAACCACGCGTGGCCAAACACGGCTCACGGCCGTAGTTTTCATGGTGAAACCGAGAAAACCCCGCCGGAAAGTAACCCACCCCGAACAGATACCATCTGAACGCACATAGGACCCGAGAGATAGCCAAGCACGACAAAACCTAGGGACCACAAATTATAATCCGTGGAATTAGCCAATACACAACTAATCCAGGAAACAAACATAGTCCGTGGAATTAGCCAATACACAACTAAACCCGGATACACATGACACAGTAGTACATATTTATAAAATAAATCAATAACACTTGTACATGTGGCAAAGCTACGAGCGGCTGGCTAGGCCTAAGCAAACGGCACAAGAACTATTGAGATAAAAACAAAAAACACTGGAAATATAACAACAGGAACCACCGCCAACACACCACTGTAGTAAAAACTTCCGACCAAGGGAAGACCGACTCGGGACCCAGAAAAAACTTCACTAAGTGAAGAAAAATACGCTGGGAACGTCAGCAAAGCAACGCTACCTCATCAGAAAGATAAAAGGCAGCAAAAATAACGCGTAATGAAAGCCGCCTGCATCACAAGCTAACTCAACTGTGAAAAAAAAAAAAAAAATTCACCTGTCCACAACAGGACCACGAGGGTACATCCGAAATAGATGCCCCAAACATACGACCCAAAATACACTGCACTGCGGGCAACCAGCCCAGGACACTCCTGCTACGCATATCCTAACCTTACTCGATACATCCCGGAGTAAACAAATGAGAAAAAACTCACTAGGGACGCAGCAAATGCGGAACCAGCGGAGCGTGGAGAGACACGTCCAGGCCGGCTGATCGCAGAGCAGAGAAGGAAGAATGACGCCTGAATCAGCGTCTGGTCAAAGATCCACACAAATATATCCACGATATGATGGAAAGCTTATTGGATAGTTATTCTTATTTTTATTTTTATTTTTATTGTTTACGAAGTTTTTTCGTAGTGAGAACCCAATTCATAATGACTGAAGCCATGAGTGAGGTCGCGTGCGCTCATGATGAAGGCTCCTCAGATTTTAAATGCTCTGTGCGGTAGATTCAAACTACGGCGAATTAGTGTTTGAAGAGGATGCCTTATGTAATAGGCATGTTCGTCAATGATTACGGGGCCACTACTAAATAATCGTGTTATAGGAGGATGGACTGTACTACTACTACTACTACTACTACTCGGCTCCAATGCTTTAGTCCATTCATTATAGGTAGGCCAGAAATTGTTACACCTAACCTCTGTAACTAAAAAGTGCTAGAGCAAATGGGCTGTAAATTTCCACATCTATTCCCTGGCTGACTCTTCCCAAATGGTAGAAATACTAGCTCAATTACCCTAGTTTTTTTTATGAGTAATAGAGGTTAGTGGTCAATGTTTCTAGCCTACTTATGAATGGACTATAGTGCCGCTACCACTGCTGTTATTCGTCCAAAATTGTAGAACTCGGTAGCGACAGCAGCCGTTACTTAGCAAAAAAACACATTCCTTGGTAATTTTAAACAATTTCAGTATATAATGTTATGTTCTTCAGATAGGAGGTGTCCCCCCTGATACTACTCTCCTTGACACGGTTGGGGGGCTTCGGGGCCGGCGACTGGAGCTTGATGGGGGATGGTTGTGGTACTTACCCTTCCTATCTCCCCTCGAGCTTTCGTCCTCAGCTTGACTAATTTTGAGTAGTTTTTCATTCCTCATTCTATGATTTTCCCCTTCTATTCTTATTCTGTCCCATTTGGCTGTCCTCGGGCAGCCTATATCTCATGTCTCCCTGGCCTGGCTAGGTAGCAGACTCCTGGCCTGATTTGTCTCTTCGGTTGCCGGACTGGCTTGATTCCCTTTGGTAATGCAATTTTTGCTTCTCGATGTGATTTTTTCTACCTTCGACCTGATCTTTCATTCTTCGCCCTGATCACTTCTTGGTTGGTGTTGCGGTGTAGCAGTTCTTGCCTCATCCTTCGGCCCTGCCCTATGAGAGCTCTGATGTGGTCCGGCTGTGGTCCACATGTGGTCCGGCTGAACTGGTGAAATGGCGAGAAATGTCTGTGTGTCTTCACCTTCCTCAATTTGTTCCCCTACTGCCCTTCCCTCTCTTTCTTGACTCGTTTAGTTATATATCTTGATCGAATCCTTCGGGCCAGCCCTATGAGAGTTCTTTTGTAGAGCTCAGTGGTCTGGTTAAACTAATATTAAAAAAAAAAAAAAAAAAAAAAAAAATAGGTGTGGAACATTAAATATTCATTTATGTCCGACTCGAGACAAAGCCTGAACAGGGACAACACAACTCAACATAATAACAAATATATATAAATTCACACACATCTAGGTCACCCAGAAGACCCAGAGACCAAGGATCACTAAGGGCTTCCAGCATTCCCCCGGCCCGGACTTCCCAGAGAGGTTCCGGTCTCAGCAGGCAGACATGCAGCGGAGCACACATCCAGGCATGACCCTTCATAAATTATATACAGTAGGGTCTCATCGAACGCGTGTTCAAGCAGCGCGTTTCACCGCCAACGCGTAGAATACAAAATATTGTGCCAAAACTATCGACTAGAGCGATATCGATTCAAATAGCGTGCCTCCCGTACCAATGTAAGGCAAATCTGGGGAGAAGCCGAAGAGCGCGTATTTTCCCTCCCGAACGCGTGTAACGTAGGCCCGACTTTTTATTAACTACCGAATATACCGGCGTTTAGCCTATGACACTCCGGGGTATAAGACCAGTAGTTTTTTTCACTGTAGGAAATAGGTTCTAGCGATATATTCGCCGTATAAGACCAGGCCTACTTTTAAACCCATAATATGGTCAGATAAGCTAGGTTAACCAAGTTCACCTCTTACTTCTTTCAATATGTATCTATTTATTAGTCATTTACCTATTTATTTGTCAGTATTATTACATTGGCACTATACCTTCATACTAAGGGTCAATAATACAGTATATCCAATTAAGACCATTGGTACTATGAAATGCTAGTTATTTGACACAAAACAATGCCGCGCATCTTTAGTAGAACAATAACAACACGTGTCGTCT
Organism: Paralithodes platypus; assembly: GCA_032716605.1. NCBI lineage: Eukaryota > Metazoa > Arthropoda > Malacostraca > Decapoda > Lithodidae > Paralithodes > Paralithodes platypus. Next base: position 55,206,916 of record CM064498.1, read on the forward strand.
ACAAGTTGGTAAGCTGGCCAACAATCTACCGCCTTCAATAAAGTTACAGTTTAATGGATTTTTCTTTGGCTTTTACTATTATAAATATTATTTGGTAAAATGAAATTCAATTCCATAGAGTATAATTATAATAACATTCTATTACATACCTGATGTAATAGCTGATGTGGCGGCGTCTACGCCGTGGGGCCACCTCCCGAGGCTGCCAACCGCGGATGGCTGCCGACCCTCCACGGCCGAAGACAAAATCAACGACCAGTGGAGGAAAACCGGATGCCGGCCGCGGGGAGCAGTTTCGGGAGCCAAACCGTCACAACCATCCCCTGCCCCCTCCCTGGGGGCACGGGTCCTTGGAGCGGCTTCGGTCGCGCCGGGAATTTCCACACCTCTCACACCACACACATCACACAGTTTTTCCTACACCGAGAAATGACCCTCCGGCTGTCATTTCTCGAAGACTTCTTCTAGCCGGAGACATTGAGAGCAACCCAGGACCCACGTACACATACATATGTCCAACTTGCTCAAAACCCATCACTTCGAGTCGCCATACTAAGGGTTCAGTTCTCTGCAATTCATGCGGGAACTGGACCCACTTCACCTGCACAACACTTGCCTCCAAGAAACACTACACAAACACCTGGACCTGTTCCTCATGCCCCTCCCTCTCCCAGTCAAATCCCTCACCTAAAACCCGTCCACCTCTCCTCCCCAACCCACCTAACCTTCCCATATCATCCACTCCCCCCCCTAAAACCTGTCCACCTCTCCTCCCTAACCCACCTAACCTTCCCATACCATCCACATCCTCAACTCAACACACCACACCCCATCCTAATCCATTCCAACCCCCATCTCCTGCTCCCCAATCCCCACCCCCACCTCACCCATCCCAACCCCCAGCCCCTCCCTCACCCTCACCCCCACCCCATCCTCGTGCAGCAGCACCCAACATACATCGTGCACATAACATTAATATTCTTCAACTGAACATAGATGGCATCAACACAAAGAAACACGAACTCTCACACTTCATCAAACAACACAACATACACATTGCCATCTTACAAGAACAAAACTCCGCACAACACAAAAAACACCCACATTTCATAATTTCACCACCATCAGACAAGACCGGGCTGTCAGCGGGGGCGGTGGACTCATCACCCTGGTACACAAAGAAATATCATACATAGTAACCAGTGTACAAACCAAATCCCTCCTCCCCCCAAATGATAACACAACAGAAATACAATCAATTAAAATACGCACTGGCAACAACTCCAACATAACCATCATAAACACATACATCCCTCCCCAAACATCCCCTACAGTACCAAATGAATACAGACCACACTTACAACACATCACAAACACCCCACACATCATCCTGGGTGGTGACTTCAACGCCAAGACGTCGGCCTGGTTTGTCGACAACCCCGACACAGACAGAGGGCTGGTACTACAAAACCAAACCGATAACCTCATCATCCTTAACGACATCCATCAACATACCCATATTCCTCACCAAGCCCTCTATAACCCATCATCTCCAGACATCACCTTTTGCTCCCCAGAACTCGCCCCCACAACATCCTGGAGGGTGGTCAGAACCTTAGGCTCTGACCACCTCCCGATCATTATCACCACCAAAACCAGACTCACCCCAGCTAGCCACAAACACACATACACCAATTATAAAAGAGCTAACTGGGAAGCATTCACAAATGAGACAGAACAACACTTCACAACTCTAAACAGCACACCCATCACTAACATCAACAATGCTGTACACATACTCAATAAAACTATCCAAAACGCTGACAAGAAACACATTCCAAGAGGTAACAGGAAAAGACACAACCCCAACTTCACACCAGAAATTCAAAACCTCATCAGACAACGCGACATACTGAAACACTCCCCAGCACCCCACACACAAGACATCACACAACAAATTCAAGCACTCAACACCCAAACTAACAACAAAATACAAGAACAACAAAAACTAAATTGGAATAACTTCCTACAAACACTTGATCACAAAACAAACCCCAAAAAACTATACAAAACACTAAACAGCATCACACTTTCCAACAGCAACACAACACAATCACATGCTGCAATCACAACAACAGACTCTACTCCTTCATGTAAACAACAAGCAAACACTCTCATCAATCACTTTTCACATGTCAGCCACCTAAAACCTCACAAAGACGACCGACGTGTCATCCGACGTAAGAGACAATTCCCCACAGACCCTGACTATACACCCTTCACCAATCACCAGACAAAGCATATCATCAACAATCTCAAGCACTCACCCGCCTGTGGCCTAGACAACATAAGCAACATACACCTCAGACACCTGGGACCACAAGGCATACAAGCACTCACTAACATATCAAACTACAGCTATTCACACAACACAATACCAGACATTTGGAAGCATGGTATCATCATCACATTCCCCAAACCCAACAAAGACCCCACGCTACCCTCCTCGCACCGCCCCATCACACTTCTTTGCTCCCCCTCCAAAGTCATGGAACGCCTAGTATTACAACTAATTGGGGGCTCCCTAAAACCAACAGAGGGCTTCTCCTACGCCCTGATGTAGTAGACGTATTTAATACCAGTGATATTGTGTGCCTGCAGGAGACTTGGTATTTTAAACAGGATTTGGGTAACCTCAGTACTATCTGTGATAATTTTCATGGGTTTGGGGTCTCGACAACCGATGCTATGGATGGTCTAGTAGCAGGTCACCCACCGGGAGGAGTAGCTATTTTGTGGAGGGACTCTTTAGACAGCCGGGTTAAACCACTTGTAACAAATTTACCATGGTGTACAGGTATAGAAATAGAAGATATCCAACGGAAAGTAGTTATTCTTAGTGTGTACTTGCCCTACCAATGTAATGAAAATGAAGAACAATACCTGGAATGCCTTGGAGAGCTAAGTGCTCTTTTACAAGAACTAAATACCACCTGCTACTCTGTAATAGGGGACTGGAATGCTAATCTGAAGGACATGAGTAACTCTCTGTTTGCTAGTCATATGACTAACTTCTGTGGTGAGCATGATCTAATTATCTCTTCTCAGCTCATGCTCCCTCATAGTAGTTACACATGTGTCAGTGCAGCATGGGGCTCAACGTCTTGGCTAGATCATACCGTAGCTAGTGCTGATTTCCATGATATGATAACAAATATGGAAATTCAGTATACATATACAGATGAAGATCATATCCCATTGACCTTAACAGCTAGTTTGGAAAGAGCGCCAGAATTAACCCAGTCAAACAATAGTGTAAATCCAAAACTGCCATGGGGCGGGCTTGACGAGGAGGAGTGTGAGCAATTTTGCACTTTAACACACACTCTCCTTTCTGAGCTTGATCCTGGCAGTGAGGATGCCATTACCTGTGAAGACCCCAATTGTGTTAATGCTAGTCATCGAGAAGAAGTCAGCAAGCTGTACAATAATATTATATCTTGTCTTACTAAGGCTAGTGACATAGTATTTCACAAGCATAACAAAAATTACTCTTTTAACAAACCTGGGTGGAATGACCATGTTTCAGAACTGTACCAGGCATCCCGAGATGCTCGTAGTGTATGGCTGGATCATAACAAACCGAGACAGGGACCCATTTTTGACATGTTCACCAGACTAAAGGCTAGATGCAAGTATGCAATCAGATATATAAAAAACAATGAAAATGTATTAAGAAGAGAAGCATTGGCCAAAAACTTTGCTAGCAAAGACACATTGGCCTTCTGGAAGGATATTAAAAAAATGCATAATAGCTGCACACCTCTACCCGTTAGTGTAGATGGGATCTCTGGTACTAATAACATAGCCAATCTTTGGAAAACACATTACCAAACTTTGTTTAACTCTGTTGGGCACCAAGGAAATACCATTGCTGCTACAACAGAGTGTAACAAAGAAGAAAAATATGACACAATTAAAGTTACAAGTGAAAAAATCAAGGCTGCAATAAGTAGGCTAGATGCTAACAAATCCTGTGGTTTTGATGGTATATATGCTGAACATTTGAAGTACTCCTCCACTCTCCTCTTGGAGAAACTCAGCAGTTGCTTTACCAGCTTTCTAATCCATGGTTTCCTACCAGAATCTATGATGTCCGTTACCTTGATACCAGTAATTAAAGACAAGGCTGGCAAAATTACATCAAAAGACAACTATAGACCTATTGCCCTTGCCAGTATTGTAAGTAAGATACTAGAGTTAATCATTTTAGACAGAATCTCAGTGTATATCTCAACTAATAGTAATCAATTTGGTTTTAAAAAGAATCATGGTACGGACCAGTGCATCTACACTCTGAAGGAGCTAGTGGATGGGTACATCAAAATGAACAGCTCTATTTTTGCATGCTTTCTTGATGCTAGTAAGGCATTTGACAGAGTCTGCCACAATATCCTGTTTGATAAATTAGCAACAAGGGGAGTGCCATCCTATATACTGAGAATCTTGAAGTACTGGTACGCCAATCAAACATTTAATGTAAGATGGGGTAACATTATTTCGGATTCCTTTACAGTAACCAATGGAGTGAGACAGGGTAGTATTCTCTCACCTTACTTATTCAATGTATATATGGATGAATTAAGTGATAAATTGAATAAAGAGCAGATTGGATGTTATGGTGGGAATAAAATCATCAACCATCTCATGTATGCTGATGATCTGGTCATTATTGCACCGTCTTCTGCGGGTCTGAGCAAACTTCTTGATATATGTGAATCTTTTGGTAGTAAACATTGTGTTAAATTCAACCCACTGAAAAGTGCTGTTCTTATATTTAGATCAAAATTACTGTATAAAAGTAAACTGCCAAATTTCTCACTCAATAATCAAATTATTCAAGAAGTAAACAAAATAAAATACCTGGGACACATTATCTCAAACGATTGCTCAGATGATGCAGATATCGGCCGTCAGCGCAGACAGCTATATTTACGTGGTAACACCATCTTGAGAAAATTCCACATGTGTAATTGGGAAACTAAAGTCACTTTGTTCCGGACATATTGTTCCTCTATGTACACGGCCCATTTGTGGTGGAAGTATAAGAGAGCCACCATAAATGGTCTGTGTACATCCTATCATAATATACTCAAGATGTTCATTGGTCTCTCTAAATATGAAAGCACTAGTATGGTGTGCACACTGTTGGATGTGCAGTGCTGTCGGGCTGTCATCAGGAGACTGGTGTACAGCTTTTCGCAGCGACTGCAATCCTCCAGTAACACGCTGATTGTAGCTCTTTGGTCTAGTGATCATATCTATGAATCCCGTATTATATCTCACTGGCAGAAGCTGCTGCACACATAGTATGTACTGTAATGTAATATATAGGTCTAATTGAACTATGAGCAATGATCTGTGCAATAGGTGTTAACCAACATTGAGCAATAGCCTTAGTTAGCCTATCTGTGTTATATTGTGACAAAATGTGATATGTGCTCTATTCTGTAAATAGGCCTACTGTATTTTTTATTTTATTGTGTCTTTATTAATATATCTTTGTGTATAATTATTATCTGTGCTCTGACGAGAAGTGTATGTGATATGGACCATTAGGTCGTACTGTATTTATACTGTATCTATCTTATGTGTCTGGAATAAAGAATTATTATTATATTATTATTATTATTATTATTACACCTGACCTACCCCTAGCTCCAACACAACATGGCTTTAGGCCACTGCACTCCACAAACACTCTTCTCACAGACCTTACACAAAGAGCTTTCGACGGCATCAACTCAGCTAGACCACCACACAGATCACTATTAGCCACACTCGACATTAGTAAAGCCTTCGATGCCATCCCCCGCCACAATCTAACAAACAAAATCTACAACACAAACATGCACAACAACACAAAAAGGTGGCTGGCCAACTTCCTAGCAGGCAGATGTGCACACGTATCTTTTGCCGGTCAGTCATCTAAAATCAGAAACTTTCCAAACGGAGTCCCACAAGGATCCATCCTATCGCCCGCACTCTTCAATCTGTACATGAACGATATAACTACACCCAATACGCCCCAAATAAACTTAGCCTCCTATGCAGATGACATAACACTCACATGTACACACCATGACCCAAAAAGAGCAACAGATCTCCTTCAACCCTATCTCAACACACTTCATGGTTGGTGCACTACAAACAGACTTAATCTAGCCCCAGCCAAATCCACCGCAACCCTGCTCACAAGTTGGACAGGAGAACACGAATACATCCCTCAACTCACCATAAACAACACACCCCTAACACATACACACACACCCAAAATCCTAGGAGTAACATATGATACTCATATGACATTCAAACAGCACACCACAAACATTAAAAAGAAACTGACACCCAGACTTAACGCCCTCAGGTCACTTGCTCACACAAAATTTGGACACAACAAAGAAACTACCACCACAGTATATAAACAATACATAAGATCAGTGATGGAATACGCAAGCCCAGCCTGGGCTTCTAACCTAGCTGAAACACATCATAAGACCTTACAGACTATTCAAAACAAAGCCCTGAAGATCATTACAGGCTGCACAGCTACTTCACCCACAGATCACCTACATCAAGAAACCAAAATCCTCAAAGTCAAAGACCATCTGGACATGAGAGGCACTCAATTCCTGGCAGCAGCCTCCACGAACCAAGACCACCCACTAAACTACATGGCAACACACCCACAGACACCAAGAAATATCAAAACAACACCCAGCACACGGTATCACACACAATTATTGTCCTCTCTCCCTCCCTGCCCACCCCGAACCAACTTCCAGAAGCACATCCATACTCATATCTCTCACCGATCCATCCACTCACTCACAGACAACACGCAGCTGCATGCAAGACGTCCCGAAATCCATCCTTCCGAATCCTCCCTTCCTCGCGAGGACAGAGTCCACCTGGCCAGGCTGAGATGCGGACACCATCCAGCTCTCCTGAGCTATCAGAAGAGACTGGATGACTCCGTTGTCGACGCCTGCCCGGGATGTAACACAGCACCCCATACCATTAAACACATCATAGAAGACTGCATTTCACACAACCACTTACGCCAACAACACAATCTACACTCAATGAGAGCTCTGTGGGAAAGCCCGATCGTGGCCATGGCCTTTCTCAGGGACTCGGGGCTGTTCGGCCAGGCAGCTTAGGGAACAACAACAACAACAACAACATACAGAAATAACTCAGATTTAGACTCCCTACCGAGACCGATCAATACGGCCGACATAGCCACACAAGAACACACACACACACACTCGACATAGCCACACAACAATAACATACACATGTTTCGGTAATGGTACCGGTACACTAATTTTTCATTTGAACTTATAACTCGTTTTATATAAGTTTATTATGAAATATTATGATGCACGATTTCCCAAAAAACACATTGTTCCGGTAGCATTTGAGTTACGCGTAGGTTTTCATCCACCAATCTCACGCGTTAGGGGACCGTACTGTAGCAGCTGCCCGGGCCTGGCGCCTGACGGACTATTATGTAGTCCAACTGGCTCCCGATCCCCTCTAGTCCGGCAAGCCCTGATGCCATTGTTAAAGCAAGGCATCAGAATTTTGTGGTACCTAGACGACTGGCTGGTGGTAGCAGAGACAGAGCAATTATGCATCAAACATGTCAACATAACCTTAAATAATGTCAAAACTCTAGGGTTCAAGGTAAATCTGGTAAAGTCAAACCTTGTTCCCTCACGAGTAGTTCAGTGGATAGGGCTGGTTTGGGACACAGCTGCTCTCACTCTGAGTCAGAGTGTGGACAATCGAAACAGGTTTCGCAGGAAACTGTTCATGTTTCTTCACAGTCTGACTACGACACAGAGAATCTGGGAGTCTCTGGTTGGCTCTCTCAACTGGATTCAACTAACTGTAATGTTGGGCCGGTTGAAAGTAAAACGGTTAATATTGGAGGGCAACAAATATTTCCCACTCTTACCGGCGGGAAAATTATGGCCCATACCAAAATTAATCCACACCTTACTAGCGGTCTGGGTGAAGAGGGAAATGTTGCACTCAGTAATGTCATGGACCTCTCCTCCGCCAACGGTATGGGTAGACACGGATGCGTCAGGCACAATAGGTTGGGGTTTTCAGTCAAACCAGGGGCACCAGGGTCAGGGGCTTTGGTCCCACTTAGAAATCTCCCACATCAATGTCAAAGAATTACTAGTCCCCTTGTATTTCCTTCAGGCTCTACTTTACGGGGCAAGTCGGTGGCCTTCAGAATGGACAATCTGAATGTGGTTCACTGCATTCAGAAACAGGGGTCAACGAGATCACGGAAGTTGCTAAACGTGTCGGAAGAGATTTTTACTCTAGCCAACAGACTAGACATTTATCTTCACGCATCTTATCTCCCAGGCGTAGCAAACGTCTGGGCAGACGCTCTGTCCCGGAGACAGAGCTCGACAGTAGAATGGGAGCTCAAGCAACCCATTTTCAACCTAATGATTGCAGAGCTCTACCATCCACAAGTGGATCTGTTTGCGTCCGAGGAGACTCACAAACTCCCTCTATACCTCACCCGCCGGACGAGAACGCCGGCAGGGGGGCCAGACGCCCTAGTGACAGACTGGAACAGATGGAGCTCCATCTATCTGTTTCCGCCGCCAGACGCATCACTCATGTGCCACGTAGTGAACAAACTACGAGATTATCGAGGCTTAGTCTCGCTAATCGCACGCCTGTGGCCGGCGCAGTTATGGTACCAGCAATTAAAGACGTTGTGCCCGCACCCGGTGTCACTCCCGGTCGAGTATTTCCACTTAGACACGATTGGCAACCTAGCGACCTCGCTGACTTTTGCATTATGGACATTCAGGAGGCCAAGTGGCTAGCACCATATGGTAGAGATGTGACCAATAAATTAATAAATCAATATACTCAGTCTACGAAACGGCAGTATCAATCACATTGGCAAGCCTTTACTTCTTGGATCATTTGAACAGAACAGACTGTGCCCTCAGTGGCGTTAGTTTTTAATTATTTGAATTATCTGTTTGAGCAGAAACGTTTATCTGTGGTAACGTTAAAAAATCACTTAACTGCGATTAGAGTGCCCTTTTTAGACCTTACAGGTCTCTCCATACCGGTAGCGGAGGAAACAGGTTTTATGAGAGCATGTTTTAAACTCCGCCCACCTCCCCGTCAGCTCATGCCTACTTGGTCTCTGGACAAGGCATTGTCTTTATTTCACTCTCGTCTGTACCAAAATACTGCAGATTTTGCATTACTCTTAAAAAAGGCGGTATTCCTTTTGGCTTTGGCCACTGGGAACAGTCTGTTCTGTCTGAGCTGGCGGCGATGAGCAACACACCTAATTGCCTTAGGTTTGGTAGACTTAATGAATGTATTCACATTGCACCTTCCCCAGGTTTTGTAGCCAAGAATGAGCACAGTGCACACGTGTTTTCAGAGTTCACTGTGCCGGCGTTAAAATGGGGAAAGGTGCACCATAATCTATGTCCAGTGCAAGCTCTAACCAAATATTTGAGAGTAGCTCCTCTAAACCCCCAAGGTGCTTTGTGGGTAGCAAGTACGGGTAAACGCTTACTGAAACGGAGATTGGCTTCTCTTTTGGTCGGAGTCATTAAAGAGAGCAATCCCGGCATTGTGGGTAGGGCCCACGATTTACGCAAATGGGCAACCTCTTTACGTTTCCTGAAGAACTTTTCAGTAGAAGATATTACGTCCACGCATTTGTGGGCTTCTAATCATACGTTTTTGACTAGATACTTGTCAGTTGCTCTAGACAAACCTTCCTTACCATGTATAACTTTAAGGCAGAGGGTCTAGGTGGCCCTTCAGTCACTTTTGTTTACTTTCAAGGAAAAGGGGGGGGGGGTGCAGTCAGTGTAACATAGGACACCCTAGACCCCGCCGGAGTGTAAGAGCTGTGATACAAATTATGGATAATGTGATATGAAAATTTCTCTGTTCTATTCAGGGCGAGAAATTGTGCTAGTACAATGTTAGTACAAACAACAGGGTTGTTGTAGTAGTTTTAGTTGTGGAAGCAATTTAGTATTAAACAGTGGAGATATTTTGCAAAATATTTCCACGAATATTATGGGGTTATATGTGCACATGTAAACTTATAACTTGTTAATTTTGTCACCACTCGTTGAGTGGGGTGCCTTTGTAACTACAGATCTGTTCACAGAATCTCCAGAGTTACCCCTTTTTGTCAAGCAGGCTTCTTTGAAGCACACACCTGCTTGAACCCTTTTTTTGTATATATATGGTCTGTGCCATGTGTAAATATATTTTCAAAGTAAGAATACTATGTGGTTGTTTGATTATCTGCTTTTCTAGAGTTATGATATGATTACGAATGTCCTCCTCCAGTCTTAGAAATCAGGCATGTTCGTCAATGATGGAGGGGCCACTAATAAATTATAGGTTTGACTCCTGTAAGGAGATAAAGAAAACCTAATATTTAGTAGTGGCCCCGTAATCATTGACGACTGGGGCCCTCCCGACCATCCCCTTCCCATTCGTTGATGTATTAAGGATTTTGGTTTACTTGATATGTCAGTGCAGGAAGAATGACGCCTGAATCAGCGTCTGGTCAAAGATCCACACAAGTACATCCACGATATGATGGAAAGCTTATTGGATAGTTATTCTTATTTTCTTTTTGTTTTTATTTTTTACGAAGTTTTTTCGTAGTGAGAACCCAATTCATAATGACTGAAGCCATGAGTGAGGTCGCGTGCGCTCATGATGAAGGCTCCTCAGATTTTAAATGCTCTGCGCGGTAGATTCAAACTACGGCGGATTAGTGTTTGAAGAGGATGCCTTATGTAATAGGCATGTTCGTGAATGATTACGGGGCCACTACTAAATATTAGGTTTTCTTTATCTCCTTACAGGAGTCAAACCTATAATATATAAGAGGTTTGAGAACGTTAGCAACGGGAAAATCAAGGATCTTCAGGAGGTATGATGGAGAGGCTAGGTCGGAAAAGAGTCGAGGAGCGTGGGGGGGGGTTAATGAGAGGGAGAGAGTTCAGGGGGCTACGTGGAAGTTTGGCCCTAAGGTCTCCGGCGTAGGGGTGGCATTAGACTACAGTTGATATTGGAGTTTGGGGGGGTTAATGACAGTGAAAGTACGTTAGCCAAATGCTACCGGGGGGTGAGCAAATACGGGGTGGTATATGAGTCTGGAAAGGATAGAATCATGTGGACTGTGGGCTGTGGGGAAAAGGGAGGTTAACTGTAGGTGTGTGCTTGACTGTGGATAAAAGTAGGGAAAACATGGTGTATTATTACTCGTCAATACGAGGGGTTATGGACACTATTATTTGACACGATTTCTTGCTGATCTAGTTGTCCCTGGGAACTGCGTTTTCTATGAAATATAGACGAAAGAAAAGCGGCAGTTCGTAGGGGTACTTCGTTATTGTTTCGTGGTACTATGATAGACAAGGGTAAAAAAAGGCTATCTATACAATCTCTGGTTGGGGTAAGAATTAGAGTTACTGCATGGTGGCTAACATCTTCAGTCATTATCTCTGTCTAGGTCTTACAGGAATAATGGTTATATATACAATGGTGTACCCGTGGGTATCATAGTTTCTTATCAATTATGACAATTGGGGGTTAACATTATTACTTCTCGGATGGAGGAACATACATAGATTTATGGGGGCGGTTGGTCTTCAGAAACTTAGTCTGGCAAGACAAGGTATTTAAGGGGGTTAACATATTACTTCTCGGATGGAAGAACATACATAGATTTATGGGGGCGGTTGGTCTTCAGAAACTTAGTCTGGCAAGACAAGGTATTTTAAGGGGTGAACATATTATTTCCCGGATGGGAGAACATACATAGATTTATGAGGGCGGTTGGTCTTCAGAAACTTAGTCTGGCAAGACAAGGTATTTTAACCCGGGAACTGCGGGGAGACTCTTAAGAGTTCCCCCGGCGGACTACGGGGAGACTCTTAAGAGTGAGTGAGAAAAAAAAATCAATTTTTGACATCGATTTTTTTTTTTTTTTTTTCTTTTTTTTTTTTTTTTGGCCCCTGGGCCATGCAAATTCTCAGTCCTCTACCTCCCCTCCTTCGTGGGGAAGGAGGGGAGTTCAGTTATCAGTTATCACCTATTTTCCCTGTTATTCCCTTATTCTGAGGCATATTTTCGTGCTAACATTAGCGAGTTGCAAGCAGGGTGTTGTCATCACTGGTGGGAAGCGAGTATAAGAGAGAGAGAGAGAGAGTATCGATCGACTGTGTCTCAGTGGCCTTGGGGGAAATTGGCGGGAAAGCAGCTTGCCTCACCCATACATTATACAACTCGCGGGCTATATCTCCGATTTTGACCATCCAAACGGTGTTTTCACTCGTTTTATTGTTGTTTCAGGTTAATACCTTTATAATCAACCCATAATAGGCACATATGGATAAGTATTAATGCTATTAATGGTACAATGAATATTTTAGTGACGGAAACACCTCAAATACATGCGCACAGGGAGAGGTGTCTAATTACCCCCATGCACACTTCAGAGGTTAAGGGGTGAACATATTACTTCTCGGATGGAAGAACATACATAGATTTATGGCTGTCTGAACTGGTTGGCATTGGCTCAACCTAGGGACAGGGCATGGGTGTTTTAATATGAATGTGTATTCCCGTTCATCATCATGTAGGTAGAGTCTGGCGGTAAGAGGTGTAGGACACGAAGCAAATTGGAGTAGTGTGGACTGTGGATACGAAGGAGGTGATTGGAAGACGTATAACAATTGTGGAAAAGTAAATGGAAGAGATGAACACAATGGCGGATAAAGATAACTAACCTAAGGATTGAATACATAGATTTATGGGGGCGATTGGTCTTCAGAAACTTAGTCTGGCAAGACAAGGTATTTTAGGGTATGTTGATATTAATATCCTAACTTAGGGACAGAGCATGGGTGTATTAACCCGTCCAGCCCCGGCTAGTTTTGTAATGTTTGTTCACCAGAACCCGGCCGGTTTTCAAAAAAATTGTTTTATTCCAGAAACAATAGTGAATGGGTTAGGAATGAAGGAAAAACCACGAAAAACCGCTCAAAAAGCTTAAAGAATGGTCCTACAGAGCCCCCGAAAACGTATTTTACAAGAGTAAAAAATTGAAGGCAATTACCCCAAAAAAACAGGTTTTTGCGCGCTCACGCGCACGCACGTGGACTTTGAGAGTTTTCAACCATTGGCACGGTTGCGTGGGATACGTATACAGTTCCCATACAAATCTGAGCCCTCTTGAGTGGCTACACCTGAGGTTACGGTCGGTGCAATTTTAACTTAAGGTGTATTTATGTTCATTCTCATGTAGGTAGATGTGTAGGACACGAGGGTAGTGTATACGTGAGGTGTGGGAAAGGTCAGTATTTTAGAAGGGGTAGGCAGGTGTGGTTTGGAGCTGCTTAGCCCTGCGGGCTTGGGCCTGTCTGAACTGGTTGGCCCGGTCACCTGGTCCTTTTGTTCTGTGGGCCTTTCTTTCGGGTGTTTCTGTGTGGTGTTCGCTCGTGGCTTATGTGGTGGGCCTCTTGTTCTGGGGCATTTTATTAAGATCGGTGACTTCGGCCCAAAAATATATTGGGCCGAGGTCACCGAGGATAGTGGTCCGAGATCACTGGGCCGAAGTCACCCTAATCCGTGTGGGCCAATCGGTTTTCTGCAGACTCACATTTCTTATGTCCTTATGTCTTATTTTAATTGTCACCCTTACACACAAAGTTTTATACAATCACAAATCACAAGGCTATAACCATATATTTATTGTGCATTTACGTAAGACTCGATCCAGGCTCCAATCTGCAAGGCAGGTAGCGTATAATATAAGGACTGCTGTATGTATTACCCTTCCGTACTATTGCGGAGCTGTCCAATCTGCAAGGCAGGTAGTGTCAGAAAGGACCTCTGTGTTTAGTACCCTTCGGTAGGCCTACCCGACTGAGGTACGGAGCTGTACTAACCTGCTACTACTGAGTGGTACAAACTGACTGTGCATAGGTGCGGAGGTGTCCGTAAACCCCGATAGTTAATCCTGAATAAAATAATTTATATTATATGCTCATGTAGTAATGTACACCCTATGTGGTGGATTGTGTTCTTTTATTTAATAATTTTTGAGATGCGGTCTCAGGATGATAAGACCGCATCTCTAGCTGCCACTAAACCAGCAGTTCTAAAACCTTTTCTTATATGAATCATCCTGCACATGCCATTTCTCATCCACTTACTCCCCCACCAGGAAGTGATCCCCCCATCTTATAACAGAATCTGCCCGGGGGCATCTAGCTACAAGGTACAGCCAGAGTCCAGGCGTGCCACTCCCAGAGCTACAAGGACATAACCACCACGCGCCAAACGCCCTTGATCCTCTCAAGCCGGGCGCCTTAAGTAGGGGCAAGAAGATTGCCTTATACTCACCCAGCCTGGACATCAGTAACTAAGCTTGCCATTTGGTATTATTTAGTTCAGGGTAAGAACAGCCAGAGATAGCTGGTGTTCAACTTGTCAGTTGTGTGCTGTGATAGTTAATCAGGATAGTTAAGCAGGATAGTTAATCCTGAATAAAATAATTTATATTATATGCTCATGTAGTAATGTACACCCTATGTGGTGGATTGTGTTCTTTTATTTAATAATTTTTGAGATGCGGTCTCAGGATGATAAGACCGCATCTCTAGCTGCCACTAAACCAGCAGTGCTAAAACCTTTTCTTATATGAATCATCCTGCACATGCCATTTCTCATCCACTTCCTCCCCCACCAGGAAGTGATCCCCCCATCTTATAACAGAATCTGCCCGGGGGCATCTAGCTACAAGGTACAGCCAGAGTCCAGGCGCGCCACTCCCAGAGCTACAAGGACATAACCACCACGCGCCAAACGCCCTTGATCCTCTCAAGCCGGGCGCCTTAAGTAGGGGCAAGAAGATTGCCTTATACTCACCCAGCCTGGACATCAGTAACTAAGCTTGCCATTTGGTATTATTTAGTTCAGGGTAAGAACAGCCAGAGATAGCTGGTGTTCAACTTGTCAGTTGTGTGCTGTGATCAAAGATCTACCAGGTCAGGTTCCCCCCATCAGGAAGAGGACTAGCTTGGGCAACCCACTTTGGGCTCCCCCTTTCTGGCCTTCGATGCAGTGCACAAACCAAGTACCAAAGGATTCCTACCTTGTTTTGTTCAAGGGATTATGAGGATAGTGTAGTAACTTGAGATCTACCAGATCGGGTTCCCCCCATCAGGAAGAGGACTAATTTTGGGCAACCCACTTTGGGCTCCCCTTTATGGATTCTCTTTTTGCTACATGGTTCTGATAGTTCCACGAACTAGCAAGGAAGGAAGACACTTACCTTGACCCCCCTTAGACTACCTATAATGTCACTATCTAGACTGCTTGCCACTCTAGGTAGATCATTATGCTAGTCACCCTAACCCCCCAAACCTTGTAGCAGAACTCCAGCATAACCTTTGGGGATCACTGCACTGTGGGAGTGCAAGAGGAACGCGGTTGTCCCGTGGTAGGCGCCATGGTCTAAGGAATCATTTTGTGACTCACCCTGGACCAGTAGCTGGAGTCATCACGCCCAGCCCCCCCCCCCCCCCCCCTGGACCAACTTCCGGAGTCATCACACCCAGCCGCCCTCCGGACTACTGGATCTTCCCTCGATCTACGGGCCCTCCTCTTCACTACAGCTCTCCTTTAAGTGCTCTTGTACCATTTATGGGTATCGAGTTGACTCAGGGTTGTGGTAGAAGTTATCTTCAGGGGTTCTCATTAACATTACGTCTTGCGAGAGGTCTTTCTTCTCCCTACTTAAATTGACGTTAATTAGCCCACTTGCCGGGACCCATTATACATACCTATCAGGGGATCCTTATATATGCACCTTCCCGGGTTATTGGTCTCCCATAGCCCGACAGAGGGGGCGTGCCTATATAAGACCCATAGCATCAAACACAAACACATATTTACACATAATCTAGTCCCTTTGTATAACTTCTAGCCTAATTCATTTAACATTCTGTCAGGCTCATAACTCGAATAGATTTCACTCTATCTCAGCTCCCGACGATTGTTGCCTCAGCCTTCAGCACTTGCTAGTACACAATTAGAGTTAAGGATTAATCTTTGCCAGGTGAGATCTAGCACACCTATAGTATTAATATCATTTGTGAGCCTTTCCGAGCCCACTTCATTGTTGATGACCACTTGGCCATTATTGCTTTAGAGTCAGTTAACGTCACTATATGCCGGGGACATCATTGCATGATCCAGACGGCATTTGCCATTACTGCACTCTTGTCTTTTGTTGAGATCCTCTCTGAGATCTATTTGGGTAGGAGGTGTACCTCCACCATTTTGGATACCTTATAATTGTATCCTAGGAGTATTATTATTACCTTGAGTCCGGACCCATTGTCCGACTCCTATTGCTTACTTAATAACCTGATTATTTTATGTCTTAATTATTCTCATTGTTGTTGATGATCTCCAGGTTACAGGTATAAAATATATATCTTGCTCCTCCATGAACCAGGTGTTAAACTGAATAAAACCCATGTTAACTTGTTACCTGTGTGCTTACTATCCTGCCGTGTTGTCTCTTTATTTAAAGTTTAAGGTATACCTATCCAGTTAGAGAGCTGCTCATTGTACAAAGAATATCTCGCGTTCCAATTTGGACCGGGCATAACACTGGTGGCAGCGGTGTCTCTTTCTCGAAGGTAGCCTTTCAGGTTTTTCCTGCTTTAAATATTTTGAGAGTATCACGACAGGGATAAGTAGTCAGCATGGCAGGGAAAGCACTGGATATTATTCCTTTCAGACCAGAGGAAACTGACATTGCCACCTATTTAGAGGTTGTCAAGCCAGTGCTTGACATCATATTTAAAGATGAAGTTGCCCCTAAAATACATACTGTAGTCATGAAGCTAGGGAGGTCTATGGCCCTAGTTTCCAGTTATGTAAAAGAGAACCCCGGAATGACCTGGGAACAGTTTTAACCCGTTGAGACCCAGCGTCGCACGTGTTGCGTCGGCAGTCTTTGATCACCAACTCCCAGCGACGCATCACGTGCGTCCGACATATAAAAACCACTTACGTGGCTCGTAAGGTAGGAAATGGCGGGAGAATAGGAGGGGGCGGTACCGTAGTGTGTGGGGGAGCCGGGCCAGTAGGTGTGAGCGGGCCGAGACAGCCGCGCGGCTGGTGGTGGTGGGCTTAGTGGAGATAGTTTACACCCCTAGTTTACCGCCACTTTGAACCTTCATTACTCCCCATGGGAGCTAGAGGCTTGAGATTATGTGAGATACTCCTTAGGATGTATGCCTTACAATGCCATACTCAGTTTTTACCCTAGTGCTCCCGGGCGGGTGGTCTTGCGGGGGAGACGAACTATTGAAACCCCCCCCCCGCCCCCCAAATGACCGAAATGATTTTTTTTTTATTTGTGTGTTCATTTCTCACCATTCTCTTCCATTTTGGCTCAACACATTTTTTTGAAGCTCCCCCCCCCCCCACCCCCCCCCCCCCCCCCCCCCCAAAAAAAAAATCAAGGGAGGTTATTTTTTTGTTTTTTTTTTCATTTCTCATCCTTGTCTTCCATTTTAGCAAACAAAAAAAATAAGTGAAAATGGCTTGGGACTGGGGTGAACAAAATATTATAACTAGCCGGGGCTCAACGGGTTAAACATACACTAAAACTGCCATTAACCCCGTCTTAGGTACTGTAATAGCCGACCAGCAATTTCACGCCATCACCTACGACGGGGACCTCGACGCCACCATCAGCAAGCTTACCAGGCTGGCTTCCACCGAATTCACAACGGCTACAGCTTCAGAGAGGAAGGAGAACGTCCGCCGGACCCTGATGAGGATCCTTCCGCGTGCAGTCCGGGACCACTTTGCCATCACAGAACCGGCCGGATATGATACAGACCTCCCTATCATACGCCGTATTCTGGCCCTGCAAAAATCCCAGGAGCAAGGAAAGATCGCGGGTATCCAACGAGCTCCCACTAAGCCACAAGGAGCTCATTCCGGACCAACCTACCACCCTAGCCGCAACCAGGACAAGCCGGAAGAATGGGCCAGAGTCAAGCCTGGAGACTGGAAGCCCTGCGGGTCCCAGTGCCCTATTAATGGTTTGAAGAGGTCTTTTGCCGAGTTGCTGGCCAACGCTTGAGGGTTCCACTGTTCTGGGGACAGATTCCCTGGCTGAAGCCCTCCAGAAGAGTTGCCACCATCCTAGAAGACGGCACCGCAGGAGCTGAGGACTACGACGAGGTTGGTGACCCGGACGACCACAGTACAGTCGAGCCGGAAGTCATCAAACCGGGTTTTTAGACCGCCCCCGCCCACCAACTTGCAAACTGGCGGGGGCTCGAGATAGGGGCAGCTATGATATGATAAAGCCTCCCATTTACACCCACCTGACCATCCAGGGAGTCAACTCTCGACTCCTTGTCGACACCGGAGCTTCAAGATCCTGTATTTTTTCCTCTTACCACCAGAGACATCACAACACTTTTGGACCGATTCAACACTCGTCCACCACCCTCATTGATGCCAACGACAACCTTATTTCTAGTACTGGCATCACGGCCCCACTGTATGTGGCCACCCCTCAACCTAACCACGGCCATCACCACGCTTTCATGGTATTTCCCTCCCAAGAAACCACCTACGACGGATACCTGGGATTCGACCTTCTCACGGCCCTCCGCACTACTATCCAGTGTGTTGAAAGAAGATTGTTATTTTCCACCAAACCCCCAGGACTCACCACTCCGAAGATTGCCACACCGCTCCATGACCCTCCTCAAACCTTGAAAGCCATCCGTGTTGCATCGGCCATCACCATTCAACCCATCACCTTGCTGCCACATCATGAACATTGGGTACCCATCCATCCAGCCCTCAACGGAGAACTCATTCACACTCCCTCTCTTCAGAGCCCTTTTGACAGGGATTGTCTCACTTCTCCTGCCATTTTAAAACAAAATGCAGTAAGAATAGCCAACATCTCCCACCACCCTACCCAGGGGTCTCACCATCAGAGAACTAGAGACTTCTGATGACCAGCCTTCAACCGACACCACCACCTCCATTCCTGCATCAACTCCATCACTCTCAGACGTTCCTTACTCACCTCACCCCTCAACAAAAGGACGATCTGTGCCAGTTAATGGCCGAATACCAGGACATCTTTGCCACCAACTCCCAAGATGTAGGCCACACCCATGTCCTAGAACACCACATTCACACTGTTGGACCCCCAGTCAGACAGGCTATACGAAGAAAGAACCCCCTTCAGCGCCAAGAAGAACAGAAGCAAGTTGCAGAGATGTTAGAAGCTGGCATCGTCAACCCTCAACTAGCCCTTGGTCCTCTCCAGTGGTACTGGTCAAGAAGAAGGATGGGTCATCTCGATTCTGCATCGACTACCGACAACTCAACGATGTCACCATCAAAGATGCCACCCCACTACCACGCATCGACGACTCCCTAGACTCCCTCTTAGGGGCCAGATGGTTCTCCACACTGGACCTGCAATCCGGATACTGGCAGGTCCCGTCGCCCCCACCGACCAAGAAAAAACAGCTTTCTCCACCAGCCAAGGGAAGCTTTACGAGTTCTCAGTGCTGCCATTCGGATTATGTAACGGTCCCGCCACCTTATCCCGACTGATGGAATCCGTACTTCAGGGATTAACTTGGGAAACATGTCTGGCGTACTTGGACGACATCATAGTATTTGGTCGTACCTGGGCAGAACACCTCCAACGCCTCCGCCAAGTTTTCCAGAGGATCCGACAAGCCGGATTAAAGCTGAAGCCTACTAAATGCACCATGGCTCGACATCAGGTCCAATTCTTAGGACATCTGGTGTCAGAAGAAGGACTTGCACCTGACCCCAAGAAACTCCAAGCCATCCAGGAGATCCAACCCCCGAAGTCAGTAAAAGGAGTAAGAGCTTTCCTAGGCCTTTCCTCCTACTATCGGAGGTTTGTGAAGAATTTCGCCACCATTGCCAGACCTCTACACGACTTAACTAGGAAGGAAGAACCTTTTGTGTGGACCCCCGACCGTCTCCAAGCCTTCACCTCCCTCAAGGACCTACTCGTGTCTTCCCCTGTCGTCTCTTTTCCGGACTACCAACTACCCTTTAGACTCTACACCGACGTGTCCCTTCTCGGCGTCGGTGCAGTCCTCTCCCAAAATCGAGAAGGACGAGAGCACATCATTGCTTGTGCCAGCCGGACCTTAACCCCGGCAGAAACCAACTACCCGGTAACTAAAAGAGAATGCTTAGGCATCGTTTGGGCCCTCCAACACTTCCGGGCCTACCTAGCTGGCGTCAAGATCACCATCATCACTGACCACCAAGCCTTACAATGGCTCAGGAAATCTGATTCTAAGAATGCCCTAACAGTCCGTTGGCGAGAATCACTTGAGGAGTTTGATTTTGAGATTTCCTACAGGCCGGGAAAACTCCATACCAATGCAGACGCCTTATCCCGGCTCCCACTGGCACCAGAACAACTCAACACCATCCAAGAACCTCGACCACCACCTACTACCACTCCCCCTCTCATCCAGGCCTACCTCCGGAACGACAAACCAACTTGGATCTCCACCCGACTTTTTGGCCTCTTACAAAGAAGGGGTGACGCCCTCTTTACCCCAGAAGGTCAGATCGTACTAGGGCCTGAGGATGCTGAACAAATGATGTCTTCTTTGCACACCAACAACGGGATCCATCTAGGCCAAAAGAAGTTGGTGAACACGTTCAAAAACATCTACTGGACTCCTCGCCCCTACACCACGGCCAAGAAAATCACTGAAGCTTGCCGTGCCTGCACCCTGGGAAAAGACCAAACACGCACCCCAGGACCTTCCGGCAAACTCATCGCTTCTAAACCCTGGCAACTTTTGGCAGTAGACGTCATGGGACCTCTACAAAACGACAGGGGATACCGCTACATCATCACCTTCGTGGACACGTACTCAAAATACGTGATCGCCTGCCCTGCCAGAGAACACACTGCTATGGCCGTCACCGAGGCATTATTACAACATGTCTTTCCCTATTTTGGATTGCCACAGGCAATCCACTCCGACAATGCCCCTGAATTCACCGGGCAAATTTGGACGCAGATCTCCGAAATGTTTTGGATTTCACATCAGCCACTCTTCACCCTACTGGCCAAAAGGAAACTCCATCTGCGAGCGATCTCATAGAACCATCGCCAATCAAATCCGGACACGCCTCCAACAGATGAACTCATCGGACTGAACCAGCCAAATTCGCATCATACAATGGGGAATAAACACCTGCCCCAGAGACAACGGGATCACCCCTCATGAGATGGTTTTTGGGAGCCCACCTCTCCTCATACCACTACGTCACCTAGCTGCCCCTACTGAGGCCTCACCAGGTCTAAATACCAACCTCGTCCACCTCAGGAACCGCCTACGTCAGCTCCAGTTTTCCCAAGATCTCCAGCCTGATGAAGCCCCCAAGAACAACCCTCACCAAGTAGGCGACCTAGTCATGGTCGCCATCTTACCTGTACCCTCCAAACTGAAGCCACGGTACAAGGGTCCATTTGAGATCCTTAGGATCCCAAACTGTTTCCAGGTCATAATTAACTATCATGGGGAATCTCGCACTTATAGGAATAGGTTTGTCAGAAGGTTTCAACCTATTAATAAGAATATTACTGTTGTAGCTGAGCCTGATCAGGATGTTGACTGTACCCCTGTTTCAAATCTTCACCCTCAAACTTCCTGTCTTTCCGGACCTGTCCCTCTCAACCATGCTGTCCCTCTCCCTCCACCTCTTTCCACTCCTCTCAATTCTCCTTTGCCTGCCCTTCACTCTCCTGTACTGCAACCTCCTGTCACCCTTCCCACCCGCCTCAACCAGTTCACCCCTTCTCACCTTCCTAAACATCGACCTCCTCCTGTTCTCTCTACTCAAACCCAAACTTCCCCCTCTTCTCTTTCACCTCCTGTCACCTTCACCCCTTCCCGCATTCCTAAGCCCAAATCTTCTCACATCTCCTCTCCTTCTCCCTCTCCTCTCGTTTCACCTCCGCAACCTCCTTCTCAACCATCACCTTTAATTAACCTTGCCACGTCTAGTCTTCCCCCCTCGCCACCACAACTCACCAACATACCCCCCACTTTGCCTATCACCCCCAGCTTCCGTCCTAAAAAACCCTCACCTACTCCTCCTATCTCTAAAACCCTACTTCCTTCTCCTCAATCTATATTCCCTCCTTCTCAACTTCCCAGGCGAAAAACAATATCCAAATTTCGCTCAATGTCACCTCTAACTCCATCTCCCCCATTTCCCAGACTCCCTTCTCATACCCGCTGTGGAAAACCTGTGAAGCCACCCACCAGATGGGAACCAGCCCTGTCTCAGCCTAAAGCGAGAAAGGTTAAGGATCAAGCGTCTTCAAGCTCCTCCCCCCAGCCTGGTACTTCGGCGTCCGCACCAAGCTCCTCCCCCCAGCCTGGTACTTCGGCGTCCGCACAACCTCATGACCTGGGCCAAGCCAGGCTCTCTGTCATCACTCTCCAACCACCTCCAGCCACGACAACGCCCTCACTGACGACCACCACCAAGATGCGGATTGACATGGTAACCCTGGCGCGGAACGACTCCACCAAAGTGATCAAGTCACCTCACCACCTCCTCGACCATTTGAGGTACTATGACTCCTCTTCTCTCCTCACCCTCACCGGAGACAAGATGGCCACCCCTAACAACCAGGGAGTCATTTATTACCACTTCCTCCAGCACCTGACCCCTGTCTACGAAGATAATACTTCAAGACATTACCATCTCCAGTCCCGGGGTCGGGACTTTTCTCTACCAGACGGTAGTGAGATGCGGTCTCAGGATGATAAGACCGCATCTCTAGCTGCCACTAAAACCTGCAGCCAACCCTACTCCTGCCAGCCAGAGTCCAGGCGCGCCACCCCCAGAGCCATAAAGACATAAACACCACGCGCCAAACGCCCTTGATCCTCTCAAGCCGGGCGCCTTAAGTAGGGGCAAGAAGATTGCCTTATACTCACCCCGCCTGGACATCATGAACTAAGCTTGCCATTCGGTATTATTTAGTTCAGGGTAAGAACAGCCAGAGATAGCTGGTGTTCAACTTGTCAGTTGTGTGCTGTGATCGAAGATCTACCAGGTCGGGTTCCCCCCATCAGGAAGAGGACTAGCTTGGGCAACCCACTTTGGGCTCCCCCTTTCTGGCCTTCGATGCGGTGCACAAACCAAGTACCAAAGTATTCCTACCTTGTTTTGTTCAAGGGATTATGAGGATAGTGTAGTAACTTGAGATCTACCAGATCGGGTTCCCCCCATCAGGAAGAGGACTAATTTTGGGCAACCCACTTTGGGCTCCCCTTTCTGGATTCTCTTTTTGCTACATGGTTCTGATAGTTCCACGAACTAGCAAGGAAGGAAGACACTTACCTTGACCCCCCTTAGACTACCTATAATGTCACTATCTAGACTGCTTGCCACTCTAGGTAGATCATTATGCTAGTCACCCTAACCCCCCAAACCTTGTAGCAGAACTCCAGCATATCCTTTGGGGATCACTGCACTGTGGGAGTGCAAGAGGAACCCGGTTGTCCCGTGGTAGGCGCCAAGGTCTAAGGAATCATCTTGTGACTCACCCTGGACCAGTAGCTGGAGTCATCACGCCCAGCCGCCCCCCCTGGACCAACTTCCGGAGTCATCACGCCCAGCCGCCCTCCGGACTACTGGATCCTCCCTCGATCTATGGGCCCTCCTCTTCACTACAGCTCTCCTTTAAGTGCTTTTGTACCGTTTCTGGGTATAGAGTTGACTCAGGGTTGTGGTAGAAGTTATCTTCAAGGGTTCTCATTAACATTACGTCTTGCGAGAGGTCTTTCTTCTCCCTACTTAAATTGACGTTAATTAGCCCACTTGCCGGGACCCATTATACATACCTATCAGGGGATCCTTATATATGCACCTTCCCGGGTTATTGGTCTCCCATAGCCCGACAGAGGGGGCGTGCTTATATAAGACCCATAGCATCAAACACAAACACATATTTACACGTAATCTAGTCCCTTTGTATAACTTCTAGCCTAATTCATTTAACATTCTGTCAGGTTCATAACTCGAATAGATTTCACTCTATCTCAGCTCCCGACGATTGTTGCCTCAGCCTTCAGCACCTTGCTAGTACACAATTAGAGTTAAGGATTAATCTTTGCCAGGTGAGATCTAGCACACCTATAGTATTAATATCATTTGTGAGCCTTTCCGAGCCCACTTCATTGTTGATGACCACTTGGCCATTATTGCTTCAGAGTCAGTTAACGTCACTATATGCCGGGGACATCATTGCATGATCCAGACGGCATTTGCCATTACTGCACTCTTGTCTTTTGTTGAGATCCTCTCTGAGATCTATTTGGGTAGGAGGTGTACCTCCACCATTTTGGATACCTTATAATTGTATCCTAGGAGTATTATTATTACCTTGAGTCCGGACCCATTGTCCGACTCCTATTGCTTACTTGATAACCTGAGTATTGTATGTCTTAATTATTCTTATTGTTGTTGATGATCTCCAGGTTACAGGTATAAAATATATGTCTTGCTCCTCCATGAACCAGGTGTTAAACTGAATAAAACCCATGTTAACTTGTTACCTGTGTACTTACTATCCTGCCGTGTTGTCTCTTTATTTAAAGTTTAAGGTATACCTATCCAGTTAGAGAGCTGCTCATTGTA
Organism: Paralithodes platypus; assembly: GCA_032716605.1. Classification (NCBI taxonomy): domain Eukaryota; kingdom Metazoa; phylum Arthropoda; class Malacostraca; order Decapoda; family Lithodidae; genus Paralithodes; species Paralithodes platypus. Next base: position 55,231,807 of record CM064498.1, read on the forward strand.
CAAAGAATATCTCGCGTTCCAATTTGGACCGGGCATAACATGTATATTATTATCAACATTGCTTCAGCACCAGTAGTAATGAACACACACACACACACACACAGCGCGCACACACACACAGCGCGCGCACACACACACACACTCATTTAACCACTTCTGTACCGGCAACGTCTGTTTTATTTTATGCTGGCTTTTATTCAGTTTGTTAACACAGTCAGTACCGGTGACGTCATTTTAACTTTATTATGGCTACTATTAGACGATTATATTCAGCTTAGAAAGGTCCTCCAGCAATTAACAGGCTTCGAGCTATCTCACTTAACCCGTTTTACTACCACAGATACTTGTTAAGCTGCACAAAATCGTCTAAATATAGCTAGACTAAAGTGAACAATACGTCGCCGGTACAGTAGGGGTTAAGAAGAGACCCAAGCAATTAACAAGCTTCCAACTATCTCAATTAACCCTTTATACTACCACAGATCCTTCTTAAGCTGCGCACACTCGTCTAGATATAGCTATAATATAATAATAAATTCGTTGCCGGTACAGAAGGGGTTAACTCATGAATGGGTAATATATTAACAATCTGCTTATGTTTACATTGTGTGATAGAAACTCACGGTAAATATTATATGCTGGTCCCCTTTCTCCCTCATGTTTAGCACCAGTATTTGTGAGATGCTAAGACGTTCGCCCCATTAGTTTGGCGATTTTAAGAACTTTCGCCCCATTTCTGTCAAATGTTAAGTACCTTTGTGCCATTTAGGTGTCGATATATTCCTGGCGAGCGATAGAGATTCTGTAAATTTTTCTACCAAAAAATTTACAAATTTACCTTGAAAGGGGGTCTAAGGGGTGTAATCTTAAGCTTGATGGAGGTTTAGGGAACAAACTAAAAACCTCCCCATAATTACCAAATGCTTATGCTTACAATGTATGATAGAAACTCACAGCAAATAATGTCAATAATCTTTCTATTTGGCAGAGATACTCTATTTAAGGGGGATCACCGGCTGTTTTATCTTTCTCTCCTTTTCTCTCTTTCCATGGCTTGTATCCATTCGGCCCCATACAGCCAACTATTTTAAGACGTTTATCCCCAACCAGGTGTCGATTATTTTCCTGGCGAGCAATAGCGAGCCAGCATTGTATGGAGAAATCCGGCTTCGCCGGAGAAATTTTTCTATCGAAAAATGTACAAATTTAGCTTGCTGTCAAAACAAAAACTATATATGCTGGCTTGCTACCACTCGCCAGGAAAATATTGACACCTGGATGAGGATAAACGTCTTGAAACAGTAGGCAGCTGAATGGGGCCGAATGGATACAAGCCAAAGAGAGAGGGAGAGAAAGAGAGAAACAAAAAAAGCGAGGTGGTCTCCCTTAATAACTCCCTCAAGACAAATGATGTTAATTCCTTATGTGTTTTTACAATCAAGAAGTCAAATCAAATATCTAATGAATTTCTGGAACAAAATTGTAAACCGATTATTTTCCTTCTGTACCGTCAACCTCCTTTATATTTATTTATATTTAATCCAGTTCATTAAGCTTAGGAAGGATCTCTAGCAATTATAAGGCTTCAAACTATCTATCTCTAGCAATTATAAGGCTTCCAACTATCTATCTCTAGCAATTATAAGGCTTCAAACTATCTATCTCTAGCAATTATAAGGCTTCAAACTATCTATCTCTAGCAATTATAAGGCTTCCAACTATCAATCTCTAGCAATTATAAGGCTTCCAACTATCTATCTCTAGCAATTATAAGGCTTCCAACTATCTATCTCTAGCAATTATAAGGCTTCCAACTATCTATCTCTAGCAATTATAAGGCTTCCAACTATCTATCTCTAGCAATTATAAGGCTTCCAACTATCTGAATCAACCCGTGTTACTACCACAGATCCTTCCTAAACTGCAACAAATCGTTTAACCCTTTAGGTACCAGTGACGTGTATTATATTTTATGCTGACAACATTTAGAGGATATTATGCAGTTTAAGAAGGATCGGTGGTAGTTTAAAGGGTAGTTTGAAGCCTTATTATTGCTAGATATCCTTCCTAAGCTGAATATAATCGTCTTATCATTGCCAGTATACAATTAACCCTTTCAAGCTCCAATACGTATTTCTGTTCTGTTTTCTGACTACTATTAGACGATTTTATTCAGATTAGTGATGGTATATGGAAGTCAAAGGGTTGATTGAGATAGTATTCACTCTTTTAATACCCACAGATCCTTTCTAAGCTGCATAAAATCGTCTAATGATAGCCAAAATAAACTGGTAAAACGCGTGAGAGCTTGAAAGGGTTAATAGGATGTCACTGGTACTGAACGGGTTAAGTATAGCTATAATATAATATAACAATCGTGGGTGGTACAGAGAAGTGCTGAGTTTGGTTCTCAGTAGTTTGGGTCAAGCTTGTCATATTTGATACCGTGCTTTAAGGGGGGTCACATGCTTTGTTTCTCTCCTTTTTCCTCTCTCTTTGGCTTGTATTCATTCGGCCCCATTCAGCCTACTGTTTTAAGACGTTTACCCCCATCAAGGTGTCAATATTTTTTTGTCGAGCGGTAACGAGCCAGCATATATAATATATATATATATATATATATATATATATATATATATATACAGTATATATATATATATATATATATATATATATATATATATATATACCGGTATATAATTATATAATATATTTATTTACAGCAAGCTAAATTTGTAAATTTTTCGATAGAAAAGTGTCGGATTTTTCCATACAATGCTGGCTCGCTGTCGCTCGCCAGGAAGAAATCGACACCTGAATGGGGATAAACGTCTTAAAACAGTTGGTTGAATGGGGCTGAATGGATACAAGCCAGAGAAAGAGACAAAAGGAGAAAAAGAGAAACAAAGCAGGTGACCCCCCTTAAACATAAAATATACATGAATTTGTTTGTAGTGTTTGTACCGTTATTGAATTATCTACAGTATATGTTTGTAGTGTTTGTACCGTTATTGAATTATCTACAGTATTTGTTTGTAGTGTTTGTACCGTTATTGAATTATCTACAGTATATGTTTGTAAAATGATGCATCAACACAAATATCTTATGCTGTAAATCTAAGTCAATATTTACATTATTCCTTAACCTTTTTCTGTACCAGCTATATTTACATGATTTTATGCAGCTTAGGAAGGATCTGTGGTAGTTAAAAGTGTTGATGGAGATAGTTGGAAGCCTTATAGCCTACTGTGGTAGTTAAAAGTGTTGATGGAGATAGTTGGAAGCCTTATAGCCTACTGTGGTAGTTAAAAGTGTTGATGGAGATAGGTGGAAGCCTTATAGCCTACTGTGGTAGTTAAAAGTGTTGATGGAGATAGGTGGAAGCCTTATAGCCTACTGTGGTAGTTAAAAGTGTTGATGGAGATAGTTGGAAGCCTTATAGCCTACTGTGGTAGTTAAAAGTGTTGATGGAGATAGTTGGAAGCCTTATAGCCTACTGTGGTAGTTAAAAGTGTTGATGGAGATAGTTGGAAGCCTTATAGCCTACTGTGGTAGTTAAAAGTGTTGATGGAGATAGTTGGAAGCCTTATAGCCTACTGTGGTAGTTAAAAGTGTTGATGGAGATAGTTGGAAGCCTTATAGCCTACTGTGGTAGTTAAAAGTGTTGATGGAGATAGGTGGAAGCCTTATAGCCTACTGTGGTAGTTAAAAGTGTTGATGGAGATAGTTGGAAGCCTTATAGCCTACTGTGGTAGTTAAAAGTGTTGATGGAGATAGTTGGAAGCCTTATAGCCTACTGTGGTAGTTAAAAGTGTTGATGGAGATAGGTGGAAGCCTTATAGCCTACTGTGGTAGTTAAAAGTGTTGATGGAGATAGTTGGAAGCCTTATAGCCTACTGTGGTAGTTAAAAGTGTTGATGGAGATAGTTGGAAACCTTATAGCCTACTGTGGTAGTTAAAAGTGTTGATGGAGATAGTTGGAAGCCTTATAGCCTACTGTGGTAGTTAAAAGTGTTGATGGAGATAGTTGGAAGCCTTATAGCCTACTGTGGTAGTTAAAAGTGTTGATGGAGATAGTTGGAAGCCTTATAGCCTACTGTGGTAGTTAAAAGTGTTGATGGAGATAGTTGGAAGCCTTATAGCCTACTGTGGTAGTTAAAAGTGTTGATGGAGATAGTTGGAAGCCTTATAGCCTACTGTGGTAGTTGTTGATGGAGATAGTTGGAAGCCTTATAGCCTACTGTGGTAGTTAAAAGTGTTGATGGAGATAGTTGGAAGCCTTATAGCCTACTGTGGTAGTTAAAAGTGTTGATGGAGATAGTTGGAAGCCTTATAGCCTACTGTGGTAGTTAAAAGTGTTGATGGAGATAGTTGGAAGCCCTATAGCCTACTTGCCAGAGATCCTTCTTAAACTTAATGACATAGATTAGTAGTAGCTGTTACGACCGGGACTCGTATAAAACAAGGGCTCTTAATCATTGGACTAGAAAGCCACACAGCCACAACGGTAACACTAGATCCAACCCTCGAACTTATAATGCCGGTGCACAAAAACACCTATACCCTCCAGAGTTAAATCTGCGATAGCGAGGTATCCTCTAACTCGGTATAAAATTAATGCACTACTACTACAGGCTGACGATCTCTGATACAGCCTGGTCACAACAACATACAATTACGTTAATAATGTATACAATGAAAAAGATAAGAGCTTAATTAAATAACTGGAATGATTTAATGCAAACAAGAAGAAGGTATAATTAAAGTTACTCTAAACAATAATAAACTGTCACTCCTATTAGTCCATGAGCCAGGCCAGATATCGGTACCACCTGGGGTGACTAAACACGAATGGTACTAAAATGTTTATAGAGTGACTGTAAGTACATTAAGATATGATAGCCTTCTCGCACTGGTAGCTTAGTCTAAATTTTTTGATGCAATAGGGGCGCTACCCAAAAATAAAGATTTTTAGCGTGACGCTCGGCGTTTTCCTCATTTTCTTTAAAATCCATCACACAATCATCGCGAAACTTTGAACACCTATGTAGAATTATATTCTCTACCAGAGTTGTTCCTAGGTATTTTTCAAATTTCCTCATATTTCGGAATATACTCTATATTTTGGGTATTTTCCTCTAAATCTAGAATAAATCCTTAAATATGGGGAACATTGAAAAATATATTCTAACAGCTCTTGTAGCTTATTTGATTCTCTACAAGAATTATTCCGATGTGTATTTCAAGTTTCTCCATATTTAGGGGTTTATTTCATATATGGGGATTTTTTGTTATATTTTGGGGATAATTTATTATTGGAAGGAGCAAACATATGTAGAGTGGTTTCCATGTAATGTGTTTGTTTGTTCATGGTTTAATGGTGATATTTTTTGCAGGTGTGTGTCGACTGTTTGACGGCAGGATGGAACCATCTGCGAGGAAGAGAGCACGGATCGACTGTATCATCCACTGCTCTGATGATGACAGCGATGCTCTGGTGTCACCACAGGATTTGGACTCCTGGAACACATTGCTCAGGGCTGCAGAAATCAGGCAGCATGATCCAGTCCTGGAAGCAGCCAAGGGCCTTGAAGAAGGAGGAATACCACACATACATTATCACCGTAAATGTCGTAGTCTCTTTACAATGAAGAAGTCACTGGATTCTATCCTTGCCAAGGGTGTCAAGATAGAATCAGCAAGCGTCGACCCCAGGAGGAGGGCATCAAGGGATGCCCCTAGTACTAGCAGGGTGTATGCCAAAGTATGTATCTTCTGCGAGAAGTCAAGCAAGTACATAAAAACAACGAAGACAAGGGAGCCACTCATACAGTGTGTTGAGCTACGAGCAGATGAGAAGATTCGCAGAGCAGCAATAAGGAAACTCAACCAGAGAATCCTTGGTTTAGTTAGCAGAGACCTTGTTGCTGCAGAGGGTCACTACCACAAGTCGTGCTACAAACTCTTCACAAAAGATGATTTCCCAGCGGCCGCCAGGTCGGGTGCAGGTGAAAATCAGGAAGAAAGCGAGGAAGCACGCTACGAAGAGGTTGAGACAGAAGCCCTCGAGGAACTCTGCTTGTATATAAGGACCAAATTATTCCCCAACCCAGAGGTACTGCCTATGACAAACCTCACATCTAGGCTTGAGAGATCCATGATGTCCCGTGGTATTATCCAACTGAAACCAGCGACAAAGAAACATGTTCGCCGAAAGATTGAAACCGAGTTTGGAGAATCACTACGCTTTGTCCCAGATGAGAAAGGAAAGCTTCTAATCTATCCACGCAGCCTCTCAATGGACGACCTTGCCCGGCAAGCACACAAAATGGCAAAAGACCTGCAAGAAGCAAGAGCAGCTAACTCTGAAGATGTCTTAACCAAAGCAGGAATGCAGCTGAGGAATGAGATCAATAAACAAGATGTGAGTCAGCCATGGCCTCCCGATACAGATCAGAATGTCATTCCTGCAGCAGTCACTCAATTCCTGCACACCCTGCTGACAGGAGAGTGTGAGTGTGAAACTCCCTCTGAAAGAGCTCAACGTCTTGCCACTTCCTTTGGCAGTGACTTGGTCTTTGCTGTTACCAGTGGCAAGACAAAACCACCCAAGCACGTACTGCTGACCAATGCTGTAAAGTCTTTGACAGGAAACACAGAACTGATCCGAACTCTGAATCGTCTTGGTCACTGTGTGTCTTACTCAATGTTTGAGGAGATCGATACAGCCCTTTGTATCCAGAAGCTGGAATGCTCAAAGGATGACATTCCACTGCCAGCAAACATCTACCCTGGTGTGTTCACAACCCTGGCCTGGGATAACATTGACCGACTTGAAGAGACCCTAAGTGGAGCAGGTACTTCTCATAGAGTCAATGGCATTGCTGTCCAGTCCAAGGTTGCAGGCTCTGTGCCAGAGAAAGTCCTGCCAGAGATTACCAAGTCCAAGATAAGAAGCATCACTCAGACATCATCAATGCTGCCAATATACAATGTTGGGCGGCGGGCAGGGCCACCTAGGATTGAGACTGCGTATGTCGACACTACCAAGGAAGTCCAGGATTCAAAGACAAAGAACCATATCTGGCTTCTTACTCGAATGTCAGACCATGAGGACCAGTCCATCAGCAGTTGGACTGGGTTCAACATCAAAATGCGCAGAGACATTGCAGTGGTTCAGGACACTGTAAGCTACCTGCCCACTATCAATGCTCCCGCAACAGAAATGTCCACCGTTAATGAAATCTTGGAACAAACGCATGCTATCATGCAGTCCTTACAGCTTAACAAGATTGTGTGCGTGTTTGATCAAGCACTCTATGCCAAAGCTGCCGAAGTTATCTGGAAACAAGAGAAGTTCAAGAACATTATCATCAGGATGGGCGTCTTCCACACAATCTGTAATCTCATCTCCACCATAGGAAAGAGGTTTCAAGATGCAGGTCTTAGAGATCTGTGTGTGGAATCAGGTATCATCGCAGAAGGATCAGTGTCAGGAGTGATGAACGGCAAGAGGTACAACAGAGCAGTGAGACTACACAAGCTCGTGTATGAAGCACTGATGAGGCTTGCATGGAAAGGCTTCCTTTCATGGCTAGAAGAAAACCATTCAAGGGACATACACCATCTAGATGAAACACTGAAGGACATCAACAGCTTTCACAGCAATGTGTCTCAGGGACTCTTTCAAGAGCTGATGGAGAGTGAATCATGCACACATATCATGAAGCTTTTCCAAGTTTATCTTGAGACCCTCAGAGATGAACACAACCTCTCAGCATTCTGGATGTCATACCTGGACATGGTTGAGATCATGCTGGACTTAATTCGAGCCTCCAGAGAAGGCAACTGGATGCTCCACCTAGGAGCAATCCGACAGATGATACCGTGGTGTTTTGCCTATGACAAAGTGAACTATGCCCGGTTCCTAACCTACTACTATGCCTTGATGTCTCGACTGCCCATTGAACACCCAGAGGTCCATGAACACTTCATGCAAGGTGGCTTTTCGGTCCAGATCGGTAGCAAGAATCCCTTTGGACGGATCCCTGTGGACCAGACAATCGAAGAGACGATCAACAAAGACACCCAGACACCAGGGGGCACAAAAGGCTTCAGCCTGAAAGGCGGAGCTGTCGCCAGGTACTACATGACATCGGAGTATCGCAGCAGGTACTTAAGGCAGCTCAGGACTATGGTAGTAGGCCAAAAGTATACTGACTTCAGCCACCCAGACCTACAGATGCCCAGGATTAGAAGAGATGAGGCCGATGTCCAATCTTTAGTTCAACTGATGGAGACCAGCTGGTTGAACCCCTTCAACGCAGAGCAAGAAGATCTTGTCAGTTTGTCAACTGCGACTATGGCACCACCAGAAGTTGTCAAAGACCTTCTAGGGGCCTACAGAATAGGAGAGGATGCATATCAAGCCTTCAAGGAAGAGCGCCTGGAGATCGATACGCCAACTATACAGTTTCATGACACGATGACGAAGACGAAACTGAGAACGTTCACTAACATCAGAATGAAGCCACGCTCACAAGACCATGCCAAGGAGGTTATCTTAACCTCTGAAGTGCGCATGGGGGTAATTGGAAACGTCCCCCTGTGCTGACGTATTTGAGGTGTTTCCGTCACTAAAATATTCATTGTGCCATTAATAGCATTAATATTTATCCATATGCGCCTATTATGGGTTGATTATAAAGGTATTAACCTGAAACAACAATAAAACGAGTGAAAACAGCGTTTGGATGGTCAAAATCGGAGATATAGCCCGCGAGTTGTATAATGTATGGGTGAGGCAATCTGCTTTCCCGCCAATTTCCCCCAAGGCCACTGAGACACAGTCGATCGATACTCTCTCTCTCTCTCTTGCACTCGCTTGCTATCAGTGATGACCACACCCTCCAATCGGATTTCTAATGTTAGCACGAAAATATACCTCAGAATAAGGGAATAACAGGGAAAATAGGTGATAACTGAAGGAGAGGAGGAAAGTGGGGAAGGAGGGGAGGTAGAGGACTGAGATTTTGCATGGCCCAGGGGCCAAAAAAAAAAAAAAAAAATAAAAAAAAAAAAAATATAAAAAAATATATTTTTTTCGATGTCAAAAGTTGATTTTTATTTTCTCTGACTCTTAAGAGTCTTCCCGCAGTGCGCCGGGGGAACTCTTAAGAGTCTCCCCGCAGCTCCCGGGTTAAAGGCTGACAGGAACCTATTTGGCCAGATGATCCTTGTTGCCGAGAACAGAAAGCTCAAAATGAGTGATGTCTTGGCTCATCCCCTGGGGCCTTTGCCTTGGGCACTTGCCAGCGGTGATGGGTCTCTCCGCAAGACCAACAAGGCTGCCCTCGCAAAGGAGTTAGAGAGGAATGTTTCTCCTGCAGAAAGTGATACCCGAGCCCTCTGCTACCATAATTGATGGGATGAGCCTGGTCCACAAACTGAAGGGAAACGACAAAACTTTTTCACAGCTTGCAGGTACAGCACTGAGTCACGCTGTTCATGAAGGTGCTAAGAGCAGGCGCATTGATGTTGTGTTTGATATCTACAAGGAGACATCCATCAAGGATGCAGAACGAGCCAAAAGAAGTGCAGGCACAGGAATTCATTTCAAGAACATTCAACCTGGGCACAACATCCAGCAGTGGAGAAAGTTACTCGGTAGTTCCTCCAACAAGGCAAGTCTTATCAAGTTCTTGGTAGAAGAATGGAAGGCACCACAGCACAGGGAGAAGCTCAAGGACAAGGAGCTGTATGTCACATGTGAGCAGCGCTGCTTCAAGATCACCAAAGAGCAGTGGGAAGAGGCTCCTGAGCTTAAGTCAACTCAAGAAGAAGCAGACACACGCCTTCTTCTCCATGCACTTCATGCAGCAGAATCTGGGAACAAGTCTGTCATCATCACTGCAGAAGATACAGACGTCATGGTGTTGTGTCTTGGCATGTGCCACAAGATCCCATCCCATCTGTTCCAGAAGTGCGGGACGAAGAACCGGACAAGATTCCTGGATATCACCACACTGAGCCGCACACTGGGAGGCAGCGTGTGTGATTCATTGATTGGTATGCATGCCTTTACAGGCTGTGATACCGTCAGTGCATTCGCTGGCCGAGGGAAGATGACGACACTCAAGCAGGTGAAGATGGACAAGACATACCAGCATGCTTTTCACGAACTTGGACGCTCATGGGAAGTGTCTCCTGAACTCTTTGAGAAGCTACAGGAAATCACCTGCCACATGTACCTACCATCTACCCACACAACTAAGGTAAACAAGCTTCGGTATGAGCTGTTCTGTGCAAGACGTGGAGAGGTAGAGTCAAGTCAACTCCCTCCTTGTGAGGACTGCCTCTTCATGCATGCACTGCGTGCAAACTACCAGGCTGCGATCTGGAGGAGAAGTCTTCAGAGCCAGCCATTTGTTGCGAACCCAACAGACTGCGGTTGGATGACAGATGAGGACGGTAAGCTTGCCGTCAACTGGATGCGAGGCTCACCAGCACCAGATGCTGTTATGCAGCTACTGTCTTGCAAGTGTGTGCGGTCATGCGAACTCCCTAAGTGTACTTGCCTCAGCAATGGTCTAAAATGCACGGACATGTGCAGGTTACAGACATGTCAGAACAAGGCTATTGAAGAAGAGCCGGTGGCACAACAGTCAGATTCCGAGTCTGACGTAGATGATATTTAGGAGTAGTAATTTGCCATAATAGTATGTACAAGCCCATGGCATGCTTAGTGTGTATTTACAGGACTTGTATTAAATGTGACAATTACTATATGCATTTTGTTGACATTTAGGCATTCCTGTCCCCAAATTTGACATTTTAAAAAATTTCGGAATTTTCGGTAGGGTATGTCTATTCAAGAAGTGATAACGACCATTAAGCTACCAATGTGCAAGGGCTATCATATCAAAACATAAACTAGAGACATGTAGCAAGCTAAAAACACCTAAGAGAATTAGTCACCCCGGGTGGTACCGATATCCCAAAATTCGGGTCTTGGCTCATGGACTATATATTAAAGAAAGTGAAGTCCTAAAGCATCGAACAGGAATCTTCTGAAGAAAGTCTGATGCTGCTTAAGATGATCGAATCGGATTTTGAACCGTTATATAAAGCAGGAACAAGATATGACAAGTGTAGGGACATACAGTGTTAACTGGCACGGGAATAACGATAAATGCGCAATAGTATTATCTCCAACAACAAAAGAAGTACTTCCTCAGGCAACGCAAAAGCCTGCTCGGGTTGTGCAACTCAACAACAACCAAGGCTTACACTCAACGTGAATAAAAATGCTGCATACATAACATAAGAGTATATAATCCTAATCGGGTGTCTGCTAGGCGAATAAAGTCTAGCTGGGATGTCGTAGGCTAGGAAACAATGGCTGAGCAAGCGGCTCGTAGCCTAGCGAGGTCCTTAAGACTGTACGGCCAAATTACGTTAAATGACGGGGTGCTCTCTTGAGAGATCCAGATCACTAGTATCTGGTTCTCTCCTGGCGACCCTCTTCAAGTCAAAGCAAAACGAGTTAGCAGTGTTGGGTGGCAGAGGCAAAAGCCCTCACTCGCAACACAGTGCTAAACTCACAAGGTACACAGTCAGAAAGACAACCTAGGCTTCCCACTTATCCGTTGCGATTGTACAAGTTCAACAAAACCTGGTACACATCGGAAATCACAACACCAATAGCCTCACCCCAGTCTAGCATTAGATAACCAAGCAGACAACCAAGAAATAGGTAGGGAGACACCGCGAGTGTGTCGAACCTCTACAGACAAAATGTTAACCCCTCCAAAATGTCTAACTAAACATGGAATATCTGAGAGCTTCAGCATATAATACGATGGCCGATATATGAAATCGAGCAGAACCAAAGGGGAGTTATGATGTTAAATAGATTAGAAGAATAAGAGGTAAGAAGTTGAGAGAGAGAGAAAGTGTTCTATAGGTGGAAGTCGGGGACAGATGGCAAGGGAGGTGTGAAGGTTATGCTGGTCAAGCAAGCTCTGAGCGAGGAAGGCACAACGGCAGCAAGGAGTGCGGGGGAACTACCTCGGCCCGGCCGCCGCCGCCGCCGCAGTACCTCCTGCTGCGGCAGGAGGGCGGCAAAGCGGCCAGCCACTCAGAGGGCCCGGCCGTGGCATGACGTCACCGAGACAACGCGTAACACTACGCGCACAACACTCTGCCTCCTGCACTTACTCACTCACACTCTCTAGCTGTATCATTCAGTCTTATACATTAAACTTATAACTGATGATATAAAATATAATGCATTGTCACAGACCAAAATAAAGGCCACTTCTATACTGCCCGTGACATGACGATTCACAAGAAAGAAAGTATAACATTGTAGATAGACTGTAGCCAAATTCATTGCCCTGGCGAGTGTTAGCGAGTGGCCAAGCGAGTGGCTGAGCCCACGTGGCGTTCTGCTAAGCTGCAGGCGTCACATAGCCAGAATATAATAATAAGGATGTCGCCTTTACAACGGTACCTGTATATGGTCAGGTCAGGTCAGGTGAAGGTATTGAGGGATAAGCCTTTACAACGGCACCTCGTATCTACTATTAGAAGAGTGTTGAGAGGGGAGAAGGAGTGTTGGAGAGAGATGATGTTGTTGGACTGGCTTTGTGGCTTTGCTATGTTTGTTATTCGTCTGTATACGTCATCGAGGTGTCCCCCGACTGGGTGCAAGCATGTGAAACACGCTAGGATGTACTACCACACCCACTAAATGACCGTCTTGGTTGGGATCGAATCCAGGTCAAGAAGATTCACACATGAGCGTGCTCTCCACTCGACCGCCGCGGCTCTCATGGTGATTGTGAAGATATTGAGGGATAAGCCTTTACAACGGCACATCGTATCTACTTTCTGAAGAGTGTTGAGAGGGGAGAGAGAGAGATAGGAAGGTGTTGGAGTGGCTTTGTTATGTGTGTTATTAGTCTGTATAAGTTAGGATGGGACCTCTGGACATGATCAAGTAATGATCACAATGCTGTAGAGAGAGAGAGAGCGAGGAAGGTGTTGGAGTGGCTTTGTTATGTGTGTTATTAGTCTGTATAAGTTAGGATGGGGCCTCTGGACATGATCAAGTAATGATCACAATACTGTAGAGAGAGAGAGAGAGCGAGGAAGGTGTTGGAGTGGCTTTGTTATGTGTTTTATTAGTCTGTTTAAGTTAGGAAGGGACGTCTGGACATGATCAAGTAATGACCACAATACTGTAGAGAGAGCGAGGAAGGTGTTGGAGTGGCTTTGTTATGTGTTTTATTAGTCTGTTTAAGTTAGGAAGGGACGTCTGGACATGATCAAGTAATGACCACAATACTGTAGATACTCACGACTTTCATGTTGGTGATGCGATGGTTGGTGATAGTAGTAATGTTAACTTGGAGGGGAGGCCATATATATATACAGTGTGGTCACCACCCTCTAGGAGTACAAGTGGTATCACACGACCGACTTTTCCGTCAACATTTGCGAGCAATTGTAGTCTGGTAGTGTTATAATCACAGTTATATCACAATTATAACCACCTAGCATAATCTACCTTCTGTATAGCTTCCAATTACAATATGAAAAAGCCTCAAAACATTACGAGAAACATACTAGTCTTGTTCATCGGTATTTGCCCGAAAAGGCACCCTTGTGACACTGGCTTCAGACAGGTAAACATCAAGGTCACAATGGCCAGTGTGTGAAAGGATAGGTATGGGAGGATAGAGAAAGCGGGGGGGGGGGGGGGATAGGTATAGGGGGATAGAGGTAGCGGCGGGAGGGGGAGGTTAGATTTGGGGGCATAGGGTTAGCTAGGGGGGGGCCCCCCCCCCCCCTAGGTAGAGATAGGTAGAGATAGCTAGGGGGATAGAGATAGCTAGGGTAGAGGATTGGTATGGGGGGATATAGATAGCTAGGGAGGGGAGGATGGGTATGGGGGGATAGAGATAGCTAGGGGGGAGGATAGGTATGGGGGGATAGAGATAGCTAGGGGGGGAGGATAGGTATGGGGGATAGAGATAGCTATGGGGGAGGATAGAGATAGCTAGGGGTGGAGATAGGTATGGGGGGATAGAGATAGCTAGGGGGTGGATGATAGGTATGGGGGATAGAGATAGCTAGGGGGGAGGATAGGTATGTGGGGATAGAGATAGCTAGGGGGGAGGATAGGTATGGGGGGATAGAGATAGCTAGGGGGGGAGGATAGGTATGGGGGGATAGAGATAGCTAGGGGGGGATAGAGATAGCTAGGGGGGGGAGGATAGGTATGGGGGGATAGAGATAGCTAGGGGGAGGGGGAGGAGAGGTATGGGGGATAGAGATAGCCAGGGGGGGAGTACAAAGGAGTACAAAGTACAAAGGAGTACAAAGGAAATCAAGCAACAACAGATCTAGTGACCCTTCTAGGCTGCTTGCCCTCCAAAACACTGAGGATCAAGTGTCCAAACAGTGGTTTAGAGTGGGTAAGGGAACATTGGAAAGGGAACTACTGCCCTGGAACTAATGTCCGTGGCAGGACTAGGAAGTTAGTAGGGGACATATGGGTTAGTAACTGAGGGGAGGATAAAATAAAGTTATTCATTTACAAACGCAGTCAGTCGCGGGTTTGATGCGAGATATTTGTCTAGGCGGAGTTTAAATGAATCAACGGTGCTGCAGTCTATAACCTCTCGGGGAAGCCCATTCCACAAGTTGACAACTCGATTGAAGAAGAAATTTTAGATTCGTGCGAGTTAAAAGATTTACCAATAATTTTGCAACCGTTTCCCCGCGTGTAATTAGATTGGTCGATAGTGAAGTACTTACTACAGTTCATATGTCGATGCCTTTGATGATTTTGAACACTTGAATTAAGTCACCTCTTAATCTGCGCTGGGTTAAAGGAAATAGATTTAATTCTCTAAGACGCTCTTCGTATGGTTTGTTCTTTAGGCTAGGTATCATTTTGGTAACTCTACGTTGAACTCGTTCTAGCTTGTTTATGTCTTTTTGGTAATAAGGGCACCAGCATTGAACGCAGTATTCCAGAAGAGGGCGGACTAAGGAATTGTAAAGGGTTAGGATAACGTCTTTGGATTTATGCTCAAATGACCTGCCTATAAAGCCAATTATTTTGTTTGCCTTCTTAACAACTTCTGAACATTGTTGACTCGGTTTTAGGTTACTCGATATTGTTACTCCCAGATCGGTTTCTCTGTTTACATTCTTAAGCTGAGTGCCATTCATCGAATAGTTTGCTTTCTCATTTAGGTATCCGATATGTAGTACTTTACATTTATCCGCATTGAAACTCATTTGCCAAATTTGGGCCCAATGTGACAATTTATCTAGATTGTGTTGCATATCGTCAACTTGATCTTTTGAGAGTAAGCTATTTGCAATTTTTGTATCGTCAGCAAATTTTGAGATTGTACAGGTGAGACCCTCATCTATGTCGTTGATGTAAATTAGAAAGAGAATTGGTCCTAGTACCGATCCCTGGGGTACCCCGCTACTTACATTGGTCCATTTAGATGCCTTACCGTTTATGACTACTCTTTGCTTTCTGTCGCTGAGCCAATTTCTATCCATTTCAACACACCGTCTTGTATTCAATGCGCTTTAGTTTTAGCAGTAATCGTTTGTGGGGAACTTTGTCAAAGGCCTTTTGAAACCAAGGTATATAATACCTACAGCTTTACTCTCATCGTAGAGGTTGAGGATATCGTGGAAGAAGTCTAAGAGGTTTGATTAACAGGAACGTTTTTTACGAAAGCCGTGTTGAGTATCTTTAAGTATGTTATTTTCCTCTAAGTGATTTACGAGTCTGTCTCTTATGACCGTTTCTAGCATTTTACATACAACTGAGGTTAAGCTAATTGGACGATAGTTACTGGGTAGGGATTTGCTGCCTTTTTTGAATATCGGTGTTACGTTGGCTATCTTCCACTGATCAGGCATAGTTCCAGAGTGCAAGGATTTATTGAATAGTAATGTCAGTGGTTTGGAGAGCTCATCTTTAGCTTCCTTTAGAACTCTAGGCGAGATTGTATCAGGTCCTGGCGTTTTATTTACCTTGAGTTTATCTAAACAATTCAATATTTCTCTCTCTGTAACGGTGATATTGCTTAGAACATCTGAATTATCAATTCAGGTATGATCAATTATCAATAGGTATGGGGAGGATAGGTATGGGGGATAGAGATAGCTAGGGGGGGAGGATAGGTATGGGGGATAGAGATAGCTAGGGGGGAGGATAGAGATAGCTAGGGGGGGAGGATAGAGATAGCTAGAGGGGAGGATAGAGATAGCTAGGGGGGAGAGGATAGGTATGGGGGATAGAGATAGCTAGGGGGAGGATAGGTAGGGGGGATAGAGATAGCTAGGGGGGAGGATAGGTATGGGGGGATAGAGGTAGAGGTAGGTATGGGGGATAGAGATAGCTAGGGGGGGAGGGGGAGGATAGGTATGGGGGATAGAGATAGCTAGGGGGGGAGGATAGGTATGGGGGATAGAGATAGCTATGGGGGAGGATAGGTATGGGGGGATAGAGATAGCTAGGGGAGGATAGGTATGGGGGATAGAGATAGCTAGGGGGAGGGGGAGGATAGGTATGGGGGATAGAGGTAGCTAGGGGGGAGGATAGGTATGGGCGATAGAGATAGCTAGGGGGGGAGGATAGGTATGGAGGATAGAGATAGCTAGGGGGGGAGGATAGGTATGGAGGATACAGATAGCTAGTGGGGGGGGGGATAGAGGTAGCTAGGGGGGGAGGATAGGTATGGGGGATAGAGATAGCTAGGGGGGGAGGATAGGTTGGGGGATAGAGATAGCTAGGGGGGGGATAGAGATAGCTAGGGGGGAGGATATTTATGGGGGGATAGAGATAGCTAGGGGGGGAGGATAGGTATGGGGGATATAGATAGCTAGGGGGGGGTAGAGATAGCTAGGGGGGAGAGGATAGGTATGGGGGATAGAGATAGCTAGGGGGGGGGGATAGAGTACAAAGGAGTACAAAGGAAATCAAGCAA
>CM064498.1:55248937-55515755 GCA_032716605.1 Paralithodes platypus
TAATATGCATATATATAATTACACATACACACATACACATAATATACTATCTACATATATATATATACACATACATATACATATACATACATACATACACACATACATAGATATACAGTATAGATATACATACTGTACAGTGCACACACATACTGTACATACATTTTTTTTTTTTTTTTTTTTTTTTTTTTTTTTTTTTTTTTTTTTTTCCATTCATATCACCCCAGCCCTCTGCAGATAGAGGTCAAGCCTTCCCTTGAAGGCGTTTATTGTGTCGCTCTCCACACCACTCTCGCTGGTAGTTTATTCCACTCTGTCGCCACACTGTAGGTGAAGAAACTCTTTGTGACATCTAGGTTTGCCTTTTTGGTTTTTAATTTCATTCCATTTCCGCGAGTTTGATTAGTATTGTTTAATGTGAATAGTGCATTTACATCGACTTTGTCGAAACCTTTTAGTATCTTAAAGCACTCAATAAGCTGACCCCTCAACCTCCTCTTTTTTAATGAGAACAGGTTCAATCGTTTAAGTCTTTCTTCATATGGTTTATTTCTTAATGAGGGTATCATCTTCGTCGCTCTACGCTGTACTGACTCGAGTCTTACAATGTCCTTGATCAGATAAGGTGACCAGAACTGCACACCATATTCAAGGTGGGGCCTCACCATACTTTTGAACAGTGGCACTATTACGTTTTCATGTTTATATGTAAATTTTCGTTTAATAAAGCCCAATGCTATGTTTGCCTTATTTGCAGCTGCATTGGTCGGAAGTTTTTAGGTTTTCAGATATTAGTACCCCTAGGTCTTTTACTACCGTTGCGGTTTTTATTTGTTTGCCATTCATTTCGTATTTGTATTTCATATTTCTGCTACCAACCTGCAGCACCTGACATTTATCGACATTGAAGGGCATCTGCCATTTTTTCGACCACTCTGATATCTTGTTTAAATCAGATTGCAACGCATTTCTATCATCTTCGTTCAGGACTGTATTTCCTATTTTTGTATCGTCGGCGAATTTGGAAATGGTGTTGTTTACCCCTACATCGATATCGTTAATGTAAATGAGAAACAGGACCGGTCCAAGGACTGAACCCTGTGGAACTCCACTAGTGACAGGCTCCCACTCCGATTCCACTCCATTTATCACCACTCTCTGTCTTCTGTCCGTAAGCCAATTTTTTATCCAAGAATGAATTTCACCTTTGATACCTATCCTCTCCAGTTTAGCCAATAGTTTTCGGTGAGGCACACCTTGTCGAAAGCTTTTTGAAAGTCCAAGAAGATTATATCTAGTGATTTCGTCATGTCGTTATATGTGAATAGTTTGTTATAAAATTCAATCAAATTTGTTAGGCATGACTTATTTGATCTAAAGCCGTGTTGACTATTTTTGATTAGGTTGTTTGATTCGAGGTAATCTACAATCTTATCTCTAATGATTTTTTCCATGATTTTTCCTACAATTGAAGTTAGGCTAATTGGTCTGTAATTACTCGCTTTGGCCTTGCTACCCTTCTTGTATATCGGCGTAATGTTCGCATCTTTCCAATCACTCGGTACAATCCCCTGTAGTAGTGATAAGTTAAATAGTTGTGTCAGGGGTTTTGCTATTTCGTCCTTGACATTCTTAATTATTTTCGGGTGGAGCATGTCGGGTCCCGGGGTCTTATTTACATTTAAATTACTCAATTTGCTTTGTACTTCGGTAACACTGATGGTGAAATCTCCTATCTCATGAGTTGAGGTGTTATTTTCAAGGGTATGATCGATAATTTCTTCTGTGAAAACTGAGCCAAAATATTTGTTGAGCAGATTTGCCGTGTTTGTGTCGCCTGTTATTGTCTGGCCATCTTCTATTAGCGGTCCGATTCCGCTTTTGATCTGTTTATTTTTGTTTACGTAACTGTAGAATTTTTTGGGGTTTGTGGCACTTTCTCTGGCAATAGTCATTTCGTAATTTTGTTTGTTCGCCCTAATTATTTTTTTCACTTCCCTTCTACTATTTTTGTACAAGTTTTTAATTACTTCAGTGTTTGTGTTATTTTTTACAAGTTTGTGGAGTTGATTCCTTTTCCTTATTGCCTTGCCAATGTCTCTACTGTACCAAGGGGGCATACTTGATTTCGTACTACGTTTTGGTTTCATGGGTACAAATTGTTTATGCGCTTCTGTAATTGTAGACTTAAAATGTCCCCATAGTTCATTTACTTCGTTTATATTTATGAGGTTTGAGTGTATGTTTGATAGCGATTCCTTAAGTCCGTCATAATTTGCGTTTTTGAAGTCCGAAACCATTCCTGTTGTTTTTACTGAGGAATATTTGCTTATAACGTTGATTCTTAAGATTTTATGATCGGACGTTGCCAGATGTTCACCTACATCCAGGTTTGATAATAAATTTTCTTGGGTAGTGATTACGAGGTCTAGTATATATTCCTGTCTCGCGTCGGCTGTTTTACGTGTTGAGTCAAAAAATTGTCCTGGATGAAGCTTGTC
The DNA here is from genome assembly GCA_032716605.1 of Paralithodes platypus. Classification (NCBI taxonomy): domain Eukaryota; kingdom Metazoa; phylum Arthropoda; class Malacostraca; order Decapoda; family Lithodidae; genus Paralithodes; species Paralithodes platypus. Next base: position 55,251,439 of record CM064498.1, read on the forward strand.
ATTAGGCGTGACTCAGCATTTTTTCCGGTCGTGGTATTCCAGTCAATTAGGGGGAGGTTTAAGTCACCTAGTAAAACTGTTTCGTCGGAATTAAGGGTTTTCTCTAGTATTTCATAAAAAAATTGTATCATCGGCAACAGTTAGTCTCGGTGGTCGGTACGCTGTAGTGATATTTAAGTTCATGTTTTTTGTATTTATTTTGACGCACACTATTTCTGCATTACTTTCGGGGAGAGTCACCTCGACTGGGTTTAAGTAGGTTGCAACGTACATTGCAACCCCCCCTCTTTGTTTTCCATTGTTACGGTCTTTATGAAAAAATTTATATGGCTCTATGTGATATTCATGAAGTAGATCTTTATTTTTAAGGTTCAGATGTGTTTCCGTTATACAAATAACGTCAACTTTCTCATTTAATAACAGACATTTGAGTTCGTCTATTTTGTTTCTTATTGAGCGAGCATTTATGGATGTTATTTTTATAATCATTTTCCTCAGCAATGTCTGGATTTGTTTTTCCTATTGGTGGTGAATGGGTTCTTGTGGGTTGTGACATGTTGAAGCCGTGGGCGGGTTGTCAAATTCATGTTCAGTTGGTTGGGGTGTGGCTTGGATTGGGTTGGTTTGGGTTGTTTAGTTTTGTTTTATGGTCCAGCAGGTAACATTTTCGCAAATCTTGTTGGCCATTGGGGGTTGTACGTTGTTCGTTTAAATGGTTGTGGAGGGACTTTGGAAGGGTTTGGTGGTGTTATTTCTTTCCTTTAACTGTGCGGAGGGAGTTTGATTTGGTGTGGTTGTGGGAGGTCTTTTCCGAGGGTATCGATGTCAATACTCAGAGGATTCCGCCCCTATTAGCATAGTTTAATCTCTCGGGTCCCCTGGACTGGGGCGTTGTGTTTCATGGGCAATGTAGGTTCCTTGAGTTAAGGTGTCACGCATGTGCTGAACGCCTTTTTCTGATACTTGTCCACCCATCGGCTCCGTCTGTACAGGGACGAGTTCCCTACAAAGGGTGGTCCAATTGTCCACATACAGTACCTTCTCTTGTTCGCACATGACCTTTCCTGCGTTGGGTTAATTTCTATGGCTCTATTTTGTACGTATGAGCTTGTTTTAAATCCTGTTATGACGCCGCTTACCACAGCATTTCGTGGTCTTCCTTTTCATGACTTTAATGAGGTTCGCGAAATCTTTTTTCTAATGGTCCTTAATTGGGGCCTTACCTCCGTCAAAGCAGTCATTTGAGCCAAACATTTGACGACTACAAACAGTTGCCCTCATGGTATTTCTTACCAGTTTCTTACAGTAGATCCTCTGGAAAAAGGCAACTCTGCCTGTGTATCCATCTCGGTACCCAGTACGTGCACTGCTGCGGTCGTCACCCGGGTGTTGGCGGCGGGCGGTAGCAACGCAACATTTTTACTTCTGTATTTTTGTTTTATAATCAACTTCAAATCTTGTCTTCCCATGGCTGTTTATCAGGATTACGATTCAAACTCCTTAATTGATTTTCGGAATCGACTACATACATGTAGGCGGAGTTAGTTATGTTCAGTTTTCAAATATTTCGTTACTTTACCGCCTGGAATGACGCTTTACTGACCGTTTTCCTCTGTTCTGGGTGGCAAAGCAGCTCCTGAACTCGCATGAGACCTGTCACCATAGACTAGGGTGAGTTTCTCCTTACCGCTGACTCCGTGATTTGATGGTGTTCGTTGTTTTACTTGTCATGAAGGTTCTTGCCTTTCGAGCTTGCTTTCACGTGGTCATGGTACCTCGTTGTTCAAATCTGTTTTTGAATGGGGTTAACCTGTTGTCGCTTTTTTTTCCCATTCCCATTCACGTGGTCAGTTTACCTCGTGTTCATTGTTTTCGGCGAGAACGCCAAATCTGTTTTTATGATGTGATACCTGTTGTCGCTTTCCCATTCCCTTGGGATTGGTTCTTGTTAACGCCTGTTTTGAACGTACGGTCTGATATAGATCATTTGGATGGTTTTTCTTGTTGAAGAGTTTTTAACACCGTCGACTTGCTTACTCTCTATGTCTGTTTACTCGCTCTTTTAGTAAGAAATTTTGATGCGAAAGTACACCTCCAAGTCTCCTTTAGGTGTGAGATTATCTCGCTGTCCGTCACGAACCGGGATGAGAGGCAAGAAAGAAAGATATAGTGGGGGTGGGGGGGAAGTATTGGATGGAAGGAAAAGAGAGAGAGAGAGAGAGGGATAGAGGGGTGTGAGAGTTGAGTGAGAATGAGAGAGAACGAAGGGAGAGAAAGTGGAGAGGGAGTGATTTGTGAACATGTGGGTAGTTTTCAAGGCGCTCGCTATAAGTTCTGTTACTCGATGGATAGGCCTCTCATTCTTATGCCGTTTTTTCGCTTGGAAATTTCCGGAGTTCTTCTCTCTCTATATAGCTATAGAGATAATGCTCTCAATCGCGCGCTCGCGCTCTATATCGCTCGCTCTCTCTCTCTCTATCTCTCTTCTCGCTCTCCTCTCTCGCGCGTATCGATCGCTACTCTCTCTCTCTCTTTCGTCTCGTCTCTCTCGCGATCTCTCTCTCGTCTCTCATCGTCTCTACGCTACTCTCGATTCTCTCTCTCTCTCTCTAGAATATGAGATCGCTCTAGCGCTGACTAGACTATACTCGCTAGTTTATTGCGGGTCTGTATTCAACCCTCCCCTGGTTGGGCACTACCTCCTCGTGCCATCTGTAAACCCACCTGAGAAAGGTCGTTAGGGGACAGGGTGAACAGGGGGGAAAAACAGGGGGAAGCAGGAGAGAAAGGGCAGGGGGGAGAGGGAAAGAACGGGGTGAGGAGGGGAGAAGGCGGTGGTGCCTTAGATGGGTTGGGGGAGTGGAGTTGGGTAGGGGAGAGAGAGAGACTTGTTTATTTGGGGCTGTATTCACCCGGTGGAGCACTCCATCGTAAAGAGCCGGAATTGTTGGGGGTACCGGCCAGTGTCTTTTGTGGGGGTTGGGGGGGGGGGGGGGGGGGGGGGGGGTGGGGGGGGGGGAGGGTGGGGGGGGTGGGGTGGTGGGTGGGGGAGTTTGCAGTAGAGAGAGAGATAGAGAGGGAAGAGAGAAAAAAAAAACAGAGAGATCGAGAGAGAGAGATATAGAGAGACTAGAGCGCGAGCGAGACCACTACAATACAGCCAAGATTCTTGTAACCTACGATGTGTATGGAAGCAAATGTTGAGACTATAATTATACAATACTGTATACAGTAAACTCTCTTGTCTGGCGTGTTTAAGCTTGGCGAAATCGTGTTTGGCGCCATAATCTATAAGATACCAAAGCTCTCGTCTGGCGGCAAAACTTCGTAATTGGCGGGTGGCCAAGAGACGAAAATAGGCGAGCGGCGAAAATACCCGAGCGGCGAGCCGACCTGAGCGGCGAATTGACCCGAGCGGCGAGCCGACCCGAGCGCATAGGCTACCTCTCGGCGCTTGTCGGTCGTGATAAAGTTACTTTACTCTCTTACCAGTTTCCGTTCGACCTTGACTGTATCATTTATTGCTCGCTCTCTCCATCGATTCATGATACAGTCCACCCTCCAAATATGCGAGTTTGAAAAATACGATCCTTGAAATTTGCGAAGGGGGGTCAAAATTGGAAAAAATATAATATTCCACATTTGCGAGGTCGATTTCACATCTGCGAACCAGCCCGTAGAATTATAAGGGAAATCCGCCATTTCCTCTTAACCCTTCCTCCCCGGGCTGCCTTTCTTAAGGACGGAGGCTGTATCCGGGCGATCTGGCTGAAAACACAACAAAAGTAAACTAAGGCTAATCTCGCTTAATATACTACCTACATTAATCAAACATATGTCAAAATGGGCGCCTTACCTTGCCACGTAGAATGGCGTTGAGTAGAGCTTTCTAGCTCAAGTAGTTCCGGAGTTATGATGATGGAAGTGGAGGTAACTTTTGCCGCGTATTTACCTCGCCGCGTCCGAACGCTCAACCGCGGCCCAGGCTACGACGAACGTTTTGACTCGTCGCTCTACCTTGAATTATGGCGGGAAGCGATTTTTTAGTGTTTTATTGTTTATTATGCCATATATTATTGTTATTATGATATTTTCACTCAATAAATATATTTTTCTGAAGTAATTTGTGTCTCTGTCACTTATACTTAGTTTTATTGTTATTATTATAGTAGTTATGATTATTTATACTGGACTATGGTAATTGATAGTGTAATTTTCACTTCTTTATTGTTAGGAACATATATTTTAGTGTCACTTTCACTTGTTCATATTGTTCTGAAGGCACTTATTACTACTTATGTGTGTCTCTTTCACTTATACTTAGTTTTATAGTCATTATTATAGTAGTTATGATTATTTATACTGGACTATGGTAATTGATAGTGTAATTTTCACTTCTTTATTGTTAGGAATATATATTTTAGTGTCACTTTCACTTGTTCATATTGTTCTGAAGGCACTTATTATTACTTATGTGTCTCTTTCACTTATAATTAGTTATATTATTATTATTATTATTGAGTGTCACTATCACTGTCACTTACACTTCAATAGTTTGCCAGAGTGTGGAAATCATTGAAGCAGATGCCAGCACACAGTCCCACCTGACACTCGAGGCATTGCCAAGTGGTTTTTGTGGGTTTGCTTGGTCGTCGAGTTGTGCGGGTGCACACATAGCACCTCTTCTGCATCCTTATTCGGCTGTTAGGACCCTGGAAAGGAAGGGCGACGAGCTGGTGCTTTCTCAAGAACTCGGCACACCCTATTCTGTCCATCATGCCTGGTCCTTGTAGTGGCCTCCCTGGTATACCCGCATGTTTTACCAGGAGCTCATGTATCAGCTGCTTTTGGAAGGTCCGCAGGCTCTTGTACTTGATGACTGGACTCCTCAAACGGTAGATGTTGTACGCGTTGAGGACAGACATATCTACTGTATGCAGGACAAACTTCTTGTACCACCTGCAAGATGTTCGCAGGCAGTCTATGAAGTCCATCTGCATGTCGGACTTGTCGACAAGGCGCATGTTCAGGTTATAGTCCAGAACAGCAGCTGGTTTTGTGATAGGGTTCTTCGTTTTTCGGTCCACCTTCCCTGTGGGGACCATCTCTGCTTTGTGGCATGTGGTGAGGAGGTTGACCTTGCGCTGGTCATGCCAGCGGATGGAGAGGATGGGGCCACTCTTCTTATGGAAGATGTCCGTCTTCTTAGTTTTGGTTGGGTAGGCTGGCATGCCCTTCCTCTTCCCCTTCACTGTGCCGACAGTTCCGGTCTTGCGGTCATGGAGGTACTTGGCGAGGATAGGCGACGTGTAATAATTGCCGGTATAGAGGACGTGGTTGTCATGGAAGTACCTCTCCATCATCCTCTTTACCACAGCGCCGCCAAAACCAATGAGGGGGTCAATCTGCACCTCACCACCCTTGCCGCTGTAGACTATAAAGTCGAGCACATATCCCGTCTTGCAGTCGCAGAGGACGAAGAGCTTGATGCCGAAGCGGTGTCTCTTTGACGGGATATACTGTCGGAAGTGCAGCCTACCACGGAACAGGACCAGAGACTCGTCAATGCACAGCTTCTGAAAAGGAATCAGGTAGGTGGAAAACCGATGACGTATCATGTCATACAGTTGCCTGATCTTCCAGAGTGTGTCGGGCTCGTGGACATGCATGTTATTTGTCAGGTGGAAATATGAGAGGATGTCGAAGTACCTATCCCTTAACATAAATTTGCCAAATGCTGGAGTCGTTGTGAGGTCGCCAGTTATCCAGTAGTCTGCCAGAACGTGCTTCTTTATGTGTGTCATCAGCATTGTGAGTGCCAAGAACACATATAATTCTGCCACAGTGAGAGCTCTCCATGCCACCATCTTGGCACTGGTCTTCCTGCCAAGAAAGTTTGAACAGATAGCCTGGTGGTTATTTGTCTCTTTGACAAGGTATTCCATGACTTCATTGTCGTAGAAGCCACAGAAAAGTTAACTTGGGGTGGCATTTGGGCCACAGGGATATGCTGGTGACACCCCAGAACCCTGTTGTACCTCGTCAAAGGCAGGAAAATCTGGCACAAAATCCGCCCCATCTGACCACACAAACATTTCAGCAGCTCGAGGACGAGGACATGGAGCTGCAGCAGGCACACGCCCTGGACGCCCTGGCACACGCCCTTGGCCACGCGGATGCCCAGGCGGACGCCCTGCACGTCCACGCCCAGGCCCAGGCCCAGGGGCAGCGGCGTCGGCAGGCTGACCACGTCCACGACCTCGAGGTCCTTTGACTCTTCTTGTCGGGACTCCCTCTTCCTCTTCCTCTTCCTCTTCCTCTTCCTCAGGCGACGTCAGGTCATCTGGGGCAATGTTGGGGTCGTCAGCATCCTCTTCAGGAGACAACTCTGGTGAAGAATAGACCGGGCGTCGGCGGCGTGGGGCTGCGGGAGGTTGAGCAATGGGAGCCTCGGCCTCGGGAGTTGGGCTCCTTTTGCGGCTAGCCGTGGACTTTTCCGCAGGAAATAAGGACCTACGATGCGGGGCCTGTGGTGACACACTGTGGGAGGCCAATGGCGCACTTGTAGAGGCCCTTTGGTCATCCTGAAGGACAGATGAAGCCGAGGGCTGTGGCGTCCCGGGTCAAGGCGTCGGGACAAAGGAATGCGGGTGGTTGCTAGGCCTGGGTCGGCGTCACTCTCACTATCTACGCCTTCCCTCACTTTTTCTGCCTCCCTGCGTGCTTTCTTGGCTGCACTTTTCACTAAAGACTGTTTATAGAAGTATTTACCCACTTTCAAGGGCGTACGGGCAGGCAAAGGGGAAGGTCCTGGCGTAGGGCTAGGGCTAGGGCTAGGCCTAGGCCTACCCTGACCTACGAAACTAGGCGAAGGGGTTGGCTCTAGCACACTTGGTACTTCAATAGCACCTTCCTCCACCACTTCCACATCAGGATCATCACTACTATCACCCCCCTCAAATAAATCAACATTGTCATCAGCACCAAATCCCACAAAATCGTCAATTTCGCTCCCACTTCTACTCTGAATATAGAGGTTTTTGTCCACAGAGCTTTCACCACTGCTCAAATCCTGGTTGAAAAGTTCACGTTGTATTGCACTATCATTTAGCAAACGTTTCACTTTCCTTAGTTTCTTTTTCTTCTCGGTTGGCAGAGGCGTAGATGTTGCAAGCGGGTTAGCACTGGGACGCGTGGGAGATTGCACAGTATCGGACGCGTCGGAATTCATTTTTTGCTGTAGCTCGCAATGGCGGCAACGTAGGAACTGATAAGCGTGGTAGTTGAGGCATGGTGGCGCTGCGGTCACCCCCGCAAAGTAAAATTTGCCCGCACAAAATTTAAAGCACGCTTTCAAGCAAATGACTTAGGTAAGGCATACCGGGTAGCGGCCCTTCAGCCGCGCTGTCCTTACCTAAGGCAGCCCGGGTAGGAAGGGTTAATTTGCGACCCCCTAATCCACATTTGCGAGGAAGAAGCGGCAGATGATAGGCGAGGCGGCTGTGTTGGGTGAGGAGGACGAGCGGGGTGGGGGTGAGAGAGGCGGTGAGGCCCAGTAAGGGTGCCTAGCCTAGCCTCGGAACCCAAATGTCAAGCCAATTAAGCCAACAAATAATTTATTTAAGGTAACTGACACATCCTTTTAATATTTTCTTATTGATTACAACTACAGTACAGTAAACCCTCGCCATCTCGGACCTCTAGAAGTCGGAAACCCGTACTAGTCGGACTGGCTACGGCCTCTCGGACATGCACTTCAGTATTTCGGACATTTCCGTCATCGTTCCGACAGTCTCTGACGTTGTCGGACTTTATATAAGTATTCGGAAAATGTCCGATATTATATTTTTCAATTCCATTGCATTAGAAATGATTCAAAGATTACAAAAAGTCCAAATAAGATATAGTTATGTTAATGTATAAGGGAGTTACGTAGATGCATTAGAGAGATAGAGAGATAGAAAGAGAGAGTTACAGAGGGGGAGTGAGCGATAAACACGAACTATTATGAGACAGACTTAATTGGTTCTGAAAAGACAAAGGAGACTTTTATATTGACTCTTTTCCATGTTATTATTTGTGTGCTAGAAGGATAATATTGTTTTCAATTCCATTGCATTAGAAATGATTCAAAGATTACAAAAAGTCCAAATAAGACATAGTTATGTTAATGTATAAGGGAGTTACGTAGATGCATTAGATAGATAGAAAGAGAGAGTTACAGAGGGGGAGTGAGCGATAAACACGAACTATTATGAGACGGACTTAATTGGTTCTGAAAAGACAAAGGAGACTTTTATATTGACTCTTTTTCATGTTATTATTTGTGTGCTAGAAGGATAATATTGTTTTCAATTCCATCGCATTAGAAATTATTTATAGATTACAAAAAGTCCAAATAAGACATAGTTATGTTAATGTATAAGGGAGTTAGTTGTTGTTGTTGTTCCCTAAGCTGCCTGGCCGAACAGCCCCGAGTCCCTGAGAAAGGCCATGGCCACGATCGGGCTTTCCCACAGAGCTCTCATTGAGTGTAGATTGTGTTGTTGGCGTAAGTGGTTGTGTGAAATGCAGTCTTCTATGATGTGTTTAATGGTATGGGGTGCTGTGTTACATCCCGGGCAGGCGTCGACAACGGAGTCATCCAGTCTCTTCTGATAGCTCAGGAGAGCTGGATGGTGTCCGCATCTCAGCCTGGCCAGGTGGACTCTGTCCTCGCGAGGAAGGGAGGATTCGGAAGGATGGATTTCGGGAGGTCGTGCATGCAGCTGCGTGTTGTCTGTGAGTGAGTGGATGGATCGGTGAGAGATATGAGTATGGATGTGCTTCTGGAAGTTGGTTCGGGGTGGGCAGGGAGAGAGGACAATAATTGTGTGTGATACCGTGTGCTGGGTGTTGTTTTGATATTTCTTGGTGTCAGTGGGTGTGTTGCCATGTAGTTTAGTGGGTGGTCTTGGTTTGTGGAGGCTTCTGCCAGGAATTGAGTGCCTCTCATGTCCAGATGGTCTTTGACTTTGAGGATTTTGGTTTCTTGATGTAGGTGATCTGTGGGTGAAGTAGCTGTGCAGCCTGTAATGATCTTCAGGGCTTTGTTTTGAATAGTCTGTAAGGTCTTATGATGTGTTTCAGCTAGGTTAGAAGCCCAGGCTGGGCTTGCGTATTCCATCACTGATCTTAGGTATTGTTTATATACTGTGGTGGTAGTTTCTTTGTTGTGTCCAAATTTTGTGTGAGCAAGTGACCTGAGGGCGTTAAGTCTGGGTGTCAGTTTCTTTTTAATGTTTGTGGTGTGCTGTTTGAATGTCATATGAGTATCATATGTTACTCCTAGGATTTTGGGTGTGTGTGTATGTGTTAGGGGTGTGTTGTTTATGGTGAGTTGAGGGATGTATTCGTGTTCTCCTGTCCAACTTGTGAGCAGGGTTGCGGTGGATTTGGCTGGGGCTAGATTAAGTCTGTTTGTAGTGCACCAGCCATGTAGTGTGTTGAGATAGGGTTGAAGGAGATCTGTTGCTCTTTTTGGGTCATGGTGTGTGCATGTGAGTGTTATGTCATCTGCATAGGAGGCTAAGTTTATTTGGGGCGTATTGGGTGTAGTTATATCGTGCATGTACAGATTGAAGAGTGCGGGCGATAGGACGGATCCTTGTGGGACTCCGTTTGGAAAGTTTCTGATTTTAGATGACTGACCGGCAAAAGATACGTGTGCACATCTGCCTGCTAGGAAGTTTTTGTGTTGTTGTGCATGTTTGTGTTGTAGATTTTGTTTGTTAGGTTGTGGCGGGGGATGGCATCGAAGGCTTTACTAATGTCGAGTGTGGCTAATAATGATCTGTGTGGTGGTCTAGCTGAGTTGATGCCGTCGAAAGCTCTTTGTGTAAGGTCTGTGAGAAGAGTGTTTGTGGAGTGCAGTGGCCTAAAGCCATGTTGTGTTGGAGCTAGGGGTAGGTCAGGTGTAATTAGTTGTAATACTAGGCGTTCCATGACTTTGGAGGGGGAGCAAAGAAGTGTGATGGGGCGGTGCGAGGAGGGTAGCGTGGGGTCTTTGTTGGGTTTGGGGAATGTGATGATGATACCATGCTTCCAAATGTCTGGTATTGTGTTGTGAATAGCTGTAGTTTGATATGTTAGTGAGTGCTTGTATGCCTTGTGGTCCCAGGTGTCTGAGGTGTATGTTGCTTATGTTGTCTAGGCCACAGATGGGTGAGTGCTTGAGATTGTTGATGATATGCTTTGTCTGGTGATTGGTGAAGGGTGTATAGTCAGGGTCTGTGGGGACTTGTCTCTTACGTCGGATGACACGTCGGTCGTCTTTGTGAGGTTTTAGGTGGCTGACTTGTGAAAAGTGATTGATGAGAGTGTTTGCTTGTTGTTTACATGAAGGAGTAGAGTCTGTTGTTGTGATTGCAGCATGTGATTGTGTTGTGTTGCTGTTGGAAAGTGTGATGCTGTTTAGTGTTTTGTATAGTTTTTTGGGGTTTGTTTTGTGATCAAGTGTTTGTAGGAAGTTATTCCAATTTAGTTTTTGTTGTTCTTGTATTTTGTTGTTAGTTTGGGTGTTGAGTGCTTGAATTTGTTGTGTGATGTCTTGTGTGTGGGGTGCTGGGGGTGTTTCAGTATGTCGCGTTGTCTGATGAGGTTTTGAATTTCTGGTGTGAAGTTGGGGTTGTGTCTTTTCCTGTTACCTCTTGGAATGTGTTTCTTGTCAGCGTTTTGGATAGTTTTATTGAGTATGTGTACAGCATTGTTGATGTTAGTGATGGGTGTACTGTTTAGAGTTGTGAAGTGTTGTTCTGTCTCATTTGTGAATGCTTCCCAGTTAGCTCTTTTATAATTGGTGTATGTGTGTTGTGGCTAGCTGGGGTGAGTCTGGTTTTGGTGGTGATAATGATCGGGAGGTGGTCAGAGCCTAAGGTTCTGACCACCCTCCAGGATGTTGTGGGGGCGAGTTCTGGGGAGCAAAAGGTGATGTCTGGAGATGATGGGTTATAGAGGGCTTGGTGAGGAATATGGGTATGTTGATGGATGTCGTTAAGGATGATGAGGTTATCGGTTTGGTTTTGTAGTACCAGCCCTCTGTCTGTGTCGGGGTTGTCGACAAACCAGGCCGACGTCTTGGCGTTTAAGTCACCACCCAGGATGATGTGTGGGGTGTGTGGGGTGTTTATGATGTGTTGTAAGTGTGGTCTGTATTCATTTGGTACTGTAGGGGATGTTTGGGGAGGGATGTATGTGTTTATGATGGTTATGTTGGAGTTGTTGCCAGTGCGTATTTTAATTGACTGTATTTCTGTTGTGTTATCATTTGGGGGGAGGAGGGATTTGGTTTGTACACTGGTTACTATGTATGATATTTCTTTGTGTACCAGGGTGATGAGTCCACCGCCCCCGCCGACAGCCCGGTCTTGTCTGATGGTGGTGAAATTATGAAATGTGAGTGTTTTTTGTGTTGTGCGGAGTTTTGTTTCTTGCAAGATGGCAATGTGTATGTTGTGTTGTTTGATGAAGTGTGAGAGTTTGTGTTTCTTTGTGTTGATGCCATCTATGTTCAGTTGAAGAATGTTAATGTTATGTGCACGATGTATGTTGGGTGCTGCTGCACGAGGATGGGGTGGGGGTGGGGGTGAGGGAGGGGCTGGGGGTTGGGATGATGGGTGAGGTGGGGGTGGGGATTGGGGAGCAGGAGATGGGGGTTGGAATGGATTAGGATGGGGTGTGGTGTGTTGAGTTGAGGATGTGGATGGTATGGGAAGGTTAGGTGGGTTAGGGAGGAGAGGTGGACGGGTTTTAGGGGGGGGAGTGGATGATATGGGAAGGTTAGGTGGGTTGGGGAGGAGAGGTGGACGGGTTTTAGGTGAGGGATTCGACTGGGAGAGGGAGGGGCATGAGGAACAGGTCCAGCTGTTTGTGTAGTGTTTCTTGGAGGCAAGTGTTGTGCAGGTGAAGTGGGTCCAGTTCCCGCATGAATTGCAGAGAACTGAACCCTTAGTATGGCGACTCGAAGTGATGGGTTTTGAGCAAGTTGGACATATGTATGTGTACGTGGGTCCTGGGTTGCTCTCAATGTCTTCGGCTAGATGAAGTCTTCGAGAAATGACAGCCGGAGAGTCATTTCTCGGTGTAGGAAAAACTGTGTGATGTGTGTGTGGTGTGAGAGGTGTGGAAATTCCCGGCGCGACCGAAGCCGCTCCAAGGACCCGTGCCCCCAGGGAGGGGGCAGGGGATGGTTGTGACGGTTTGGCTCCCGAAACTGCTCCCCGCAGCCGGCATCCGGTTTTCCTCCACTGGTCGTTGATTTTGTCTTCGGCCGTGGAGGGTCGGTAGCCATCCGCGGTTGGCAGCCTCGGGAGGTGGCCCCACGGCGTAGACGCCGCCACATCAGGGAGTTAGTTAGATGCATTAGAGAGATAAATAGATAGAGAGAGAGTGGCTAGGGGCGAGCGAGCGATAAAATACTAACATATACGAGACGGACTTATGTTTCTGAAAGACAAAGGAGACATTTTTATTTACTCTCTTTTTCATTTTATTATTTGTGTGTTAGAAGGGTAATATTGTTTTCAATTCCATCGTATTAGAATTGATTCATAGATTAAAAAAAGACCAAATAAGACATAGTTATATATATGTATAAGGGAGACAGATGCATTAAATAGATAAAAAAAAAAAAAAAAAAAATCTCTATTTCTCTGGTGACGCGGACTTTCCTCTTCTAATTCGGAATTTTCCCTCTGTTAAGTCCGACATAAGCGGACATCTCGGAAAATCGGACGTCTCGGAAGTGGTCTCCCCCCAATTAGTCCGAGATAGCGAGGGTTTACTGTATTTATATATATATATTTTTTTCTATGTGATTGAGGGAGGCAAAAGGCAGAACTGCCTATAGCGAGTGCCTCCCCCATAGTTGAAAGAGTGACAGGGCCAAAATCAAGGGACGTTCAAGCCAAAATGCCTGGACACACGGAGTTTGAAGCAATTTAAGTCATAGGAAGAGGGAAAATCTGATTCTGGGAGAGAGTTCCAGAGCTCAGCTGTTGAGTAGAAGAAAGTTTGAGAGTAATGTTTCACTCTCAGGTTGGAGAGTTGCACAGAGTAGGGGTGGGATTGAGTTGCAAGATGGGTACCACGTGCCCTACGTAAAGGAGGTGGTATACACTGGGAAAGCTCTGAGGAACACTGATTATTATAGTAGCGATAGAATAGCGAGAGAGATGCAACATTGCGGCGGAGAGAGAGAGATTGCAGAGAGTTGGTGAGTGGACGGGAGTTAATGATAAGAAAGGCCTTCCTTTCAACTTTGTCTAGGAGAGCGGTGTGAGAGGAACCTCCCCACACATGTGAACAATATTCAATACAAGGACGCACTATGCCCCTGTACAGAGCAAGAAGCTGTGCAGGGGAAAAGAACCCCCTTAGGCGGTTGAGCACACCCAGCTTCTGGGAGGCTGCCTTAGCAAGACTGGTAATATGGTCCTTCTAACTGAGAGCAGAAGAAAAAGAGACACCAAGAATATTGAGAGAAGATGAAGGATTGAGAGAGTTCTTTGACCTGAATGTTGGTTTGAAACAGGGGTGTGTGATGTCCCCGTGGTTGTTTACTGTATATATGGATGGAGTCATGAAAGAAATACTATCAAGAGCAGTGGATGTTGGTGTATCGCTGAAAAGGGAGGGAATTGAGTGGAAGCTACCTATACTGCTGTTTGCGGATGATACAGTTCTGATGAGTGATAATGAATGGGAGTTGCAGGGTCTGGTAAATGAGTTTGGAACAGTGTGCGAAAAACGGAATTTGACCTGAACGGTCAGGCCATGGAGATCGTCAACTCTTTTAAGTATCTGGGCAGTGTGTTGAGTAAAGATGGGAATATGGATGAAGAAGTGCGGGAGAGGGTACAACAGGGGAAGAGGGTTGTAGGAACGCTGAAAGCAGTAACAAGAAATAGGGTGGTCAGTATGGAAGTGAAGAAGTCCTTGCATGACAGTGTGGTACTCCCGACACTGACTTACGGAAGCGAAGCATGGACGTTGGTTGAGAGACTCAGACCAAGAGTGAGAGCAGTGGAAATGAATTACTTAAGAAGTGCGTGCGGAGTTACATGGAGGGATAGACAGACTAATGAGGAAGTAAGAAGGAAGTGTGGTGTGGAGGTAGATGTGCTGGAAAGTGTGAAAAGGAACAACTTGAGATGGTTCGGCCATATGGAACGTATGGAAAGCGAGAGAATGACTAAGAGGGTGTACGAGAGCGAGGTGGAGGGACAGAGAGGGAGAGGTAGACCAAAAGAGAGGTGGAAGGATGGAGTGAGGAAGTATATGAACGAAGGCGGTGCTGGTTGGGGGGAGGGGCGTCGACTGACTGGGGACAGAGGTGCATGGGAGCGGTTCGTTGTGGCCACCCCTTCGGGGATCACGGTGCCGGGCAATAGATAGATAGATAGATAGATGAAGGATTGATTTTTGTATTGGTGAAGAATAAGGGATAGTCCGCTGGGAGTTCCGGACAGGTAGATAGATGGAGAAATTGGGTTTTGGAAGCATTAAAGGTAACAAGGTTTTCTCTGCCCCAATTGGAGATAGTATTTAGATCAGAATTTAAGAGTTCTATGGCTTCATTACGTTTGTCGTTGAGGGATTGCTAGCTGGGCGTTCTGAAAAACTAATGGAGTAGTGTAAGGTTGAGTCGTCTGCGTATGAATGGATGGGAATTGAGGTACAGTTGAGGAGATCATTTATAAAAATTAGGAAGAGAATAGGAGATAGGACAGAGCCCTGAGGAACACCGGAGTTTATAGGGTGAGGAAGTGAACGATGGCCGTCCACAACCGCGGGTTTAAACTCTCGCTGGAGTCGGCTCGAAGAAAATCGATAATGGTGGCACTTTAGTAAACCGACGGTAAACAAAACCACACGCGTATCGGTTCGGCCAAGATTACTCGGTTTATATAAGTTTATTATGAAATATAATTTAGTAATGTGGTAAGTTGGCTACCTACAATTATGTTTATAAGATAGAATAAGTCCTGTAATGATAAGTAAATTATTGTAGGCCTATATCGGCGATGTCGGTCACTCAGAATCTTGGCGCTTCAAATCGAAATGTTTTGAAATTCATAAACAACTTTACTTTATGTATTTATATATCCCATGGCCTGTCGAGGTTCGGATAATGACAGGTCTTATATGGGGGATATTACTGTATGTATAAATGTGTCCCACAACCGATATAAATGTACTAATTAATACGGAAATTCGGAGGGTGTCGCCCATAAGTAACTATTCCCATAAACTATGTTGTTTGAAATTTGCGAATTTGAAATTTGCGAGCTCACATGTCGCCCATAATCTCGCAAATTTGGAGGATGGACTGTACAGTATATGGATAATGGTAGCCGTGGGACCAAGTGGTGATGCAGTTGTTCGTGATAGAGGGCCACCTGAAAAACCCTAAGTGGAAAAGGACATTCGCAATTTTAGGAAGATGCGCAGAACAAGAAATATACTTAACTTACCTTGCATCATGTTTTATGCCTTTGTGAGTGATATATTAACTGAAACAATACAATCCCTAGCGGCAGTATTTTTCGTTCATAAGTTCATAACCTTAAAAGAACTTAACAAAACTTAGAACTTAAAAGAACATGATTCCGGTTCGCCAGGATTGTACCTTCGGCGGCAAGAAGGATAATGTGACTTAACCCAAAATGGCGACGTGTCTATATCAACGATCCCAGTTTGAATGCTTTTTGAGGCAAGCCATGAGAACTGAGGACCTTAGATAGCCAACTAGGGAGAACCTTAGGGCCCAATGTAGCTATCATGGTAAAGAGGAGACGAATAATAAGGCGGACAATGACGAGAGAAACAATAATGATGCGGACACCCAGTAGTAGGACGAAGCAAACAAACAATATAGGCCTAGGCCTAATTAAATAAAACACTTTAAAATGTTTCTGCTGGAGCTTAATATCCTTTAATTATTTCAATTGGCATGTACTATAGTTAGTATTCAGACATTTGTGACTAAAAAAAAAAAAAAAAAAAAAAGGGTAAAATAGGCTAACTTAGGGGTAACCAAAGACTACCATCATTTTTTCCTATTTAATTTCCAATGCGTGTCTGGCGAAATCGCGATTGGCGCCGTTTTTTCAGACTACTAAGAACGCCAAATAAGAGTTTACTGTATTGTATTTATAAATTCCTATTAAATGTTAAATGTTGGCCATTGTAAGCATGTGCAATGATGGTTTAACAATGATTTGCAATACATGAGAACAATCGTCGCTAATCACTAACTGCCAGCTAGAGAAGGAAGGTGGGGGTAGACTTGGACCCGACTCCGCCCTTCCACCTGCCCAGGGTGGAGTAGGGGAAGGAAGGACCCACCCCTGAGCAACTTTTAGTACGCCTGAGTGTACATGGGTTTTCATGTGTTTGTGTGTGGGTTTAGACTGGTCCGAGAACACATCCCCATTTAGCCCAATATCAACTCTGCGTAAGCAGTGGTATTGCCCCCCTGTATAGTGGTACAGTACAATGCCGGCCGAAACTTTTGTCTGTCTGTCTGTCCAGAAACTCCTCCTAGACTGTTCAACGGATGTTCACCAAACTTCACATGAACATTTGGTGGGTGAATGCAATGGTCTTTAATAAAAACATTATTTTTTTTTTAATTTGTGCAATATTTATGGTCCTATGTAAAAAATATGGTTTTAGTTTTGGTAACCCATCGCGGAGTTGGGTATGCCGTTTTGATTTTGGGCAAAACGGCACATCTACTTTATTTTTAGGGCTCGCTATACAATTTTTCGCTTCACGAACGGGTTTTCGGGAACGTAACCCAATCATAAAGCAAGGGAGATCTTTACATACACAATCATACTTAAGAGATTACTATTTGGTTCCAAGGCAATTTGGATGGAGTAGGCCTATAGATGCTTATCTTAAATTGAATAAAATAGTAAATAAATAGCTACCAGTAAATACTCAAAAAATACAGTAATAAGTACACCTACATGCCATAGTTCCATTAGGATTACAATATACAGTATACCACAGAAAACCACTACAGTACAGTATATACTACTGTAAACCCACGTGCTGCAGTTCTGTAAGTTCCAAGTCCTGGGTGTGTAGTCTGGCTCGCAGGTAAACAATTTCCTCCTCCTTCTGAGCCAACATGGAGCGCATCTCCAAGTAGCGCTCCCTCGCACCGCGCTCACTGCACTCAACTTCCGACAGCTCCAATTCATACTTGTTTCGGAGACTCCTGGTTTGGAAAGAGAAATTTAGTAAATTTGGGTTAGCTCATACTGATTTTTGGGAGTTAGAATTTCACTATACACACCACATCATGTAGGCCTAACGACAATAAAAGGTGAACCTAGTTTTCTATTTGCTTGTTTGTGGGCTTCAAACAAAATAATCCATTGACATTGCCTACAAGGGCCACCAAGAACGATCTCCAGATAACGTTTCCCTGCTGCATTCTACCTCTGACAGCATTAATTCCTACTTGTATTGTAGGCTCCTGTTTGGGGAGGGGTAATATATTGAGAATTATACTTTTTCAAATTATTATTTCATACAAATGTCTGTGTTGGTGGTGTAATGGTTTAGATGCTTTATGTTCTGGGTGTTTTGTCCCGAGTTCGAATCCCGGGAGGACCATATGCTTTCATTAGTTTATTCAAGTGCATTGGGGTTTGTAATTGATGAATAATGTTAAGAACGGGGTGTTACTTAATCAACTGGTCTTGAGTCTGCAGATAGGTATAAGTAGAGATTCTGAAGTAAGAGAGTGGCCATCTTTTTCTTTGGACGGCATTTTGGTGACGTAATCGTCAAACAACAGAGTTATAGTTTTATTTTTAATCATGTAAATGCATAAATAAAAGCCCAACTCTATATATACCATATCAGTATTCCCAAATGTTTATTATGGTAATTGAGATATTTGGAATGTAAAGGGCACCAACATGGCAGAGGCAAAGGAGGGTGGATGATGAGTCCATGGCTGATGGCAGTCCAGGCTGTAACACAATCTATCTATCTATCTATTGCCCGACGCCGTGATCACTGAAGGGGTGGCCACGAACGAACCGCCCCCATGCACCTCTGTCCCCAGTCAGTCGACGCCCCTCCCCCCAACCAGCACCGCCTTCGTTCATATACTTCCTCACTCCATCCTTCCACCTCTCTTTCGGTCTACCTCTCCCTCTCTGTCCCTCCACCTCGCTCTCGTACACTCTCTTACCTTTTGATGTGTTCGCCACTCTTCTAGCGGCACCAAGGAGCGCGACTCCCCTCGTTTTGGGTGGTGATTTGGTGCAGTAGACTGTTTGAAGCGACAGCTCGCTCCCTTGCGAGGATGGGCTCGTCTGGCACCTTTTGCAGTTCGACTTCCAGGGCTCTCTTGAAGCTGTCTAACGAGATGTCCCTCATGTCTCTTACTCGCCGTGGGAGTTTGTTGAAGAGACGTGGGCCTCTGTGTGATAACCAACCCTCTCGCAGAGAGCCCATAGCACCCCTGTTATTCATCCGGGGGATTTCGCATTCCCAGCCTCTCCTATCACTGAATTTCATGACTATCGGAGTATGTAGGTTTGGTACTAAACCCTCTGCGATTTTCCACGTGTATATTATTAGGTAACGTTCTCTTCTACATTCCAGTGAGTACAGATTCAGTGCTCTTAAACGCTCCCAATAGTGTAGCTGTTTTATCGAACTTATATGCGAAGTGAAATTTCTTTGTACACTCTCTACGTCATTTATTTCACCTGCTTTGTATGGGGATGTTAATACGCTACAATATTCAAGCCGCGGTAGCACTAGAGATTTGAAGAGCGTTATCATAGGTACTTCACCGCGTGTTTTAAAAGTACGCAGAATCCAACCCGTTAAGACGTTTCGCAGCCGCCACTTTGACCTGGTTATGTACTTTGAAACCCATATTTTCAGACATTAATACCCCAAGGTCTTTCACACTGTCTTTCCATTCTATTATGTGGTTAGATTCTGTTAAGTAATTTGTAATTTCTTTAACACCATTATTATCTCCGTACCGTATTAATTGGAATTTTTCCTCATTGAATTGCATGTTGTTTTCCCTGGTCCACTGGAACACTACATTCATGTCTTCCTGCAGTCGGCCCGTGTCTTCTTGTGTGTTTACTATCTTGCTTAATTTTGTGTCATCAGCAAAAGACGACACCGTACTGTGTCTGGTGTTGGTATCTATGTCGCAAATTAGTATGAGGAACAGAAGGGGCGCTAGCACTGTTCCTTGGGGCACTGAGCTTTTGACATCCGAAGGCTCAGATGTGACTTGGTTTACTGCTACTGATTGTTTTCGGTTTACGAGGAAATTGTATATCCACCGTCCGATTTTCCCAGTTATACCTTTTGCTTTCAGTTTGTGGGCTATTATACCATGGTCACATTTATCAAATGCCTTAGCAAAATCGGTGTAAATGACATCCACGTTTTTCTTTTCTTCTAGCGCTTTAAGAATTTTGTCATAGTGTTCCAAAAGTTGTGAGAGACATGATCTTCCCGCTCTGAACCCATGTTGACCGGTGTTGTGTAGTTCATTTGTCTCCATGAATGTTGACATTTTTCTTCGCAGGACTCGTTCGAAAACTTTAATGATGTAAGAGGTTAGAGCTACCGGGCGGTAGTTTTTTGGTAGTGCTTTACTCCCTCCTTTATGCAGTGGGGCAATTATTGCGTTTTTCAAGCTATCTGGTATGTCACCAGTGTCTAGACTCCTTCTCCACATTATAGCCAGGGGTTTTGAGAGGTTTTCCTTACATTTCTTCATTAGGATCGAATTCCATGAGTCTGGGCCTGGTGTCGAGTGGCATGGCATGTTGGAAATGGCCTCTTCTATGTCTTTTGGACCGAAATCAATATCCAGCATCTGAGGGGTTTCCGTGGGGGAGGTTTCCATGAAAAATATATTTTGGTCTCTGATGACTTTTGTTTCATCAGGCTCACTGAATGCCATTTCATACTGCCTGCTTAAGAGTTCGCTCATTTCCTTTTTGTCCCCTGTGAAAGAGCCATCCCCTTTGCTCAGTGGGCCGATGTTTGATGTTGTTTTAGCCTTTTGTTTGGCGTATGAAAAGAAGTATTTGGAATTTTCCTTTATACCTTCAATAGCTTTCCTCTCCTCTTCCATATGTTGTAGTTCATATGATATTCTTAGCCTTTGTTCAATTTCCACAATTTCTCTATCTATTTCGGCCTTTTGCCTATCCTGTAGATTTTGATGTGTGCGTCTTTGTGTGAGTAATTTTCTTATTCTGTACAGCCTCCTCCTTTCCCGATCTTATTTGCTTCTTCGTTTTGTTTGTCTTGCAGGTATATGGTGGCTACAGATTTGGGTCATGGTTTCCGTTATTAAGACTAGACATTCTGCTGGTGTCAGGTTATTCATTAAATCTTCCCAGTCTATTTCCTCCATTTCTTGATTTACCTCTTCCCACCTAATGTTTTTGTTATTGAAGTTAAATTTACTGAAGGGGCCGGTTTTTGTTCTCGATTCTGAGGTTGTCTGTACACTTTCTAAGGTTGTTTTGATCTCAATTAATTTATGATCTGAGTATGTTGTGTCCGATATGTTAATGCTGAGTACTAGAGAGTCGTTGTTAGTGAAGACCAGGTCTAAGATATTGTTTTCCTGTGTGGGTTCAGCAATATGTTGGGCAAGACTAAAAAAATCGCAAAGTTCAAAAAGCTCTCTCGTATTTGCTTCTCCGATGTTGTTTGCCACTAACTGGTTTTCTAGTTGTCTCCATTTAATGTTTGGTAGGTTAAAGTCTCCTAGCCATATAATATTTGGTGTTGGGTTCCCCAGGGTTTCCACTTCTGATTTTATTTTGTTGAGCTGGGTTTTGAATTCTTCTCGGGATGAGTCTGGAGGCCTGTATGTAACATGTAGTCATTCTCTCGCTTTCCATAAGTTTCATATGGCCGAACCATCTCAAGTTGTTCCTTTTCACACTTTCCAGCACATCTACCTCCACACCACACCTCCTTCTTAGTTCCTCATTAGTCTGTCTATCCCTCCATGTAACTCCGCACGCACTTCTTAAGTAATTCATTTCCACTGCTCTCACTCTTGGTCTGAGTCTCTCAACCAACGTCCATGCTTCGCTTCCGTAAGTCAGTGTCGGGATTACCACACTGTCATGCAAGGACTTCTTCACTTCCATACTGACCACCCTATTTCTTGTTACTGCTTTCAGCATTCCTACAACCCTCTTCCCCTGTTGTACCCTCTCCCACACTTCTTCATCCATAGTCCCATCGTTACTCAACACACTGCCCAGATACTTAAAAGAGTTGACTGCACCACCATAAAACATATTGTTGTTCGGTGAATCCACTCATTTTCCAGCCCCTTTTTATTCATGTTGCTGCACAAATTACCTTTTTGGAGTTATTTTTTATGTTATGTAATGACTAATGATTCCATGTCAACCTATCCTAATTAATAGACCAGCCGGCTGGCTGGTCTAGTGGAAAGCGTCTTGACTTCCTAACCAGGAGTCCAGGGTTCATGTCTTCTCAAGTGTGAAGGTTTTTTCACTAGCCCTGGTTGGTATCATCTTCCTTGAGCAAGGTTATGGGTAATTATCTCTGTTGGCTGTTACAGTGCTATTGAATAATATAATTTATTAATCTCACTCCCAACACCAAACACCTCCCAATGAAATTAATTAAAGCATATGATCCTCCACGGATTCAAACCTGCGTTACCACTTACCACATACAGATCTTAAACACTCAAATCATTACACCATCAAGACAGTTAAAGGTTAAGTACATGACTACAATTTTATATCCATTTATCAAATACTGAATATCAATCTAATCGCGTATTTATTAGTGGCCCCTCCATCATTGACGATATGCCTTAACCAGGGAGCTAAGGGAAGAGTCTTAATAGGATTTACTGGGCGGCTGCAGGAAGACTCTTAAGATCCAAGGCCTGAAAAAACCCTTTTAAAACACCCCAGTAGCACTAAAAAAATAATAATAATTGTGTTTAGGTGAGATAATTCCCCTCAATTAATTTCTACCACTCCTACACATGTGTCCCAACCCCCCCTTTCCCCTCCTCCTCCCCCTTTTTCCCCCCTCCTCAATTATCAGGTATTTTCTCTATTATTCCCGATATTTATCGAGCATTTTCGTGGGAGGACGGGTGGGAGAGAGAGGGGTGATGGAGGAGTGTATCTCCGACCCTCCAAGCCAGTCTAAGTCCACCCCTTGTCTCTCGGTATGATCCGAGACAAGACAGAGGGAGGGTGTTTGTCTCTCACCACTCAAGGTCTGATTACGACCACGGGGCTAAAATATAAAATTTTCACCAGCCAATTGCTGTCACAGTACTTGTTTTATTGCTTTCCAATGTTCATATGATTATATTAAAAGTAAAATAGGCACATATGGATAAGTATTAATTATATATATGGTAAATTGACGATTTTAGTCAGGAATGAATCAGAATACCTTCGCATGGCGGGCACTTTCAAATACCATAGCTTAGCAGCTGCCGAGTTAAACAGTAATGGCACTCTTTGAACCCCAGAGTCAGCTGTTCAAAACACCCGCCCCAGAGTGTTAAGAGACCAAACATCGTAAGCGTATGCTCATATTCACTTACGGAATCGTCCTTATGATCGGGAGCTCACTACAAAAAACTTAGTAAAAAATAATAAAAAGAAAAATATTAGAACCACTATTCTGCTATGCTTCCCATCGTGTGGATGTTGATAGCGTGGGTTTGCCCGCAGACGCTGAAGCGCCAAGCGCCATTCTTCCTTCTCACTCTGGGGTTCGTTGTCGTCGGACGTGAGGTTCGGACCTCTCTGCATTCTTCGTTCTACGGTCTCTGATAGTGAGTCTTTTGCTCATTTGTATTATCTGAGATGTTTTAGAATAGGTTTAGATTAGACTGGTGATGGGCTGGTCTATCAGAGTGAGAGCTGAGCGATCTCTGCCATACCCATAGCTTACTCTGACTGTTCCTTTTACTTGTATTTTTTTTTCTTTTTTTTTTTTTTTCTATATTCCAACTTACTTCCTCTCGGGCATAGGCTGAGAGCCTTAACATTCACCGCTTTACAATGAACAGTGAAGCCCGTGAGGTCTTGTTCCAGTCTAGGGAGTGAGACATGTGAAGCACGTAGAGTACAACGAGCACCTGCCATCTTGCCTTCACATGAGGCACGGTGCTCACTCATGGCCCGAAACGACCCCATCTCTGAAGCCACCTCGTTCCCGTGCTTCACTGCCTCACCCCCTACACTCAGACTCTCACACTTACACACACACAACGCCACCTGTTGAGCAGATAACTCACCAGGCATTGCACCCCTATAGCATATTTTGAATATGGTAATATTCATACAGTGCTATTTAATCAGGGAACAATGAGGGTATTTTATTGACGTTTCGGTGGGCTTGTGGTAATGCACTGATACTAGGTACAGCACAAATTCCATCTCAATAATATCTTCCCATTGATACATCGGGATTTGAACCCGGAACCTTTGGATTACCAGGCCAGTGGCAAGACCACTCCACCACACCACCCCTCCGAGGTGTATATTTTCAAAGCGTCACATTTTTTCCTTTGCCCCTCAACTTTCTCTTCATAATTGCTGAGGGGCACAGGGCCCTGGGTGGGACTTTGGTTTCCTGGGCGTTTCCGCACTCTCCTCAGCTCCCCGCCTTGGAGTGGCTTCGGTCATCCAGGCTTTATTGTGGTAGGCAGGGAGGGTTCTGTGGGGGCGCTCGGTTATGGCCTTGGCCTTGCTTGGGGCCTTGGGGCTGTTCGGCCAGGCAGCCTGGGGAACAGCAACAACAACAAAAAAAGATAGGTGGGGTGTTCCGATTGGCACGACCCCCAGGAGTGTGTTATTAAGGGTGCTTTGTGCTGGCGTCCCCTCGATTCCCCTATGAACGAGGCCGCCATTGGTTTATTGTTTTTATTGCTTTATTTTTAGCCTAGCTAGTATTGTGTGAGTCTTTTTACTACAGGGCAGCACTTTTCAGCTACCTTTCTGGTGGGTTAAGCGTGTTTTTTCTCATCAGCAGATTCTATAGTTTAAGGGTGGCTTCACTTAGTGGAGAGCCTTCTGTAGTTTATTTCGTCGTCTTTTTTCCCTACGCGCCTGTCGTCGAGATGGTGGTGGATGCTGGTTTTTCTTCCTGGAGGTAAGTGTGTCGCAGAGTCGTCGTGCTTCTTGCCCTAGGCCTCGTAGCCAGCCTCTGTGTAGGGGTTTATTTTATGGCTAGGATGTTAAGTTACCTGTATTATTGTTAATTATAATAATTTTAGCCATAAAATGTGACCTTCTCATTCATGACAAAAATTGTCGCTGAAGTGAAGGTATCGGGAGACGTCCTGACGTATATAAATATGTACGTGTGTGTTTGGCTAACCCGTTGCAAACGAGTTGGAAAACACAAAAGTTTGGTTCTGTTTTTCCGGTGGAAGGTTGTCAAGTTTAACTGGTGATGGCAATTTATTCAATAGTGTCACCACACAGAATTCCTCTAAACTTACCCTTTGAATAGTCATAGATCGCATCGCACTTTCCATATTGGCGTAAAAAGTCTTTAGTTGTGTTGTTTGACATTTAGGTGAGACAAGGTCATAAAAGTTCATGATGTGTGCTGCTTTTACTCTGTCGGGATGCCCGAAGGTCTCCTGAAGCAAGTCCACGGCAGGGCCATAACTTGCACCCTCAACCGTAAAGCCTTCTATTAGTTTATAGGCGTCTCCCTGTAGCTGACCCCTTAAGTACGTCAGTTTTTGAATCGCACTTAAATCAGTCCTGTCATGCACCACACATCTAAACATATTCCAAAATCCCGTCCATAATGTGGGGTCACCAGCGAAGGTAGGCAAAGTCAGGTGTGGCAATTTAACACCCGATACTATCTTTGTGTCGGACCGATTATGCCCTTCTGAGTTGCCAAGTTTCTCCTTCAGCATAGCGATTATCCCATAAATATCAAATAAGTAGATGGTGTCCTCTTGGTTTTCCTTATAGTACTCAGCGTCAGAGGTACAGTATATAGCGGCAACAAAGCATCTTGATTGTCTTCATACTTGGCAACCTGTGTCTGCACGCTATGCAATTTTTCCTCGACTTCTACCCGAGTTGCGGTTTCCAAGAACCCCTCTAAATCTTTTGACAGGACGGTTAATGAACTTTTAATGCCTGCCCTACGGCATTTGCCTTTGGCTAGATCGTCCATAGTTACCTTTAGTCAAAAACGGATGGAAATTGCGAAATACATTTTTTTTATTAATGTTTCAGCTGAAAGTAAATTCCTATCTATCTATCTATCTATTGCCTGACGCCGTGATCCCCGAAGGGGTGGCCACGAACGAACCGCCCCCATGCACCTTTGTCCCCAGTCAGTCGACGCCCCTCCCCCCAACCAGCACCACCTTCGTTCATGTACTTCCTCACTCCATCCTTCCACCTCATATTCGGTCTACCTCTCCCCCTCTGTCCCTCCACCTCGCTCTCATACACCCTCTTAGTCATTCTCTCGCTTTCCTCCGCCGAGGAAGCTCGGTTCAGACTTAACACTTAAACACGAGCGGCGGTATTCACTAGTGAAAACTTATTACATTATTATATCAAGGGTCAAAGGAATACCCATATTGAAATAATTTATCTAATTTATCATATGTGGTTAGGCCAACACCCTATATTGCAAAAATAATTAAATTTTGGTAGGCTACCTCACACAACCCACCCGGGATTCGAACCCTGGACCTTGCGATCAACAGGCACTCCTGCTAACCACTACACCACACTGGCCACAAAAGAGGTCTTGCAACCTGGCAACTACTGTCACCCAGGATCTGTCTAGGTAGACATCCATCTACCAGTAGACAATTTTACACAAAATACCCCCTACCAGTGAAGCATAGAGGCATCTCCCAGTCCGTGGGAAATCATAAAACCTTTAAATCAAGTAATGCCACTTGAAAAAAACTCACACAACCCAACCGGGATTCGAACCCTGGACCTTGCGATCAACAGGCACTCGTGCTAACCACTACACCACACTGGCCACAAAAGAGGTCTTGTAATCTGGCAACTACTGTCACCCAGGATCTGTCTAGGTAGACATCCATCTACCAGTAGACGATTTTACACAAGACACCCCTTACCAGTGAAGCATAGAGGCAGCTCCCAGTCCGTGGGAAATCATATAACCTTTAAATCAAGTAATGCAACTTGAGAAAAACCTCACACAACCCACCTGGGATTCGAACCCTGGACCTTGCGATCAACAGGCACTCGTGCTAATCACTACACCACACTGGCCACAAAAGAGGTCTTGCAACCTGGCAATTACTGTCACCCAGGATCTGTCTAGGTAGACATCCATCTACCAGTAGACGATTTTACACAAGATACCCCCTACTAGTGAAGTATAGAGGCAGCTCCCAGTCCGTGGGAAATCATATAACCTTTAAATCAGGTAATACCAGTAGTTGCCAGGTTGCAAGACCTCTTTTGTGGACAGTGTGGTGTACTGGTTAGCACGAGTGCCTGTTGATCGCAAGGTCCAGGGTTCAAATCCCGGCTGGGTTGTGTGAGGTTTTTCTCAAGTGGCATTACTTGATTTAAAGGTTTGGTAGGCTAGGTTATATTTTAATTCAAGAGGTTAACATGATAGGCTACTAAATTTAGAAGATAAAGCTAACTTGTAGAACATTTAAATTTTAAGTTAGGCCAACTTGAAGCTAAATTTAGAATAGGCTAACTTGAAGAAAAATAAAAATTTAGGGTAAAGTTAACCTAATTAGCCTACTGTATATGGTATTGGGCCAACTTAATACATATACATATTGAGTTCAACGAATCTCCTGTCCAACAGGGCTTCCGCATCGGCATCGAAAAACACCCGACCCGACTCCATCAACTCCCTGAACAGCTGGTCTGATGCAGGGTAATTTAGGTGGACCCCGTCAGCCGCAAAATCGCTGGCTGACGTGTTCATTGAGGAGTATCGGCTCCGGGTGTACGGCAGATTCCTTTTGAGCCACTGGTTGACCAAGTTCCTGATCATGTTGAACTCGTCAGCTCCAATGCCTCTAGGGTTCTGCCGCTTTTCGATCCCGATGATTCTACAACAGCCCCCGGTCTCACTCTCTACCTCCCTCGCCAATTCCTGGATTTTGTTAGCCAGTTCTTTCGGCACGACCCCGCGTGTCACGTCATTCCCCCCAATTACAAGAAATGTGAGGTGGGGTCTCCAACTGACCAATTGGGTCCAGGCCTCGGTTCCTCGTAGAGAGGTTACTGTGGCGCCAGGGGCTGCGAGAGGCTGAACGGTGAAGCAGGGATGGTATATCGGTTTGTCTACGTACAAACCCCTGACAAACAAGTGTCCTATGATGGCCACTTTCTTAATGGCCCCAGGATACCTAGCCCTCTCTAGTACAAAGTCCTCTCCTATACCCCCCCCCCCCCTGCGGCGCCATGCCTGTAAAACCCTTGGGCCATGAGGCGACCCTCACGGCCAACAACCACACAAAAAAAATAGGGATACAAGGGAACTAAACAACAGTGCCGCCGCTTAAGCCACAACAAACCTCCGCGCTATGGCACTAAACTACCGAGTTGATTAGAAGTAATGTTAAAGAGGTTCGAAGGACCATTTATTATGTGGATATTATTGGAGGAAATGAACTGTAGAATTAATGACACCACAAATTAGTATATTACCTGGTTGCTGGATCGTAGGCAACAGGTAGGGTTAGTGTGGAGTGGCAACAAGAATGGTGGTATGGTTGAGACGTTGAACGAAAACAAGGGATGATTGAAGAAGTTTAGTGAATAGTTAATGACAGAAGGGGGCCTCTTGACTTAAATTATAATTAGGAGGATAATAGAGGATAGGTGAATTGATGGGAATCTACGTTGAGGTTAGTTCTATTGTGTTAATAGAATGAGATGAAAACAAGAGAAAATTGTACTGTCAGCAGTGGTGGTCGGAGAGCAAGTATCAACAATTGCGGGAGCGTCGCTGTTCCGCACATGCGCAAAGAGGTCGGAACTTATTTCCCTTCCCAAAAATTATTACCCAAGTTTAAAGGAATTATATATTACTTAATATCTAATACAGAACATATTTCAATATTCTTCCCATTTATACTAAATCATAATATTATGATTCTTATTCCTACAAACATATTACTTATTACTTAAGATTACACTTAAATTTAGACTGTCCAATACTAATACTTATGGAAATAAAAGTATGGACACCTTTTCTGGCTCTTGACTCTACCAAAGGAGGAAAGGAGTTGGGCTGGTGCTTCCTGAAGAAGTCAGCACACGCTGTACGGTCCACCCTGCCTGGTCCTTGTAAAGGACTCCCGGGTACAGAATGTTTTTGCAAGAACTCCAGTATCACCTGTTTGTGGAGCTTCCGCAGTGACTTATATCTCTTTGCCCCTGGAGTCCTTAGCCGGTAGCCTATATGTTGTAGGCGTTGAGGGCTGACATGTCCACCGTGTGCAGCACAAACTTCTTGTACCACCTGCAGGATGTTCGCAGGCAGTCGATGAGCCCATCTGCATGTCGGACTTGTCGATTAGGCGCATGTTGAGATTGTAGTCCAGGACAGCAGCTGGTTTTTGGACGGGGTTTTTGGTCTTCCGGTCCACTTTCCCGGTGGCGACCATCTCGGCTTTATGGCATGTGGTGAGGAGGTTTACCTTCCGCTGGTCATGCCAGTGGATAGAGAGGATGGGGCCACTCTTCTTGTGGAACACATCCATCTTTTTGGTCTTTGTCGGGTACACTGGCATGCCCTTCCTCTTGGCCTTGACTGTGCCGACAGTTCCGGTCTTGCGGTCATGGAGGTACTTGGTGAGGATGGGCGACGTATAATAGTTGTCTGTGTACAGGATGTGGTTCTTGTGGAAGTGTTTCTCCATCATCTTTTGCACAACAGCGCCGCCAAATCCAATGTCGGGGTCAGTTATGATTTCGCCACCACTGCCCGCTGTAGACCACAAAGTCAAGAACATATCCCATCTTGCAGTCGCAGAGGACGAAGAGCTTGATGCCGAAATGGTGTCTCTTCGACGGGATATATTGCCGGAAATGCAGCCTCCCCCGGAACAGGACCAGAGACTCTTCGAGGCACATCTTCTGGAATGGTATCAGGTAGGTGGTAAAGCGATGGCGTATCATGTCATACAGCTTCCTGATTTTCCAAAGCCAATCTTGAAGGTGGACATGCACATTGTTTGTCAGGTGGAGATAGGACAGAATGTCAAAATATCTGTCCCAGGACATGAATTTCCCGAAGGCTGGTGTTGTGATGAGATCGGCAGTGATCCAATAGTCTGCCAGTGCATGTTTTCTGATGTGTGTCATCAGCATAGTCAGTGCCAGAAAAGCATACATTTCTGGCACAGTGACAGCTCGCCATGCCACCATCTTGGCACTTGTTTTCCTGCCAAGAAAGTTTGCACAGATTTCGTGATGGTTGTTGGTTTCCTCCACCAGGTATTCCATGACTTCGTTGTCATAAAACCCACAAAAAAGTTCACTAGGGCTTGCATCTGGGCCACAGGGATATGCTGCTGACACCCCTGAGCCAATCTGCTCCTCATCAAAATCAGGACAATCTGGCCCAAAATCATCAGTCCAGACAAACACCTCTGATTGTAGGGCACGCCCACACCCACGCCCACGGGCAGCGGCGTCGGCATCGGCATCCGCAGGCTGAGCCGCACGCCCACGACCTCCATGGCCTCGCCCTCGCCCTCGAACTCGCCGTGTCGGTATCTCCTCTTCTTCCACTTCCTCCTCCTCCTCCTCAGGTGACGTCAGTTCATCTGGGGCAATGTTAGGGTCGTCGACATCTTCTTCGGGGGATAATTCTGGTGAAGAAGTGACCGGGCGTCAGCGGCGTGGGGGGCGGGAAGCTGCGGGGGGTGGAACAATGGGATGCTCAGCCTCCGGAGTTGGACTCCTTTTGCGGTGACCTGAGGGATTCTCCCCTCCAAATAAAGCTCGCCGATGTGATGAGGCCTGTGGTACACTGTAGGAGGACAATGCCACACCACTAGTACCACTTGCAGAGGCCCTTTGCTCATCCTGAGGGAGAGAGAAAGTTGAGGGCTGAGGGTGACCCCCGCGGCGTCCCGGGTCAAGGCGTCGAGACAAAGGAATGCGGGTGGTCGCTAGAGCAGAGTCGGCGTAATTGTCACTATCACTTTTGCCTTCCCTTGCTTCCTCTGCCACCTTGCGTGATTTTTTGGCTACACTTTTCACTAATGTTTTCTTGTAAAAATATTTGCCCACTTCAGGGCGTACGAGCAGGCAAGGGGGAAGGTTGATGAGTAGGCCTAGGCTGACCACAGTGCAATGGTGGTGGGTTAGGCCTAGGTTCAAGCACACTTGGAATTTCCACCGCACCTTCATTGAACACTTCTACATCAGGGTCCTCACTACTACCTGACACATGATACAAATCTACTGCATCGTCACCCTGAAAGCCCTCAAAATCCTCAATTTCACTTATATCTTGCAGTTTATCGACTTCGCTCTCGCCACTGCTTGCTTCAAGCGAACTTTCAGTTTCATTTTCAATGGCCAAAAGTTGTCTTTGGATTGCACTATCACTCAATAAACGCTTCGCTTTCTTACGATCAGGCTTTTTCTGGGTTGCAGTAGGCATCGATGTTGCTAGCAGGGTAGCAGCGGGGCGGGCGGAAGGTTGCAGGGAATCGGACATGTCGGAAGACATATTTTCGCTATATCTCGCTATGGCGGGCACGTACGGACTGATAACGGTAGAAGTTGAGGCTTGGTGGCGCTGCGATCGCCGCTGCAAAGGAAATTTTAACCGCATGGCTTTTAAAGCACGCTTTCAAGCATAGGGATTTTAAAATGACACTCGGGCTCCGGCCCATCTGCCGCGGTGTCATTTTAAAATGCTGCCCGGGCGGGAAGGGTTAAAGACGAGCTGTGTGTAGTGGACACCCTACGGCCAGGCAATGATATTAGGCTTAATTCGCGCCTAAAATAGTCATTTTACGATAAATATCGTTATTACTTATTCATATGCGCCTATTTTACGTTTAATATGAAGATATTAACATGTAACAGCAATAAAACAAGTGGGAATAGTGTTTAGAGGGTCAAAATCGCGAATTATTGCCGACCGTTCATTCAAGAAATTTGAGCCAGACGCGACATACAGTCATACATCCTCCCTCTCTCGAGCCTAGAGGCACACTGAGGGTCTCTCTCTCATTCTCTTTCACACCACGCAGTTGCTAGGCCTGACACCATGCCTTAGAACCGGATTGGAGATGTTGGCACGGTAAATAAACCGATAAACAGGGGAATAAGGGGAAAATAGGTGATAATTGAAGGGAGGGGGGAAAGATGGAAGGAGGGGATTTTGACACATGTGGAGGAGTGATAGAAGGTATGGAGGGGAATTATGTCACTTAAACACAATTGTTTTTTGCTTTAAGTCAGAATCAGAATCAGAATGTAAGGTGAGGCCTCACTAGTAGTGAAATAAGAGATTGAAGTCCAAGGTAAAGTGGTGAGTGTGAAGAGTTGAAGGGATGAAAGCTGGTTGGCTAGACCACCTTGCTATTTTTTAGTCTTCTTACTTTGCATCTGTCGTTTCTGCCTCTTTGGTTCAGGTGTCTTGCTGTTTGACGGGCAGGTGGAGTAGACGTAGTTTGGTTCCCCGAGAAAAGGAGATGGTGTTGGACAGGTGGAGTAGACGTAGTTTGGTTCACCGAGAAAAGGAGATGGTGTTCTTGTAGGCTCAACATCCTCGTCTCCCTCTTCCTCGATCTCAGGGGGAGGTGTAGAAGGGGTCTTGTCATCTACTGGATCTTCATCATAATAATTTTCAACATCCACTTCTTCTTCCTCGGAGTCTTCTTCTTCATAAGAGTCTTGTTGTTGTATGTCGAGGTCCATGGAGTCTTCTGTAGGTGCTGGAAATGAGGTTCCCTGTGTTGGCTGCAGAGTTGGATCTTCAGGATGCGCAGCTTGTTGGGACTGTGACGTTGATGTGTTGATCCTGTTGATAACTCGAGGTATAAGGGTGATCTTCTTTTTTGGTGTCTTTCTTGGCTTCCTCTGGGTCTTGGCGACTGATGGTGGTTGCTGGAGAAGATTAGGAGGAATCACAATCGTTGGAAGGTTATTGGCTGTGAGTAAAGCAGGTAGGATGATTGAAAACTGGCTTAAGTCATCCCCAGCAAGAGGCTTGGCTGTCTGCATGACGACAGTGATCTTCTCTGTGTTCAGGCCGGCCTTCTGCTTATTCTCTTCCTTTTTCTTCCTCCAAATGTTTCTGGATCCCTTAACATTAGCCCCCTTTGATCCTCTGATGTTGTTAGCCTCCTCTCTAATCCTCCCCTTTATGATGGTAAAGGTTACCCTCTCACCATCACCGAGAGAGGGTATTGAGTGGTGTTGATTAGGAAAGGAGATTCGGCTTCTGTGTGCGAAGATATCGTCTCCCGTGTCCTCTTTATTGATAAAGCCATATCCCTTCTTCACATTGAACCATTTAACAGTTCCAGCAACGGTGGTAGAAGTTGATGAAGCCATGGTGTAGATGGTGGTGAAGCAAGGGCTGCAGAGGACCAATTAGGAGAATGGGGAAAACAGCAGCTACCAAGTCACTAAATTATGCTACTGGAGCCTTTTAATAGTTTTTTTTTTAGGCCTTACCTCTTAAGAGGATCGTCGCCTTTGCCCACCAAAACCTCTTAGAGTGTTCTCACCGTTCCCGGGTTAATGACTTATACATACATACTGTACATACATACATAACATTTTAAGACTGAGTGCTCCACACATACGTGCAGTTTCAGTCTCTTGTCCTAATGGCGGCATTCCAGGCAACCCTGTTAAGGGCTGCTTCACTTGTCAAGTTTTTGGATTTGAGATCGGCACGTATAGTCCGATCCCAGGTCTTCCTCGGTCCACCCCTTGGTGCAGCTCCCTCCACAATCACAGACCTGCATTTTTTCACCCAATTTTGTTCATCCATTCTCTCCACATTTCCATACCATCCCAGTTTACTTGTACGCATTACCTCGCTAATACTCTTTATACCTAAACGTCTCCTCAGCTCAACATTTGTTATTCTATCCTGTAGCCTGGCCCCACACATCCATCTCACCATTCTCATCACATTACGTTCCATTCTGTTGACATCCTCTACTTTAACGGCCCATTTTTCTGAGGCATACGTCATTGCACTTCTAACACATGAGGCATACACCTTTCCCTTTAGGGGGAGAGGCATTCTTTTCATGATCAGGATTGGCAGCAGTTCTCTGAACTTCCCCCAGCCACATCTAATTCTAGCGACAGTGGCAGCCTCGGCCCCACCACCGGCAGAGATGGTATCTCCTAGGTAACAAAACTTGTTCACCAGCTCCAATGACTCATTTCCAAAATTCACAGCCACAGGATCATCACTTAACACAAGCTCACCTTTGCACAAAATTTTGCACTCAAATTTCTCTATTTCTGACTTATCCTTCGGCAGGGGTCCCTTTATTCTACTACAGCGCTTATTCCCATGGTGCACCCAGCGTCGACAGATGCTACATTGAATCGCGTTAACGCCCACACCCTTTCCACATACTGCACATGGGTATGCACCGCTCTTTTCCACATTGCCTCGTCTCAATCTACAATGCATAACCTTGGTTTTGTTAATATTGACTCTTAAACCCTTGCTCGCCATGCACGCTCTCCATTCTCTGAATTTGGCCTCAGCATCTTGCATACTGTCAGCTATTAGGACTAAATCGTCTGCATAAAACAGTTCCAACGGGAGTCCGCCTCTAAAAACTCTAGACAGTGCCAGGACCATAATAAAGAGGAGGGGGCTTAACACTGAAACCTGATGGACTCCAACACGGACTGCGAACTCATCACTCAGTACACCCTTCACCCTCACCGCACTTCGCGAATCCTGATACATCTTCATTATCACACGCACCAGCCACTCTTCCACACCAAGTTTCCTCATAGCCCACTGCACAACATCTCTAGGCACCCTGTCAAAGGCCTTCTCCAGGTCTACAAACACAAAGTAAAGATCCCAGCCTTTTAGTAAGTATCTTTCCTGGATTTGCCTGACTGTGAAGATAGCATCGGTTGTACCCCATCCTGGCATAAAACCAAACTGCATCAATGGAGATGCTTTGCCTGATCAAACCCTCAAAGACACTCTCACAGACCTTCATGATTTGGTCAAGCATTTTCAGGCCCCTATAATTTCCTCTATCTAGCGCATGCCATTTTCCTTTGTATATATTTACTATTACACTTTTGAGCCAATCCTCTGGGATTTTCTCATCTTTAATAATGGTGTTTATCAACTCAGTGACTAAGTTGACACCAGTCTCCCCTGAGGCTTTTATCATCTCCGCGACAATGTCAGAGCACCCTGGCGCTTTACCGTCCTTTATTTTATTGATTGCATCGCTCACTACAGCTGGTGCTATCAAAGGAGGGGGTCCAGATATTGTTTTTTCGATACTAAGCTGTTCCTTATTCCATTCAAACTCTACATATAGCAATCGTTCATAGTGTGCCTTCCATGCTTCTCCGATTTCATTTTCTGCATACACAATCTTCCCATTATCATTTCTAACACACTGTTCACCTATAATATCCCTACTGTCATTTTTAACTCGCCTAGCTAGGTTAAAGATCCCATTGGGATTGTCAGTGTTACACACTTTGTTCGAGGACCAGATCCTTAATGCCTTTTTTAGCATTGTAAATAACTCTTTTGGCAGTTCGTTTAGCTGCCTGGTATACCTCCTTGCTGCCTCCCTTCTTCCATGCTTTGAAGCATCTCCTTTTCTCTTTCACAGCATGTTCTACCTCATCGTT
Organism: Paralithodes platypus; assembly: GCA_032716605.1. NCBI lineage: Eukaryota > Metazoa > Arthropoda > Malacostraca > Decapoda > Lithodidae > Paralithodes > Paralithodes platypus. The sequence goes on from CM064498.1 coordinate 55,286,403, forward strand.
CCACCACCAGGAGGTCTTATTCCTGGGGTGACCCTTTCTTTTCCCACAGACTTTGTCAGTGGCAGCGATAAGGCTATGCTTAAGAAAATTCCATTGACTATTTACATCGTTAGGCCTAACTTCCTTATTTCTATTAATTTCCTCCAGTTCACTATGAAACCTATTCCTAACTTCCTTGTTCTTCAGCAGCCACACTTTCCTTTTGGGTATGTATACCTTCTTGCGCTTAGAATCTCTGTATACGAAAAATTCATACGAATAATCATTAGGTATAGCTTTGATTGTTACATCTAAGAGTTGGCCCTGTTTGTCTTTGGCTCTCAACTTCTTACTCTTACTCATATCAATTACCCACTCACTAGGAACTGGGATCTCCCCCGATATGGTTGTTTGTGCAATGCCCAGGTTTTTTGCCATGACTTTAATCCACGAGCAGTCGGGTCCATACAAGAGAGGCATAGGAAAGGCTCCTATGGGAAAGTTTATCTAGAGGAGGGGGAGTAATGTCTGTGATGACACGAAAATTGGTAGTTGTTGAGGAGGCGGGCACTGCAGTGCCACTCGCCGAGGTAGTTGCATGAGTTACGTTAAGAGGGGGAAGTGACATATTAGGTGGCACAACAACTCTGGCTGGCTCTAGTGGCCACACAACTGAACCCATCGAGGGAGCTCCCGGCGTAGCTGTGGGAGTCTCCTGAGATTTCTTAGGAACATTGTATTGCCGCATTACCCTGTGTAATATATAATCAAGATCATCGGTTGTTATACATTTACTGTGTGATCCTTTTGATGATTCTGGTTCCACTTGTGACCCTTCCTCAATGTGTCTCGGTTGAGCTGAGCACAACTCAACGTCCTCCGGCTCATCCGGCACTTCCATTACTTCCGGTTGTTGCTGGGGTTCAGACAATTGGCCATTCACTGGCAACACTAAGTCAGGTACTGATGAGGCGATGGTATCTACATTAGCACTTTCCCTGACATCTTCCTGAAAATGAACAATGGGTTCCACATTTAAGGGTTTAGACTGTCTCCACACGCTGCACCCTTGTTCAATAGGATTTTGGGAATCTGGTATAACTTGACTTACTTGAAAACCATCATAGTCTTGGTGTCCACAAGCCATGTAGCGACGGTATTGTTCTGCTAACACTCTCTCAGAAACTATTGGAGGCCTACTTACTGGCAAGTTAAAGTTCAATTTTGGAATGGCAAGATGTACATCCTTCTGTCCCACCAAAAACTCCCCAGACCCATCCCTGGGAGTCGACTCCGCCCCCTCCGTCCCTACCTCGGAGCTGCCAGATTGGACGTTAGACATTGCGGAGGTGGAGGCGGAGGGCGGTGGCCGCGACTCCGGCGTTAGCCGGTGCCGCGACTGCGTCCCCTCCGTGCGGGAACTTTTATGACCTTTATCAGATTTTCTGTGGCTTGACGCCGCCGCGTCATCCTTATGCCTCTTGCGAGACCTAGACGTCTCCACTGAAGCCTGCCTGGGCTGCTTGAGGGGCGACCTTGACCTGGACCTAGATTGGTCCCGTGGTGAAGAAGAACGCGCCCTCTTGTGGCGGCCGGGAGGGGTTGCCTTGCTTGAGTCACTATCACTGCTACTCACTCAATCTTTCGAAAGAATTTTGCGCTTAGCTTTAGATTTTGAAGTTGACTTAGAAGGTGTGGATTTAAGAACAGGTGACTTTATAACTAGATGCTCCCAGAGAGCCTCATTGTCACAATGTAAAGCCTTATGGGCAATGTCTTTGGAATAGGCATTAACAAATTTCTTAATTTCTTTCAGTGCCACCAGGCACAAATGATCTCTCTTACTAAATAATTCAGAACGTAGGTCAGAGCAAACGGAACACCTCTTATATACCCAGAGGACCTGTGACCTATCTAGGCACTTAACGCACTTCACGCAGAATTTATGTGCAAAGACTGGAATTAGAGAGCAAGTGGGTGTAGCACAAAGATTGACTAGAGGCATGATGGAGCTAAAAACCCTCCCCGCCAGGATCAGCCCCTTCCCCTGTCGACCTGTGCCGCTACTGATGTGCTGTGACCTGGAAATAGAACATTTCCAGGAATCAATGCTCATAAGGATAAACCGAGAGGTTTACACATCATAAACACCCCAAATATGCCGGAAAATTAGCTGTAGACCAACCGCTACTCTAACCTTCCGCTGTACTTGTATATGAAAAAACCTTGATGGTCTTTTCGTCTTCTAGAACTGCTTACCTGTGACCAAGTGTCACCGGCCCATATTAACCATTTAATCAACTAACTGATCGTCTATTAGGACCTGAGGGATAGTTAATTACCTCACTGGACTTTTCTGCCGGGCGTTATAAGTCAAATCATGCCGCGTGAGGCTATCGGTTAGGGCGAGTTCACTCGACCGGGCCGAGATTACTTCCCTTAGGAATTAGCATTTCCGCCGGGAGTCTAGTGGTACACCACGCCACACCGGGTTATTTATTAGTGGCCCCTCCATCATTGACGATTATGCCTATTACATAAGGCTACCTCTTCAAACGCCCATACGCGCAGTTTGAAACTACCGCCGCAGAGCTCAGAGGAACCTTCATCATAAGCACACGCTAAATCACTCATGGTTCGTCTTTATGATTGGGTTCTCACTACGAAAAAACTTCGTAACAAATACAAAATAAAAATAAAATAAGAATAACTATTCATAAGCTTTCCATATTCCGTGGATGTACTTCTGTGGATTCTTGGACCAGACGCTGGTTAGCGCATCCATCCACCTTCCTTGCTCTGCGTTCACCCCACCCGGACGTGTCCCCCACAGTGCTCCGCTTTGTTCCGCATTCTTGCGTCCCTAGTGAGTTTTTTCTCATTTGTTTACTCTGGGATGTCTTGAGTAAGGTTAGGATTAGCGTAGCAGGGGTGTCATGGGTGGTTTTCTCGCAGATCAAGTGTGTTTTGGGTCGTTTTATTGGGGCGTCTATTTCGGACAGACCCTCGTGGCCGGGTTGAGGACGCTCTGAAACGTTTTCGTGTTTAGCCAGCTTTAGTCCTAGCTTGTTAGGCGGCTTTAACTACGCGATGTCGGGCTTCTAGCTATCTTTCAGATGGAGTAGCCTATGTTATTTGTACTGACGTTCCTGGTGTATTTTTCTTCACTTAGTGGAGTTCTTTCTGGGTCCCGAGTCAGTGTTACCCTTACCCGGGTGTTTTCTACGATTTTGATGTGGCTGCTGTTCCAGTTTTGGTGGGATGAAGTGCTTTTCGTTGGTGTTTCGACATCATTAAGTGTTTTTTCCGTTTTCACCAGGCCTAGCCAGCCACGCGTAGTTTTTTCACATATGCAAGTGTTTTCATTGTTTATTATAATAAAAATTTATTCATGTGCCATGTGTGTCCTGGATTAGTTGTGATTGGCTGATCCAGGAGCTTCGGACTATGGGTCTGATTATGTTTATCAGACTGCGTTGTGTTTGGTGTGGGTTGCCTTTCCGGCGGTTTTTCTCGATTGCTCCGAGAAAGCCGTTTTGTTTACCGAGTTTTAGTCAGGATGGCTAAAATAGGTTAGTTACCCCGGCGAGTTTGGTAGCTTGAGGGCTCATCAGAAACTGCGTTTTCTGTGGTCGAGCCTGTGATCAGGCTTCCTGTGTTATTCCCGGCGAGGTGGGCTCCACACATTTATCTAGGTGATCATGCTGACACCTGTTGGATATGGTTTTCTCGGCTTTTCAAAGCCATTGAAACAATGCTGTTTGTTTGTCTGGTCTTTACCTCCCGGCGACCTTTTTACAAAGAGGTCTGGGGCAGGTACAATTGGTTTGACATTTAATATGTCCCCGGGCGGTGGTACCTTCGGGTGGTTGTATTAACGGATTTGCAATTCGCTATGGTTTGCCAAAAACAGTTGACTGATACTATCAGGTATCCCGGCCTCCAAGACAATGATGTTTTTTGTTTGGTCTTTTCCTCCCGGCGACCTCTTTTACAAAGAGGTCTGGGGTAGGTACAATTGGTTTGACATTTAATATGAAACCCGGCGGAGGTACCTTCGGGTGGTTATATTACCGGAATTGCAATTCGCTATGGTTTGCCAAACAATTGGTTGATACAAAAAGGAATCACGACCTTCAAGACGGCGATCTATGAGGGCTTCTGGTAGAAGTCGGATTAGTGATTAAGATAGGCTTAAACTTTTTATGGGATAAGAAGATGCCTGAATCTTACTAGTGTTTCAAGTGTAAAGGGATACTTGAAGGACTTACTCTTTATTGAAGATATGCTTCATCTTTAAGAAGACTCAGAAGATATGCTTAAATCTTTTGACAGGTAAAGATATGCTGAAATCTTTAATTTGAAATGGCTGGACAGCGAAAAGTAGTGGTTGAGGACTACGGTTCGTTGACCAGCAGTTTTATGACACATGTTTTTGTAACATTTTGGGGTAACCTTATGAGCATTAATTCCTGGGAATTTTCTATTTTCCAGGGCGGAGTACCGGCGTAGCACCAGGTGACCAGGTAGATCCAGGGGGTGGGTAGATTTCTGCCAGTCTCGGTCATGTCGACCATAGAACCTCTCATTGCTTTGTGTTCAACACCGTTATGCTCCGGTATCCCTATTTTTGCGCACAAGTTGTGCATTAAATGTGTTAAATGCCTCGATCGGTCACGAGGGATATGGGTGACAAAACATTGCACTATTTGTACCCTATTAAGTGTTAAACTTTTGATTCATAAAGATAATACTGCGGTGGTGGCCTTGCAGGAAGTAAAACAACTTCTTGCTTCTTATTCGACTAATGTAGCTCATAAAGCATTGCAATGTGACAACCTTGAACTTTAGGAACGGTTAATTATTAAACACGCCCCTCCTAAGAGTAAGATCCGTTCACGAAAGACCTCCGAGACTGGGCGGGGACAGGCCCCCACACCCTCCCCTGGCAAATCCAAGAGGCCTCGCTCTCCGTCACCTTTGGCATCGACGACGAGGTCCAAGTCGAGGTCACCCCTAAGGGAGCAGGTGAAAGCTTCGGGCCACTCCTCTTCACCTCCACGATAGAGGACTAAGGAAGAGAGTAGAGGACCTAAAGACGTTATTAGAACTAAACATAAGTCTAGTAGAAGTCATAAATCATCCAAAAGGGATCTTCCGGTGCGAACAGACTCACGGCTGTCGCCGGAGCCTGGTACCCCGCTCTCTGCATCTACCCCCTCCAAGTCTTACGTCCAACCTGACAGGTCGGGGGTGGGGTCAGAGAATGTGGTGGAGGATGCCCCGGCGGACATTTCATCACCTGATATTCATGCTTTCTCTCCCAGGTCACGTGTGTCAGCCTCAGATTTAGAAGTATCTTACGGTAACTATAAACTGTTAGGGTGCTCGGGTGAGGACTCCCAATTGGGGAGTATTCCAGGCTTGCAAGCGAGTAACAGCCACAGCCAAGGTGTATGGCGATACTCACAGCCATGGCAGGACGGCACACATCCTTTGGTAATGCAAGTAGTGGCTGACGTCCACCGGGATGCCGATGTCTCATCTTCTATCCCAGATCTAACATGGCGGCATGTGGAGGTCCCGGCTTCGGCGGGATCTTCCCATAAGAGGCCAGACTTAAGGGATGAAGAACAGCATTCTCTGGTCTCAGAGATGGAAGTTGAAGAGTCAGGTCACCACCTGGAAGACTCTCAGGGTACTGTCGATTCTCCACGGAGTTCGTCATCTGCTAGGTATGTAACTACAGAAGAGATTGATGGGTTACTATTGAATGCACTTAATAAGTTCTTTGGCCCTACACCGGAAACTCCTACAGTTGGTACGGAAGCTCCCGCGACGTCAACGAATGTGCGACCTCTGGCTACATCCATTGCTTTAGCTAAAATACCTAACCCTCCTCTTGTGTCAGATTCAATTTCCACTGTGCCAGGCACAGCAGCTCTCACTACTTCCAATGTGCGGGTCATATCAGACATAACTCCCCCCTCTTTAGACAAGGCACCAGTCAGAAAAGGAGCTATGCCTCTTTTATACGGGCCTGATGAGTCATGGGTAGCAATGTTACCAACTAAGCCAGAGGCAGCACAAGCTACTATTTCGGGGGAGCTCCCTGTACCACATGAGTGGGTAATCCAAGGCAATAAGTCTAGAAAACTCAGAGCATTGGATATTCAAGGCAATGTTTTAGGTGTTCATGTTAAGGCCATTCCCAGTTATTATAACCATGACTTTTTTGTGTATGCATCAACACCAGCCCTGCCCCAGGCCTCAGCTTCAAAGCTTTTTTCTGACTGGACTAAGAATGATGGCTTTAACGACGTCAAGGCACTTTCTGCTTTGACGCCGGAATTGGATATGTTTCCGATCACAGACTCAGCCTCTAATCCAGTCTTGCAGGTGGGGCAGTTGGGCACGGGACCTTGGGTGGACTGGGAAACAGAGGCTCAAAATTTTGCCACTACTTTCACTACAAAGTCTTCTCACCAAATCCCTCAAGAGCACCATTCTTGGTTCTCTCTTCCGGTTTTTAGTGCCGGAGGAGTCCCCTCTGCTTTGTTTGATTTCTTGGCTGCCCCTAAAATCAATTTGTGCGAATTAAAAGATCCATTTAGCACGCCTTCCCCAACTCACCTAGACCGCGAGTTTAGGTTAAGAAGTAAAGCGTTTAGACTGTTTTCACAATATATTGTTACTCAGCAAGTAACAAAGTCTCTGTTACGCACTTCTCAGGCAATCGAAACTGCGGAAGTCAGGAAGGCCATTGAACTTTCCCGGCGCTTGCTTCTCCAAACTTCCTTTCAGTCTTTAGGAGATATTCGGACGGCCTTATTAGAGGCGGTTCGAGCAAGGCAAGATCTGAGGATATTCTTAGTAAAGAAACTTCCTGACCGTATTGCAAGCCAAGTAATTCTGTCCCCAGTGCTAACCCCTTCTTTGATTTCTCCAGCAGTTTGGAAGACTGTTTTCAATATGGCACAAGCATTCAAACAAAGTCCCTCTCACCCTAAGAAGCCTACCTTTACTTTCCCTAAACCCAAACCAGTTTCGAAAGTTCAAGCTAGTGGGTCGAAGCCGTTTCATCAGCCTAAGTCCTCTTCCACCCAGGGTCAGGCTCACGTCAGGTACAAACAGGGTAAATTCTCAGGTAAAGGCCACAGGTTTCACCAACGACCAGGTCAGGGCCCGCCTCCAGCCAAACCCAGCCAGTCATCTAAGAGTACACCACCACCAGCAAAAAACTAAGGTCTCTCTCACTCCAGTCAAAGGCGTGTTGGAACCGAGAGTAGTCCGGCCGGCGAACCCCAGTCTGCTAACTGGGTCATTCCGGGCGTGTCATCGGGCATGGCCATTAACATCATGGGCGAGGACTGTGGTCCGCAAAGGCATCACTTGGCAGTGGCTCCGGCGACCTCGCTTACGTCAGCCGACAAAGGCCACTCATGTTTCTTTAGAGGTGGAGTCACTAGTTCAGGAGATGATAACCAAGAATGTCATTATCCCAGTCCCCCCGACTTACCCGGTGTTTACATCCAAACTCTTTCTAGTACCAAAAAAGGGCAGTATTCAGATGAGGCCGGTCGTAGACCTGTCTTATCTGAATCTCCACATTCACAACGTGTCCTTCAGGATGCTGACAGTGAATCAAATCAGGCTAACACTTCCGCCGGGAGGGTGGATGTGTTCATTAGACCTGACAGACGCGTATTGGCACGTCCCGGTCAACAAGAGATTTAAAAAATTTCTGGCTTTAAGAATAATGCATCAGACTTCTGTCTTTCAAAGGATGCCGTTTGGATTGAACCTAGCGCCACGCATTTTCACAAAATTAGTCCGGCAACCCTGATGCCCATTTTAGAACAAGGGATCAGGATCTTGTGGTATCTGGACGGCTGGCTGGTGGTGGCAGAGACAGAAGAGTTATGCAACGCTCATGTCAACATTACGTTAAACCATGTCAAATCTCTAGGATTCAAGGTCAACTTGGTAAAGTCGAACCTTGTTCCCTCACGAGTAATTCAGTGGATAGGGCTGGTCTGGGACACAGCGTCTCTCACTCTGAGTCAGAGTGTGGACAATCGAAACAGGTTTCGCAAATTTTTTTTTATGTTTCTCCACAGTCTGACTACGACACGGAGACTCTGGGAATCTCTAGTCGGTTCTCTCAACTGGGTTCAACTAACTGTGAAGTTGGGCCGGTTGAAAGTCAAACGTTTAATCTTGGGAGGGCAACAAATATTTCCCACTATTACCGGCGGGAAAATTATGGCCTATCCCAACATTAATACACAGCTTACTAGCGGTCTGGGCGAAGAGGGAAATGTTGCACTCAGTCATGTCATGGACCTCTCCTCCGCCGACGGTATGGGTGGACACGGATGCGTCAGGGACGATAGGATGGGGCTTTCAGTCAAACCTCGGGCATCAGGGTCAAGGGCTTTGGTCCCCTTCAGAAACCTCTCACATAAATGTAAAAGAGTTACTAGTCCCCTTGTATTTCCTTCAGGTCCACGGCTCTACTTTATGGGAAAGTCGGTGGCCTTCAGGATGGACAATCTCAATGCAGTTCACTGCATTCAGAAACAAGGGTCAACGAGGTCTCGGAAGTTGCTAGACGTGTCAGAAAAGATTTTTGTGCTAGCCAACAAGCTGAACATTTATCTTCATGCATCATATCTCCCAGGCGTAGCAAACGTCTGGGCAGACGCGCTGTCTCAGAGACAGAGCACAACAGTAGAGTGGGCACTCAAGCAAAACATTTTCGATCAAATGATTGCAGAGCCTTACCGTCACAAGTAGATCTGTTTGCGTCAGAAGAGAATCACAAACTCCCTCGGTACCTCACACGCCGGACATTAACGCCGGCGGGGGGGCCCGACGCATTAGTGACGGATTGGAACAGGTGGAGTTCCATCTATCTGTTTCCGCCACCAGACGCTTCTCTAATGTGCCACGTAGTCAACAAACACCAGGATTATCGAGGCGTAGTCTCGTTAATCGCGCCCCTGTGGCCGGCGCAGTTGTGGTACCAGCAATTGAGAATGTGGTGCCCGAACCCGGTGTCGCTCCCGGTCGGGTATTTCCACTTAGACACGATTGGCAACCTAAAGACCTCGCTGACTTTTGCATTGTGGACATTCAGGAGGCCAAGTGGCTAATGCCGTATGGTAGAAACGTGACAGATTTCCGTCTGTGTACTCATACCTCATGCTTCCCAGTACCCTGGAAAGAAGCAAACATCCATCCAGTTCCTAAAAAAGGTGCCTCTTCAGATCCATCAAACTACAGACCAATAGCTATAACTTCCACTCTTGGTAAAGTCTTTGAAATTATATTAAATAATCACATAATTAAGCATCTTGAGAATAATAAATTAATCAGTGATAGGCAATATGGTTTTAGACGATGTCGATCAACTGCAGACATGCTTTGCCTTCTTACGCATCAAATCAACCAAGCTACAGACCAACATGGTGAAACATATACAATAGCACTGGATATATCAAAGGCATTTGATAGAGTCTGGCATCAATCCTTATTGTCGAAGATGTCACACTACGGCCTTGCATCATTAGTTCCACTAATTTCTTCTTATCTTCATAACAGAAAAATATGTAATGGTAGATGGCCTTTATTCTCATTTCACTCAATAAATGCTGGTGTTCCCCAGGGATCAGTTTTGGCCCCAATTCTGTTCCTCATTCATATCAATGATCTCATATCTACCACTCATAATCCAATACATTCCTACGCAGATGACTCAACACTCCACAGTTCCTTCACATTTACCAATTCTTTCACCCAACCCAATCTTATAAATTCAAAAATAAACACTGCAATTTCTCTGAACCAGGACCTTTCTAGAATTAATGGATGGGGACAAAAGAATCTAGTTTCCTTTAATGCACAGAAAACCAAGTACATTCAATTTTCTAACCGACAGAATCTCACTGACTCCCATATATTTTTTAATGATGTAAATATTCCCACTTCCCCTAGTATTGACATTCTCGGTGTAACATTAACTACTAACTTGAGCTGGACAAATTATGTTAGAAGCATTGCTAAGAATGCCTCTAAAAAACTGGGACTCCTGTACAGAGTTCGAGAATTCTTCACTGACGAGCAGTTGGCCGTGATATATAAAAGTCATGTGCGTTCTCAGATGGATTACTGTTCACCTCTGTGGGGTGGAAGTGGAGTGGTTGCATTGAGGCAGTTGGACAAAATTCAAAATAAAGCTATTAGATTAATCAATAACCCTGCAATCACACAGGACCTTCCTACATTATCCATACGAAGAAACGTTGCATCCCTTGCATTATTCTACAGATATTTTCACAGCAATTGTTCCGAGGAACTTGCTTCAATTGTGCCGCCTCTCCACATCTTTCCCGTAGAACTAGGGCAGCTGAGAGCGCCCATGAATTTACACTTTCTCCTCCACAATGCAGAACTTCTGCTTATCAGAATTCATTTATCCCCAGAGCTACTACTCTTTGGAATTCACTTCCCTCGAATTGCTTTCCACAAACTTACAATCTACAAATGTTTAAATCCAGTTGTTACAAACATTTTATAAATGGAGGATGCCTTTAGGCACATGGACCTTTTTGTTTTATCTGTGTTTTTCCTTCCTCCGTTCATTGTCTCTTAAAAAAAAAAAAAAAATTATGAACCAGTACACACAATCTACCAAAAGGTAATATCAATCTCATTGGCAGTCCTTTACTTCTTGGATAGTTAGAACAGAACAGACAGTACCTTCGGTGGCGTTAGTTTTTCATTATTTAAACTATTTGTTTGAACAGAAACTTTTTTTCCCTTGCCCCTCAACTTTCCCTTCATAATTGCTGAGGGGCACAGGGCCTTGGGTGGGGCTTTGGTTTCCCGGGCGTTTCCGCACCTTCCTCAGCTCCCTGCCTTGGAGTGGCTTCGGTCACCCAGGCTTTGTTAGTGGTAAGCAGGGAGGATTTTGTGGGGGCGCTCGTTTATGGCCTTGGCCTTGCTCGAGACCTTGGGGCTGTTCGGCCAGACAGCCTGGGGAACAACAACAACAGAAACGTCTATCTGTAGTGACTCTCAAAAATCACTTAACAGCTATCAGGGTGCCATTCTTTGACCTTACAGGTCTAACCATACCACAGGCGGAGGAAACAGGTTTCATGAAAGCATGCTTCAAACTCCGCCCACCTCCCCGTCAGCTCATGCCTACCTGGTCTCTTGACAAGGCGTTATCTTTGCTTTATTCCCGTCTGTATCAGAATACGGCAGATTTTGAATTACTATTAAAAAAGGCTGCGTTCCTTATGGCTCTGGCAACAGGTAGCAGGGTGTCTGAGCTGGCGGCGATGAGCAACACCCCTAATTGCATAAGGTTTGGTAGACTCAATGATTGCATTCATATTGCACCTTCCCCAGGGTTCATCGCCAAGAATGAACATAGTGACCATGTTTTCTCAGAGTTCACGGTGCCGGCGTTGAAACGGGGTAAAGTGCACCATAATTTGTGTCCTGTACAGGCTTTAACCAAATATATGAGAGTGGCACCTCTTAACCTACAAGGTGCTTTATGGGTATCGAGTACAGGTAAAAGGTTAATGAAACGAAGAATGGCTTCTCTGCTAGTCGAAGTCATTAAAGAGAGTAATCCCGGCGTAGTGGGTAGGGCCCACGATTTACGCAAATGGGCAGCATCTTTACGTTTTCTAAAAAAAAAATCTGTTGAAGACATAGCTACTACTCAACTATGGGCTTCAAATCATACGTTTTTAACTCTATACCTGTCGGTCGCACTAGACAAACCATCAATGCCGTGTATAGCGTTACGGCAAAGGGTCTAGAGGGGTCTCTAAGTCACTTATTGTTTAAGTTAAGGAAGAGGGGGCGGGGGTGCAGTCAGTGTAACATAAGACACCCTAGACCCCGCCGGAGGATATGTACAGAGTATACGAGCTGTGATACAATGTATAAGTGTGTGAGTAAAATTTCTCTGTAGTAATGCCTACGGGAAATGTGGTTGAAGTACAATGGATGTCGTACAACAATGGTTTCTTTCAGCCATGAGAGCTGTGATACAATGTGTAAGTGTTGTGATTAAAATTTCTCTGTAGTAATGCCTACGGAAAATGTTGTTAAAGTACAATGGTTGTAGTACAACAACGGTTTCTTTCAGTGGGGTACACTGTCGGAGCAATTTAATTTTAAGAGTTCTCGGTAGTTGCAACTCCGAGTAACGTTTTACTAAGTACATCTGCGATAGTACGAGAATTTATTCTATTTTTTGTGTCTAATTTTAATGAATATACACATTAGAATAATGGGGTTTATATGTGCACATGTAAACATAAAGTTTTATTTTTCACCACTTAAGTTAAGTGGGGTGCCTTTCACTTTCAGATCTGGGAACAGATTCTCATAGTTACCCTTTTTTCCTCAAGCAGGCTTCTTTGAAGCACGCCCCTGCTTGTACCCCTTTTTTATATGTTGTATAAAGTTTATACATAAATATATATTTGTTTACTAAGTAAGAATACTATGTGGTTGTTTGATTATTTCTTACAGTTTCTTACAGTAGATCCTCTGGAAAAAGGCAAACTATGCCTGTGTATCCAGCTCAGTACCAGTACTTGCACTGCTGCGGTCGTTCACGGTGTTGTTGTTGTTGTTGTTGTTGTTCCCTAAGCTGCCTGGCCGAACAGCCCCGAGTCCCTGAGAAAGGCCATGGCCACGATCGGGCTTTCCCACAGAGCTCTCATTGAGTGTAGATTGTGTTGTTGGCGTAAGTGGTTGTGTGAAATGCAGTCTTCTATGATGTGTTTAATGGTATGGGGTGCTGTGTTACATCCCGGGCAGGCGTCGACAACGGAGTCATCCAGTCTCTTCTGATAGCTCAGGAGAGCTGGATGGTGTCCGCATCTCAGCCTGGCCAGGTGGACTCTGTCCTCGCGAGGAAGGGAGGATTCGGAAGGATGGATTTCGGGAGGTCGTGCATGCAGCTGTGTGTTGTCTGTGAGTGAGTGGATGGATCGGTGAGAGATATAAGTATGGATGTGCTTCTGGATGTTGGTTCGGGGTGGGCAGGGAGGGAGAGAGGACAATAATTGTGTGTGATACCGTGTGCTGGGTGTTGTTTTGATATTTCTTGGTGTCTGTGGGTGTGTTGCCATGTAGTTTAGTGGGTGGTCTTGGTTCGTGGAGGCTGCTGCCAGGAATTGAGTGCCTCTCATGTCCAGATGGTCTTTGACTTTGAGGATTTTGGTTTCTTGATGTAGGTGATCTGTGGGTGCAGTAGCTGTGCAGCCTGTAATGATCTTCAGGGCTTTGTTTTGAATAGTCTGTAAGGTCTTATGATGTGTTTCAGCTAGGTTAGAAGCCCAGGCTGGGCTTGCGTATTCCATCACTGATCTTATGTATTGTTTATATACTGTGGTGGTAGTTTCTTTGTTGTGTCCAAATTTTGTGTGAGCAAGTGACCTGAGGGCGTTAAGTCTGGGTGTCAGTTTCTTTTTAATGTTTGTGGTGTGCTGTTTGAATGTCATATGAGTATCATATGTTACTCCTAGGATTTTGGGTGTGTGTGTATGTGTTAGGGGTGTGTTGTTTATGGTGAGTTGAGGGATGTATTCGTGTTCCCCTGTCCAACTTGTGAGCAGGGTTGCGGTGGATTTGGCTGGGGCTAGATTAAGTCTGTTTGTAGTGCACCAGCCATGTAGTGTGTTGAGATAGGGTTGAAGGAGATCTGTTGCTCTTTTTGGGTCATGGTGTGTGCATGTGAGTGTTATGTCATCTGCATAGGAGGCTAAGTTTATTTGGGGCGTATTGGGTGTAGTTATATCGTGCATGTACAGATTGAAGAGTGCGGGCGATAGGACGGATCCTTGTGGGACTCCGTTTGGAAAGTTTCTGATTTTAGAGGACTGACCGGCAAAAGATACGTGTGCACATCTGCCTGCTAGGAAGTTGGCCAGCCACCGTTTGTGTTGTTGTGCATGTTTGTGTTGTAGATTTTGTTTGTTAGGTTGTGGCGGGGGATGGCATCGAAGGCTTTACTAATGTCGAGTGTGGCTAATAGTGATCTGTGTGGTGGTCTAGCTGAATTGATGCCGTCGAAAGCTCTTTGTGTAAGGTCTGTGAGAAGAGTGTTTGTGGAGTGCAGTGGCCTAAAGCCATGTTGTGTTGGAGCTAGGGGTAGGTCAGGTGTAATTAGTTGTAATACTAGGCGTTCCATGACTTTGGAGGGGAGCAAAGGAGTGTGATGGGGCGGTGCGAGGAGGGTAGCGTGGGGTCTTTGTTGGGTTTGGGGAAAGTGATGATGATACCATGCTTCCAAATGTCTGGTATTGTGTTGTGTGAATAGCTGTAGTTTGATATGTTAGTGAGTGCTTGTATGCCTTGTGGTCCCAGGTGTCTGAGGTGTATGTTGCTTATGTTGTCTAGGCCACAGGCGGGTGAGTGCTTGAGATTGTTGATGATATGCTTTGTCTGGTGATTGGTGAAGGGTGTATAGTCAGGGTCTGTGGGGAATTGTCTCTTACGTCGGATGACACGTCGGTCGTCTTTGTGAGGTTTTAGGTGGCTGACATGTGAAAAGTGATTGATGAGAGTGTTTGCTTGTTGTTTACATGAAGGAGTAGAGTCTGTTGTTGTGATTGCAGCATGTGATTGTGTTGTGTTGCTGTTGGAAAGTGTGATGCTGTTTAGTGTTTTGTATAGTTTTTTGGGGTTTGTTTTGTGATCAAGTGTTTGTAGGAAGTTATTCCAATTTAGTTTTTGTTGTTCTTGTATTTTGTTGTTAGTTTGGGTGTTGAGTGCTTGAATTTGTTGTGTGATGTCTTGTGTGTGGGGTGCTGGGGAGTTTTTTCAGTATGTCGCGTTGTCTGATGAGGTTTTGAATTTCTGGTGTGAAGTTGGGGTTGTGTCTTTTTCTGTTACCTCTTGGAATGTGTTTCTTGTCAGCGTTTTGGATAGTTTTATTGAGTATGTGTACAGCATTGTTGATGTTAGTGATGGGTGTACTGTTTAGAGTTGTGAAGTGTTGTTCTGTCTCATTTGTGAATGCTTCCCAGTTAGCTCTTTTATAATTGGTGTATGTGTGTTTGTGGCTAGCTGGGGTGAGTCTGGTTTTGGTGGTGATAATGATCGGGAGGTGGTCAGAGCCTAAGGTTCTGACCACCCTCCAGGATGTTGTGGGGGCGAGTTCTGGGGAGCAAAAGGTGATGTCTGGAGATGATGGGTTATAGAGGGCTTGGTGAGGAATATGGGTATGTTGATGGATGTCGTTAAGGATGATGAGGTTATCGGTTTGGTTTTGTAGTACCAGCCCTCTGTCTGTGTCGGGGTTGTCGACAAACCAGGCCGACGTCTTGGCGTTGAAGTCACCACCCACGGTGTTGGCGGCGGCGGTAGCAGACGCAAATTTTTTACTATTCAGTATTTTTGTTTTATAATCAAACTTCAAATCTTGTCTTCCCCATGCTTTATCAAGATTACTTTCAAACTGCCTTATTGATTCGGAATCGACTACATACTGGGGCAGTGCGTTCCACTCATTTACCACTCTATCACAAAATGAGTTCTTTGCCTTCTCAAGCCTATTTCTTTCTTTGTAAATTTTCTTAGAGTGTCCTCTCGTTCTTGTTCCCTCTCGCATCAAGAAGATACCTTCACACACATCCTCATCGTACTTTCCGGATATCTGCCTTTTCTATTTGCAATGGTTATGATATGATTACGAATGTCCCCCTTCAGTCTTAGACATCAGGCATAATTGTCAATGATGGATAATAATGGATAATAATGGATAATAATAATGGTCAATTGTCACTAATAAATTATAGGTTTGACTCCTGCAAGGAGATAAAGAAAACCTAATATTTAGTAGTGGCCCCGTAATCATTGACGACTGGGGCCCTCCCGACCGTCCCCTTCCCATTCGTTGATGTATTAAGGATTTTGGTATACTTGATATGTCAGTGAAGGTGGATGGATGCGCTAACTAGCGTCTGGTCCAAGAATCCACAGAAGTACATCCACGGAATATGGAAAGCTTATGAATAGTTATTCTTATTTTATTTTTATTTTTTATTTGTTACAAAGTTTTTTCGTAGTGAGAACCCAATCATAAAGACGAACCATGAGTGATTTAGCGTGTGCTTATGATGAAGGTTCCTCTGAGCTCTGCGGCGGTAGTTTCAAACTGCGCGTATGGGCGTTTGAAGAGGTAGCCTTATGTAATAGGCATAATCGTCAATGATTACGGGGCCACTACTAAATATTAGGTTTTCTTTATCTCCTTGCAGGAGTCAAACCTATAATTTGGAAGTTTCCTTTCTCGCCTGCAAGGCGAGTATCCGGTATCAATACACAGAAAGATCGCCGGAAGAAAAAAACAAACTTTGAAGGTACCGACTTATCTGAGAAAGTCAGCCACCCCCAAAAACCCCACCAAATAAGTCAGAACGTCTCCTGACACCCTGTTTTTATGCATAATATCACCACATTAAAGCGAGGTTCACATCTTAGGGCTAATACACAGTATTAATTAAGCAATAAAAAATACCCCTAGCCTACTAAGAATACCCCTACTGAGGCTGGCCACGAGGCTCATGGTGTAGTGACTAGCGTCTTGGACTTCCACCCAGAAGGCCCAGGATCGCGCCCACGCTCGGCGTATTAAAGGTTTTTCACAAGCACTGAGTCGTTACCGTCCCTCATGAGCAAGAGGATGGGGTAGTAGTACAGGACCCCAATGGAAATACACCTAATCGGCCTTATTGGGTTATCCCTAGCTGGCGCATGCGCTAGCTTTAAGAACTATTATTATTATTATTATTATTATTATTATTATTATTATTACAATAATCACACTGAATCTGTTACCCTTACCTCTGAAGACACAGCAGCAGCGAACGTAGAAAACCCCACGACCAAGGGGAAAATGGGAGCAAACACGGACTCTGGAAAGTTCCACACCACTTGTGACAACTCTTGAACCAGAGTGTCTGCTAGAAACAATAGAATGCAACTACCTCATAGAGATGGCCTGAAGCATCGTCCCGCGGATGTAATAGCCTCCTAAATAACTTGGAAATAGCAAAGCTAAGGCGCAGAAACAAGAACAAGAACACATGACGCGCGGGCCTGAAGTGGACCGATATGGCGCCTATACTTTAGTACCCTAATTTAACACTTCCCTGCGGGCATACCAATGGGGCTGCCAGTCCTAGCTAGTCTAAACCTATTCTATAACAACTCAGATATATACAAATGAGCAAAAGACTCACTAGAGTTCAGCAAACGAAGAATAAAGCGGAGCACTAGCGAGGCACTTGCACACAGTATGCGCGCAGATGAAGGAAGAAGGAATGGCATCGCTGGGTTCAGCGTCTCGGGTAGAATCCACAAAAGACATCCCGTGAGTTGAAAAGCCTTAATACAGTGGAACCTCGGGTAACACGGTTTTTCACAAAGCGGTTTTGCTCTAACACAGGTACCTCAAATGTGATGAGTCACCTGTAACACAGTATTTTCCTTGCTCTAACACTGTTTGCCTTGGCTCGGGGAACGTCCCTGACTTAGCTTCCCTTCCCACCCATGCTTAGGCGGACAAAACCGATCGGTCCAAGTGTATTTTCTGTGCCAGCCCACCCCTCTAGACCACCCTTACCTACCTTTTTGTTGCCCTTTTGCTATCATATGTTATGCATGTGGCATGTGAAGTATGGTTGAGTCTTGCTTGGTCGGTATTTTGAGTGATTTGTGGTAGGTTTTAGGGCGGAGAATGCTAAAAAAGGGGACTTTGGGCAAGTTGCTAGAACGAAATGGCTTAATTCCTATATAACCTATGCTTTACGTAACACGGTTTTGCGTAACACGGTGTCATGGCAAGACAAATTACCAGTGTTACCCGAGGGCTGGATATGGTATGGGAGGGAGAAGAAGAGAAGTAGTGGAGGAGGAGGTGGGGATCAGGAGGTCAGAAGTGTGGGAAGCCATGAACAGAGTGAAGTTGGGGAAAGCACCAGGAACAGATGGAGTGTGTGGGGAAATGTTGAGGTATGGTGGTGAGATAGTGATAGAATGGGTATGGAAAATGTGCAAACTAGCATGGGAGAAGGCGAGTGCACCCGATGACTGGAAGACTGGCATAATAGTCCCCCTATATAAGGGCAAAGGGGAAAGAGGAGTGTGTGGTAACCACCGAGGAATATGTCTTCTAAGCGTAGTAGGGAAGGTATACAGTAGGGTAGTGATTGAGAGAGTGAGAGTGAGAACGGAGAAATGGATAGGCGACGGGCAGGGAGGTTTTAGGAAGGGAAGAAGATGCTCAGATGTAGATCAGATTTTTACCCTGAATTGTGATGTGGAGAAGTATCTGGAGAAGAAACAAAAGGTGTATGTTGCCTTTATGGACTTGGAGAAGGCCTATGACAGAGTGGATAGAGAAGGTTTGTGGAAAGTACTTAGAATATACGGAGTAGAGGGCAAGTTGCTGAAAGCAGTGAAGAGCATGTATGAGGGTGCAAAGGCGGCAGTACGTGTGGAGAGTGACCAGAGCGAGTTCTTTGACCTGAATGTTGGTTTGAAACAGGGGTGTGTGATGTCCCCGTGGGTGTTTACTGTATATATGGATGGAGTCATGAAAGAAATACTATCAAGAGCAGTGGATGTTGGTGTATCGCTGAAAAGGGAGGGAATTGAGTGGAAGCTACCTATACTGCTGTTTACGGATGATACAGTTCTGATGAGTGATAATGAATGGGAGTTGCAGGGTCTGGTAAATGAGTTTGGAACAGTGTGCGAAAACGGAATTTGAAGGTAAATGAGGGGAAGAGCAAGGTTATGGTCTTCGAAAGGGGTGAAGTCACAGAGTGTGAGGTGAAGCTGAACAGTCAGGCTATGGAGATCGTCAACTCTTTTAAGTATCTGGGCAGTGTATTGAGTAAAGATGGGAATATGGATGAAGAAGTGCGGGAGAGGGTACATCAGGGGAAGAGGGTTGTAGGAACGCTAAAAGCAGTAACAAGATATAGGGTGGTCAGTATGGAAGTGAAGAAGTCCTTGCATGACAGTGTGGTAATCCCGACACTGACTTACGGAAGCGAAGCATGGACGTTGGTTGAGAGACTCGGACCAAGAGTGAGAGCAGTGGAAATGAATTACTTAAGGAGTGTGTGCGGAGTTACATGGAGGGATAGACAGATTAATGAGGAAGTAAGAAGGAGGTGTGGTGTGGAGGTAGATGTGCTGGAAAGTGTGAAAAGGAACAACTTGAGATGGTTCGTCCATATGGAACGTATGGAAAGTGAGAGAATGACTAAGAGGGTGTACGAGAGCGAGGTGGAGGGACAGAGAGGGAGAGGTAGACCGAATGAGAGGTGGAAGGATGGAGTGAGGAAGTACATGAACGAAGGCGGTGCTGGTTGGGGGGGGGGGCGTCGACTGACTGGGGACAGAGGTGCATGGGGGCTGTTCGTTCGTGGCCACCCCTTCGGGGATCACGGCGTCAGGCAATAGATAGATAGATAGATGCCTCTAGTAACTCTTTGTGCTACACCCACTTGCTCTCTTATTTCGGTCTTTGCACATAAGTTGTGCGTTAAGTGTGTTAAATGCCTTGATAGGTCTCGGGGCCTTCGGGTATCTAAGAGGTGTCCTATTTACTCGGACCTCCGTAATTAATTGTTTAACAAGAAAGACCAGTCATGCCTAGTGGCACTAAAAGAGATTAAGAACATTTTTAATGCTTATTCTACAGACATTGCCCATAATGCATTACATTATGATGATGAGGCTCTGTGGGACCATCTTGTTATAAAGTCACCAGTGCTCAAATCTCCTCCTTCTAAGTCAATTTCCAAAACTAAAGCTAAGCCCAAAATTCTTTCGAAAGAGTTAGTGAGTAGCAGTGACAGTGACTCTAGTGAGGCAAGCCCCCCTAGCCGCCATAAGAGGGCGCGTTCTACTTCGCCACGGGACCAGTCCAGGTCCCGGTCGAGGTCGCCCCTCAAGCGGTCTTCTCAGTCTTCAGCAGAGACTTCAAGGTCTAGCAAGAGACGTAAGGATGAGGCGGCGACGTCAAGTCGTAGTAAATCTGATGAAAAGGGTCATAAACGGTCCCGTAAGGAGGAGACGCAGTCGCGGGACCACCGCCCTCCGCCTCTACCTCTACAAGGCCTAACATCCAATCTGGCAGTTCCGAGGTAGGGACGGAGGGAGCTGAGTCAACTCCCAGGGATGGGTCTGGTGAGGGTTACTTTGCACCAAAGGACGTAAATTTTGCAATACCAAAATTGAACTTAAACTTACCACTGAGCAGGCCTCCTATAGTATCTCAGAGAGTGTTGGCTGAACAATACCGTGGGTACACGGCAAGTGAGCCCCAAGACTATGAAGGTTCCCAGTTAAGTCAGTTTATCCCAGATTCCCAAACTAATGTTGAACAAGGGCGTAGTGTGTGGAGGCACTCTGAACCCTTGAGTGTAGAACCCAGTAATCAGTATCAGGAGGATAACATGGAAAGTGCTAATGTGGACAATCTCCCTTCATCTGTCCCTGATCTAGTGTGGCCAGAAAATTATCAGTTGATGTCTGAGCGCTGGCAACAACCGGAAGTAATGGAGGTGACGGAAGAGCCGGAAGACTTAGAACTGTCCTCAGCTCAGCCGGAACTTATTGAGGAAGCAGGGCCGGATTTAGATCTGTGGAGGTCCTGGGCAGGCTCTGCAACATTTTACAAAGGTTGGGGTGCCGAGCGAAGCGAGGATGAGCAGCTGGGGGGCGGCTGTTTAAGAGTATTTTGAAGCAATAAGCATAGCTAAATTGAGAAAGTTAATTACCGGTAGTTTTAGCAATGCATACAATAGAGAAGAGATTGATTATCATTATCATATTTATAAACAAAGTAAGCAATAGCTACAATGTTCAACACCAGTCTGAATATCTATGATACATATCTACAATTGTCATGTCTCTGCAAATACAACATATCAATTATACAGTACCAATACCTATAACCCTCGGAATCCGAGAGGCTTCATATGAGGCAAAATGCGCTCCTAAAAATCGCCGCTATAATCATCAGAACTCGGCAACCACGCGTTGTAGCGACGTCATCTCTACGGCATTCTACAGACAACAAAAAGTTCTACAATTTGCAAAACCATTGACTGCTCTAGGTGGTCTCAATCAGTAGCTACTGAATTATGAAGTTTGAATATACCAAAATTCATATGAGCCCCCCCCCCCCTCATTGAAGTCAGTTTATCTGAGGATGTCATATTCGATGCTCATCAAGGCCAGGTGGCTAAGCCTGTCATGACATATTGTAGTACGAAGTCTGTTTTTTATAAATTTCATTTTACTGAAAGAACGTTCGCCAGAACAATTTGTGACCATGAACACCAAGTAGCCTACATCTGCAGCATTATTTCAACATTTGGAAATGTATCTACAACTTTCTTGGACATCAACAGCTTGTAAAGGAAATGTGCCCTCCCTTTCTCAACATCTTCATCTTTGAGAAATTGAGTACAGAAAGCTGGAAACTGCACTAGCTCAACTCAGTGTTTGATCCAGATCATTCTTATACTCTGCAACCAATTTCGCTGCAGCTGCTTCAATTTCAGCACAATTCAGTGATCCCAGTTTATCCAAGAATCCAAAAAGTGAACAGATTTGTTCATAGGTCTTCAATTGTTGATCCAGTTAACTCAGGAACTGATCAATTGCTGGAAGGAAATTCTGAATGCAAAATGCTTCTAACTGTGAGAGGGATGCTTCTTCAGATCGTCCATAATCCAATGTATCGAGTCATACATTACGTTGGCGCTTGCGTGTCTGTGAATAATCCTCGGTTCCGGACAATTCCTTCCCCTTCTCCTCATAAACATGAAAGCAATCTCGTTTTTCACGTACAAAACATTCCAAGGACTTCAACATTGCGACTGCTGTGTTCAAATCAAGTTTAGGATCTTGCAATGCGTGGCTTGTGTCATCAACTCTGCTAAGAATATCATGCCAAAAAACAGCATAAATGGCTGTCTCAAGCTTGCCCATCCTTTCAAGGAGACCGCTGGCTTCACAACAAGTTTTGCTCATCTCATTTTCATCTCTAGCTATTTTAGCAAGGGCTTGATGGATTGGAACATATCCTTGGACAACTGCTTTCAAAATTCACTGCAACTGCTCGACAGGACCATTTTGTTGTAGAAATCCTCTTTGGTATAAACACTGAGCCAGATTCTAAATTTTTCAGTAAATCGCTGAAAATGGCATAACGACGTGTAGAAGCTGTGAATAACATAGAGTAGGGGTGGCATTGTGTTGCAAGACAGGTGTAACATGCTCTACGAAAGGGGGGTGGTATACACTGAGAGAGCTCTGAGGAACACTGATTATTGTAGTAGCGGTAGAATAGTAAGAGAGATGCAGCATTGCGGCAAAGAGAGAGAGAGACTGGAAAGAATTGGTGAGTGGGCATGAGTTAATGAGACCGAAGGCTTTCTTTTCTACTTTGTCTAGAAGTGCTGTGTGAGAGGATCCTCCCAACACGTGTGAACAATACTCAATACATGGAAGCACTGTGCCCTTGTACAGAGCAAGAAGCTGTGCATGGGTAAAGAATCCCCGGAGGCGGTTGAGCACATCCAGCTTCTGGGAAGCGGTTTTAGCAAGAGTGGTGATATGATCTTTCCAAGAGAGATCAGAAGAAACGTATAGGAGTAAACCCCATACATTCAGAAATTTGAGCTCACTGCCTAGAAAATTTGGTTAACATGAAACTTAATGACGGGAGTTACTTTCTAATTTAATTTTTGTATTAGTGTTTTTCTTGTATATATGAATTATATGCAACTTTGACCTAAACCACTGGCTACAGCCTACAGTCAATGCCTACCTAAAAATTATATCAAATAACACTAGTTAGGCACTTAGGCAGCGGCTGTTGGATTCCGATTAAGGCATCAAGGCGATCAAGCAACACTAGCTAGGCAGTTGAATATAAGATAAATGAGCAGTAGAGACGAACGCAAAATACACAAGCATGATATCAGGACAAACTTGGCTAGCTAGCCAGTGTCACTGCCAATGTTGTGCCTCCCTCCACTAAACCTCATTGTTGGTGTACTTCCCTAATGCTTGTGAATATTCCATGTTATATAAATTGATCATGGAATTAATAGAAACGGTTACTAAAGTGATAAATTTACGCAAATTTCATAAAAAGGAACTCCCAACTACTTCTTCTTCTTCTTCTTCTTCTATTTTGGGTGTGCAGTGTACACGGAGTATCTCTCTCCCGATAGTTGCACAAGCGTTATTGGCGTAGAAAGGTTAATTGATTAGTTAGTTAGCTATTTGGGTTACTTGAAGTATATTACAGTACAGTACTGTACACATGGTATCAGTCTGAAAAAAGAAAGTATTGTTGAAGATTTTTTTTAGTTTTTGTGTTTGTCAACAAGTTGTTTGGGATTTTAGTCAAGATGAGTTTGTTGTCAGTGATTTAGGGTTAGTAATGTTAGTTTGTTTAAAGTTAGATGTTAGTCAATACCGGTAGTTAGTCATAGTGGTCTTGGGCACTTTGTAGGTCATGGTTAAGTCTGAAATTGATGGTACTGTATTTGTCAGTTCGAGTCATGTACTGTACAGTACAGTACATTCTGCGATTTATATGTCTGTTAGTCTGTTTGTTACTCTTAGGTAGGTTCTTAGTGCACTGGCAATTGATTGCTTGTTGTCTGGAGGAAGGTCACCTCCACCTAAAATGTGCTCTAGAGTGAACAGACAGCCTCGTTGGCTGATTGTCTCTCTAAGGGTCGTGCGGGCGCTAAAGTGTCGGTGGCAGTGGAGTACGGCATTCGATGTTGGAGAATATAATTTGTATTTATTTTTTCTCAATGTTATTATTCCCTACCATTCAAAAGTAAACAACAAATACATATAATTGTGAATTTTCAGCAACACAGTATTAATAGTGTAGCAAATATTATAAAATATGTGCTTCATAGAAAACGAGGTGCTCATGAATTTCAAGGATAAACTATTTAATATTACGTTCTCATACTGAACGAATGGAATTTATAAAAATTCTTTCAAAATCTTTGCTCCTCTTTTTAAAAAAGTATTGAGTATATAAATAAACAAAGCAGTAATAACTAAATAAGATAACATTTGTAATAATTATGTGAACGCCCCCAGTTTGGCAGTTTGGCCCAGCTTGTGGAGGCCCCCTGAGTGTGGAGGCCCCTGGGCAGCTGCCCACTTTGCCCACTCCTAAATCCGGCCCTGTGAGGAAGGGTCAGAAGTAGGGTCTGAGTCACCAAAAGGTTCACAAAGCAAATGTATTACTACAGATGATTTAGATTACATTTTACACAGGGAAATGAAGCAATATAATGTGCCAAAGAAATCTCAGGATACTCCCACAGCTACGCCGGGAGCTCCTCCGATTGGTTCAGTTGTGCGGCCGTTAGAGCCGGCCAGAGTTGTTGTTCCACCCAATGTGTCACTCCCCCCAATTAACGTAGCTCATGCGACTGCCTCGGCGAGTGGCACTACACCTACCCCGGCATTACCTCCTTCCTCATCTGCACGACTTTTTGCGGATTGGACTAAGACTGATGGCGTGAACGATATAAAGTTCCTCAAAACGCTAACACCGGAGTTGGATACAACTCCATTGCTGGACCAGTCAAGTAATCCAGTCCTGCAGGTGGGGCAGGTTGGCCTGGGTCCGTGGGTGAACTGGGAGATTGAGGTGCAGCAATTCGGAGCAACAATAACGTCTAAATCCTCCCATCAAACTCCTCTAGACAACCATATTTGGTTTTCATTACCAATTAATCAAGCCGGAGGGGTTCCGCCTGCAATATTTGAGTTCCTTTCCGCCCCTAAGTTGTCACTGTAGGACCTGCTGGAGCCCTTTTCCACCTCTCCTCCGGCACATCTGGATAGAGACTTTAAGTTGAGAAACAAAGCATACAGACTCTTTTCCCAATATTTACTAAGTCGCCAAATAGCCCAGTCCCTCACGAGAACTATTGATGCTATTACTGATCATGATGTTAAGAAGGCCACAGACTTATCCCACCGGCTTCTTTTGCAAAATTCTATCCAATCTTTGGGGGCCGTAAGGATAGCCTTGTTGGAGGCTGTCCATGCACGTCAGGACCTGAGAGTCTATATGGTGAAAAAGTTACCGGACGACATTGGCCGCCGGGTAACTCTTTCCCCTGTGTTAACGTCATCTTTACTTAGCCCTGAGACTTGGAAGGCTGTATACAATATGGTAGACAGCATGAAGCCGACTACTTCCCAGGCTAGGAAGGAGCATTTCAAGTTTCCAAAACCGTACTCCAAGCCTAAGAGCAGTGGTAAATCCCAGCCCAGTGGGTCTAATCCCTTTCAGGGCCCTATGTCTCCCCCGGCACAGGAAAGTAGTCAGCTCAAGCCTAAACAGGGAAATGGTATAAGAACAAGTCACAACAAAGATCAGGTCAGGGATCGACGTCTACCAAAACCAGTCAGCCGTCTAATCCACCATCAAAAAACTAGTCACAGTACACTCTCTCTCACTCCCGGGGCCTATCGAGGGCGAGTTGGATCCGAGGATAGCACCGGACAGGCCCAGTCAAGTAACTGGGTCATTTCGGGCATGTCACCGGGCCTGGCCCCGGCGAACTTGGGCAAGGACAGTGGTACGCAAGTGCATCACCTGGCGGTGGCTCCGGCGACCTCGTTTACCTCGAACTCTAGAAGTCAATCATGTTTCTTTAGAGGTGGAGTCACTAGTCCAGGAAATGATCACCAAGCGTATCATTGTCCCGGTCAATCCAACTTGCCCTGTTTTCACGTCCAGACTTTTTCTCGTACCAAAGAGGGACAGTACTCAGATGAGACCAGTCGTAGACCTGTCTTGTTTGAATCGACACATTCACAACACATCGTTCAGGATGCTCACTGTGAATCAAATCAGGCTAACACTTCCGTCGCAAGGGTAGATGTGCTCGTTAGACCTGACAGACGCCTATCGGCATGTCCCGGTAAACAAAAGGTTCCAGAAATTCCTCGCCTTGAGGATCAGGCAAAAGACTTATGTCTATCAGAGAATGCCACTCGGGTTGAACTTTGCACCGAGAATATTCACAAAATTAGTCCGGCAGGCCCTCATGCCGATGTTAAATCAGGGAATCAAGGTGTTGTGGTACCTAGACGACTGGCTGTTAGAGGCGGAGTCAGAGAGTCTATGCAACATCCATGTCAATCACATTATAAACCATGTACATTCCCTAGGGTTTAAGGTCATCTTGGCAAAGTCGCATCTTGTTCCAACACGGGTAATTCAGTGGATAGGGCTGGTCTGGGACACAGTAAATCTTACTCTCAGTCAGAGTGTGGACAACCGCAACAGATTTCGAAAGAAATTGTTTTTGTTTCTCCACAGTCTGACTACCACGAGAAAGACATGGGAATCCCTGGTCGGCTCTCTCAATTGGATTCAACTAACTGTAAAGTTGGGCCGATTGAAAGTAAAGAGGTTAATCTTGGATGGAAACAAACATTTCCCGCTATTGCCGGCGGGAAAGTTGTGGAAAATTCCTCCATTAATTCAAGACTTACTGTCGGTCTGGGCGAGGAGAGAAACATTGCACTCAATAATGACGTGGGCTTCTCCCCCACCTACGGTATGGGTAGACACAGATGCTTCAGGGACAATAGGCTGGGGTTATCAGCCGAGCCTAGGCCATCAGGGTCAGGGTCTTTGGTCCAAAACCGAGAATTTTCATATCAACGAGCAAGAGTTTTAGTCCCTTTATTTTTCCTTCAAAACCACAGTTCCTCCTTGCGGGGGAAATCAATAGTGTTTCGAATGGACAATTTGAATGCGGTATCCTGCATTCAAAAGCAAGGGTCAACGAGGTCTCAGAAGTTGTTAGAGTTGGTGCTGTCAGGAAGTTCACAAACTACGGGGTTACCGGAGCTTAGTCTCGATGATCGCGCCTCTATGGCCGGCTCAGGTGTGGTACCACCAATTGAAAATGTGGTGCGAGAACCCGGTGTCACTCCCGATCTCGTACTTCCACTTGGAGACATTTAACAACCTAAAGACCTCGCTGACTTTTGCCTTTTGGACATTCAGAATGCCAAATGGTTAACTCCGTATGGAGAGAGCGTCACTAATAAATTTCTAAACCAGTATACTTTTTCTACCAGGCAACAATATCAATCTCATAGGAAGCCTTTCACAACCTGGATAGTAGAAACGTCGTAAACTGACTCATCAGTAGCTTTGGTTTTCAAGTATTTGGACTATTTGTTTGAACATAAGCGCCTCTCTGTAGTTACACTGAAGAATCATTTGTCTGCTATCAGAACCCACTTTTATGACTTAACAGGGCTATCTATACCGCAGGTGGAGGAGAAAGGGTTTATGAGGGCATGTTTCAAGCTTCGGCCACCACCCCGTCAGCTCATGACTACCTGGTCACCTGACAAAGTGTTCAACATGGCTCAGGCCTTTAAGCACAGTCCCGCCCCATCTAAGAAACCCGCTTTCAATTTTACCAAGCCCAAACCAGTCGCAAAAGCTCAGCCTGGTGGGGCAAAGCCCTTTCATCTGCCTAAGTCCTCTTCCACCCAAAGTCAGGCTCAGTACAGATACAAGCAAGGAAAGTTTTCAGGTAATAATAAAGGACAGAAGTATCAACGACCGGGCCAGGGCCCGTCTCCTGCCAAACCCGGCCAGTCGTCAAAGCATACACCACCACCACCACCAAAAAACTAGGGTCTCTCTCACTCCCAGGGCCAGTCTTACGGCGGGTGGATCAGAGGGTAGTCCCGCCGGCGAACCCTTGTCTGCTAACTGGGTCGTTCCGGGCGTGTCATCGCGCATGGCCATTAAACACATGGGCGAGGATGGTGGCACGCAAAGGCATCACCTGGCAGTGGCTCCGGCGACCTCGTTTACGTCAGCCGGCAAAGGCAAATTTTGTTTCATTAGAGGTGGAGTCACTGATCCAAGAGATGATCGCCAAGAATGTCATCATCCCAGTCCCTCAAAATTACCCAGTATTTACATCCAAACTCTTTCTAGTGCCCAAAAGGGACAGTGTTCAGATGAGGCCGGTCGTAGACCTGTCTTATCTGAACCTCCATATTCACAACGTTTCCTTCCGGATGCTGACAGTGAATCAAATCAGGCTAACACTTCCGCCGGAAGGGTGGATGTGTTCTTTAGACCTGACAGACGCGTATTGACACGTCCCGGTAAACAAAAGGTTTCAACGATTTCTGGCCTTACGCATAATGCATCAGACTTATGTCTTTCAGAGGATGCCGTTCGGGTTGAACCTAGCACCTTGCTTATTCACGAAATTAGTCCGGCAAGCCCTGATGCCCATGTTAGAACAAGGGATCAGGATTTTGTGGTATCTAGACGATTGGCTGGTGGTGGCAGAGACGGAACAGTTATGCATCAATCATGTCAACATT
Organism: Paralithodes platypus; assembly: GCA_032716605.1. Lineage (NCBI taxonomy): Eukaryota > Metazoa > Arthropoda > Malacostraca > Decapoda > Lithodidae > Paralithodes > Paralithodes platypus. The sequence continues at coordinate 55,314,879 of CM064498.1, forward strand.
AAATCATGTAAAATCTCGAGGGTTCAAGGTAAACCCGGTAAAGTCAAACTTTGTTCCCTCACGAGTGGTCCAGTGGATAGGGCTGGTCTGGGACACAGCTGCTCTCACTCTGAGTCAGAGTGTGGACAATCGGAACAGGTTTCGTTTATGTTTCTTCACAGTCTGACTACGACACGGAGAATCTGGGAATCTCTGGTCGGCTCTCTCAACTGGATTCAACTAACTGTAAAGTTGGGCCGGTTGAAAGTCAAACGTTTAATATTGGAGGGCAACAAATTTTTTCCGATTTTGCCGGCGGAAACATTATGGCCCATCCCAAAATTAATACACAGCTTACTAGTGGTCTGGGCGAAGAGGGAAACATTGCACTCGGTCATGTCCTGGACCTCTCCTCCGCCGACGGTATGGGTAGACACGGATGCGTCAGGAACGATAGGTTGGGGCTTTCAGTCAAACCACGGCCATCAGGGTCAAGGGCTTTGGTCCCATTCAGAAACCTCCCACATCAATGTCAAAGAGTTACTAGTCCCCTTGTATTTCCTTCAGGCTCACGGCTCTACTTTACGGGACAAATCGGTGGCCTTCAGGATGGACAATCTGAATGCGGTTCACTGCATTCAGAAACAAGGGTCAACGAGATCTCGGAAGTTGCTAAACGTGTCAGAAAAGATTTTTGTTCTAGCCGACAAGCTGAACATTCATCTTTACGCATCTTATCTCCCAGGCGTAGCAAATGTCTGGGCAGACGCTCTGTCTCGGAGACAGAGCACAACAGTAGAATGGGCGCTCAAGCAAACCATTTTCAACCAAATGATTGAGGAGCCCTACCATCCACAAGTGGATCTGTTTGCATCCGAGGAGACTCACAAACTCCCGCTATACCTCACCCGCCGGACAATAACGCCGGCGGGAGGACCCGACGCACTAGTGACGGACTGGAACAAGTGGAGTTCCGTTTATCTGTTTCCGCCACCAGACGCTTCTCTAATGTGCCACGTAGTAAACAAACTACGGGATTATCGGGGCGTAGTCTCGTTAATCGCGCCCCTGTGGCCGGCGCAGTTGTGGTACCAGCAATTGAAAACGTGGTGCCCGAACCCGGTGTCGCTCCCGGTCGGGTATTTCCACTTAGACACGATTGGCAACCTAGAGACCTCGCTGACTTTTGCATTATGGACATTCAGGAGGCCAAGTGGCTAACACCGTATGGTAGAAACGTGACCAATAAATTCATGAGTCAATACACCCAATCTACAAAGAGACAGTATCAATTGCACTGGCAGTCCTTTACTTCTTGGATACTTAGGACAGAACAAACCGTACCTTCGGTGGCTTTGGTTTTTAATTATTTGAACTATCTGTTCGAGCAGAAACGACTATCTGTAGTAACGTTAAAAAATCACTTAACAGCGATTAGGTTGATATTCTTTGACCTTACAGGTCTGACCATACCACTAGCGGAGGAAACAGGTTTCATGAGAGCATGTTTTAAACTCCGCCCACCTCCCCGTCAGCTCATGCCGACCTGGTCTCTGGACAAAGCGTTGTCTTTACTTCATTCCCGTCTGTACCAAAATACTGCAGATTTTGACTTACTTTTAAAAAGGGCAGTATTCCTTATGGCTTTGGCTACCGGGAACAGGGTATCTGAGCTGGCGGCGATGAGCAACACACCTAATTGCATAAGGTTTGGTAGGCTCAATGAGTGTATTCACATTGCACCTTCCCCAGGGTTCATCGCCAAAAATGAACACAGTGAACACGTGTTTTCAGAGTTCACGGTGCCGGCATTCAAAAGGGGAAAAGTGCACCATAACTTATGTCCAGTGCAAGCTCTAACCAAATATTTGAGAGTAGCACCTCTGAATCAACAGGGTGCTTTATGGGTAGCAAGTACGGGCAAACGCTTAATGAAACGTAAAATAGCTTCTCTCCTAGTAGAAGTCATTAAAGAGAGTAATCCCGGCGTTGTGGGAAAAGCCCACGATTTACGTAAATGGGCGGCCTCTTTGCGTTTCCTTAAGAATTTTTCTGTTGAGGACATAGCGTCCACGCATCTATGGTCCTCTAATCATACGTTTTTGACTCGATACCTTTCAGTAGCTCTAGACAGACCTTCCATGCCATGTATAGCTTTAAGGCAGAGGGTCTATTGTAGGTGGCCTCTAAGTCACTTATTGTTTAGATTAAGAAAAGAGAGGGGGGGGGGGGTGCAGTCAGTGTAACATAGGACACCCTAGACCCCGCCGGAGTATGTGTACGGAGCATACGAGCTGTGATACTGTTTATAGGTGTTGTGATATAAAAATTTCTCTGTAGTATTCATTACAGGAAATTGTGCTAAAGTACAATAGTAGTGAAACAACAATTCTTGTGTCAGTAGTTTTGGCTGTGAAGCAATATAATTTTAAGAAATCTCAGTAGTTGCAACTACGACTTTTATTTTTGATGTAAGTACAGTAGGGTCTCACATAAAACGAGTTTATGGTCGATAAACGAGGGCGTTTTATGTGAATTCGTTTTATGTGAACACAGCATTTTGGTGGCGCAATATCGTCAATGTTCACTGTAAGCGAAAATTTTCGTACAAAGCGAACGATATTTCGTACCGTTTTGTACGATATTTCGGCGTATTATGAAAGCGTACGATATTTTGTACGTTTTGTACGATATTTCGGCGCTCTATATGAAAACTCCTTGTATTTGCCCCACTTTGGCGGCGGACTCGTTTTATGTGATCACATTCGTTCTGATCGAAAATTAAATATTAATATTTTAGGTCGGTCGTTTTAATCGAGACTCGTTTTATGCGAACACGTTTTATGCGGGACCCTACTGTACTTATGCATAAGTACAAGAGTTCGGTACTTCTGCGAAAGTGCAAGAATTCATTTTATGTTTGGGTATATTTTTAGGAATATATCCACTAGTTTAATGGGGTTTATATGTGTACATGTAGACTTATAAGTTTTTATTTTTCACCACTTACTTTAAGTGGGATGCCTTCTTAACTAGCAGATCTGTGTACAGAGTCTCAGAGTTAACCCTTTTTTCAAGCAGGCTTCTTCGAAGCACACTCCTGCTTGTACCCCTTTTTGAATATATATGTTGTATAAAGTTTATGCGCAAAAATATATCTTTTTTACAAAGTAAGAATAATATGTGGTTTGATTATCTGCTTTTGCTAGAGTTATGATATGATTACGAATGTCCCCCTCCAGTCTTAGATATCAGGCATAATCGTCAATGATGGAGGGGCCACTAATAAATTATAGGTTTGACTCCTGCAAGGAGATAAAGAAAACCTAATATTTAGTAGTGGCCCCGTAATCATTGACGACTGGGGCCCTCCCGACCATCCCCTTCCCATTCGTTGATGTATTAAGGATTTTGGTTTCCTTGATATGTCAGTGAAGGAAGTATGACGCTTGAAGTCAGCGTCTGGTCAAATATCCACACAAGTACATCCACGAGTATATGGAAAGCTTATGAATAGTTATTCTTATTTTCTTTTTATTCATTATTTGTTACGAAGTTTTTTCGTAGTGAGAACCCAATTTCATAATGACAGAACCATGAGTGAGGTTGCGTGCGCTCATGATGAAGGCTCCTCAATTTTTTATGCTCTGCGCGGTAGATTCAAACTACGGTAAATGAGCGTTTGAAGAGGAGGCCTTATGTAATAGGCATAATCGTCAATGATTACGGGGCCACTACTAAATATTAGGTTTTCTTTATCTCCTTGCAGGAGTCAAACCTATAGTCTTTGCTTCATTCGCGCAAGTATAATCATGCGCCGGATTTTGACTCACTGTTAAAGAAGGCTGTGTTCCTTATGGCTTTGGCCACAGGTAACAGGGAGTCTGAGCTGGCGGCGATGAGCAACGAACCTAATTGCCTCAGGTTTGGGAGACTCAATGTTAATGTACAAATTGCTCCATCTCCCACTTTTGTTGCGAAGAAAGAACATAGTGAGCATGTTTTTTCTGAGTTTACAGTCCCGGCGCTCAAATGCGGGGACACACACCATGTATTATGCCTGGTTCAGGCTTTAATAAAGTTTCGGAGAGTGTCACGGCCCCAACAGCAGGGATCCTTATGGGTCAATGGTGCAGGTAATCGCGCCACGAGAAGAAAATTGGCTTCTTTACTCGTAGATGTAATTTGTGAAAGTAATCCCGGTGTAGTGGGAAGGGCCCACGACATCAGGAAATGGGAAGGTTCGTTACACTTCTTGCATAATTATTCAATTGATGACATAGCCAACACTAAGTTGTGGGCTTCCAATCATACTTTCATGATGCGATACCTATCTGTGGCTTTGGATAAACCAAAATTTACCTGTGTGGCCTTGCGCCAGCGGGTCTAGTTGGTCTGTGTGCTACTAAATTCAAGAATAATCTTAATGGTGAAAAGGAGAGGGGGGGGGGGGGTGCTGCTGGAGAGCCTAGACTCCTAGACCCTCCGCCGGACTATGTGATAAGTTCACGAGCTGTGATACTTGATGAATCGAGCTGGTTATACAGCTCAAAAAAAAAATTGTAAGATATTTGTAATAGTTGCAACTATAGGATATTAAGTATAAGTTGTACAAAATATAAATATGTACAAATTAATTTTAAGGACAAGAGATATAATCAAATTATTTATTTGTGCCTTTAAATGTTGGACAAAAATAAAGACATTCTTGGAAAATATTTTTTATTGAATCTCAATGTGATATTCTTTAACATATGTACCTGTATGGTTACTTATAAGCACTTTCTTCGAAGCAACTCACTGCTTTTCTTTTTTTCTACAAATATTGTATATACACAATAAACTTAAGATTGTTATATGATTTTTGTTTTCTCTACCTATGGTAATTTGTTAGTAGTTTAGATATTGTCACGAATGTCCCCCTCCAGACTTGAAATATCAGGCATATCGTCAATGATGGAGGGGCCCCTAATAAATTATAGGTTTGAGTCCCGGAGGGAAGAATGAAAACTTAATATTTAGTAGTGGCCCCGAAATCATTGACGATGTAGGGCCCTCCCTTCCATCCCCTTCCCATTCGTTGATGTCTTGAGTTTAATCTTGATATATCATTGAAGGAGGAATGGCGTCGCTTGGTTCAGCATCACGGGTAGAATCCACAAAAGACATCCACGAGTTGGAAAGCCTTAATATAACAATTATTAAGTTAATTTATTTATTTTGATTTTTGACAAAGTTTTTCATAGTGAGTACCCAATCATAAAGACGATTCCATAAGAGAATTAGCGTTGCACTTATGATGTTAGTACTCTTTCCCCTGCGGCGGGTGTTTCAAACAGGCTGACCGCGGGTGTTTGAAAGAGAGCTATTATTTAATAAGAATATCGTCAATGATTTCGGGGCCACTACTAAATTATAGGTTTGATTACCGGAGGGAAGAAAGAAAACCTAATATTTAGTAGGGGCCCCGTAATCATTGACGATATGCCTATTAATATAATAGCCTCCATTCAAGCGCCCGCGGTAGCCAGTTTGAATCTACCGCCGCGGGGAAAAATGGAGTATCCGACATAGGGGTAACGCTTATTCTCTTATGGAATCGTCTTATGATTGGGTACCCGCTACGAAAAAAAAACTTTCGTAAAAAATAAAAAGTAAAACTTTACTTAATAATTGTTATACTACAGATATCCATCGCGTGGATTTCTTGTAAGGACTTCCTTGACGATGCTCCCCAAGCCGCCATACTTTTTTCACTGACATATTAAGATTAACCTCAAGACATCAAGCGAATGGGAAGGGGATGGATGGGAGGGCCCTATATCGTCAATGATTACGGGGCCCCTACTAAATATTAGGTTTTCTTTCTTCCCTCCGGGAATCAAACCTATAATTTATTAGTGGCCCCTCCATCATTGACGATATGCCTGATATCTTAAGACTGGAGGGGGACATTCGTGAAAATATAAAAAACCATTAACAAACTACTTTAGATATAGACAAAGAATCCGTATAACAATTTCTTAAAGCTTTTATTGTTTGCATACAATAAATATAAAAATAGAAAAGGAAAGCAGTGCGTTACTTCGAAGAATATCTGCTTATAGTTGGCCGGGTCTACACTTTGAGATCTGTCCTATTGTTGTCTGGGGACATATCTGTATTCCCATACCAACGGCTTACTGAACTATAATTCTTTGGATTATATTCTGGACTTAACAATATTTGTACTTTTGTACAAATTGTACATTTTGTTTATACTATATTGTTGTAACTATGATAGATATCTTCAAAATTAAAAGTAAAAACTTTTGAGCTGTAGAACCAGCTCGACTTATTGAGTATCACGGCTCATGATCTTATCACAATATCCGGCGGAGGGACTCTAGAGGTCTTTGAGCTTACCGGAACCCCCCCCCCCTCCTTCTTCCTTGTAAGATTTAACTTTACTGTGTAGAAGCACATGGACTAACTAGACCTGTCGCCGCAATGCCACATTGGGCAGTGTTTTGGCTTATCCAGAGCCATAGACATGCCTCGTGTCAAGAAAGAACGGTTGGGAGCTCCCAGCTTAGTGCTAGCTATGCCATTCATAGAAGATTTTTTCCCCAAAATCTGAGAGGAAGAAAACTCCAACTCGTGACTTTGCCCAGTCACCGAGTTGAGGTGAGTAGATGCGTATTTCAACCTCTGGGGTAAGTATCCAAGAGATAGAAATAATTAGGATACCCGATTCCTTGCCGTTGGCTAAGGAACTTAAGATCATGCTAGATCATCGGAAGGTTATGAATTTGTCTCTAATGTACTGTACATGCTTAGAATGATATGCAGGATTCGAAGTTGCATAATAAATCGTAGGCAGTGTCCACCATTCTTTAACTGTCTTCGTGGTGCGATGCATAAGGTGTTGATTTTCGGTGTGAGCATCCTGGATTCGAATCCACGGACTGCCACATGTGTTTGTAAATTTCATTAATCGATTTTAGGAGTATAGTTGGTTGTTGGAAGGAACATAATAATTGATATTGGTTCGGGGGTAATTTATCGAGAGGACTTCCCTAGTGGTTAAGGCCCCATTAATTGCTCTTTCCATTCACATATGCATAGCCTACGTGAGTTGCAGTTGGGATGTGTACATGCTTAGATTGATATGCAGGATTCGAAGTTGCATAATAAATCGTAGGCAGTGTCCACCATTCTTTAGCTGTCTTCGTGGTGCGATGCATAAGGTGTTGATTTTCGGTGTGAGCATCCTGGATTCGAATCCACGGACTGCCACATGTGTTTGTAAATTTCATTAATCGATTTTAGGAGTATAGTTGGTTGTTGGAAGGAACATAATAATTGATATTGGTTCAGGGGTAATTTATCGAGAGAACTTCCCTAGTGGTTAAGGCCCCATTAATTGCTCTTTCCATTCACATATGCATAGCCTACGTGAGTTGCAGTTGGGACATGCTTAGATTGATATGATCGAAGTTGCATAAGATAGCATCGAGTTGCATAATAGAGCAGTGTGCCCCATTCTTTAACTCGTTGCAGGTGTTGATTTTCTGTATTTCGAGGTCCTGGATTACGAATCCATCGGACTGCCGTGTTTGTAAATTTTATAACCATTAAGAGTATATTGTTTCTGGAGGTAAGTAATGATTCATGAATCGGAGTTGTATTGGTATCAGGGATCCATGTGTATATTAGGATTGCATTATTAATTGCTCTTCCATATAGTGTATAGTGGTGAATATGCAGTGATTTCGTGTACATTTAGATTATTTCAGGCGTGTAATGATTAGTACGTATTGGCGGATGAGTTTGACTATCGGGATGCTAAATGCATCGTGACTGTTCGCAGATTAAGGTTGATTCGTAATCGATTTCGAATCCAGGACTGCCCATGTGTTTGTTTTAAATCTGTTAAGTATTTGGTTCGGAACACATAATATTGAGTTTAAGGAATTTTTAGAATTATTGGCCCCATAATCTTTCCTATTTCCTATTTTTGCAGTTGGGATGTGTGTACATGCTTAGATTGATATGCAGGATTCGAAGTTGCATAATAAATCGTAGGCAGTGTCCACCATTCTTTAACTGTCTTCGTGGTGCGATGCATAAGGTGTTGATTTTCGGTGTGAGCATCCTGGATTCGAATCCACGGACTGCCACATGTGTTTGTAAATTTCATTAATCGATTTTAGGAGTATAGTTGGTTGTTGGAAGGAACATAATAATTGATATTGGTTCAGGGGTAATTTATCGAGAGGACTTCCCTAGTGGTTAAGGCCCCATTAATTGCTCTTTCCATTCACATATGCATAGCCTACGTGAGTTGCAGTTGGGATGTGTGTACATGCTTAGATTTATATGCAGGATCGGAAGTTGCATAATAAATGGTAGGCAGTGTCCACCATTCTTTAACTATCTTCGTAGTGCGATGCATAAGGTGTTGTTTTTCGGTGTGAGCATCCTGGTTTCGAATTCACGGACTGCCACATGTGTTTTGAAATTTCATTAAGCGATTTTAGGAGTATAGTTGGTTGTTGGAAGGAACATAATAATTGATATTGGTTCAGGGGTAATTTATCGAGAGGACTTTCCTAGTGGTTAAGGCCCCATTAATTGGCTTTCCAGTCAACATATGCATAGCATACGTTGAGTTTGCAGTTGGGATGTGTGTACATGCTTAGATTGATATGCAGGATTCGAAGGTGCATAATAAATCGTAGGCAGTGTCCACCATTCTTTAACTGTCTACGTGGTGCGCTGCATAAGGGGTTGATTTTCTGTGAGTGCATCCTGGATTCGAAATACACGGGAACGGCCACATGTGTTTGTAAATTTCCTTAATCGATTTCAGGAGTATTGTTGGTTGTTGGAAGGAACATAATAATTGATATTGGTTCATGGGGTAATTTATCGAGAGGACTTCCCTAGTGGTTAAGGCCCCATTAATTGCTCTTTCCATTCACATATGCATAGACTACGTGAGTTGCAGTTGGGATGTGTGTACATGCTTAGATTGATATGCAGGATTCGAAGTTGCATAATAAAGAGTAGGCAGTGTCCAACATTCTTTAACTGTCTTCGGGGGTGCGATGGCATAAGGTGTTGATTTTCGGTGTGAGCATCATAGATTCGTATCCACGTACTGACACATGTGTTTGTAAATTTCATTAATCGATTTTAGGAGTATAGTTGGGTGTTGGAAGGAACATAATAATTGATATTGGTTGGGGGTAATTTATCGAGAGGACTTCCCTAGTGGTTAAGGCCCCATTAATTGCGCGTTCACATTCACATATGCATAGCATACGTGAGTTGCAGTTGGGATGTGTGTAAATGCTTAGAGTGATATGCAGGATTCGAAGTTGCATAATAAATTTTCGTTTAAAGGGGCAGTGTCCACCATTCTTTAACTGTCTTCGTGGTGCGATGCATAAGTTGTTGATTTTCGGTGAGCTAATCCTGAATTCGAGTCCACGGGCTGCCAGATGTGTTTGTGGTAAATTTCATTAATCGATTTTAGGAGTATAGTGGGTTGTTGGAAGGAACATAATAATTGATATTGGTTCAGGGGTAATTTATCGAGAGGACTTCCCTAGTGGTTAAGGCCCCAAGAAATGCGGGGAGGGACTCTTGAGTCCGGCGGACTGCGGGGAGACTCTGTATGAGTGAGTGAGAAAAAAAATCAACTTTTGACATGAAAAAAAAAAAAAAAAAAAAAAAAAGAAAAAAATTGGACATGGGGCCATGCAAAATCTCAGTCCTCTACCTCCCCTCCTTCCCCACTTTCTCCTCCCTTCAGTTATCACCTATCTTTCCCTGTTATTCCCTTATGCATGAGGTATATTTTCGTTGCTACATTAGCGAGTTGCAAGCAGGGATGTGTGTACATCAATAGATGGCAAAGCGAGTGCAAGAGAGAGAGATCGGACGACTGTGTCTCAGTGGCCTTGCGGGGAAATTGCGAAAGCAGAGTGCCTCACTTACATTAACAACTCGCGGGCTATATCTCCGATTTTGACCATCCAAAACGCTGTTTGTCACTCGTTTATTGTTGTTTCAGGTTAATACCTTATTCGAATCAACCATAATAGGCGGCATATGTTTGTATAAGTTCATTAATGCTAGTATGGCACAATGAATTATTTGAGTGGGAGGAACACCTCAATAGTCAGCATAGGTTCAGGGACGTTTCCAATTACCACCATGCGCACTTCCCTAGAGGTTAAGGCCCCATTAATTGCTCTTTCCATTCACATATGCATAGCCTACGTGAGTTGCAGTTGGGATGTGTGTACATGCTTAGATTGATATGCAGGATTCAAAGTTGCATAATAAATCGTAGGCAGTGTCCACCATTCTTTAACTGTCTTCGTGGTGCGATGCATAAGGTGTTGATTTTCGGTGTGAGCATCCTGGATTCGAATCCACGGACTGCCACATGTGTTTGTAAATTTCATTAATCGATTTTAGGAGTATAGTTGGTTGTTGGAAGGAACATAATAATAGAGGACACATCATCTTCCTGGACTGTCCATTCAGTCCTGAAAAATCAGCAAAGAAAAATTTGTTTTCGTTGTTGCTTTAATTTTCTCGTTTTTGTGCTTGTGCCCATTGCTTGCCCACGTCCCACCTGTCTGGCGGGTTTGAAGGCTGGTCTTCCAGTACACCCCCCCCCTTTTATGCCTCGTGAAAGTAACTTACAACTAAAGTACAATACCGTCAGACCCTCTGCCACTCCGGGTCACTGGGTTGACTTGGATTCGCTAGAGAGAGAGAGGGAAGCTAAAACTGTGATAGGGCCCGGCTGGCTAGGCCGGGAACAAATCCCATCAACTTGCTTTTGATATGGAACCGGGTATTCACGACGGTGACTAGCTCGATCTTGTGAACACCGGGAACCTGAAAACTTTAGGCAAACACACGGCTCGTTTATGGCCGTGAAGGTAGAGAAAGACGCCCTAAGGCTGGTCGTAACGTGAAGTGAAAAACTGGACCCAAAAGACTTAATTACTTCATCAGAAGAAAAACGAGGATCCAAAAAGGGGAAGGAGCCTCAGATTGTTGCCGCGTGATTCTGTAAATTCATGAATGAATTAATTTGAAGGGCAATAGTATCCAAAAAAGGGGAATGTGAATGATCCTGAGGTTTCAGTTCGGTCGGGTTCCACTATTTCTATAACCATAAAAGACTAGCCTGACCGCTAAGAGGAGGTCTAGTCTACCAGGGTCGTAAATTGAACTTGGCTCATTCCGAGCTTAATTAGCCACCGAAAAGCAGGCTACCAACTTACATCCAAACAGGGACCTGCCTAAGGCTCGGTCAACACCCGGATCTATTGACCGGTGTGTTACTGTGGGTGTAGGGAAAAAACCGGGGTGGAACAGCCGGAGATACATTCATTTCTCGTTTAGGCGAAACGCCGGGATAACGTGCACACAGGTCCAGTAACGCCAGGATCTAGTGTGTGCTACTGTGGATGTAGGGTAAGGCCGGGATGGAAGGGACTAAGTTACGTTCATTCCAATGTGTAGGCCAACGCCGGGAAAAGTGAAAATTGAGTTCACTGCCAGAGTTCTGTTCATACTGTTTTAAGGGTGGATGCCGGGATATAGTGAAACCTGGCGGGCCCCCACCGTAGAGTTGTAAACAAGATCGCCATGTCCCAATTCCCGTCGGGGGATAGTGACAAGCGGCGAGCCAGCCCCAAGGGGTCGGCCAAAGCAGGTGTTAATTATCAACACCGAATTCCTTTAAGGTCATCGAAACAGGATGTCTGAGCCCCCCATGAGTGATGGGAATTGCTCAGACACTAAAAGTGCCCGGCAGACCAGGTAGTCTGACAACTTTGCAAAAACTTTACCGACCAGCACCGCTAGACCTCGTTGACCCACGTATCTGAATGCCAGAAGCTGAATTCAGAGTGGACCTCAGAAAACACTATTTATGATTGTGCGATTGTGGCACCAATAGCTTGAAGATCTATGGGTGGAAAATAGGAACTTAATTGCTTTGAAGTGAACCTCCGTGGAGTGGAACAAAAACTCCGAATCCGGGTCTAAATAACCTCCAAAAAACACCCGTTTCCGAAGCCATGGTATTAAACCTACCTATGGCTGAGGATAAGAATGCGCTCGAGACAACCGTAGTGCCGGTTCAACCCTAGAGCGTTTAAAAGAGTGGTATATCCATTTCAGACTCGTTAAGAGTGTTCCGCTATAATTAGCGGTAACCACTCATTAACTCCAGGAGTCGACTTCTGGAATTTCCACCTATCCGGTTATCCCGGCGGTGAATCCAGATCAATAATCTTACTTGAGGTATAGAATCTCTAGTTGTGCCCCCCCTCATGAGCCAACCGGCGAGGGACTCCATTCATGTGATTTTGTGATTTTAGTCATAGAAGTAAAACAAAACCTATAGGACTGAATAGTTAGGACTGCCTGGAGCCATGTTTAGGTTGACGAGGACTTTTCTAAGAAAAAGACCTCGTACCGAAGCTCGCTTGTCCTAGCAAAAATTTGTTGAAACTTGTCCGTACTGAGATGTGCCAAAAAGGCTTCTGTCGGGACGAAAAACGTCTTCCACTACGTGGCAAATACGTAAATCTGATCTGAATCCCATATCGACTTGTACGTGTGTGTTGTGAACGGAGTGAACCCAGTGAAATTGGACTATGCCCGGGTTAAGTGGACCAGTAACCCACTACGGCACGAGGTGTCTTGTACTTGGTATGTCAGAGTCAACCCTGAATGGACGTCATTACTTTCCACTAATTATGCTAAAGTCTGGTGATACGTCCGAGGGAGCACCATTATAAAGCAGGGTGTGTACGGCGGAACGAACATTTCGAATTTCATCCCATACCGGATCACGCATCGAAATAACGTTTTGGACGGTGAGATTGAGTCTAGATGAACTGGACACATTATCAACGTAGGTGACTCTTACGACTAAACTTTAAGTTTTAGTGGGGGGCTTAGTAAGTTTATGACTTCTCCTGTACCGGGGAGACAGTCAGTGTTAAAATCTACTAGACCATAACCAGTTTACCTGGAAACCTGACCTAAGAGATTCGATGGTAAGATTGGGAGAAACGAAACGATCTGCAATTGTTATTGTGTCGGAGATGCAGTCAGTGTCCGATTCTACAAGGCTACACTTAATTTACCCCAGGGTATAAATCCATATCCGCCGGTAAGATAGAAAATTTGTAGACCGCGCCAGCTCATCGTCTATCACTGGGGATCGAGCCCTATTGTAGCGTGAAAAATAGTAAAGATTAAAATAGTCCCGACTGGCACTTGTACTATTTTGGCGCGTGAGCTGGAAACAGATAGTAGTCACCTCACCTGACCGCTCGGCCGGAGGGTTTTTTCCTACGGCTTATGCCGTGCTATATCAATTCTGTTCTATGAACCCAAAATTTAGCCTTAAAGCGAAAATTCCTCGGGTTATCCAACCAGGCATTATGAGCTATTATTCCTCAAAACGCGGCGTATGTAGGTCAATTATGGGGAGACATCTTGGTTAGGAAAGTCTGGTTAATGCCTCAGTTGATCATCTGTACTACTCTCCGAAAAGAGTTTTCATTCGAAAACCTGGGAATAGATGCGATGTAGCTCGCCCATTCTTACGTGGTGTGTCGGCCGGGAGATAGTGAACCCGGCGGGCCACCTCCCTAGAGTTTATTTTGGGCAAAAAGAACCCACATTTTATCCATTCTAAGTTTTCCCAACCATGTCTATGTAACCTTCCTTGTTCCATATCCATCCACAGGGGAAGGGAAGAAACTGAAGCTAGAGGACACTGAGTCGCTAAACCTGTGCCCGTGACCTGAGTCATCAGCCTGCCTCACTAAGTTTTAGGATGTTACTTTTTTAAACCTCGCCAAAAGGGAGCAAACGCCCCTGTCGGAACGTGACCTCTTAATTAACGGAACTCTCGTGGAGTCTGGTGGCCGGAAAAAAGGGAGTGATAGGTTCGTTGGTCATGCCGTCTGTTCACAAAATTGGTACCTAAATGTCTGAGAAGTTAGACAAGAACTTAGTTACTAGACCCCGCCGTCACGAGTTGACGAGGGGTAGGAAAAACAACTAGTCTGCCGGTCATATGCCCCCACTACCGGCGAAGGATAGCGTCTATTACAACCGCAGAATTTTTGAATTCATAGTGCTGTCACGGGTCTTAAGTGCCCGGTTGTCCGCCGAGAAGGGTCTATCATGGATTATCCAATCCGAGTTATATCAGAAATTAAAATAATAAATCGCCCCGAGTCCAAAGGCATGTAAGTGCCATTTGAAAATCTTGATAAAATCTTTAGTAAATCGCGATTTACTCAATACATTAACAAATGGCACTTACATCCCTTTGGACTGTGTACAGTGGAATCTCCAATCTCGATCATAATTGGTTCCCACAAATACCGATCGAGATTCGAAATATCGAGATGCGAAGTTAACTTCTTATGGGAACAAATACAATCGGTTCCAGCCACTTGGCGACTAACCTACATCAAATCTGTCAATTTTCACATTTGCCCCCCACAATCACATGCAATATATATAATATGTTAAAATAGATAAAATTAATAATGAAAGAGTTTTATTTTTACCTTATATTTATTGATAAAGAGGTTTGTGTGGATTCAGTTTGGTTGATTGTTGGTTCCGAGGCGAACGTAGTTAGGTTACTGCGTCTCCGCACCCGGCGCACAGTCACCGTCATCAATTCTTGCAATTGCTTCCCTCACCCTGTCACCACTAGTACCGGCATTTTATGAATGCGATAAGAAAAGGTACTTTCAATGTGTGCTTTGCTGTGTCAATGGTACCAATAGACTGGAAGAGTGCATGTATTGTGCCGTTGTACAAGGGGAAGGGAGATCGGCAGGAGTGTTCAAGTTATAGAGGTATTAGTTTATTGTCAGTGGTTGGAAAGCTGTATGGCAGGGTGTTGATAGAGAGGATAATAAAGTGTACGGAAGTTGCAATAGGAGAAGAACAGTGCGGTTTTAGGAGGGGAAGAGGGTGCGTGGATCAGATGTTTGCAGTAAGACAGTTATGCGAGAAGTATTTAGAGAAGCATAAGGAGATATTTTGGGCTTTTATGGACTTGGAAAAAGCATATGATCATGTGGACCGTGAAGCAATGTGGAAGGTGTTAAGGATTTATGAAATTGGAGGAAATTTGTTAGAAGCAGTTAAGAGTTTTTATGAAGGGAGCAGAGCATGTGTGAGAGTAGGAAATGGTGAGTTGAGTGAATGGTTTGAGGCAAAGGTAGGTTTGCGACAGGGTTGTGTAATGTCACCATGGCTGTTTAATATGTTTATGGATGGTGTGGTGAGGGAGGTGAAAAGGAGAACTATGGGAAGAGGATTGGGTTTAGTAGGAAAGAATGGTAGAGATTGGGAGTTGAATCAGTTGCTGTTCGCTGATGACACAGCATTGGTGGCGGATTCTGATGAGAAACTGCAGCGGGTAGTCAAAGAGTTTGGTGTGGTTTGTGGAAGGAGGAAACTGAAGGTGAACGTCAATAAAAGTAAAGTAATGGTGTGTAATAGGGGAGAGCATAGGGTGAATCTAGATGTGAGGCTGGATGGGGAAATATTGGAACAAGTAGAGTGTTTTAAATATCTAGGAGGAACAATAAGCAGGAGTGGAGGTATGGAAGTGGAGGTAAAACAGAGTGTGTGTGAAGGAAGGAAGGTTTTCGGAGCAATGGGAAGTATGTGGAAGACGAGAAATCTCGGAGTGAAAGTAAAAAGTGCACTGTATCAAGGAATTGTTGTGCCAACAGTGATGTATGGGGCTGAGACATGGGCTCTGAAGAAAAAGGAGAAAAGAGGGCTGGATGTGATGGAGATGAGCTGCTTGAGGAGTATGTGTGGAGTTACTCGTAGAGACAGATTGAGAAATGAAGAGATACGTAGGAGAGTGGGGCAGCAGGAACATTTGTCAGCCAGAGTGGACAGAAGGGTGCTGAGCTGGTATGGTCATGTTGAACGAATGGGAGATGAAAGGCTTACAAAGAGAATATGTGAGTCAGGTACAAGGGGAGATAGAAGGGCAGGAAGACCCCCATTGAGATGGAGAGACTGTGTAAGAAAGGCTTTGGATGATAGAGGAATGACTATAGATCAGGCAGGGGAAGTGGTGGGGACAGGAGTGAATGGAGAATGCTTGTGAATAGTTGAGTGAACACGTGGTCATTTGGAGTAAGGGGTCGGGCGCAAGTTGGACTAGATAATAGTCCATCAGGCGCCTGGCCCGGGAGACGATTAATATGAAGGGTGTGCCTGGAAGTGTGGTGGGAGGGCTTGTGGCTTTGGCTCCGCTGCATGTCTGCCTGCCGAGATCGGAACCTCTCCTGGTGGTCAGGGGCCGGGGGAGTGCTGGAGCGACCTTGGTAACCCTGGTCTCTGGGTCTTCTCCTGGGTGAGAGTTTGTGTTTTTTATCTGTGTTTATTTTTTGTTTTATGTTGTTTTTGTGTTTTCCCTGTTCTTGCTCTGTCTTGAGTCGGCTACCCCCAAAATGGGGATTGGGCCTGAGCATATAGATAGATAGATAGATAGATTTTCCTCATACAAATAATAATGTATATTAAAACATGGTAAAGTAATTTATATTACTACGTAAATGAAAGCGGCAGAGATGAGTCAGGTTAGACTACCGCCCGAAAACGATCGATACTAGCGGTACATTAGTATACAGGTGAACAAAACACAATGACTGTGAGGTTCACACATCGATTTGGTCAAGATTAATCTGTTTATATTAGTATATAAGCATCAAGCATCGATATTTAGCTATCGAGATTAACGTTTTTTCAACGAGATTTGTGATTGGGGAGAGCTTGAAGGTGGCATCGAGATGCGAAATATCGAGATATGTGAGCCTACTGTATGTATATATATACGAGGCTCGCCCCGTCCAAAGGGACGTAAGTCCCATTTTTAATTTATTGAGTAAATCACAATTTACTAAAGATTTTATCAAGATTTTCAAATGGAACTTACATGCCTTTGGACTCACGGCGCCTTCTAATGATAGTACTATCACCCATGGGATTGCCTTAACCCTCCTGGCCCGGTTGTCATTTTAAAATGACACCACGAACTAAGGGCAGGAGCCCGGGTGTCATTTTAAAATCTGTAAGCTTGAAAGCCTATTCAGCTTGATCTGAACGCCGTGCGTCCGACGCATGTAAACAAAGCCGATCGTTACGTCACCGCACCTCCGAAAACAAGAAGGAGAAGACTCGTTTGTTATTGTACGTCTGTATGTCGTTGTTTCAGTAGTGAAAAGATCGTCATATTGCTAACATCGCCTGCAAGTGCTCTCCACTGAAATCGTCATCACAACTGAACCAGTTGGCATAGAGAGCTCTACTCAACGCCAGTCTACAGATTGGAAACCGCACTACATTTATAGATGCGTGGGACATTTCTAGCAGTTAAACTAAACAAAAATACGGTAGCCTAGGCCTAGACGTTTTTCGGCCAGATCGCCCGGGTAGCCCACACTGTCATTTTGAGAGCCTGCCCGGGCCAGGAGGGTTAAACGTAGTTAGGGGGGCATGCGAGGTAGTGAACACGAACCTTTCCAACTGGTAAAACTGAACCTGGAGACTTCCAGGTATCTGTGTAAGGAATATAATCATTAGATACAATGAAATTGGTTTCTAAGAACATCCTTGCTACCTGGCCAACATAATTAATGTACAATTTGAGCCCTTGTTTTCTAAGACTTATGTCCTTAACCTTCAACTGTACACATCCTACTTCGTACCATTTATCCTTAATATTGTATAGGTGAAACTATGATAGATATCGAAAAATAAGATAAAATGTTGAGCCGTCTCACCGGCTTTACTTTAGGGTAGGATAGAAGTCTGAGCCGTCTCGCCGGCTTGACTTTTAAGTTAAAACTTTGAGCCGTCTCCCCGACTTACCTTGCGATAAATTATAAGCCTACTTACCGGCTTGATTTAAAATAGTCCCCACTCGGGAGTTTCTAGCCAAGTCCGACGGCCGCTGAACTGCGGTCCTGTCCTGTGGCTGTGTAAGGTGAAGCTAATCGTTCCTCCTTGAGGCAAGGCAAATCAACGTTTAGTGAGCTTTGTTTGAGATACTCGTTGAATCACCTTTACCTTCGACCAAGCCTTGGGTATCGATCTAAGCTGGTCGTCTGGCGATGCCGGGTGAGTTCTTGTGTTGAGGAGGGGGAGGGGGGGGGATTTACCTCAATGGATTCTGAATCAATGCTAATGGCTAACTGCTTAACTAAATGTTGAGCATTAGCTGTATTAAAAAGCATCGACTGTGACCCTGGGGAATTCTTATGGGATGAGTAAAGCAGAATGAGCTGTAACCGGTCTGCGACCTCGTATAATAACTCTACAGTCGCCACTCATCTGGCATAGGAGGTAAATTTAGTTTTAATCGATCAAGGCCACTAGGCACGGACGATCTTGAAAACTCAACCATTCCGCATAAAGATCTAAGCCCACCGGGCATTTACTGGGAAGTCCAGAGAAACTTAGACCCATCCCTGCACATAATCCATGTTAAACAGTGTGCAATTAACGGAACGAGAGTAATGGCTAGGTGTGGCCAAAATGTGAAAACAGGCAAGATGGAACTGAACCCCCCCACCCCGCCGGTGACGGTTCCTTCCTCTGCTGTTCTGCTCACGATGTGAAGAAATTTGGAAATAAAAATTTCCAGGAATCAATGCTCATAAGGATAACCTGAGAGGTTTTACACATTCTACCTCAAGTACGCCGGAAAATTAATTATAGCCACTGCTACTCTAACTCTCCGCTGGACCTGCAAGTGAAAAACATAGGTTTTTCAATTCTTGAACTGGTATCGAGATCCTTCCCGCCGGCCACTCAGCATGGCCGCCGGGGAAGGAGTGTAGTAAAGCACTACAGTGGGTTAGTTGGAAGATATCTGACCGCCTTGACCGGCGGGGACGATGGCCTCGATGCTGAGAAAGAGGGCCGGCGGGGACAAACCAACCCGGAAAATCGTCTAAACAATAAGACCGACCAACCGTCCACCCACAACACAGGACGTCACTCGTCCCTCAAACCATGTGACTGAGACATTGGAAAGAGGGAGCCCAAGGGGCGACACACATATAATGGTAATTACAAATATAATATAGTACCCCTAGCCACTAAGGAGACCCCTACTGAGGCTGGCCACGAGGCTCGTAGAATCATCATCTTGGTAGAAACTTACCCCTAGCCCACTCAGGAGACCCTATTGTGGCTGGCCACGACACTCGTAGAATCATCATCTTGGTAGAAACTTACCCCTGAAGAGCATGAGAAGATAAGGCCCACGAGAGGGGCCCGCACGCAGACTCGGACGCTAGAAGGTTCCGCACCACGTGTGGCAACCCTTAGACTAGAGCGTCTGCTAAAAACAAAAGATGCAACTACCTCATAGCGACGGCCTGAAGCAATATTTCTTGCAAAGATAGTAGCCTCCTAACTAGTTAGTAAGAGCAACAGCAAAGGCGCATAGAAACAAAACAAAAAACGCATGAGGCGCTGATCCTGGAGGACTCGTAGGCGCCTGAACAATAGTACCCTATATACTGTATAACACTCCCTGCGGGCATACCAATGAGGCGGCCTGTGCTAGCTAATCTAAACCCTGTTCAATACAACTCAGATATATACGAATGAGTAAGGACTCACTAGAAGCGAGCGAACGAAGAATGTGGCGGAGCGCAGGTGGCACACGTCCAGACCGGTTGCCCGCGGGGAGAAGAAGAAAGTATGGCGGCTTGGGGAGCAGCGTCAAGGAAGTCCTTACAAGAAATCCACCTTTACCTTACCTTTTGATACCTTTTGATGTGTTCGCCACTCTTCCAAGGAGCGCGACGCCCCTCGTTTTGGGTGGTGATTTGGTGCAGTAGACTGTTTGAAGCGACAGCTCGCTCCCTTGCGAGGATGGGCTCGTCTGGCACCTTTTGCAGTTCGACATCCAGGGCTCTCTTGAAGCTGTCTAACGAGATGTCCCTCATGTCTCTTACTCGCCATGGGAGTTTGTTGAAGAGACGTGGGCCTCTGTGTGATAACCAGCCCTCTCGCAGAGAGCCCATAGCACCCCTGTTATTCATCCGGGGGATTTCGCATTCCCAGCCTCTCCTATCACTGAATTTCATGACTATCGGAGTATGTAGGTTTGGTACTAAACCCTCTGCGATTTTCCACGTGTATATTATTAGGTAACGTTCTCTTCTACGTTCCAGTGAGTACAGATTCAGTGCTCTTAAACGCTCCCAATAGTGTAGCTGTTTTATTGAACTTATATGCGAAGTGAAATTTCTTTGTACACTCTCTACGTCATTTATTTCACCTGCTTTGTATGGGGATGTTAATACGCTACAATATTCAAGCCGCGGTAGCACTAGAGATTTGAAGAGCGTTATCATAGGTACTTCACCACGTGTTTTAAAAGTACGCAGAATCCAACCCGTTAGACGTTTCGCAGCCGCCACTTTGACCTGGTTATGTACTTTGAAACCCATATTTTCAGACATTAATACCCCAAGGTCTTTCACACTGTCTTTCCGTTCTATTATGTGGTTAGATTCTGTTAAGTACTTTGTAATTTCTTTAACACCATTATTATCTCCGTACCGTATTAATTGGAATTTTTCCTCATTGAATTGCATGTTGTTTTCCCTGGTCCACTGGAACACTACATTCATGTCCTCCTGCAGTCGGCCCGTGTCTTCTTGTGTGTTTACTATCTTGCTTAATTTTGTGTCATCAGCAAAAGACGACACCGTACTGTGTCTGGTGTTGGTATCTATGTCGCAAATTAGTATGAGGAACAGAAGGGGCGCTAGCACTGTTCCTTGGGGCACTGAGCTTTTGACATCCGAAGGCTCAGATGTGACTTGGTTTACTGCTACTGATTGTTTTCGGTTTACGAGGAAATTGTATATCCACCGTCCGATTTTCCCAGTTATACGAGATGGAAAGCTGTAGTATAACAATTATTAAGTAAAGTTTTACTTTTTATTTTTACGAAAGTTTTTTTCGTAGCGGGTACCCAATCATAAGACGATTCCATAAAAGAATAAGCGTTACCCTTATGACGGATACTCCGTTCTTCCCCGCGGCGGTAGATTCAAACTGGCTACCGCGGGCGCTTGAATGGAGGCTATTATATTAATAGGCATATCGTCAATGATGGAGGGACCACTAATAAATATTAGGTTTTCATTCTTCCCTCCGGGACTCCAACCTATATTTTAACGCTTCCCTGCGGATGTACCAATGGGGCCGCCAGTCCTAGTTAGTCTAAACCTATTCTAGAACACCTGTTAGATACAAATGAGCAAAAGACTCACTAGAGGTGAACGAATGTCGAATAAAGCAGAGGACAGGCCAGGCACCTCTACTCGGGACGGCCGCAGGGGAAGGAAGGAGGAATGGCATTGCCTGGTTCAGCGTCTCGGATAGAATCCACAAAAGACATCCACGAGTAGGAAAGCTCTATTATAACAATTCTTAAGTTAATTTTTCTTTTTTCTTTTTTACGAAGTTTTTTCGTAGTGAGTACCCAATCATAAAGACGATTCCATAAGAGAATTAGCGTTGCACTTATGATGTTAGTACTCTTTCCCCTGCGGCGGGTGTTTCAAACAGGCTGACCGCTGGTGTTTGAAAGAGAGCTATTATTTAATAGGCATATCGTCAATGATGGAGGGGCTACTAATAAATTGTCCCCCTCCAGACTTGAGATATCAGGCATATCGTCAATGATGGAGGGGCCACTCATAAATTATAGGTTTGAGTCCCGGAGGGAAGAAGGAAAACCTAATATTTAATAGTGGCCCCGGAATCATTGACGATTCCGGCCCTCCCTTCCATCCTTTTCCTATTCGTCTCTGATGTTTCTAAGTTATCTTGATATGTCAGTGAAAGAAGAATGGCGCTTGGCGCTTCAGCGTCTGCGGGAAAACCCACGCTATCAACATCCACACAATGGGAAGCATAGCAGATTAGTGGTTCTAATATTTTTCTTTTTATTATTTTTTACTAAGTTTTTTCGTAGTGAGCTCCCGATCATAAGGATGATTCCGTAAGTGAATATGAGTGTACGCTTACGATGTTTGGTCTCTTAACAATCTGGGGCGGGTGTTTTGAACAGCTGACTCTAGGGTTCAAAGAGTGCCATTACTGTTTAAGGCATATCGTCAATGATTCCGGGGCCACTACTAAATATTAGGTTTTCCTTCTTCTCTCAGGGACTCAAACCTATAATTTAAACCCAACTGCACACTGAATAGTGTAATGTTTTAAGTGAAAGGAAAGTACATTTTATACGGCACAGATCTCTAAGTACAGTAGGGTCCCGCATAAAACGAGTCTCGATTAAAACGACCGACCTAAAATATTAATATTTAATTTTCGATCAGAACGAAGGTGATCACATAAAACGAGTCCGCCGCCAAAGTGGGGCAAATCCGAGGAGTTTTCATATAGAGCGCCGAAATATCGTACAAAACGTACGAAATATCGTTCGCTTTGTACAAAAAATTTCGCTTACAGTGAACATTGACGATATTGCGCCACCAAAATGCTGTGTTCACATAAAACGAAATCGCATAAAACGCCCTCGTTTATCGACCATAAACTCGTTTTATGTGAGACCCTACTGTACTGACCTCGCTATCAAATGAACCTGAACCTTTAGGAATAATCTACTTTATTAATCTCACTCCCAACACCAAACACTTCCCAATGAAATTAATGAAAGCATATGATCCACCCGAGATTTGAACCTGGGTTACCACATACAGATCTTAAACACTCAAACCATTACACCATCAAGAATCTCGGAGCAGAGGCTAAAGAGAAATGGCGCTAAATAAAAAAGCTGTAACATGCGTTAACTAAGGGTTATAATTATAGATGTTATATCATAAGTATAATTAAGGGATTAAATGATACGTTCTCAATAAATAATAGTTATAATGAATATAAATTCAGAATAATAATATGCAAATGATATAAGTATCAACAGTTAAGTAATATGCTCTGATGAATTGTGGTTTAGCAAGTATGATATAAGTACAGTGGAGCCCCCATCTTCGCTACACCGGTCTTCGTTCATTCAATTCTCGCACCACACACCAAATATTTCCCATTTCAATTCTCGCGCCAAAAGCCTCAATTCTCACATCAAAATCCCAGCCGAAACCCGAAAAAATAGCAAAAATAACGAAAAACTCGACATAAAACTAGAAAACAAAGAAAAACAATAATTTTGTTTTAACATAACGAAAGAATCTGCCAGTAGCTTGCCGTTTAGAGACGAAATCTGAGTGAATCCGAGATCCGATCGTCAAATGCGCAAGATGCCGCCATCTTTGTATGACGTCATCACTAAGCAGACGCTTGCAGTTTAGCTAGTATCTGTGTTGACAAACAACCGTTTGCAAGCCTTTTTGTGCCTGAACCCCTTATCTCTCGCGTTTATTATAACCTCTAGTACATCTAGTGATAGGGATGGTTGGCCTGGTGGTAGCAATGAAGGAATTTCATGCTCAAAACACAGAGCAAAGACCAGTCCATGTCGGACGAAAGCGATTGAAATGCCTAGCCTAGACGATGTTAGCCTAGGCTAGGCTAAATATGACAATGATTTATAATAAAATCTGTGTGGTAAGTAATCTTCTCATAATACGTATTTATAGTTTTCCTCATAATATGTATTTATTGGATGTATTTGGGGCGAAATGGGTACTTGAGGGGTGGCTGGACGAATTTAGAACCTAGGCCTAGGCTAGGCCTAAACATTTGCACATGATAGAAACAATGCCCCAATCTACAGTATTTATGGTTAGGACTGTCATTTAGCCATGTCTACATTATTATTTACAATGCATAAGATTTAGGCCTAGGCTACTTGATGTAGCCTAGACAAAAAACATGTTTTCATAGCCTAACACTGGGAAAAAGTGCGGTAATTGTTTAGATATTGGGCCTTTTTTTTCTAGTTATTAAAAACTTATTCTATGGTGTATTATATGATACAGTATAATGCATAAAATTTAATTTGTATACAATAAAACATGTTTTCATAGGCAAAAAATAGAAAAAGACGCAAATTTTGGCATGAGCACGGAACCGATTGAATTTTCCCCATAAGAACAGTGCCCCGATCTTGGCTGTTTCAATCCTAGCTCTATTTCTGCGGAACCGATTAGCAGCTAGGATGGGGGCTCCACTGTACTATGTGTTAGTACTTACTTTATCTTTGCATTACAAGTAGCAACCGTCTCTTTTTCTCTGGTCTCAGCATCTTTCTGCACTTCTCTAATGGCTCGCTCTATCTCTCGGTCTCTCTGTCTCTTAAGTCTCTCTTTCACTTCCCTCTCGTTCTTCTGTCTGGCTTCCTCACCCTCTCGCTCCAGTCTCTCTCGCCACTCCTCTCGGGCACGGTCGTCCTTCTGTCGGAGCTCAGCTATTTCTTCCTGGGAGTGAAAACATTTATGTACAGTATGTATGTAATAATAATAGTAATAATAATAATAGTACTGTAATTACAGTACAGTATAACAATAATAATATTTATTTTACTTATTTAAAAGAGCGATTATTCTTCATACGAAATAGCAAGCGCTCAACCAAAAAAGCTCAATAAAACCATATTAACATATTTACAAAATGATTTACATAGTTATTGGTACAATAATTATAATTTATAAACTGTATAACCATCATTCACTACACCATTTTCAATATCACAACATCTTCGAAACATGAAGGTCTTTAATTGGTTCTTGAAGAATTCAACAGATTTGCACTGCTTCAGGCAACCGATTATACAACCTTGGGGCCAAGTGGGAGAAAAGCTCTAGCTACAATGGCTGACCGATATGCAACTGTAGGCTCCTCCAATCTTAGAAGATTATCATCACTGCGCAATGGCATACCAGGTCAATCCTGCTGGGAGAGCAACAGTTCAGACAAGTATTTAGGCTCAACAGAATTAACACCTTTGAAAACCATAAGACAAAGCCTAAACTCAATTCTAGCTTTGATTGGGAACCAATGCAATTAGATCAAGTATGATGTAGTTTGTATTCTAGGAGGGAACCCAATAACCAGTCGATCAGCACGATTTACGCTTACTCAAAGTTTTCGTAATAGATATTTGGGTAGATCAGACCATAGCGAATTACAGTAGTTTACACAAGACAAAATTTAAGAGTAAATCAGTGTCAAAAGACACTATTTGTCCAGTAATTTTATAATAACATACAGGTTTATAATGTGGAAGTTACAAGTTTTGATTACTCAATTGCTCTGCTTTATAAAACTTACTTTTGAGTACAAAAACATAACAAGATTCTCAATGCATACAGCAGGAGAGAGCTGTGTTTCACCAATATTAAGTGATCCAAAGTTGTTGACACTAATCCTCCTGTGGACCTGTTTCCATGGATAATAATTAGTTCAATTTTCCAATCATTCAATTTCAGCTCTCTACGTACCATTCAGATTATAATTTCTGACATGAAAACTGTCAATCTGTCCTTGCCTTGATACCTTTTGATGTGTTCGCCGCTCTTCTAGCGGCACCAAGGAGCGCGACGCCCCTCGTTATGGGTGGTGATCTGGTGCAGTAGTCTGTTTGAAGCGACAGCTCGCTCCCTTGCGAGGATGGGCTCGTCTGGCACTTTTTGCAGTTCGACATCTAGGGCTCTCTTGAAGTTGTCTAACGAGATGTCCCTCATGTCTCTTACTCGCCGTGGGAGTTTTGTTGAAGAGACGTGGGCCTCTGTGTTATAACCAGCCCTCTCACAGAGAGCCCATAGCACCCGTGTTATTCATCCGGGGGATTTCGCATTCCCAGCCTCTCCTATCACTGAATTTCATGACTATCGGAGTATGTAGGTTTGGTACTAAACCCTCTGCGATTTTCCACGTGTATATTATTAGGTAACGTTCTCTTCTACGTTCCAGTGAGTACAGATTCAGTGCTCTTAAACGCTCCCAATAGTGTAGATGTTTTATCGAACTTATATGCGAAGTGAAATTTCTTTGTACACTCTCTACGTCATTTATTTCACCTGCTTTGTATGGGGATGTTAATACGCTACAGTATTCAAGCCGCGGTAGCACTAGAGATTTGAAGAGCGTTATCATAGGCAATTCCCCGCGTGTTTTAAAAGTACGCAGAATCCAACCCGTTAGACGTTTCGCAGCCGCCACTTTGACCTGGTTATGTACTTTGAAACCCATATTTTCAGACATTAATACCCCAAGGTCTTTCACACTGTCTTTCCGTTCTATTATGTGGTTAGATTCTGTTAAGTAATTTGTAATTTCTTTAACACCATTATTATCTCCGTACCGTATTAATTGGAATTTTTCCTCATTGAATTGCATGTTGTTTTCCCTGGTCCACTGGAACACTACATTCATGTCTTCCTGCAGTCGGCCCGTGTCCTCTTGTGTGTTTATTATCTTGCTTAATTTTGTGTCATCAGCAAAAGACGACACCGTACTGTGTCTGGTGTTGGTATCTATGTCGCAAATTAGTATGAGGAACAGAAGGGGCGCTAGCACTGTTCCTTGGGGCACTGAGCTTTTGACATCCGAAGGCTCAGATGTGACTTGGTTTACTGCTACTGATTGTTTTCGGTTTACGAGGAAATTGTATATCCACCGTCCGATTTTCCCAGTTATACCTTTTGCTTTCAGTTTGTGGGCTATTATACCATGGTCACATTTATCAAATGCCTTAGCAAAATCGGTGTAAATGACATCTACGTTTTTCTTTTCTGCTAGCGCTTTAAGAATGTTGTCAAAGTGTTCCAAAAGTTGTGAGAGACATTGATCTTCCCGCTCTGAACCCATGTTGACCGGTGTTGTGTAGTTCATTTGTCTCCATGAATGTTGAAATTTTGCTTCGCAGGACTCGCTCGAAAACTTTAATGATGTGAGAGGTTAGAGCTACCGGGTGGTAGTTTTTTGGTAGTGCTTTACTCCCTCCTTTATGCAGTGGGGCAATTATTGCATTTTTCAAGCTATCTGGTATGTCACCAGTGTCTAGACTCCTTCTCCACATTATAGCCAGGGGTTTTGAGAGGTTTTCCTTACATTTCTTCATTAGGATCGAATTCCATGAGTCCGGGCCTGGTGCCGAGTGGGATGGCATGTTGGAAATGGCCTCTTCTATGTCTTTTGGACCGAAATCAATATCCAGCATCTGAGGGGTCTCCGTGGGGGAGGTTTCCATGAAAAATATATTTTGGTCTCTGATGACTTTTGTTTCATCAGGCTCACTGAATGCCAATTCATACTGCCTGCTTAAGAGTTCGCTCATTTCCTTTTTGTCCCCTGTGAAAGAGCCGTCCCCTTTGCTCAGTGGGCCGATGTTTGATGTTGTTTTAGCCTTTTGTTTGGCGTATGAAAAGAAGTATTTGGAATTTTCCTTTATACCTGCAATAGATTTCCTCTCCTCTTCCATATGTTGTAGTTCATATGATATTCTTAGCCTTTGTTCAATTTCCACAATTTCTCTATCTATTTCGACCTTTTGCCTATCCTGTAGATTTTGATGTGTGCGTCTTTGTGTGAGTAATTTTCTTCTTCTGTACAGCCTCCTCCTTTCCCGATCTTGTTTGCTTCTTAGTTTTGTTTGTCTTGCAGGTATATGGTGGCTACAGATTTGGGTCATGGTTTCTGTTATTAAGACTAGACATTCTGCTGGTGTCAGGTTATCCATTAAATCTTCCCAGTCTATTTCTTCCATTTCTTGATTTACCTCTTCCCACCAAATGTTTTTGTTATTGAAGTTAAATTTACTGAAGGGGCCGGTTTTTGTTCTCGATTCTGAGGTTGTCTGTACACTTTCTAAGGTTGTTTTGATCTCAATTAATTTATGATCTGAGTATGTTGTGTCCGATATGTTAATGCTGTGTACTAGAGAGTCGTTGTTAGTGAAGACCAGGTCTAAGATATTGTTTTCCTGTGTGGGTTCAGCAATATGTTGGGTAAGACTAAAAAAATCACAAAGTTCAAAAAGCTCTCGTATTAGTGTTTGCTTCTCCGGTGTTATTTGCCACTAACTGGTTTTCTAGTTGTCTCCATTTAATGTTTGGTAGGTTAAAGTCTCCTAGCCATATAATATTTGGTGTTGGGTTCCCCAGGGTTTCCACTTCTGATTTTATTTTGTTGAGCTGGGTTTTGAATTCTTCTCGGGATGAGTCTGGAGGCCTGTATGTAACAATAACTGCTAAATTTAGGAATTCTATTTTAACTCCAAGTATTTCCACCACTTCATTACTGTTATTTAGGAATTCAGTACATATCAGTGAGTCATGTATGTACAAGGCTACACCTCCATGTGATCTATGCGTTCTGTCCGCCCTATGTAGGTTGTAACCAGGAATCCATACCTCACTATCTTCCTGATCTTTAATGTGAGTTTCTGTGAGAGCCGCAAATATAGCGTTTCCTTCTTCTAGCAGGCCCCTAATAAATGGTACTTTGTTCGTGGTTCTATTTTTTAGGCCTTGGATATTTGCAAACAAGATTGGGGAGGGATTGTTTGGAGTACTATGTGTACCTAATAGTCTTCGGGATGTATTGGCCACTCTTGGGAGGCCAGGTGGTGCTCGAGGTGTTCTATATGCTCTTCCATCTCCCTCAGTCTCTTCATCTTCATCTGCCCTTTCCCTCCTTGCCTTTTTCCTCTGTCTCGTCCTCGCATAGCTAGAGAGTTTTTTGGGCTACCATTCGTGTTAGGTCTAGCATATCTCCAAGTCCCTTTAATATGAAAAGCTGGGCATTTCATATTGTAGCAGGTCTTGTTCTCAAGTGATGTCTTGCAAAGGGATGGGTGGTGGTATTTGCAGGTTTCACCAAATCTACATTTTCCATGTCTGGTTATGTTGTTGCAAATTTTGGGATGAGCAAATCTACATGAATTCCCATTATATTCGCCCTTTTGACCAAAGTAGCACCTTCTTTCCAGATAATATCTGCACACCGGTGTAGACAACCCCAGTAGGTGTGGCTGGGGCTGCAAGGGGTTATGTGGTGAGCTAAGTGTGGTTGTGGGTGATAGTGGGCTTGGTGTATGGGTGGGTGAGGCCTGCAGGGGGGTGGAGTTACGGGCCTGCAGGGGGGTGGAGTTACGGGTCGGTTGTAGGTGGGCAGGTGGCAGTGGTGAGGGGGGGGGCGATGTGGAAGGGGAGCCTGATATGGGGGCTTGTTGCATCCTACGTTCATCCTTCAAATGTATTTGATCAACAGCAGTAGGGTGGTCAATGGCCATAGATGGGATTAATGTGGGTGTTTTCTGGGTCTGGGGAGGTGTGGGAAGATGTGCGGCAGGGTTTGTGGATTTGTAGGGTGCGAAAGGTTGTTGTTCGGCAGGCGATGTGTGTTGATGTGCAGGAGGCAATGCGGGCATTTTCATGGGAAGGTGTGCGTGTGTGGGTTGTGATATTAGTATGGGCCCTGAGGCCCCAATAGTTCCCCAGTTTCTGTGAAAAGTAGCTATGTCTTGGCTATATTTCAGTCTATCTTGTACTTCTGTATTTTCTACAGTCTGTATGACTTGCCATGTGATATCGAAACAAATATCGCAGAAATGGAGGTTCTTCCCTCTTGTATTGTACGCCTCATTTATTGGTGTCAGTCCTATGCAAACCCAGTGGTATGGTTGCTTGCATATCTGACATGCTGTGCCTTTATCCACGTGTATATTCATGTTACACCTCGTACAGGTGGCTCTGTTAGACATTTTTGTTTGTTTTTGTTTTTGTTTTTGTTTTTGTTTTTCCACCCGCCCTTACATGGGGGAGAGAGAGGGGGAGGGGGGGTGTGGAGGACAAGGAGGTGTTTGTTACGCAGTTTGTGGTGAGTGTGGGGGGGGGGGGGGTGCCACTCGTTTACACTCGTTATGTTTAAACTTTAAATAACACTTTCAATAATTATCTTATGAAACAGAATTCTCACTGCCCTAACCACTTTTCCCGTTTTTTGTCGGCTGTTTAGCGGAATATACGGCACTCTAGGAAAATAACGAACTTTCCAGGCTACCTATATATATTATCTATTTTAATTTTCATGTTTTACCTATCACCTTGATTCAACACTGCTCAGGTTCAAATTTTCACCACATTTGGTTGCGTTGGAGATCTTTCTCTCCAATAACGTCACTACTAACCTACGATATGGTCGAGAAATAATCTGCACTGATTTAATTTGTTTACAATTTGTTTTTCTCTGTTTGCTATTATTTACAATATTTGTTTTGTCGGTACCCTTTCCTGTCGAGGTTAAGTTTCGCTTTTGGTAAAATCGTATAGGGGGAGGGGACGTGTCCAGGAGAGCGAGGGGATATATGTGTTTATGGTCTTTGCGGTCACCGAGGGTATTTTGTATACAGCATACGTCCTGTTCCCTGGGAACTGCAGGGAGACTCTTAAGAGTTCCCCCGGCGGACTGCTGGAAGACTCTTAACCCCTCCAACCCGGATGGGCTCTTGAACGCCCATAACAACCTCGGCCCGCGCAACCCGGAAGGGCTCTTGAACGCCCATTGCTTGCATGCGTGCTTTCGAATGCCGCGCGTACATTTTCGGTATCGTGGGACGGTAGGTGGCGCCACCAGGCGTAAACTCCGCCACAGCAACAGTATCTACCCCGACGCCATCATGGACAGTACGCCAAATAGTGATTCCGCTGTGTCCGATACCGTGCTTCCTACGACGCCCTTGCTTGTTCGTCGCGCCTTACCCCGACGCCATCGCCTAAATGTGTTATCTCCCGGAGGTATTGAGACGACATTGAGACTTTATGAGCGAGCTGATGCCAAGCATAATGTTGATGATGAAGTCAGTGACGACTCCAGTAATTATAAGTCGAGTGATTATGGCCATGAGAGTGATAAAGAAGAGCAATTCCTGGGATTTGCGAGAGAACATGACAGTGATGAGAGTGATGAAGGTGATGTACCAGTTGTTGAGGAAGCTGGTTTACCTAAAGACAGTGAACTTGAGAGAGTGAGCGAGTGGGAGAGTTCAAGGTCACTCACCAAATTTCGCTTAAGTGACACGACGCCAAGCCCTTCCCCTGGTAAATCGCCTTTCAAGCTACATTTGTATAAGCAGAAAATACTTGAGAAGGCGGCCGCGGCAGCTAGGGAACAAGCAAAACTACTTGGTGAGGATGAGGCTGTGAGTGAGGGTCAGCGTGGTGACCCTTCTCGTCCGCCATTGTCTCCCTTATCTACCCACGCCACCCAAGATGACCCGGATGCCCCGCATTCTTCCCCACCACCCCCACCATTGCCAAGGGTTGAGGACCCCACACTTTCGGCCTATTTGCCTCCTAGGTCCCCCGACAGGAGACATACTGCTGCCGAAAAGGGGAAAGGTAGGAAATATACCAAGAAAATTAAGAAAAGTAAGAGAGTTTTGTTCGAGGCTCCCGCGGCGTCCACCCCGGCCGGCCCCAGCCATACGTCCCCGCAACTTTCCCCACGGTCCTCCCCACCTCTCCCGCCTTCAACATGTCTTCCTGAAGAAGTCTTTGAGCTCGCATCACCAATACCTGGCCCTAGTGACAGTGAAACATTGCTTTCTGTCACTCGTCGCAGGCCAAGGAGCCCGGGACCTCGGGGGGACACAGCCTCACCTGCCACTCCTTCCCCACCTCGCCCACCCGCACGCCACCCACGCATCACTGGTTCCCCGCCAGATTATGTGGGGGCCACTGATGATGAAGGGCACCTCTCTCAAGACTCTGGCCATGATTACATAGGTCCACCGTCAGGGCAAGATGACCACTCTGACGATGACTATATGGACATCGACGACCCTCGACCCATCCGCTTGGCCCGGCGTCGTGCTGCCCGTCGTGCTGCCCACCGCCCTGGCCGCCGCCCTCGCCGCCCTAGGGCGCGCGCCTCCCGAGTTGGCCGTGGGCGTGCTGGGCCACCAGCTGGAGCTCCTCGTCAGCGTAGACAAGACCCATTCTACGTTTTTCAGTGGCAAGACGTAGTTGATGAGGATGCATACAACCCTGATGTGCCAGCTTTTGATGAGGTACTGGAGGGTTCAGGCGTTACCCCCAATTTTCCTGCAGGCCTCAATGCTCCACCACACGAACTGTTTGAGGCCTTCTTTGATGAGGAGGTGGTAGGCTATGTTGTCAAAGAGACAAATAAGCAGCACCAATTCCAGGTCCACTTTTTGGGAAAGGTGACCAAGGGCCACATGAGGCAGTGGACCCCAGTGACTCATAAAGAGTTCATGGTGTTCCTGGCACTCACCATGCTAATGCCTCATGTCAAGAAGCATAGGTTGCCTGACTATTGGATCACCAATGATCTGATATCCACCCCTGCCTTCGGGAAATATATGTCTCGCGACCGGTACCTTGATATCCTCGCAGCGCTCCATCTTGTCACCAACCTTGACGTCCACCTCCCAGACAAGCTGTGGAAGATTAGGACGTTGTATGAGATGATGCGAGAACGCTTCACCTCCTACTTCAAGCCCTTCCGCAAGGTCGTCATTGACGAGTCTCTTGTGCTGTTCCGGGGAAAACTCAGCTTCCGGCAGTACATCCCCTCAAAAAGACATCGCTTTGGCATAAAATTCTTTGTGCTGTGCGACTGCCAAACTGGCTATGTCCTGGACTTCCTGGTCTACAGCGGGAAGGAAGGGGACTTGCTTGTGGACCCCCTCATTGGCTTTGGCGGAGCAGTGGTGCAAGCCATGATGGACCGCTACTTTCATAAGAATCACGTCCTCTACACGGACAATTATTACACGTCCCCCACTCTCTCACAGTACCTGCATGAGCGCAAGACGGGGACTGTAGGCACAGTACGAGGGAAAAGGAAGGGCATGCCACCTTTCCCTCCAAAGACCAAAAAAGGTGATGTGTTCAAGAAGAAGTCGGGGCCCATTCTGGCTATCCACTGGCACGACCAGCGGAAGGTCAACCTCCTGACCACCATCCACAAGGGGGAAATGGTGGAGACTGGCAAGGTGGATCGCCGCACCCAGGCCAGGGTGACCAAGCCCGATGCTGTCCTGGACTACAACATCAACATGAGGCTGGTGGACAAGTCCGACATGCAGATAGGCTTCATTGACTGCCTGCGTACCTCGTGCAGATGGTACAAAAAGTTCTTTCTGCATATGGTGGACATGTCAGTTCTGAATGCCTACAACATATACAAGCTTCGGAATGTGAACACACCCATGAAGTTCAATAGCCTGCGGAGGTTCCAAAAGCAGGTGTTGACGGAGCTCCTGGAGAAGTATGCTATGCCACAGAGGGCAGTGGCACATCCTGGGCCCGCCGTTATTGACCGCTTGCAGTCTGCTCAATACTTGACTAGGCACAGGCTTGGTTCCCTGCCTCAGAATGAATCCGGAAGAACACAGCAGAAGCGGTGCCATGTCTGCTACAACAGCAGGGTGAAGCCGAGGTCAGGTAAAAAGTCAACCCTGGAGTGTGTGGAGTGCAAGGTGGCACTCTGTGCTGTAGATTGCTTCTTTGATTACCACTCCAAGCTGGAGTTCTAATAATCATACTGAAATTGCCAAATAAAATGACAATATGTACACTATAATTATATAGGCAAAAAGTGGAAGAAAACCAATGTATTGTAATACAAAAGTCATGTATTATGAGAACATTGATACAAATACAATTACACCATAATAATATGTGAAAGTGACACATATGTATATACCAAGTGACATTCATATGATTAGAACCTATAGAAATATATAAATCAGTGAAAAAAGACACAATAAATTGTATATAAATCGTTTACAAATCATATAACTAAGTGAAAGTGACACAAGACCTAATATTTGATGGCCAAAGTATAATAAACACCTGTGATAACGAATAATCAGTGCCTAATACAACAATAACCTACCTCAATTACTAATAAAATGTACGGTATCGAGTGAAAATGAGCATTGTCAGTGACACTCTCTAAAGCATATTTGTCAAAGTGAAAGTGACACAAGACCTAATATTTGATGGCCAAAGTATAATAAACACCTGTGATAACGAATAATCAGTGCCTAATACAACAATAACCTACCTCAATTACTAATAAAATGTACGGTATCGAGTGAAAATGAGCATTATCAGTGACAGTGACACTCTCTAAAGCATATTTGTCAAAGTGAAAGTGACACAAGACCTAATATTTGATGGCCAAAGTATAATAAACACCTGTGATAACGAATAATCAGTGCCTAATACAACAATAACCTACCTCAATTACTAATAAAATGTACGGTATCGAGTGAAAATGAGCATTATCAGTGACAGTGACACTCTCTAAAGCATATTTGTCAAAGTGAAAGTGACACAAGACCTAATATTTGATGGCCAAAGTATAATAAACACCTGTGATAACGAATAATCAGTGCCTAATACAACAATAACCTACCTCAATTACTAATAAAATGTACGGTATCGAGTGAAAATGAGCATTATCAGTGACAGTGACACTCTAAAGCATATTTGTCAAAGTGAAAGTGACACAAGACCTAATATTTGATGGCCAAAGTATAATTAACACCTGTGATAACGAATAATCAGTGCCTAATACAACAATAAGCTACCTCAATTACTAATAAAATGTACGGTATCGAGTGAAAATTAGCAATATCAGTGACAGTGATACCCTAATAAACATATTTTATATAATTGGCCTCAAAATAACTAGAAAATATCAAATAAACATCACATTCTCAATATCAAACACTAAAATCGTCTAAGGGAGATAAATACTTTGGCGCGGCGAGCGGCTAGGTGCGTCGTAGCTATGGCCGAGGCGACGCGTCCGAACGCGGGAAGAATTTGCCGCCGAAAAGCACTCGTCTTCCCGCGCTCACCATTATGCAACCAGAGGGGCTAGAGACCTCTACTCAATGCCATTCGACAGAGGAAGGTTTGTGGAACATTATTCTTTTTTATTCACAACATTACATGACATATTCATTGACTTACAGAGTAGTTAACATAGGCCAAAGATCGTCAAAACACCTGGTACCGGAGCACAGTCGCAAGCTATAGCCCCCGGGGCTGGAGGGTTAAGAGTAAGGGAAAAAAACAAATCCATTTAATACACCCCAAATTTTTTTTTTTTTTTTTTTTTGCCCCTGGGCCATGCCAAATATCACTCATCCACCCATCCATCCCATCCACCCATCCATCCATCCATCCATCCACCCATCCTTCCCCACTTTCCTCCCCTCCTTCAGTTATCACCTATTTTCCCTGTTATTCCCTTATTCTGTGGTTGTTGTTGTTGTTGCTGTTCCTCAGGCTGTCTGGCCGAGCAGCCCCAAGGTCCCAAGCAAGGCCAAGGCCATAACCGAGCGCCCCCACAGAACCCTCCCAGCTTACCACTAATAATGCCCAGGTGACCGAAGCCACTCAAAGGCGGGGAGCTGAGGAGGGTGCGGAAACGCCCGGGAAACAAAAGCCCCACCCAAGGCCCTGTGCCCCTCAGCAATTATAAAGGGAAAGTTGAGGGGCAAAGGAAAAATGTGACGCTTTGGCTCCCAATCTGCCAGGGTTGGCAGTAGGGAGGTCAATCCACGGAAAAGACGCCGTCACTCGAGATCTAGAAAATATATAAGTAAAAGGAACAGTCAGAGTAAGCTATGGGTATGGCAGAGAACGCTCAACTCTCATTCTGATAGACCAGCCCATCACCAATATTCTGTGGTTAATTTTCGTGCTAACATTAGCGAGTTGGTAGCAGGGCGTTGTCATCACTGTAACCAAGCGTGGGAAAGAGCGAGAGAGAGACTATTGCGGAACAGTGTCTCTCCAGACAAGGGGAGGGGTGGAGGGCAGGGAGGTTGCTTCAGCCATACATTATGTAACTCCCGGCCTGTATCGCCGAATTTGACCATCCAAACACTGTTTCCACTTGTTTTATTGTTGGAACAGGTTAATACCTTTATAATCAACCTATAATAGGCGCATATGGATAAGTATTAATGCTATTTATGGTAAAATAACGATGTTAGTGATGGGAACAGCTCAAATACGTCAGCACAGGAGTGTGGTGTCTCATACCCCCCATGCGCACTTCTTAGGTTAATGTCTTCAACATCATTTATCTTCACTTAAAGTTGTGTATCATCAGCATAGAAATAATAAGATACTCCGTGGGCATGAAAAAGAGATACTAGACTGCTTGTGTACATAGAGAATAAGATAGGGCCCAAGACAGAACCACGAGGGGCACTGTAAAGGAACTGGATCAAACATGGTACTATCCATCATCCCTGACTGAGTTTGATCAGGCAAATATGATTTGAGCGAAGCAAGTGCCCCATCACAGATTCGAAAAGGTTGTAGGTCGCCAAGCAACAACCGATGATTACCCATGTTGAAGGCAGAAGAGAGATCCAACAAGATCAGAAGAGATGAGTCAGCAGTGCAACAATCCCAGATCATTGTGAATCCTACAAAGGTCAGTCTCAGTAGTGATGTTTCCTATGGGTAGATTGAAGATAGGGAATAACACAGATAGTAGCCGGTCTAAGATAGCGCACTCCATACCTATTACAGACATACTGTACATTCATACATACAAACAAAGACCGAGTGCTCCACAAGAAATGCGGTTCCGGTCTCACGTCCTAATAGCGGCGCTCCAGGCAGCCCTGTTCAGAGCAGCCTCACTTGTCAGGTTTACCGATTCAAGATCAGATCGTATCTCATGTCTTTCTTGGTCTGCCCCTCAGCGCAGCTCCCTCCACGTTCACGGACTGGCATCTTTTCACCCAGTTTAGTTCATCCATTCTCTCCACATGTTCAAACCATCCAAGCCTGCTAGTGCACATATCATCACTGATACTCTTGATACCTCTACTTGATTTAGTGGCAAAATATTGCTAGGTTCATCCAATGTAACCACAGGAGCATGCAGTTGTTGTTGTTGCTGTTCCCCAAGCTGCCTGGCCGAACAGCCCCAAGGCCCCGAGCAAGGCCAAGGCCATAACCGAGCGCCCCCACAGAACCCTCCCTGCCGACCACAATAAAGCCTGGGTGACCGAAGCCACTCCATGGCGGGGAGCTGAGGAGGGTGCGGAAACGCCCGAGAAACTAAAGCCCCACCCAGGGCCTTGTGTCTCTCAGCAATTATGAAGAGAAAGTTGAGGGGCAAAGGAAAAAATTTGACGCTTTGGCTTCCAATCTTAGTAGATTGGGAGGTCAATCCCATGCAGTTGACAGAAGCACTTGAGATACAAATAACAATACAGTTTTATTTATACGCTACAGCTATTACAGGGCTCACAATATCAGTCTTCATGTTGGGTGTCTATTCCCGGGGTTTTGCAACACATTAATCAATACTTACATACAGTACACAATAAACTGACTCAATTCATGACGACTTCACAGTGATCCTGATTTTTCTATAAATCTCTCTCAGTCTCTTATTGTTATTCAACACATATATCAACGTCTCAATATACAATGAGTCTATTATTAAGAGTATGTGAAAAATTTGGAATCGAACATTCAGTCAAATTTAATCCTATAAAGAGCAATATCATAATATTTAAATCTAACCTTCTATTGAAATCAAAGCTACCTAAATTCCATTTGTATGAAGAAATTATAGAAGTAAGTAAAGTAAAGTATCTAGGACACTATATTTCAAGTGATCGCTCAGATGATAAGGATATGGGTCGTCAGCGAAGGCAACTTTACATGCAGGGAAATTCAATATTAAGAAAATTTCATATGTGCACATCGGATACAAAACTAACATTGTTCAACTCCTACTGCTCACCAATGTATACAGCACAACTATGGTGGAACTATAAGAAAATGACAGTGAATAGACTAAGTATCTCTTATCACAATATCATGACATTTTTGGGGGGGCTCTCAAAATATGAGAGTACAAGTACGCTATGTGCCTATATGAACTTACACTGTTACCAATCACTCATTAGAAAGCTAACATATAAATTCATTCAGCGCCTTAACACTTCTGAGAACAGTATCATTAAAATGCTACAAACTCCAAGCATAGTGTACACCTCTAGGATCCAGGCACACTGGAGGAAGTTGCTCTATATTTAACCTTAAGTAATGATTTCAGGTCTGCTACTCTACAGAATTAGCATACCGGTACTGAACCTCATAGTGCAGTACAGTACCGATATTCCTATACTGTACTGTAGCAACATACTGTACCGGAAGCTAAATGATGTGAGGCATGGTACTGTACACAATTAGGACAGTGGTTTTGGTAACACAGTAGTTTGATGACCACTGTTTTTGGTTGAGGCAGTGCTGTGAACTACATGATAGCAAGCTGGGTATTATTTAATTTCTTTTTATTTTATGTAGCCTATGTAGGCTACAGTAGCTTATATATATTTATGTTACTGTAAGGTATATATGGACCCCAGTATGGTCCCCTCTGTGCTGTGTGAGTCTGAAATAAAGTATTATTATTATATTATTATTAACCCAGTTCACACTAGCTTCACAGTACTGTACACACATAATCCACCTGTTGTTGTCGTTCCCTAGGCTGCCTGGCCGATCAGCCCCGAGTCCCTAAGGAAGGCCATGGCCGAGATCGGGCTTTCCCACAGGGCTCTCCAGGAGTGTAGATATTACATTTTAGATTCAATCATTATTATTAGGAATCATTATATTCAAGGTTATGGTCTTCGAAAGGGGTGAAGTCACAGAGTGTGAGGTAAAGCTGAACGGTCAGGCTATGGAGATCGTCAACTCTTTTAAGTATCTGGGCAGTGTGTTGAGTAAAGATGGGACTATGGATGAAGAGGTGCGGGAGAGGGTACAACAGGGGAAGAGGGTTGTAGGAACGCTAAAAGCAGTAACAAAAAATAGGGTGGTCAGTATGGAAGTGAAGAAGTCCTTGCATGACAGTGTGGTAATCCCGACACTGACTTACGGAAGCGAAGCATGGACGTTGGTTGAGAGACTCAGACCAAGAGTGAGAGCAGTGGAAATGAATTACTTAAGGAGTGCGTGCGGAGTTACATGGAGGGATAGACAGACTAATGAGGAAGTAAGAAGGAGGTGTGGTGTGGAGGTAGATGTGCTGGAAAGTGTGAAAAGGAACAACTTGAGATGGTTCGGCCATATGGAACGTATGGAAAGCGAGAGAATGACTAAGAGGGTGTATGAGAGCGAGGTGGAGGGACAGAGGGGGAGAGGTAGACCGAATATGAGGTGGAAGGATGGAGTGAGGAAGTACATGAACGAAGGTGGTGCTGGTTGGGGGGAGGGGCGTCGACTGACTGGGGACAGAGGTGCATGGGGGCGGTTCGTTCGTGGCCACCCCTTCGGGGATCACGGCGTCAGGCAATAGATAGATAGATAGATTATATTCAACTCTCATATAATTTTAAGGTGATTTACTTGCAATGAATGATACTTATGCAGGTGACTGTACACCTTGGGAGTATTCATTGTAACTTCCTGTACTTCCTCCCCTTCGAGATTATACCCAGTCAGAGACCTTTCTCACTCTCTTTAAGCCAAACGTGCATTTTTTATTCTCTCTCCATGTCTTGATCATGTGATCGGAAATATACAGGGAATTTTCCACCACCTTTAAGGTGTGTGGGAGAGCAGGAGAGGTGAGAGGTATGAGGAAAATTTAAAGTTATTAAAATACAGGCCTCTCTCACAACTATAGGTCTGGGAGATATTCTCTCTCTTGAAGGAATACATTCTCCCTTATATTTTTAGTACATCTGCATAATTCTTCAGTTGTTACTTAATTAAATCAAAGTTGGTTTTGGAAACAACAGAGCTTTATTTTCCCTTTACCTATATTACATTTATAAGGTATAAGAGAAATGGTGGCGGCGATTTACCTATCTAATTAATCTATCAATCTACGAGAGAGCAGGACGGAGAGCTGAGATTCAACCTACTACATCAATCAACCTATAACTATATATCATCGTACCTCAAAACGTCTTCCTAATAAGATTAACTATTCTACCTAACCTGGTTATATATATCTTAACCTAACAAGATAGATATCTTATAACCTAACATGGTTAACCCCTTGAATACATTGACTACCAAAAGTAATTTGTAACATAGATTATATTGTTGGCATAAGTGATTGTGTGGGATGCAGTCTTCTATGATATGTTTGATAGTATGGGGTGCTGTGTTACATGCCAGACAGGCATCACCGACGGAGTCCTCCAGTCTCTTCTGATAGCTCAGAAGAACTGGATGGTGCCCACCTGTAATACCATATTTGACAATATGCCTTATACAGTAATGGCACTCTTTGAACTCCAGAGTCAGCTGTTCAAAACACCCGCCCCGGAGCGTAGAGACCAATTCATCGTAAGCGTACGTTCATAATTACTTACAGACTCGTCCTTATGATGCAGATGCCACTACGAAAAAAATAATTAAAAAATAATAAAAGAAAAAATATTAGAACTCTTATCTGTTTTACGCTTCCCGTAGTTCAGATGTTTTTGCTAGCGTGGGTTTGCATCGAGACGCTGCGCGTCTTCTTCCGTCCGCTCCAGGGGATCGGGCCGAGCCGACGTGTGATCCCCGACCTTGCTTCATTCGTCACTCTTCCGTCCGGATTGTGATTCTTTTGCTTATTTGTACTAATCTGAGATGTTCCAGAGTAGGGTTAGATTAGTTAGGTCGGGCGTGCTAATTGGTGTGACCCCCAGGAGTTGTGTTTTAGGGTGCTTTTTGTGGTGGCGTCCCTTGGTCGTGATAAGGCGGGACGCCATTTTGGTGTGTTTCATTTCCCCTCTAATTTTTAGCCTTTACTAGTATAAGTTAGAGGCTATTATTTTATTAAAGGGCAGCTCTTTTCGGCCACCGTTTTGGTGGGTTAAGCGTTTTTATTATTCTTCGGCAGAACCTTTAGTATAGAACTGCTTTACTTAGTAAATCATTTTGCTTCTGGGTTTCTGCGTCGTCGTCGAGATGGTTGGAGAGTGCTGGATCTTCCTAGAGGTAAGAGTAATTCGTCTAATTCGTCGTTCTTCTACTTGCCCTAGGCCTCGTGGCCAGCCTCTCGGTAGGGTCTGTTTATGGCTAGGTCATGTAATTTTAAGATTTATTATTACATTTTATGTATGCCATAAACTATTTGTCCCTCTTCTACTAGACAATGAGATAGTACTAGTTTTTGAGGGTGTTTGGTTTGTCCTGACTATTATGCTAAGTGTTCTTCCATCCTTGTCGAAGACTTGATAATTTCTTACAGTTTCTTACAGTAGATCCTCTGGAAAAAGGCAAACTATGCCTGTGTATCTAGCTCAGTACCAGTACTTGCACTGCTGCGGTCGTTCACGGTGTTGGCGGCGGCGGTAGCAGACGCAACATTTTTACTATTCTGTATTTTTGTTTTATAATCAAACTTCAAATCTTGTCTTCCCCATGCTTTATCAAGATTACTTTCAAACTCCCTTATTGATTCGGAATCGACTACATACTGGGGCAGTGCGTTCCACTCATTTACCACTCTATCACAAAATGAGTTCTGTGCCTTCTCAAGCCTATTTCTTTCTTTGTAAATTTTCTTAGAGTGTCCTCTCGTTCTTGTTCCCTCCCGCATCAAGAAGATACCTTCACACACATCCTCATCGTACTTTCCTGACACTATCTTAAAAGTCTCTATCATATCTCCTCTCTTTCTCCTATATGCCAGTGTCGGAAGCCCCAGTGTCCTCAACCTCTGCTCATAGCCCGCGTTCTTCAACGTTGGTACCAGCTTGCTAGCTCTCCTCTGCACTTTCTCCACTGCTTCTATATCCTTTACCATATATGGAGCCCACACCTGGTTCGCATATTCCAGGTGCGGCCTAACCAGCGCTGTATAGATTCCTGAAGATTTCTTCGTCAAGTGACACAAATGTCCTCCTTATCAGCCCTACAATTCTATTGGCTTTGTTTATCTTTTCCGCTAAATGTTCTGAGAAATTTAACTTATTTTCTATCACTACTCCTATATCCTTTTCTGCATTCACTTCCTCCATCGCTTCATACATACTGTATCCTACCTTGTCTATCTTGCTGGTCCCAATC
Source organism: Paralithodes platypus (assembly GCA_032716605.1). NCBI lineage: Eukaryota > Metazoa > Arthropoda > Malacostraca > Decapoda > Lithodidae > Paralithodes > Paralithodes platypus. The sequence goes on from CM064498.1 coordinate 55,356,998, forward strand.
CGCATGTACTTGCATTTTTTTGGATGAAAAGGCATTAACCAATGCTCAGACCATCCCTTCATGCCCTCCACATCTCCTTGAAGCAAACCCATATCTTCCTTACTCCTCACTCTTCTATACAGCTTAGTGTCATCCGCATACAGGTATACAGTACCTCACTTCCATTAGTTATAACTTCAGGCAAGTCGTTGATAAATATAACGAACAGCAGTGGTCCCAACACAGATCCCTGAGGTACCCCACTTGTAATTTCCCTCCACCCCGAGCCTATTCCATTCACCAGTACCCTCTGTCTCCGATCTTTCAGGAAGGCTTCTATCCATTTCACACATTTCTCCCCTATATTATAGCTTCTAACTTTCTCTATTAACCTTTTATGTGGGACCTTATCGAAGGCCTTCATAAAATCGCAATATACCACGTCTATTACATCACCATCTTCTAGAATTTGCATCCAATCATCTACCACCTTAATTAGCTGTAGTACCGTCGACCTCCCCGGCAAGAATCCGAACTGTCTCCCACTGAAAAGTTGCTTTGACTTCATATGATCCATTATTCCTTCTCTAATTACCGTTTCCATTAGTTTACACACAACACTTGTCAAACTGACTGGTCTATAATTCCCTGGGTCATTTCTCTTTCCCTTCTTAAATATAGCTGTTATGTTCGCCTCTCTCCAGTCCATCGGGATTTGTCCTGTATTAAATGATACCTCAAATAACATTTTCAATGGCTCTACTAACATCTCCCCTCCTTCCTTTATGATTCTTGGGTGTATCCCATCCTGTCCCGGTGACTTACTTCTGTTCATTTTTCTATAGTCCTTCTTATTCTAGCATGGGAAAACTCTATTAGTTCTAGTGCCGGTGCCTGTTTGATGGGAATAGTAGGCACTGCATCCTCCGACTCCACTGTTAGTACCCCCCCAAAGTATTTCCCCAGCACCTCTGCTTTCTCCCTATCAGTCTCCGCTCTACTCCCATCATTCAACCCCCCTACCAGCTCTGGGATCCCTACTCTTCTTGTTAACTTTTCCTGAATGTACTTCCAGAATATTTTTGGATTATCCTTCACATTTCTAGCTATCTCTCTCTCCCTCTCCTTCACCCCCCTCCTTGTTTCCCACCTTATTTTATTGTTTATTTGTCTGCGTTCCAGATCCACTTCCTTAGCCTCTATACTAGACCCCCTGTTCTTTTTTAACTATTTTAATCTTTCCCACAATCGTTTCTTTCTTCTAATCAATATCCAAAGCTTTCTTTTCATTGGCAATTCTGGGTTAGTTCTTTTCCTCAATTTTGTTTTATCCTTATATTCCCTTACTGGTACACTTTTGGACACAGCATTCTCCAGTTTGACTCTAATTTTCCTCCACATTCCTTCAGCGTCTTCACCGTTCAAGTATTCCCCCCAGTCAATGTCCAAACACCGTCTCAGCAGCTCATAATCTGCTCTATCATACATGTATATTTTTCTATTGCTTCTATTATCCCTCTCTGATTTAATGTTACAACTAAAGCTTATACAGGCATGGTCACTACGACCTATAGGGCTATCCACATTAACATGTTCCACTATATCCTCTTCATTGCTAAACATCAAATCAAGTACACTCCCCTGCGTCCCATCTCTATATCTTGTCATCTCTACAATATGTTGCGTTAAAAAACAATCTCTCACTTTCTCTATAAACTTATTTTCCAGGCTACCCTGTCCCGCTGGAGTAGTACAATTTGCCCAGTTGATCCTTGGCAAATTGAAATCTCCAATCAAAATTTTATATTTGTTCTCTCTATTATCTATCTCCTCCATTGCTTTCAGTAGGTTATCCTTACCTTTTGATACCTTTTGATACCTTTTGATACCTTTTGATGTGTTCGCCGCTCTTCTAGCGGCACCAAGGAGCGCGACGCCCCTCGTTATGGGTGGTGATTTGGTGCAGTAGACTGTTTGAAGCGACAGCTCGCTCCCTTGCGAGGATGGGCTCGTCTGGCACTTTTTGCAGTTCGACATCTAGGGCTCTCTTGAAGTTGTCTAACGAGATGTCCCTCATGTCTCTTACTCGCTGTGGGAGTTTGTTGAAGAGACGTGGGCCTCTGTGTGATAACCAGCCCTCTCGCAGAGAGCCCATAGCACCCCTGTTATTCATCCGGGGGATTTCGCATTCCCAGCCTCTCCTATCACTGAATTTCATGACTATCGGAGTATGTAGGTTTGGTACTAAACCCTCTGCGATTTTCCACGTGTATATTATTAGGTAACGTTCTCTTCTACATTCCAGTGAGTACAGATTCAGTGCTCTTAAACGCTCCCAATAGTGTAGATGTTTTATCGAACTTATATGCGAAGTGAAATTTCTTTGTACACTCTCTACGTCATGTTTTGTATGGGGATGTTAATACGCTACAGTATTCAAGCCGCGGTAGCACTAGAGATTTGAAGAGCGTTATCATAGGCAATTCACCGCGTGTTTTAAAAGTACGCAGAATCCAACCCGTTAGACGTTTCGCAGCCGCCACTTTGACCTGGTTATGTACTTTGAAACCCATATTTTCAGACATTAATACCCCAAGGTCTTTCACACTGTCTTTCCGTTCTATTATGTGGTTAGATTCTGTTAAGTAATTTGTAATTTCTTTAACACCATTATTATCTCCGTACCGTATTAATTGGAATTTTTCCTCATTGAATTGCATGTTGTTTTCCCTGGTCCACTGGAACACTACATTCATGTCTTCCTGCAGTCGGCCGGTGTCCTCTTGTGTGTTTACTATCTTGCTTAATTTTGTGTCATCAGCAAAAGACGACACCGTACTGTGTCTGGTGTTGGTATCTATGTCGCAAATTAGTATCTCCTGCTATTATTTGGGCTTCTATATATAGAGGCAATTAGAATTGATCCTCTTACACATTTTACTTCAATACACAAATACTCACAATACTGCTGTCTCATATCCACCTCATTAACCTTGAGCTCTTTTCTTACATAAATAAACAGTCCTCTTCCAACCTCTGCTCTAATAGCATTTCTCTCATATAACTCAAAACCCTCCAAACTATATACCACCAGTTCCCTTTCAATTCTAGCATTTTTGGGTCTTACTTCCTGTAGGGCTATGACATCAGGTTTTTTCTCTTCATCCTGCAACCTACATATCAGTTCTCTTTTCTTAATAATAATAATAATAATAAGCATGTTACTTATTTCTCATAAGCGCCAATTTTTCCGAAGAATTCACTAGCGCTCGGAAAGAGAAAGAAAAAATAACAAAATCAATGCATCAAAAGAAGGCTTATATACAACACACATTTAACAATCACTAGCAGTGGCAAAATAGCCTAAACTCTATAGCCATCTGTCATGACACCTCTCTCAAGATCATAGCATCTCTCAAAGAGAAAAGTCTTAAGTTGTTCCCCATGCTGCCTGGCCGAACAGCCCCAAGGCCTCGAGCAAGGCCAAGGCCATAACCGAGCGCCCCCACAGAACCCTCCCCGCCGACCACAATAAAGCCTGGGTGACCGAAGCCACTCCATGGCGGGGAGCTGAGGAGGGTGCGGAAACGCCCGGGAAACCAAAGCCCCACCCAGGGCCCTGTGCCCCTCAGCAATTATGAAGAGAAAGTTGAGGGGCAAGGGAAAAATGTGACGCTTTGGCTTCCAATCTTGGTAGATTGGGAGGTCAATCCACGATAGAGACGCCGTCACTTGAGATCTAGAAAATATATAAGTAAAAGGAACAGTCAGAGTAAGCTATGGGTATGGCAGAGATTGCTCAGTTCTCACTCTGATAGACCAGCCCATCACCACATGACTAGAACCCAATCCTCTCAGCATCAGCTAGGAAAGGCCCTAGAAAGCCGCCTTTGGCGGGGTGATAGCTCCCCTATTTCAACCCTTTTCGGGGTTGGGCACCCGCCGTACCCGTAGTATTCGAGCTCCGGAGTCAAATGACATAGTGCCATTAATCTTATATGGCCTATTTTAGCCCAATGGCTAAGCTGGAAGACCCCATACGCCTTCCAAGAAAAATAGAACCATCGTCATAGGTGACACTGTGAAAATACCTATGGTACGTCATTTGAACGGATGCCACTATGAAACGATAGAAAGAAATTGAAAGTAATACAGTATTCTACTGAAAAGAAAAGGGATTTTTTTTTTCCTTTAACTATGTTAATTAGTTAATTCAAGCTGGTGAGTTTCCGTGCGCTTCCCATACGTTTGTTGTCAACCCGGGGCTTCGTCTCGCCGACGCCTTGAAATTGCCTTCACATGAATATCAAGATGACAGATGTATGGGAAGGGGAAGGAGGGAGGGTTACTCTTTACGTCATTTGACTCCGGAGCCACTACTAAATATTAGGTTTTCCTCTCTTCCCTTCGGGTTGTCAAACCCATAATTTATTAGTGGCTCCTACGTCAAATGACGTAGTGCCTTGACCCCCAAGACTGGAGGAGGGACATACATTATGTCTTGAGGCACTAATCACGAATAATATAATTGGTAACTAGAAATCTCCAGGATAACTCAACCACAGCAGAATGGAAATATTAAAGAAAATTATAGAATATCAAATAGTACAGAACGGCAGGTCAGTGTCCTAAAATTACCCTTGCCGGGAAAGTATTCTACTACAAAGAGAACAATCGCTACTACATGTTTGTAGGATTTTAAGAATAATATGAACGTGCAAAAATGTGTTCTAAAGTATAACAAATGTCTTGAGTATATTTTACTCTTTTGTAAAATTGTATTACATTGTTGTAGGCTACATATGTTACATGTAGCACATTCTTGTAAGTAATTTGTATGTAACATATTGCATGAGCATATTGTACTCTAACAAGGTAAAATGTAACATTTTGTAAAATGTTTACCGGTTAGCATTCTGACTCATATCCACACCTGTTTTTGTACAATAATATCTAGCTCTAACATGTATAATTACCTTGTATAAAACAAAATGTCCCCTGGACAGGAAATACAAATTTTAAAAACTTTATCGTATCACGATCTTTTAAATTTAATAATCTATCTATCTATCTATTGCCGGACGCCTTACTCCCCTTACGAGGGTGGCCATACACAGAATGCCCCCAATAATACAGTTTCCTAATCTCATTGCCGAGTTGGAATGCCGGGAACTGGCCCTTAGCTCCCCCCCCCCCTCCCCCCCCCTCGTTTTTGTTGCAGCTCCTAAGAACTGGGGAATGAGTTTAGGTAACAGGTTGGAGGAGTGTGAAGTGAGGAAAACATGGCTTCTCTAGATTCACCGCTAGAAAGCATGTGGGGAAAAGTACTGTATTAGGAGAGGACCATAAATTTAGTCTGAGAAATATTGTCTACCAAGAATATGTAGAAGACACATGAACGCGGACCACTTACGTATGTCATGAGCCCGACAAAGAATGTCAGGGTAGTTTCTCTGATCTTCTCCACTATCAAGAAAGCTGTCTGTATTTTACGCAACCTAGTGCGTAGGTGGGAGAACCAATAAATGAAGTCTGGAGTCAGGGCTGGAGACTCCTGCCACCTGAGGCTCGACTTGCAAGCAGTTAGGATCGAGACTTAGACATCACCGGTAGCTCTGAAACTCGGTCCTTTGTAGTTAATGCTATTAAAAAAGTGAAAAATGAAAAATAACAGCTTCTTCCGATCATGCCCCCCCATCCGCCATAGTATGTAGTATACAGTATATTGGGGTTTGTAAAAATATCCTGAGATAGTTCATCGACCATTGCGGCCTAAATTGATGTGGGGTTGGCCTCAAACGGAATCAAGCTCTCATAAATCCTCTCTCATCCGCCTCTGGCATGGACAAGCCTGTTAAATCATGGAACGGTTTACAGATAGCTGGGAGGTGGCCTTTTAATTTAAGAACTGACAACCGTTTGGTCTCAAAACGGTTGTCAAATATATGAAAATAAGTACTACTGACGGGACTCTCTGGTTGGACTCTATTACCCAAGTTGTGAAAAGAACTTCCAGTGGTACTGGTACTGACGTTGAGTAGACTTAGCCTATTGCCGTTTAAGCTTGCTACCAACACTCTACCCTTAGAAGTATACCCACTTGGTATTATGAATGTCCAACAATGAAAATTCAGAGAGGTCTGTAGGTTGACCTTCAACTCGGAGTAGAAACACTTTGTTGCCAGTGGTTTTGGGTTGTTGTATCATTTCTTGACTTCGCTTAACCAGGCTTGAGCCAGTCAGGTTGGTGCTATAAGGGTCATCAAAACCTTGGTACGTCCACCGTTTACTGTTTGCACGACACCTAATTGGCGTGTCTGGAGGTGGAAACAGCTAAATTGAACTACCGGTACTTCCGTTGCAATTCACTGAACGCGTCTTGGCCTCTCTCTGATGTCACTTCCCACTGGGTCTGAAACTGGGGAAGTTCGGTAGATTGAGGAGGGGTAAACAGGACTTAATTGAGGTTGGTGCATCTAAGCAATCATCTGGTGAAGACGGTTTTGCCGGATCGCCCATTCCGCTAGTGTGCTTTGTACTTTCGACAGAGTCTCTGCCCCAGGGTTTACCGTGCCTAGCAGGTGTGTGGTATGACGCGACATGTTTACTTTGTGGATTAGACTTATCTTCTAGGAGATCCTTTTAAGTATCCTAGACCTGGCAATCTTGCTACTGAATCGTTGTCGAGCATTTTGAATACCGGTTACAGGTACAGTATTCTTTGTTAGAAACTCCCCATGATATCTTCGAAAGGCTAGTACTGTACTACCTGTACCATGAGTGATGAAGCTTGAATGTTGTCCATAAACCCTTATCCTGATGGCCTTTCTGATGACTGATACACCCAACTGTCGGTCCCGGAAGAGACGGTGTCTCTCCAAAGTGTCAGTGGTGGTTGAACCTACGGCGTGCCATTAAATGTTGGAGAACTAGCAATAGTCGTGCTGATTGCTAAGTTGGGAGTAGATTGTTTCCCTTTCAGGATTTAATATTGCATCGAGGCCGTACAAAGGGCATCTTGAGCTGCACCCGATTGAAAGGCTCTACTAGAGACCTCCCGGGCTATCGCATGCGTGTGGCCCTTTTTTTTGGAAAATATGAAGCAGAGGGTTTTTCACATGAACCGCCTCGTATATTTTGGGCTTTGGGTTATTGATAAACTTATCATGTCCCATATAATGTCTACCCCTGGGCATATTGTGTTGGCACTAAGATGGACTTGGGCAAGTTTGCCTTGAATCCCAGTAGGAATACATGTTGTATTACTGTCCCTACATTATCTCGGTATTGTTCCGTTTATCGGGACCTACTACCATTCTTCTGAGAAATTGATAGTTGCCCTCCATGCACAGGGCTGGATGGTCAAGTATGTGTGCAATAGTCAACCTGCTAAACTGGCAATTCTTGATATCCTTGTTGCGGGCCGACAGATTGAAAAACAGCCGGCACTTGTGACTGTCCCTTTTTGGCACAAGGAACAACAAGGAAATAAACACTTTTAAAACTGGATCTGCCAGAATTAAGGCATGATTGTCTAGCATCTCTGATAAGTGATTAAGTCTCCAAAGAAACAAGATATGTGATATTGTTAGATGCAACAGAGGAGCTCGCAGCCCTTCTCTGAGAAGACTTTTCCTAATAAATGTCCTTGCTCATGCGTTCCTGGGCTATGGACGGAATACCTACCGTAAATTGCCGTTCCGGTTATTGGAATCAATTAAATCAGTTGGTCAGACTTGCCATGACTTATGAGGTCCAAGCCTTGGGCTGTTCTGGATCGGTGTGCTTTAGCTTTAGCTTGCGAAGCCTCAGAGGGCTGCACACGGGTAGCATGATATTTGTGAGGTGTTATTTTAGTCACTAGCTGGTTGTCTTTGGTGGAAGACTGAACAGACGTGTGAACATGCTTAGAGAACTTTCTAGTTAAATTCCAGTAGTTAGTTTTGTTGTCACTAGCTGGTTGTCTTTGGTGGAAGACCGAACAGACGTGTGAACATGAAGAGCTTTTGTCTTAACCCAAGGTTTGCACTCTTTTGAGTAACCTGATCCCCTACCAGGGTATCTTGTATTGAAGTTTTACCTCTATTATCCCCACGATATGGCCTCCACTTCACGAGGGCTGAGTGTTCTATCTGGTACATGCCACATTCTTCCTGAATTTTTTCTAAGCAGGAAACTGCAAAACTAAATTATATTCCTCCCATGCAGCCCCAGACCTAAAGTCAACCATAGTACCAGGTGTTTGATGTTTGAGGGGGGATGTTGATTACAACAGACTCATATATTGTTGCACCGTAAAGGTGTCCAAAATGATAATTTTGATCATAAGATATTAATAATAATAATAATAATAATACTTTATTTCAGACTCACACAGTACAGAGGGGACCATACTGGGGTCCATATATACCTTACAGTAACATAAATATATATAAGCTACTGTACATAGGCTACATAAAATAAAAAGAAATTAAATAATACCCAGCTTGCTATCATGTAGTTCACAGCACTGCCTCAACCAAAAACAGTGGTCATCAAACTACTGTGTTACCAAAACCACTGTCCTAATTGTGTACAGTACCATGCCTCGCATTCCGGTACAGTATGTTGCTACAGTACAGTATAGGAATATCGGTACTCTACTGCACTATGAGGTTCAGTACCGGTATGCTAATTCTGTAGAGTAGCAGACCTGAAATCATTACCTAAGGTTAAATATAGAGCAATTTCCTCCAGTGTGTCTGGATCCTAGAGGTGTACACTATGCTTGGAATTTGTAGCATTTTAATGATAGAAGTGTTAAGGCGCTGAATGAATTTATATGTTAGCTTTCTAATGAGTGATTGGTAACAGTGTAAGTTCATATAGGCACATAGCGTACTTGTACTCTCATATTTTGAGAGCCCCAGAAACATTTTCATGATATTGTGATATGAGATATTTAGTCTATTCACTGTAATTTTCTTATAGTTCCACCATAGTTGTGCTGTATACATTGGTGAGCAGTAGGAGTTGAACAATGTTAGTTTTGTATCCCATGTGCACATATGAAATTTTCTTAATATTGAATTTCCCTGCATGTAAAGTTGCCTTCGCTGACGACCCATATCCTCATCATCTGAGCGATCACTTGAAATATAGTGTCCTAGATATTTGACTTTACTTACTTCTTCTATAATTTCTTCATACAAATGGAATTTAGGTAGCTTTGATTTCAATAGGTTAGATTTAAATATTATGATATTGCTCTTTATAGGATTAAATTTATTAGTGGCCCCTCCATCATTGACGAACATGCCTATTACATAAGGCATCCTCTTCAAACACTAATCCGCCGTAGTTTGAATCTACCGCGCAGAGCATTTAAAAACTGAGGAGCCTTCATCATGAGCGCACACGACCTCACTCATGGCTTCAGTCATTATGAATTGGGTTCTCACTACGAAAAACTTCGTAAAAAATAAAAATAAAAAGAAAATAAGAATAACTATCTAATAAGCTTTCCATCATATCGTGGATGTACTTGTGTGGATCTTTGACCAGACGCTGATTCAGGCGTCATTCTTCCTTCTCTGCTCTGCGCTCAGCCTGCCCGGACGTGTCTCCCCACGCTCCGCTGATTCCGCATTTGTTGCGTCCCTAGTGAGTTTTTTCTCATTTGTTTACTCCGGGATGTATCGAGTAAGGTTAGGATATGCGTAGCAGGAGTGTCCTGGGCTGGTTGCCCGCAGTGCAGTGTATTTTGGGTCGTGTGTTTGGGGCATCTATTTCGGATGTACCCTCGTGGTCCTGTTGTGGACTTGTGTTCGTTTCACAGTTGAGTTAGCTTGTGATGCAGGCGGCTTTCATTACGCGTTAATTATTGCTGCCTTTTATCTTTCTGATGAGGTAAGCTTTGCTTACTGACGTTCCCAGCGTATTTTTCTTCACTTAGTGAAGTTTTTTCTGGGTCCCGAGTCAGTCTTCCCTTTGCCGGAAGTATTTGCTACAGTGGTGTGTTGGCGGTGGTTCCTGTTGTTATATTTCCAGTGTTTTGTGTATATTTCAACTTTTATGATGCCGTCTACTTAGGCCTAGCGAGCCGCTCGTAGCTTTGCCACATGTACAAGTGTTATTGTTTATTTTTATAAATATGCCCTACTGTGTCATGTGTATCCGGGTTTTAGTTGTGTATTGGCTAATTCCTCGGACTATGTTTGTTTCCTGGTTTAGTTGTGTATTGGCTAATTCCACGGATTATTGTGTGGACTTAGGCTAGTCGTGCGTGGCTTTCCTTCGTGTCCGTTGTTCGTTCAGATGGTGTCTGAACGGGGTGGGTTTCCTTCCGGCGGGTTTTTTCTCGGTTTCACCATGAAAAAAACCCGGCCGAGAGCCGCGTTGGGCCACACGTGGTTTCAACACAGGCTTGTGTCCCCGGCGATGAGGTGTCTGTGGCTCTCCAGGACTGCGTCTCCTGTGTTGGTGCCTGTTTTCAGGCTCCCTTTGATTCCCGGCGGAATGGCTGTACCCATCAAAAAACATTGTTCATGCGAACATATGTTATGAAGTTTTTCTACCCGGTTTTCAAACCACAAGAAAAAACCTAGCTGTTGTGAAGGGCTTTCCTCCCCGGCGATCTTTTACAAAGAAGTGGGGACAGGAACTTATGGGGTTAACGTTTTGACATCTCACCCGGCGGGTGTGCCTTGGTAGGGTGGGATGAACAACTAAGTCATTCAGTTAGTTAACCGATCCATTTTAAGTGATACGTTATGTATCGCCGCCTTTACACTTACGGCGATTGAAGGTTAATTGGGGGTTAACATCGTTTTTACACCCGGCGGGTGCTCCTAAGTGGAGGTAATAAGGAATTTACAATTCAATTTCGATTTAACCACTTATTTTAGGGATACGTATAGGTATCGCCGCCTTCTTACTTACGGCGATCTTTTTGTGACAATTCGTTAGAAATCAGATCTCGTATCAGCCTGCCCTATGTTATTCTACTAAAATATTTCAAGGGCCGGCGTCTTTATGGGGGGTTGTTTTGTTCCAAAATTGAATCTTGAGACAGTCACCACCAGAAAGACTATAAACGCCATGCTGGACCGTTATATTATTGTCAGAGGGTATTCTTCACTTTCTTAAAAAGATATGTTTAGATATTCTGAGCCCCGCCGCGTAGCAAGCTGTGATCGTTGTGTCATTACATCTCGTTACCCGGTGGGTTATTAACACTTGTGTGCGAACATGTTGGGTTAACCTTATGAGCATTAATTCCTGGAAATTTTCTTTTTTTCCAGAGCTGGGCTCCGGCGGACCAATACAGAACCGGCGGTAGTTTTCCCCACCAGTCTCTGTCATGGCGACCTTGGCCCCAGTCTTTGCTTTATGCACTACCCTACCTGTGCCGGTATCCCTATTTTTGCGCATACTCTTTGCATAAGGTGTGTTAAATGTCTAGACCGTTCAAGGGGTCTGTGGGTCATGCGTAATTGTTCTTTTTGCTCCCAATTAGCTGTAAAGGTCCTATGCGACAATGATAAGACTGCGGCGGTCGCGTTAAGAGAAGTGAGGCAACAGATGTCAGCATACACTACGATTGTTGCTCATAAGTCACTTCAATGTGACAACGTCCCTCTTTGGGATCGATTGCTCTTTGAACACCCTCCCCCTAAACGTTCCTCTCGAGTCACTTGTCATAAGCCGGCGGAGACTGGTCAGGGTTCTGTGTCTTCTGCTGCTACTCCGAAACGTCCAAGAGAGCCTACACCCCCGGCATCCGCCTCCTCGTCTAGGGCGAGATCTCGGTCTAGGTCACCTCTCAGACGCCAGTCATCTAGTCTTGCCTCTTCACCATCGAGTAAGAAGAGTAGGACGGAAAGTTCCACCAGTGGTCACGGCGATGAATCCTCCAAATCAAAGAGTAGTTCACAGTCACACCGTAGCCATAAATCTTCCAAAAAGGATTCCCATAAACGAAAGACCTCCCTACATTCACCAGCTTCTAGTGCCTCTCATCGTACCTCTACCCCAGACAGAGTTTGTGTTAGGTCTCAAGGGTCCAGTGCGGTGCCTGTCCCTAAAGAGGATTTACCCATTAATATTTTAACCCTGGAAATGGAGAGTTCAGGGGGATCAGTGATTGAGAATGTTTCAGACTCCCAAGAGAGTGTAGGCCAGGGCCTCGGTGTTTGGCGATTTGCTCAGCCAGGGTCTGACCACCCACTTCCGACTCAAACGAGTCACACAGTAGCTGACGTCCACAGGGACGCGGCGATCCCATCCTCTATTCCTGACTTATCTTGGCAGCAAGGTACCCCAGCTTCGGCGGGGTCTTCTCAGGAGGATCAGGAGGAGAAAGACGAGGTTTCAATAATTTCGGAGATGGAAGGGCAAGAGTCAGGTTCAGGCTTAGACGCCGCGCAGGATATTAATGATTCACCAGTAAGTTCATCATCAACTCAATTTGTCACTGCGCAGGAAGTTGAAGGGCTACTTAGTAATGCTTTATCTAAATTTTTTGGACAACAACAGGAAACTCCCGCAGTGGACTTGGGGGCTCCCACGACAAGTTCTACGGTACGGCCTCTGATGACTTCTATTGCTTTATCTAAGATCCCTAACCCCCCCACTCTGTCACCATCAGTGGTTACTAGGCCTGCTACGGCGGCATTGACCACTTCGAATGTAAGGGTGATAACAGATGTCAATCCACCCCCTCTAGACAAGGCGCCTCTCAGAAAGGTAGCTATGCCCTTGCTTTATGGACCAGACGAGTCATGGGTCCTTTTGACCCCCACTAAACCAGAGCTCGCCCAACCTACCTTGTCAGGGGAACTCCCAGTACCGCGTGAGTGGGTCATCCAGGGCAATAAATCAAAGAAATTAAGGGCCCTGGATATTTTGGGAAATGTACTAGATGTTAACATCAAGGCTATACCTAGTTATTATCACCAAGACTATTTTGTGTATGCTACTAAGCCAGCTTTACCCCCTGCCTCAGCTTCAAAATTGTTTTCAGACTGGTCTAAGCTGGATGGGTTTAATGACATTAAGACTCTGTCAGCTCTCACTCCTGAACTTGATTTGCAAACCGTCACAGACGAAGCAGCTAATCCAGTCTTGAAGGTGGGGCAGTTGGGTCCAGGACCTTGGGTAGATTGGGAGATAGAGGCTCAAAACTTTGCAACCACATTTACTTCCAAATCTTCCCACCAGATCCCCCAAGATTCTCATTCATGGTTCTCCATGCCGGTATGTTCTGCCGGCGGAGTCCCGTCAGCTTTGTTTTCTTTCCTAGCTGCCCCTAAGATTAATCTTTGTGAGCTAAAAGACCCTTTCACTACCCCTACCCCAACTCACCTAGACCGAGAATTTAGGCTAAGGGGGAAAGCTTTTCGCCTGTTTCTCAGTACATAGTGTCTCAACAGGTAGCTAAGTCTTTACTTCGGTCCACTCAGGCAATCGCAGACGCGGATGCCAGAAGATCAGTTGAATTATCCCGGCGACTGCTACTCCAGTCGTCAATCCAATCTCTAGGTGACATACGCACCGCCTTACTTGAGGCGGTACGAGCAAGACAAGATCTCAGAATGTCTTTAGTTCGCAAGCTGCCTGATCGCATTGCGAATCAGGTGGTCATGTCACCAGTGCTTACTCCCTCGTTAATGTCCCCTGAAGTGTGGCGAACGGTATTCAATATGGCACAGGCCTTTAAACAAAGTCCCACCCCTTCTAAGAAACCTGCCTTTAACTTCCCCAAACCCAGGCCAACCGCTAAAGCTCAGCCAGGGGGATCTAAGCCCTTTCTTCTGCCTAAGTCCTCCCACTCCCCCCAAGGTCAGTATAGGCATAGACAGAGTAAGTTTTCAGGTCAGAGAGGACGCGGCCATAATAAGCCAGGTCAGGGCCAGTCTTCGGCCAACACCAGCCAGCCGGCGAAGCGTCCAGCACCACCAACCCCACCACCAAAAAACTAAAGTCTCTCTCACTCCCGGTGCCAACCTTAAGGCCGGAGGACCCGAGGGTAGTACAGCCGGCGAACCCTTGTCTGCTAACTGGGTCGTTCCGAACGTGTCACCAAGCATGGCCTTTAAACACTTGGGCACGGATGGTGGCACGCAAAGGCATCACTTGGCAGTGGCTCCGGCGACCTCGCTTACGTCAGCCGACAACGGCGAATTTTGTTTCTTTAGAGGTGGAGTCACTGGTCCAGGAAATGATTGCCAAGAATGTCATCATCCCGGTCCCCCCAAATTACCCTGTATTCACGTCCAAACTATTTTTGGTTCCCAAAAGGGACAGTGTTCAGATGAGACCGGTCGTAGACCTGTCTTATCTGAACCTTCACATTCACAACGAGTCTTTCAGAATGTTAACAGTACACCAAATCAGGCTAACACTTCCGCCGGGAGGTTGGATGTGTTCACTAGACCTGACAGACGCCTATTGGCACGTATCGGTCAACAAAAGATTTCAAAGGTTTTTGGCATTACGGGTCAGGCGCCAAAATTTTGTTTTTCAAAGGATGCCGTTCGGTTTGAACCTAGCACCTCGATTATTCACGAAATTAGTCCGGCAAGCCCTGATGCCATTGTTAAAACAAGGGATCAGAGTGTTGTGGTACCTAGACGACTGGCTGGTGGTGGCAGAGACACAACAATTATGCATCAAACATGTCAACATAATTTTAAATCATGTCAAAACTCTAGGGTTCAAGGTAAATCTGGTAAAGTCAAACCTTGTTCCCTCACGAGTAATTCAGTGGATAGGGCTGGTCTGGGACACGGCCGCTCTCACTCTGAGTCAGAGTGTGGACAATCGCAACAGGTTTCGCAGGAAACTGTTCATGTTTCTTCACAGTCTGACTACGACGCGGAGGGTCTGGGAGTCTCTGGTCGGCTCTCTCAACTGGGTTCAACTAACTGTCATGTTGGGCCGGTTGAAAGTAAAACGCTTAATATTGGAAGGCAACAAATATTTCCCACTCTTACCGGCGGGAAAATTATGGCCCATCCCGAAATTAATCCACACCTTACTAGCGGTCTGGGCAAAGAGGGAAACGTTGCACTCAATAATGTCATGGACCTCTCCTCCACCAACGGTATGGGTAGACACGGATGCGTCAGGCACAATAGGTTGGGGATTTCAGTCAAATCAGGGGCACCAGGGTCAGGGGCTTTGGTCCCACTTAGAAATCTCTCACATCAATGTCAAAGAATTACTAGTCCCCTTGTATTTCCTTCAGGCTCACGGCCCTGCGTTACGGGGCAAGTCGGTGGCCTTCAGAATGGACAATCTGAACGCAGTTCACTGTATTCAGAAACAAGGATCAACGAGGTCAAGGAGGTTGCTAAACGTGTCGGAAGAGATTTTTACTCTAGCCAACAGACTAGACATTTATCTTCACGCATCTTATCTCCCAGGCGTAGCGAACGTCTGGGCAGACGCTCTGTCCCGGAGACAGAGCACGACAGTAGAATGGGAGCTCAAGCAACCCATTTTCAACCTAATGAAAATGGTCCCATCCACAAGTGGATCTGTTTGCGTCCGAGGAGACTCACAAACTCCCTCTATACCTCACCCGCCGGACGAAAACGCCGGCAGGGGGGCCAGACGCCCTAGTGATAGACTGGAACAGATGGAGCTCCATCTATCTGTTTCCACCACCAGATGCGTCACTAATGTGCCACGTAGTGAACAAACTACGAGATTATCGAGGCTTAGTCTCACTAATCGCGCCCCTGTGGCCGGCGCAGTTGTGGTACCAGCAATTGAAAACGTGGTGCCCGCACCCGGTGTCGCTCCCGGTCGGGTATTTCCACTTAGACACGATTGGCAACCTAGCGACCTCGCTGACTTTTGCATTATGGACATTCAGGAGGCCAAGTGGCTAGCACCATACGGTAGAGATGTGACCAATAAATTATTAAATCAATATACTCAGTCTACGAAACGACAGTATCACTCACATTGGCAAGCCTTTACTTCTTGGATCATTAGAACAGAACAGACTGTGCCATCAGTAGCTTTAGTGTTCAATTATTTAAATTATCTGTTTGAGCAGAAACATTTATCTGTGGTAACGTTAAAAAATCACTTAACTGCAATTAGAGTGCCCTTTTTAGACCTTACAGGTCTCTCCATACCGGTGGCGGAGGAAATAGGTTTTATGAGAGCTTGTTTTAAACTCCGCCCACCTCCCCGTCAGCTCATGCCCACTTGGTCTCTGGACAAAGCTTTGTCTTTACTTCACTCTCGTCTGTACCAAAATACTGCAGACTTTGCTTTACTCTTAAAAAAGGCTGTTTTCCTTTTGGCTTTGGCCTCCGGGAACAGAGTGTCTGAGCTGGCGGCGATGAGTAACACACCTAATTGCCTTAGGTTTGGAAGACTTAATGAATGTATTTACATTGCACCTTCCCCAGGATTTGTAGCCAAGAATGAGCATAGTGCACACGTGTTTTCTGAGTTGACGGTGCCAGCGTTAAAAAGGGGAAAGGTGCATCATAATCTTTGTCCAGTGCAAGCTCTAACCAAATATTTGAGAGTAGCTCCTCTCAACCCCCAAGGTGCTTTATGGGTAGCAAGTACGGGTAAACGCTTACTGAAACGGCGATTAGCCTCTCTTCTGGTCGAAGTCATTAAAGAGAGTAATCCCGGCGTTGTGGGTCGGGCCCACGATTTACGCAAATGGGCAGCCTCTTTACGTTTCCTGAAAAAAATTTCAGTAGAAGATATTGCGTCCACTCAGTTGTGGGCGTCTAATCACACGTTTTTGTCTAGATACCTGTCAGTTGCTCTAGATAAACCTTCCTTACCATGTATAGCTTTAAGGCAGAGGGTCTAGGTGGCCCTGCAGTCACTTTTTGTTTACTTTCAAGGGAAAGGGGGGGGGGGGGGGGGTGCAGTCAGTTGACATAGGACACCCTAGACCCCGCCGGAGTGTGAGAGCTGTGATACAATTTATGGTTAATGTGATATGAAAATTTCTCAGCGAGAAATTGTGCTAAGTACAAATGTTAGTACAAAACAACGGGGTTGTTATAGTAGTTTTAGCTGCGAATGCAATTTAATATTAAAACAGTGAAGATCATTTGCAATTTATCTCCACGATTATTTTGGGGTTTATTATGTGCACATATAAACTGATAACTTGTTATTTTTGTCACCACTCGTTGAGTGGGGTGCCTTTGTAACTACAGATCTGTGTACAGAATCTTCAGGGTTACCTATTTTTTGTCAGGCAGGCTTCTTTGAAGCACGCACCTGCCTGAACCCCTTTCTTGTATATTCCCGGCCTACGCCGTATTAAATATATTTTCAAAAGTAAGAATACTATGTGGTTGTTTTATTATCTGCTTTTCTAGAGTTATGATATGATTACGAATGTCCCCCTCCAGTCTTAGAAATCAGGCATGTTCGTCAATGATGGAGGGGCCACTAATAAATTATAGGTTTGACTCCTGTAAGGAGATAAAGAAAACCTAATATTTAGTAGTGGCCCCGTAATCATTGACGACTGGGGCCCTCCCGACCGTCCCCTTCCCATTCGTTGATGTATTGAGGATTTCGGTTTACTTGATATGTCAGTGAAGGAAGAATGACGCCTGAATCAGCGTCTGGTCAGAGATACACACAAGTACATCCACGATATGATGGAAAGCTTATTAGATAGTTATTCTTATTTTCTTTTTGTTTTTATTTTTTACGAAGTTTTTTCGTAGTGAGAACCCAATTCATAATGACTGAAGCCATGAGTGAGGTCGCGTGCGCTCATGATGAAGGCTCCTCAGTTTTTAAATGCTCTGCGCGGTAGATTCAAACTACGGCGGATTAGTGTTTGAAGAGGATGCCTTATGTAATAGGCATGTTCGTCAATGATTACGGGGCCACTACTAATTATTAGGTTTTCTTTATCTCCTTACAGGAGTCAAACCTATACTTTGACTGAATGTTCGATTCAAAATTTTTCACATACTCTTAATAATTTATCCAGTCCTGCTCCAGAGGGCGCGATTAAGGCTAGGTCATCAGCATACATGAGATGATTTATAATTGGAGCTCTGAAAGTGCAAACTGGTCAGCAATGATAGACTGAATGAGGAGTACTGTACTGTAAATGCGCTCTCCGAGTAGTCTTGATCAGGCCTTGCTACTTGAACTTTGACTAACTCTAATTCCAATCCGAGTTTACAAACAAAAACAAGTAAATATCATTGTAAGGGTACACCTGCTGTAAGGGGTTGCTTACACTTTGATGCTCCAGGGGTGGGAGTTAACTACTCAAAAATAGAATTATTTTAATCTCATAATTACCTCTTCAAAATTAGTTTTCTACCCATGGCTTGCTCAAAGACAGCTGTAGAGTTTGAAGTAAGTAAACTAAAGATTTATAACCACCCCTGATGGTCACTGAGTTTTAAGTATCCCAGAAAGAATGCAAATTGCGTCCTTGTGAGTGAAAGAGATAAGGGACCAACTTAGTGGTAGAAAGAACTAACCCAAGAGCCTAATCTGTGGGATGCACTGAATACCATCACCAATAACTCACTTGATAAGCTACGCTCCCGACTCTATACCGCTCAGAAATGACCAAATATGGATTGGATGTTGGCTATTACGCCACATGGGAAACGCTCCGAGCCATGGGGAACTCCTAGCACTGTTGGTGCAACAGCTTCCACAAAGGGATCCAGTTATCTCTGAACCAATAGCATCAAGAAAGATATAGATAGCTTAAAGATGTATATAACTGGTCAAGCAAGAACACAGAGCTGTCTACCATAGTCTGGGAGGCATGGTAGGCCAGTGGCACAGAATACAACCATGTAAAACTAAGTACCGGTACACTTCTGTATCCTGCGGCTTAGTGTAATAAAGTGTAAACCGAAGAGTTCAACAGGAAACTTAAAGTATGATCAAATAATAATAATTAAATGAACTCCACTGAACTAAAATAATAGTTTAGTGATTAGCTCCTATTGTGTTATGATTGCCTCCTATGGTCTATAATATGCAATGCAGTCATGTTAAAATGTAAGTATCCTTATGTATCATAAAGCCAAGTGTAGACCTATTACTGCACTCTAAAGACAAAAAAATCAACAGTACAGTAAACATAAAATGGAGTTAAATCCAATTGTATCACGATTGTCTTCTGTGGGTTTCCTGTAAAATTGTACAGTATATGCAAAACTATGTACTGTATACTCTTCTATATTAGCCTATGCATCTTACTGCCAAACCAAGATCCAAAACAGAAACCTATAATATTATCATGACTAACCTCCTTGGGGTTTATTGTAACATTCCAGTAGGTGAATTACTGGAAACATGACTCAATCTGGGAGTTGGATTCTACTGTCCGTATACCTTTCCAACTAAAGGAAAACGCAATAGCCGAGTGTAGCTTACTGCTCACTAGCCTGGCAATATCTTGGAGCCTGGTGCTGTAAGGTCCAAATACATCGGTCCGTCCGTAGATGAAGCTGCCCTCGCAAAATGGAAGCCACTGTTCACGCGCTAATTAGTACTCAAACTCCCGAGTCATCCAAAATGAGAACCGTAACTGTCCCAAAATTATTGATATTACAAGCACACGCTTGCTGCGAGGAGTAGACCAATGGTATAGCCTAATCTGGTAACTACTGCAGGACTCGGCCCAGGCAAAATTAACATGAGAATGCCGTATGAGGCTGCGTATACTGTATACAGTATTGTGTATATATATATACATTATATATATATAGTGTATATATATAATATACATATCAAGAACCTGCAGGACTTAGTGCACTGATGGTGTCACCCATGGTCCATATCGTGTATATATCTGGTACCCAAAGTACCCTGTGCACAAACAGGCTTAAATTCACAAACTAAATATAATTGTGTTTTTGGTGATATAAAATATACCTTATTCCCAAGGTAGGCTACTCTATGCTCAGCCTGGCTTAAATTTACTATTTGGTACTAAAGGTAGCCTATGCACCGGCTGGTTTAAATCACCCTGGTAACCTTACAGTCTGACCCAGCAAAGCCAGGAAGGCTTTACAAACAATGACACTCCGTGCCTATAGTCGTTACCGGTAGGTTACTTTTATGTAAAGCTAATCAGCTCTACACAATTTGTGTTACTAATATATATATAACTAGTGAATCCTTATTATTTGCAGACTTATTCTCATCATTGCCGGGCACCTGGTTATTTCCTAGCCGGGCCACATGCCCTGGACACTGGGGAGCTTCAGGCAACCCCTGCTTTATATGCGCTGGCTTATTGCCGAGGGCCTGTTTATTTCTCTGCTAGGCCCTAGGCTCCGAGACGCTAGGGCGCTACAAGTAACCCCTGCACTATAATTATGTGCTGGCTTATTCCTGTCCTTGCCGAGCACCTGTTTATTTCTCAGTCGGGCCACAGGCCCCGAGACACTGGGAAGCTACAGGCCACCCCTGCTTTTATATTTATATACATGGGGAGCCACAGGCAGCCTCTGCTTTATATTTACAGATATATTTATATATATGGGGAGCCACAGGCCATCCCTACTTTATCTTTATATATATATTTATTTATATACCGGTATATGGGGAGCCACAGGCAATCCCTGCTTCATATTTATAGATATATTTATATAAATGGGGAGCCACAGGCAATCCATGCCTAGGTTCGAATCCCCGGACTGCCACATGTGTTTGTTAATTTCATTAATCGAGTTTAGGAGTAAAGTTGGTTTGTGGAGAGAACATAATAATTATATTTATATATATGGGAAGCAACAATCCCTGTTTTATGTTTATATATATGGGAAGCAACAATCCCTGTTTTATGTTTATATATATGGGAAGCAACAATCCCTGTTTTATGTTTATATACTGTATATGGGAAGCAACAATCCCTGTTTTATATTTATATATATATGTGAAGCAACAATCCGTTTTATATTTATATATATGGGAAGCAACAATCCCTGTTTTATGTTTATAAATATGGAAAGCAACAATCCCTGTTTTATGTTTATATATATGGGAAGCAACAATCCCTGTTTTATGTTTATATATATGGGAAGCAACAATCCCTGTGTTATGTTTATATATATGGGAAGCAACAATCCCTGTTTTATGTTTATATACTGTATATGGGAAGCAACAATCCCTGTTTTATATTTATATATATGGGAAGCAACAATCCCTGTTTTATATTTATATATATGGGAAGCAACAATCCCTGTTTTATGTTTATATATATGGGAAGCAACAATCCCTGTTTTATGTTTATATACATGGGAAGCAACAATCCCTGTTTTATATTTATATACTGTATATAGGAAGCAACAATCCCTGTTTTATGTTTATATATATGGGAAGCAACAATCCCTGTTTTATATTTATATATGTGGAAAGCAACAATCCCTGTTTTATGTTTATATACATGGGAAGCAACAATCCCTGTTTTATATTTATATACTGTATATGGGAAGCAACAATCCCTGTTTTATGTTTATATACTGTATATGGGAAGCAACAATCCCTGTTTTATGTTTATATACTGCATATGGGAAGCAACAATCCCTGTTTTATATTTATATATATGGGAAGCAACAATCCCTGTTTTATATTTATATATGGGAAGCAACAATCCCTGTTTTATGTTTTATATATGGGAAGCAACAATCCCTGTTTTATGTTTATATATATGGGAAAGCAACAATCCCTGTTTTGTTTATATATATGTTTATATATATGGGAAGCAACAATCCCTGTTTATGTTTATATATATGGGAAGCAACAATCCCTGTTTTATGTTTATATATGTGAAGCAACAATCCCTGTTTTATGTTTATATATATGTGAAGCAACAATCCCTGTTTTATATTTATATATATGGAAAGCAACAATCCCTGTTTTATGTTTATATATATGGGAAGCAACAATCCCTGTTTTATGTTTATATATATGGGAAGCAACAATCCCTGTTTTATATTTATATATATATGGGAAGCAACAATCCCTGTTTTAATTTATATTTATATATATGGGAAGCAACAATCCCTGTTTTATATTTATATATGGGAAGCAACAATCCCTGTTTTGTTTATATATATGGGAAGCAACAATCCCTGTTTTATGTTTATATATATGGGAAGCAACAATCCCTGTTTTATGTTTATATATATGGGAAGCAACAATCCCTGTTTTATGTTTATATATATGGGAAGCAACAATCCCTGTTTTATGTTTATATACTGTATATGGGAAGCAACAATCCCTGTTTTATATTTATATATATGGGAAGCAACAATCCCTGTTTTATGTTTATATATATGGGAAGCAACAATCCCTGTTTTATGTTTATATATATGGGAAGCAACAATCCCTGTTTTATTTTATATATGGGAAGCAACAATCCCTGTTTTATGTTTATATATATGGGAAGCAACAATCCCTGTTTTATGTTTATATATATGGGAAGCAACAATCCCTGTTTTATGTTTATATATATGGGAAGCAACAATCCCTGTTTTATGTTTATATATATGGGAAGCAACAATCCCTGTTTTATGTTTATATATATGGGAAGCAACAATCCCTGTTTTATGTTTATATGGGAAGCAACAATCCCTGTTTTATGTTTATATATATGGGAAGCAACAATCCCTGTTTTATGTTTATATATATGGGAAGCAACAATCCCTGTTTTATATTTATATATATGGGAAGCAACAATCCCTGTTTTATGTTTATATATATGGGAAGCAACAATCCCTGTTTTATGTTTATATGGGAAGCAACAATCCCTGTTTTATATTTATATATATGGGAAGCAACAATCCCTGTTTTATGTTTATATATATATGTGAAGCAACAATCCCTGTTTTATGTTTATATATATGGGAAGCAACAATCCCTGTTTTATATTTATATATGGGAAGCAACAATCCCTGTTTTATATTTATATATATGGGAAGCAACAATCCCTGTTTTATGTTTATATATATGGGAAGCAACAATCCCTGTTTTATGTTTATATATATGGGAAGCAACAATCCCTGTTATATTTATATATATGGGAAGCAACAATCCCTGTTTTATATTTATATATATGGGAAGCAACAATCCCTGTTTTATATTTATATATGGGAAGCAACAATCCCTGTTTTATATTTATATATGGGAAGCAACAATCCCTGTTTTATGTTTATATATATGGGAAGCAACAATCCCTGTTTTATATTTATATATATATGGGAAGCAACAATCCCTGTTTTATGTTTATATATATGGGAAGCAACAATCCCTGTTTTATATTTATATATATATGGGAAGCAACAATCCCTGTTTTATATATATATATATGGGAAGCAACAATCCCTGTTTTATGTTTATATATATGGGAAGCAACAATCCCTGTTTTATGTTTATATATATGGGAAGCAACAATCCCTGTTTTATATTTATATATATGGGAAGCAACAATCCCTGTTTTATGTTTATATATGGGAAGCAACAATCCCTGTTTTATGTTTATATACATGGGAAGCAACAATCCCTGTTTTATGTTTATATATATGGGAAGCAACAATCCCTGTTTTATGTTTATATATATGGGAAGCAACAATCCCTGTTTTATATTTATATATATGGGAAGCAACAATCCCTGTTTTATGGTTATATATATGGGAAGCAACAATCCCTGTTTTATGTTTATATACTGTATATGGGAAGCAACAATCCCTGTTTTATGTTTATATATGGGAAGCAACAATCCCTGTTTTATATTTATATATGGGAAGCAACAATCCCTGTTTTATATTTTTATATGGGAAGCAACAATCCCTGTTTTATATTTATATATATATGGGAAGCAACAATCCCTGTTTTATATTTATATATGGGAAGCAACAATCCCTGTATTATATTTATATATATGGGAAGCCACAATCCCTGTTTTATGTTTATATATATGGGAAGCAACAATCCCTGTTTTATGTTTATATACTGTATATGGGAAGCAACAATCCCTGTTTTATATTTATATATATGGGAAGCAACAATCCCTGTTTTATGTTTATATACTGTATATGGGAAGCAACAATCCCTGTTTTATGTTTATATATATGGGAAGCAACAATCCCTGTTTTATGTTTATATATATGGGAAGCAACAATCCCTGTTTTATGTTTATATATATGGGAAGCAACAATCCCTGTTTTATGTTTATATATATGGGAAGCAACAATCCCTGTTTTATGTTTATATATATGGGAAGCAACAATCCCTGTTTTATGTTTATATATATGGGAAGCAACAATCCCTGTTTTATGTTTATATATATGGGAAGCAACAACCCCTGTTTTATATTTATATATATGGGAAGCAACAATCCCTGTTTTATGTTTATATATATGGGAAGCAACAACCCCTGTTTTATGTTTATATATATGGGAAGCAACAACCCCTGTTTTATGGTTATATATATGGGAAGCAACAACCCCTGCTTTATGGTTATATATATGGGAAACAACAATCCCTGTTTTATGTTTATATACTGTATATGGGAAGCAACAATCCCTGTTTTATGTTTATATATATGGGAAGCAACAATCCCTGTTTTATGTTTATATACTGTATATGGGAAACAACAATCCCTGTTTTATGTTTATATATATGAGAAGCAACAATCCCTGTTTTATGTTTATATACTGTATATGGGAAACAACAATCCCTGTTTTATGTTTATATATATGTGAAGCAACAATCCCTGTTTTATGTTTATATACTGTATATGGGAAGCAACAATCCCTGTTTTATGTTTATGTGTCACCGCCCGACCCGCCAAATACCGGACAACTTTTAAATTAACGGTCTTTTGCCCGATTTGTCCGGACTTTTGGGGACTTGTCCGCATCGGCTGTTGGGTCCGCACAAACCGAAGTCCGGTCAACTGGGGTCCGCCCATGCGAGGGTTGACTGTACTTACAATGCTTCCAAAACCTAATTTCTCCATTTATCTATCTATCTATTATCGGACGCCGTGATCCCAAGGGGTGGCCACGAACAAATCACCCCCATGCACCTCTGTCCCCAGTCAGTTGACGGCCCTCCTCCCATCCAGCACCGCTTTCACGCATATACTTCTTAACTCCATCTTTCCACCCCTCTCTTGCTTTACCTCTTCCTCTTTGTCCTTCCACCTCACTCTCGTACACTCTCTTAGTCATTCTCTTGCTTCCCATATGTTCCACATGGTCGAACCATCTCAAGGTGTTCCTTTTCACACTTTCCAGCACATCTACATCCACACCACAACGCTCTCGTACTTCCTCATTCGTCTGTCTATCCCTCCATGTAACTCTGCATGCACTTCTTAAGTAGCTCATTTCCACCCGTCTCACTCTTGGTTTGTGTCTCTCCAACAACGTCCATGCTTCACTCTCATATGTCAATGTCGGGATTACCATACTATCATGTAAGAACTTCTTTACTTCCATGCTGACCAATCTATTTCATGTTACTGCATTCAGCGTTCCTACAACCGTCTTCTCCTGTTGCACCCTCTTCCGCACTTCTTCATCCATACTCCCATGATTACTCAACACACTGCCCAAATACTTAAATGAGCTGACAATCTCCATAGCCTGACCGTTCAACCTCACCTCACACTCTGTGACTGCACCCCTTTAAAAAAACATAACCTCACTCTTCCTCGCATTTATTTTCACATTTCATTTTTCACTGTTCCAAACATATTTACAAGACCTGCAAATCCCATTCACTATTACTCATCAGAACTGTATCATCCGCAAACAGCAGTACAGACACTTCCACTTGTTCCCTTCCCTTATCAGCGGTACACTAACATCCACTGCTCTTCCTTGTATTTCTTTCATAACTCCATCCATATATATATTGAACAACCATGGGGACATCACACACTCTTGCTTTAACCTAACATTCAGATCAAAGATCTCGCTCTGTTCATTCTCCACACGTACTGACGCCTTTGCACCCTCATACATGCTCTTCACTGCTTTCAGCAACTTGTCATCTACTCTGTATATTCTCAGTACATTCCACAGACCTTCTCTATCAACTCTGTCATAGGCCTTCTCCAAGTCCATAAAGACAGCATACAACTTTTGTCCCTTCTCCAGATATTTCTCCACAACATATTTCAAGGCAAAAATCTGGTCTACACATCTTCCCTTCCTAAACCCGCCCTACTCGTCACTTACCCATTTCTCCGTTTTCACTCTCACTCTCTCGATCACTACCCTACTGTACATCTTCCCTACTATGCTTAGGAGACATATCCCCCAGTGATTACCACACACTCCTCTTACACTCCCTTTACCCTTATACAGGGGGACTATTATGCCTGTCTTCCAGTCATCAGGCGCACTTCCCTTTTCCCATGCTAGTTTACACATTTTCCATACCCATTTGATCACTATCTCACCACCATACCTCAGGATTTCCCAACATACTCCATCTATTCCTGATGCTTTCCTCATCTTCACTCTTTTCAAGGCTTCACACACTTCTGACCTCCTGATCCCCACCTCCTCCACTATTTCTCTTCTTCTCCCTCCCATATCCCATCCAACTATGTTTGCTGGCGTTTCATTCCTTACGTTCAACAATTTGTTGAATTGCTCCCTCCATCTCTCGACTCTCTCTTGCTTCTCAGCTAACACCCATTCTTATCTTTCACATCCTTACTATTTCCCTTGCTACCATCCCAAACTTTCTTGACCTCTTTCCAGAACAATACACTGTAAATACATAGTTTGCATATAACTGTTTAATGATATTGAGGAAAGAATATAAAAGGCATCAACATATTAAGGAAGTTAAAGTCCTCCAATTAAATTCATACTTGATGCGTTCTGAGCAACTGTCGTATCTTATCCTCATGCTCCTCCTTCAACCTCTCCCTCTCCCTGGCAGCCTCCCTGGTGGCAGTTTCAACCTCTTCTCGCGTGCGCGTGTCTTCCCTGGCATGCTCCTCCACCAGCTGCTTCAGGTCACGCTCGTGTTGTCGCCGCAAACCCTCTAGCCGGGTCAGGGCATGCTGTTCACTTTGACGCATCAACATCTCAACCCTAACAAGAATAAGTGCTTGATAAACACTGCACACTGTCAAAACTCTGCAATTAAATACAAGTATAGCATTTTCTTAACCCATGAACTGCTGACACCTGTGTCCAAAAAAAAGGGGGGAAGTTAAGGAAGAGAGGGGGAGGGGGGTGTAGAGAGGAAAAGGAGTGTTGGATCAGGTATGGAGAGAGGCCACCAATTTCTATGTGTCACCCAATTTTGACAAATTTCCTTGAGGCTTATAGCAGTTTCTGAGTTAACAGATTCAGTAAATACTATTTGTTCTGAAACATTGACATCTCAATGGTTCAACTTACTTGTGGGAACTCAAACTTGTGCCAAGGATATAAATAAATGAAACGGGTACAGCACTGTAGTTGTTGTTGATGATGCTTTTATTTTATACTAGCCCACTGGGCCTAGGCCCTCTCAAGGCTAGTGGTGGTACAGCACTGTAATTATAATAAACATTTATAATGTTTGGTTCCATCATTATTGTAAAATAGTTTAACAAGACATTGGAGAATTTCTCCTAAAGTTGATATTTATTAGTGGCCCCTTCGTCATTGACGATGCGCCTTACGTAGGTAATAGGCAATCTTTGAACACCAAGCTTGCTGTTCAAACTTCCCGCCCAAGGAGAACTCAAAATATGATTGCCTTACATCGTGAGCGAAACGCTCTTAATAACCACTCACGGACTCGTCCTTATGATGTGGGTCCACTACTAGAAGAAACTAGTAAATAAATAAATAAAAGTAAAAATTAAACTTGACCTAGCTTTGCACTTCCCAGACCTCTGCTCTTGGGTACCGCTCGTCATCACGCTTACTGCGAGCGTTCCTCTTTATACTCCTTGGGCCCGCATCGATAACACGGGTATCCCCGACACTCCTGCCAGCACCCCATTCGTCACTTTTCTTCATCATATAGTGAGTCCTTGCTCATTTGTCCATGACAGTGCTGAAGTTGTTGTTGTTGTTGTTGTTCCCTAAGCTGCCTGGCCGAACAGCCCCGAGTCCCCGAGAAAGGCCATGGCCATGATCGGGCCTTCCCACAGAGCTCTCATTGAGTGTAGATTGTGTTGTTGGCGTAAGTGGTTGTGTGAAATGCAGTCTTCTATGATGTGTTTAATGGTATGGGGTGCTGTGTTACATCCCGGGCAGGTGTCGACAACGGAGTCATCCAGTCTCTTCTGATAGCTCAGGAGAGCTGGATGGTGTCCGCATCTCAGCCTGGCCAGGTGGACTCTGTCCTCGCGAGGAAGGGAGGATTCGGAAGGATGGATTTCGGGAGGTCGTGCATGCAGCTGCGTGTTGTCTGTGAGTGAGTGGATGGATCGGTGAGAGATATGAGTATGGATGTGCTTCTGGAAGTTGGTTCGGGGTGGGCAGGGAGGGAGAGAGGACAATAATTGTGTGTGATACTGTGTGCTGGGTGTTGTTTTGATATTTCTTGTGTCTGTGGGTGTGTTGCCATGTAGTTTAGTGGGTGGTCTTGGTTCGTGGAGGCTGCTGCCAGGAAGTGAGTGCCTCTCATGTCCAGATGGTCTTTGACTTTGAGGATTTTGGTTTCTTGATGTAGGTGATCTGTGGGTGCAGTAGCTGTGCAGCCTGTAATGATCTTCAGGGCTTTGTTTTGAATAGTCTGTAAGGTCTTATGATGTGTTTCAGCTAGGTTAGAAGCCCAGGCTGGGCTTGCGTATTCCATCACTGATCTTATGTATTGTTTATATACTGTGGTGGTAGTTTCTTTGTTGTGTCCAAATTTTGTGTGAGCAAGTGACCTGAGGGCGTTAAGTCTGGGTGTCAGTTTCTTTTTAATGTTTGTGGTGTGCTGTTTGAATGTCATATGAGTATCATATGTTACTCCTAGGATTTTGGGTGTGTGTGTATGTGTTAGGGGTGTGTTGTTTATGGTGAGTTGAGGGATGTATTCGTGTTCTCCTGTCCAACTTGTGAGCAGGGTTGCGGTGGATTTGGCTGGGGCTAGATTAAGTCTGTTTGTAGTGCACCAGCCATGTAGTGTGTTGAGATAGGGTTGAAGGAGATCTGTTGCTCTTTTTGGGTCATGGTGTGTGCATGTGAGTGTTATGTCATCTGCATAGGAGGCTAAGTTTATTTGGGGCGTATTGGGTGTAGTTATATCGTGCATGTACAGATTGAAGAGTGCGGGCGATAGGACGGATCCTTGTGGGACTCCGTTTGGAAAGTTTCTGATTTTAGATGACTGACCGGCAAAAGATACGTGTGCACATCTGCCTGCTAGAAAGTTGGCCAGCCACCGTTTTGTGTTGTTGTGCATGTTTGTGTTGTAGATTTTGTTTGTTAGGTTGTGGCGGGGGATGGCATCGAAGGCTTTACTAATGTCGAGTGTGGCTAATAGTGATCTGTGTGGTGGTCTAGCTGAATTGATGCCGTCGAAAGCTCTTTGTGTAAGGTCTGTGAGAAGAG
This sequence comes from Paralithodes platypus, assembly GCA_032716605.1. Taxonomy (NCBI): domain Eukaryota; kingdom Metazoa; phylum Arthropoda; class Malacostraca; order Decapoda; family Lithodidae; genus Paralithodes; species Paralithodes platypus. The sequence goes on from CM064498.1 coordinate 55,386,514, forward strand.
TGTTTGTGGAGTGCAGTGGCCTAAAGCCATGTTGTGTTGGAGCTAGGGGTAGGTCAGGTGTAATTAGTTGTAATACTAGGCGTTCCATGACTTTGGAGGGGGAGCAAAGGAGTGTGATGGGGCGGTGCGAGGAGGGTAGCGTGGGGTCTTTGTTGGGTTTGGGGAATGTGATGATGATACCATGCTTCCAAATGTCTGGTATTGTGTTGTGTGAATAGCTGTAGTTTGATATGTTAGTGAGTGCTTGTATGCCTTGTGGTCCCAGATGTCTGAGGTGTATGTTGCTTATGTTGTCTAGGCCACAGGCGGGTGAGTGCTTGAGATTGTTGATGATATGCTTTGTCTGGTGATTGGTGAAGGGTGTATAGTCAGGGTCTGTGGGGAATTGTCTCTTACGTCGGATGACACGTCGGTCGTCTTTGTGAGGTTTTAGGTGGCTGACATGTGAAAAGTGATTGATGAGAGTGTTTGCTTGTTGTTTACATGAAGGAGTAGAGTCTGTTGTTGTGATTGCAGCATGTGATTGTGTTGTGTTGCTGTTGGAAAGTGTGATGCTGTTTAGTGTTTTGTATAGTTTTTTGGGGTTTGTTTTGTGATCAAGTGTTTGTAGGAAGTTATTCCAATTTAGTTTTTGTTGTTCTTGTATTTTGTTGTTAGTTTGGGTGTTGAGTGCTTGAATTTGTTGTGTGATGTCTTGTGTGTGGGGTGCTGGGGAGTTTTTCAGTATGTCGCGTTGTCTGATGAGGTTTTGAATTTCTGGTGTGAAGTTGGGGTTGTGTCTTTTTCTGTTACCTCTTGGAATGTGTTTCTTGTCAGCGTTTTGGATAGTTTTATTGAGTATGTGTACAGCATTGTTGATGTTAGTGATGGGTGTACTGTTTAGAGTTGTGAAGTGTTGTTCTGTCTCATTTGTGAATGCTTCCCAGTTAGCTCTTTTATAATTGGTGTATGTGTGTTTGTGGCTAGCTGGGGTGAGTCTGGTTTTGGTGGTGATAATGATCGGGAGGTGGTCAGAGCCTAAGGTTCTGACCACCCTCCAGGATGTTGTGGGGGCGAGTTCTGGGGAGCAAAAGGTGATGTCTGGAGATGATGGGTTATAGAGGGCTTGGTGAGGAATATGGGTATGTTGATGGATGTCGTTAAGGATGATGAGGTTATCGGTTTGGTTTTGTAGTACCAGCCCTCTGTCTGTGTCGGGGTTGTCGACAAACCAGGCCGACGTCTTGGCGTTGAAGTCACCACCCAGGATGATGTGTGGGGTGTGTGGGGTGTTTGTGATGTGTTGTAAGTGTGGTCTGTATTCATTTGGTACTGTAGGGGATGTTTGGGGAGGGATGTATGTGTTTATGATGGTTATGTTGGAGTTGTTGCCAGTGCATATTTTAATTGACTGTATTTCTGTTGTGTTATCATTTGGGGGGAGGAGTGATTTGGTTTGTACACTGGTTACTATGTATGATATTTCTTTGTGTACCAGGGTGATGAGTCCACCGCCCCCGCCGACAGCCCGGTCTTGTCTGATGGTGGTGAAATTATGAAATGTGGGTGTTTTTTGTGTTGTGCGGAGTTTTGTTTCTTGTAAGATGGCAATGTGTATGTTGTGTTGTTTGATGAAGTGTGAGAGTTCGTGTTTCTTTGTGTTGATGCCATCTATGTTCAGTTGAAGAATGTTAATGTTATGTGCACGATGTATGTTGGGTGCTGCTGCACGAGGATGGGGGGGGGGGTGGGGGTGATGGTGGGGGGGGGTGAGGGAGGGGCTGGGGGTTGGGATGGGTGAGGTGGGGGTGGGGATTGGGGAGCAGGAGATGGGGGTTGGAATGGATTAGGATGGGGTGTGGTGTGTTGAGTTGAGGATGTGGATGGTATGGGAAGGTTAGGTGGGTTAGGGAGGAGAGGTGGACGGGTTTTAGGGGGGGGAGTGGATGATATGGGAAGGTTAGGTGGGTTGGGGAGGAGAGGTGGACGGGTTTTAGGCGAGGGATTTGACTGGGAGAGGGAGGGGCATGAGGAACAGGTCCAGGTGTTTGTGTAGTGTTTCTTGGAGGCAAGTGTTGTGCAGGTGAAGTGGGTCCAGTTCCCGCATGAATTGCAGAGAACTGAACCCTTAGTATGGCGACTCGAAGTGATGGGTTTTGAGCAAGTTGGACATATGTATGTGAACGTGGGTCCTGGGTTGCTCTCAATGTCTCCGGCTAGAAGAAGTCTTCGAGAAATGACAGCCGGAGAGTCATTTCTCGGTGTAGGAAAAACTGTGATGTGTGTGTGTGGTGTGAGAGGTGTGGAAATTCCCGGCGCGACCGAAGCCGCTCCAAGGACCCGTGCCCCCAGGGAGGGGGCAGGGGATGGTTGTGACGGTTTGGCTCCCGAAACTGCTCCCCGCGGCCGGCATCCGGTTTTCCTCCACTGGTCGTTGATTTTGTCTTCGGCTGTGGAGGGTCGGCAGCCATCCGCGGTTGGCAGCCTCGGGAGGTGGCCCCACGGCGTAGACGCCGCCACATCAGGACAGTGCTGAAGTTAGTGCTGAACAGTGCTGAAGTTAGGTTAGATTATCGATCAGGTGTAGGCTGAGTGTTAAATACGGGCCCTGGAGACTATTTTTCTGGGTCTAAGCATTAAGTTAATTAAGGAGTGCTCTTGTTGTGATAGGCAAGTCACCCTAATGCGTTGTTTTTCTTAATCCTAGCCAACTATTAGTTCACATATTAGTCATGAGGCTTCTTTTAGGGTGAACTAGAGCCTGTTGGTCGGTCCCTTCAGGGTGTGCAACAAGTATGCTTCGGGACTAGTACCTTTGGATTTTCTCACTTAGTTGAGGAATCTGGCACGGAGCCATTCTACACAGCAATCTACAGGTAGCGGGGTCGACGCTGGATCACAGGTTTGAGCCATTGACGTAATCATCACCAAGGGCCCCCATCTAGTTGGCCTCATTAGGTTGCATATATAGATATGGTTAAAGGGTCTTATAATACACACATACATACATAATATTTTAAGACTGAGTGTTCCACACATAAGTGCAGTTTCAGTCTCTTGTCCTAATGGTGGCGTTCCAGGCAACCCTGTTAAGGGTTGCTTCACTTGTCAAGTTCTTGGATTTGAGATCGGCACGTATAGTCCGATCCCAGGTCTTCATCGGTCCACCCCTTGGTGCAGCTCCCTCCACAATCACAGACCTGCATTTTTTCACCCAATTTTGTTCATCCGTTCTCTCCACATGTCTATACCATCCCAGTCTACTTGTACGCATCACCTCGCTAATACTCTTTATACCTAAACGTCTCCTCAGCTCAACATTTGTTATTCTATCCTGTAGCCTGGCACCACACATCCATCTCACCATTCTCATCTCATTACGCTCCATTCTGTTGACATCCTCTACTTTAACGGCCCATGTTTCTGAGGCATACGTCATTGCACTTCTAACACATGAGGCATACACCTTTCCCTTCAGGGGGAGAGGCATTCTTTTCATGGTCAGAATAGGCATCAGTTCTCTGAACTTCCCCCACCCACACCTAATTCTAGCAACAGTGGCAGCCTCGGCCCCACCACCGGCAGAGATGGTATCTCCTAGGTAACAAAACTTGTTCACCAGCTCCAAAGACTCATTTCCAAAATTTACAGCCACAGGATCATGTGACGCCTGCCAGCGTTGGCAGAATCGCCTCCCGGTAGCACTAGCGCTCGCCAGGGCAGTGAAATGGGCTACAGTCTATCTACAATGTTGTACTTTCTTTCTTGTGAATCGTCATGTCACAGGCAGTATAGAAGTGGTCTTTATTTTCGCCTGTGACAATGCATTATATTTTATATCATGAGTAGAACATAAGATGCATTGTAGTGAAGGAGAGCGAGTAGGCAGTGGGGTGGTAGTGTGTGCGTGCGTATACATGTGCTGCCTCCCCCCGCTCGTAGGCTTGCGCGCGTGCCTTCTCACGCTTCTTGATTGGCTGGTGGTTCCTGGCGCCTTCTGCAGGTCTGCTGCCTGGTGACGTAGCGGTCTGTGATTGGCTGACCACTATGCCTTTGTGTGATCCTGGGGGCCCCGAGGAGCTACTCTCTTCAGAGCTTGCTTGACCAGTATACCCTTCTGTTACGATCCAGGTTCTACAAGACACAGGGCTCTTAATCATTGGACTAGATAAGGCTAAATGCAACAATGGTAACACTAGTTCCAACCCCTGCCTGAACCACTGGAGAACAAAATACCTATACCGCCCTGAGTCGTGCCTGGACAACGAGGTATCCTATGACTCGGTAAAAGGTGCACACTATAGGCTGATGATCACTGAAGCAGCCTATACTCATACAACATACGATTACTTTATTAAGGTATACAAGGAAAAAGATAGATAGCGTTATTAAATCGCAGCAACGATTTAATAGCAAACTAGAAGAAGGATAATTAACGTTACGTTAAATAATCAGTAAACTGTCACTCCTGTCTGAAAGAAAGTGAAACAAAGAAAGTCCTAAAGCATCATGCCGGAATCTTCTGCAAAAGTCAGATGCAACTAAGAAGTACGTATCGGGTTCTGAACTGTGTATTATTACTGTGGGAACATATATAGTGTAGGGACATACGGTGTTATCTGGCACAGGTGTAATTATAAAACAGTCAGCAGTCTAAATTCTAACCACAAAAAGATGTGCTTTCTCCCACCAGGCACTAGCCTGCTCTGGTTGGGTCTCTCAGCAACAATCACGACTTACTATAAACATAAGGAACAATAATGCTACACACATATACACAATGAGATTATAAACCCTAATCGGGGGTCTGCCAGGTGGACGAAGTCTAGCAGGGGAGTCGTAGGCTAGGCTACCTGGGCCGAGCCACCTGCTCGGTAGCCTAGTGTCGTTCTCAAGTCTGTGCACCTAGTTACATTAAATGACGGGGTACTCTCTTGAGAGATCCAGGTCTCGTGTAGCTGGTTCTCTCCTGGCGACCCTCCTAAGTCAAAAGCTAACGAGCTAGCACAGTGCTGGGTGGACTAGGCAAACACCCTCACGCCAACACAGTGCTAGGCTCTAAGGTACACAGACAAGAAAATAACCTAGGCCTCCGCAGGTATCCGGTACAGTTGCATAGGCTCAACGAAGTCTATGCTCATAGGAAACTGCAACCTGATAGCCTCTCCCCAGTCTAGCATCGACTGACCTGGCAGAAACCCAAGAAAATAAGGTTGGGGCAACACGATGAGTATGTCAAACCTCCCCAAGCCAAAATGGATAACCCTCTGATCCAAAATGCCTAACTAAATACATATAATATCTCTGAGAGCTCGCTGTGTAATACAGTGACGGATATATGAAATCAACGTCAAGGGGAAGGGCAGTTAATTAATAGTAGGATATACATAGAGAAGAAGGTAAGCAGTGGTAGAGAAAGTTCGCAATAGGGGGGTGAGGTGGGCCGATAGATTGCAAAAGGATGTTAGCGTTACAGCACTAAGAGGAGCTCTGAGGGAGACACAAGAACAGGAGCCCGCACCACCGTCCCAGGACCGCGGCCGCCAATCACAGACGACTACGTCACCAGGCTGCAGGGCTACAGAAGGCGCCAGGATCCACCAGCCAATCAAGGGCGCAGGAAAGCGCACGAGCGGGAAAACGCGCGAGCGGGAGGGAGGCAACACATACCTACGCACGCACACATTACCACCACGCCCTCGCTATTCTCTCTCTCCTTCCACAATGCATCTCATATTCAACTAATGATATAAAATAGTTCCCGTTGTCACAGACAAAAGTAAAGACCACCATGGGACTGTCTGTAACAACACGTGGGGCCACCTCCCGAGGCTGCCGACCCTCCACAGCCGAAGACAAAATCAACGACCAGTGGAGGAAAACCGGATGCCGGCCGCGGGGAGAAGTTTCGGGAGCCAAACCGTCACAACCATCCCCTGCCCCCTCCCTGGGGGCACGGGTCCTTGGAGCGGCTTCGGTCGCGCCGGGAATTTCCACACCTCTCACACCACACACACACATCACACAGTTTTTCCTACACCGAGAAATGACTCTCCGGCTGTCATTTCTCGAAGACTTCTTCTAGCCGGAGACATTGAGAGCAACCCAGGACCCACGTTCACATACATATGTCCAACTTGCTCAAAACCCATCACTTCGAGTCGCCATACTAAGGGTTCAGTTCTCTGCAATTCATGCGGGAACTGGACCCACTTCACCTGCACAACACTTGCCTCCAAGAAACACTACACAAACACCTGGACCTGTTCCTCATGCCCCTCCCTCTCCCAGTCAAATCCCTCACCTAAAACCCGTCCACCTCTCCTCCCCAACCCACCTAACCTTCCCATATCATCCACTCCCCCCCCTAAAACCCGTCCACCTCTCCTCCCTAACCCACCTAACCTTCGCATACCATCCACATCCTCAACTCAACACACCACACCCCATCCTAATCCATTCCAACCCCCATCTCCTGCTCCCCAATCCCCACCCTCACCTCACCCATCCCAACCCCCAGCCCCTCCCTCACCCCCCCCCCCACCCCCCCCCCCCCCCACCCCCACCCCCCCGCGTGCAGCAGCACCCAACATACATCGTGCACATAACATTAACATTCTTCAGCTGAACATAGATGGCATCAACACAAAGAAACACGAACTCTCACACTTCATCAAACAACACAACATACACATTGCCATCTTACAAGAAACAAAACTCCGCACAACACAAAAAACACCCACATTTCATAATTTCACCACCATCAGACAAGACCGGGCTGTCGGCGGGGGCGGTGGACTCATCACCCTGGTACACAAAGAAATATCATACATAGTAACCAGTGTACAAACCAAATCACTCCTCCCCCCAAATGATAACACAACAGAAATACAGTCAATTAAAATACGCACTGGCAGCAGCTCCAACATAACCATCATAAACACATACATCCCTCCCCAAACATCCCCTACAGTACCAAATGAATACAGACCACACTTACAACACATCACAAACACCCCACACACCCCACACATCATCCTGGGTGGTGACTTCAACGCCAAGACGTCGGCCTGGTTTGTCGACAACCCCGACACAGACAGAGGGCTGGTACTACAAATCCAAACCGATAACCTCATCATCCTTAACGACATCCATCAACATACCCATATTCCTCACCAAGCCCTCTATAACCCATCATCTCCAGACATCACCTTTTGCTCCCCAGAACTCGCCCCCACAACATCCTGGAGGGTGGTCAGAACCTTAGGCTCTGACCACCTCCCGATCATTATCACCACCAAAACCAGACTCACCCCAGCTAGCCACAAACACACATACACCAATTATAAAAGAGCTAACTGGGAAGCATTCACAAATGAGACAGAACAACACTTCACAACTCTAAACAGTACACCCATCACTAACATCAACAATGCTGTACACATACTCAATAAAACTATCCAAAACGCTGACAAGAAACACATTCCAAGAGGTAACAGAAAAAGACACAACCCCAACTTCACACCAGAAATTCAAAACCTCATCAGACAACGCGACATACTGAAACACTCCCCAGCACCCCACACACAAGACATCACACAACAAATTCAAGCACTCAACACCCAAACTAACAACAAAATACAGGAACAACAAAAACTAAATTGGAATAACTTCCTACAAACACTTGATCACAAAACAAACCCCAAAAAACTATACAAAACACTAAACAGCATCACACTTTCCAACAGCAACACAACACAATCACATGCTGCAATCACAACAACAGACTCTACTCCTTCATGTAAACAACAAGCAAACACTCTCATCAATCACTTTTCACATGTCAGCCACCTAAAACCTCACAAAGACGACCGACGTGTCATCCGACGTAAGAGACAATTCCCCACAGACCCTGACTATACACCCTTCACCAATCACCAGACAAAGCATATCATCAACAATCTCAAGCACTCACCCGCCTGTGGCCTAGACAACATAAGCAACATACACCTCAGACACCTGGGACCACAAGGCATACAAGCACTCACTAACATATCAAACTACAGCTATTCACACAACACAATACCAGACATTTGGAAGCATGGTATCATCATCACATTCCCCAAACCCAACAAAGACCCCATGCTACCCTCCTCGCACCGCCCCATCACACTCCTTTGCTCCCCCTCCAAAGTCATGGAACGCCTAGTATTACAACTAATTACACCTGACCTACCCCTAGCTCCAACACAACATGGCTTTAGGCCACTGCACTCCACAAACACTCTTCTCACAGACCTTACACAAAGAGCTTTCGACGGCATCAATTCAGCTAGACCACCACACAGATCACTATTAGCCACACTCGACATTAGTAAAGCCTTCGATGCCATCCCCTGCCACAACCTAACAAACAAAATCTACAACACAAACATGCACAACAACACAAAACGGTGGCTGGCCAACTTCCTAGCAGGCAGATGTGCACACGTATCTTTTGCCGGTCAGTCATCTAAAATCAGAAACTTTCCAAACGGAGTCCCACAAGGATCCGTCCTATCGCCCGCACTCTTCAATCTGTACATGCACGATATAACTACACCCAATACGCCCCAAATAAACTTAGCCTCCTATGCAGATGACATAACACTCACATGCACACACCATGACCCAAAAAGAGCAACAGATCTCCTTCAACCCTATCTCAACACACTACATGGCTGGTGCACTACAAACAGACTTAATCTAGCCCCAGCCAAATCCACCGCAACCCTGCTCACAAGTTGGACAGGAGAACACGAATACATCCCTCAACTCACCATAAACAACACACCCCTAACACATACACACACACCCAAAATCCTAGGAGTAACATATGATACTCATATGACATTCAAACAGCACACCACAAACATTAAAAAGAAACTGACACCCAGACTTAACGCCCTCAGGTCACTTGCTCACACAAAATTTGGACACAACAAAGAAACTACCACCACAGTATATAAACAATACATAAGATCAGTGATGGAATACGCAAGCCCAGCCTGGGCTTCTAACCTAGCTGAAACACATCATAAGACCTTACAGACTATTCAAAACAAAGCCCTGAAGATCATTACAGGCTGCACAGCTACTGCACCCACAGATCACCTACATCAAGAAACCAAAATCCTCAAAGTCAAAGACCATCTGGACATGAGAGGCACTCAATTCCTGGCAGCAGCCTCCACAAACCAAGACCACCCACTAAACTACATGGCAACACACCCACAGACACCAAGAAATATCAAAACAACACCCAGCACACGGTATCACACACAATTATTGTCCTCTCTCCCTCCCTGCCCACCCCGAACCAACTTCCAGAAGCACATCCATACTCATATCTCTCACCGATCCATCCACTCACTCACAGACAACACGCAGCTGCATGCACGACCCCTCGAAATCCATCCTTCCGAATCCTCCCTTCCTCGCGAGGACAGAGTCCACCTGGCCAGGCTGAGATGCGGACACCATCCAGCTCTCCTGAGCTATCAAAAGAGACTGGATAACTCCGTTGTCGACACCTGCCCGGGATGTAACACAGCACCCCATACCATTAAACACATCATAGAAGACTGCATTTCACACAACCACTTACGCCAACAACACAATCTACACTCAATGAGAGCTCTGTGGGAAAGCCCGATCGTGGCCATGGCCTTTCTCAGGGACTCGGGGCTGTTCGGCCAGGCAGCTTAGGGAACAACAACAACAACAACAACAACACGAACACTATGAAAGAAAGAACAACATTCTCTGATACCTGTAGCCCATTTCACTGCCTGGGGAGAGGGGAGAAGAGGATAGGGAGCCAACCGCCGCCCCCCCGTAGTCGCTGGGGAGCTGACGTGCGTCACACTTCACACCTCCCTTACCACCTGTCCCCGACTTCTACCTATAGAGCACTTTCTCTCTCTCTCAACTTCTTACCTCTCATTCTTCCTCTCTATTTAATATCATAACTCCCCTTTGGTTCTGCACGATTTCATATATCGGCCATCGTATTATATGCTGAAGCTCTCAGATATTACATGTTTAGTTAGGCATTTTGGAGGGGTTTCCATTTTGTCTGTAGAGGTTCGACACACTCACGGTGTCTCCCTACCTATTCCTTGGCTGTCTGCTGGGCTATTTAATGCTAGACTGGGGTAAGGCTACTTGTGTTGTGATTTCCAATGTGTAACAGGTTTTGCTGAACCTGTACAATCGCAACGGAGACGTGGGAAGCCTAGGTGGTCTTTCTGACTGTGTACCTTGTGAGTTTAGCACTGTGTTGCGAGTGAGGGCTTTTGCCTCTGACACCCAACACTGTGCTAACTCGTTTTGCTTTGACTTTGAGAGGGTCGCCAGGAGAGAACCAGATACTAGCGATCTGGATCTCTCAAGAGAGCACCCCGTCATTTAACGTAATTTGGCCGCACAGTCTTAAGGACCTCGCTAGGCTACGAGCCGCTTCCTCAGCCATTGTTTCCTAGCCTACGACATCCCAGCTAGACTTTATTAGCCTAGCAGACACCCGATTAGGATCATAAGCTCTTATGTTATGTATGCAGCATTTTTATTCACGTTGATTGTAAGCCTTGGTTGTTGTTGAGTTGCACAACCCGAGCAGGCTTTTTTGAGTTGCCTGACGAAGTACTTCTTTTGTTGTTGGAGATAATACTATTGTGCATTTATCGTTATTCCCGTGTCAGTTAACACTGTCTGTCCCTACACTTGTCATATCTTGTTCCTGCGTTATATAACAGTTCAAAATCCGATTCGATCATCTTAAGCAGCATCAGACTTTCTTCAGAAGATTCCTGCTCGATGCTTTAGGAATTTCATTCACTTTCTTTAACCCTCTCACCACGGAAGGGCTCTTGAACGCCCATAAAAAAGCATATAACAGGTACCCGGAAGGCCTCTTGAACGCCCAGTGGTTGAAAGCCTGTGAGCTTCGTGTGCGAGGCGTCGGTCGACGCATGTAAACAACAGCCGGCTGGACCGACGCCCCGCATCTCCGGCCACAAGAAGGAGAGCGTCGCTTGTTCGTGTGTGCCTGTATGTTGTTGTTAAGTATCGAAAAGTGGTGTAAAGTGGCTGTTTTGGCCATAAAGTTATCTCCAATGAAATCATCATCACAGCTCAACCAGTTGACTTAGAGAGCTCTACTTAATGCCATTCTACAGGTAAATAACACAGCTACGCTTGGGGATGCGCGGGAATGCGGGAAGCAGTCTGATTAACGAATATACGGTAGCCTAGCCTAGACGTTTTTCGGCCAAAACACCCGGGTTTCGAGGAATATATATATAATACATAGCCGGGGCTGGAGGGTTAATATAGGAGTGACAGTTTATTATTGTTTAGAGTAACTTTAATTATACCTTCTTCTTGTTTGCATTAAATCATTGCAGTAATTTAATTACGATCTCTATCTTTTCCTTGTATACCTTACTAACGTAATTGTATGTTGTTGTGATCAGGCTGTATCAGAGATCATCAGCCTGTAGTAGTAGTGCATTTATACAGAGTTATAGGATACCCCGCTATCGCAGATTTAACTCGGGAGGGTATAGGTGTTTTTGTGCGCCGGCATTATAAGTTCGAGGGTTGGATCTAGTGTTACCGTTGTGGCTGTCTGCCTTTCTAGTCCAATGATTAAGAGCCCTTGTTTTATACGAGTCCCGGTCGTAACAAATGGCGACCTTGCTTAGGATTATGTGAACTTAGAGAAATATTGCAAGAGTGTTGTGGTCATTTGTTTTTGTTTAAAGGAATATAGTGGACACGTGGAATTTTTTTTGGCAAGTAGTATAACACTTAAGAGTCTTCGAGCATTTTGCATTTTTGAGTGAATAGTGCTACATAAGAGTTTAGGTACTTCTCTTTTTTTTATATATAAACGTTGAGAATTTTTGGTGGACAATATGTCGGACGACGGATCAGTGTACAGTGAGGATACAGTACGGGAAGCAGGCTCTGAGGTGCAGCAGCGGGGTTTGTTAGAAGGCATTAGAGTTATAACTAGTAAGGAGGATGCAAGGAAGTTTCTGGAGATACCTATTACTGTTGACTGGGTGTCGGGGATTGATCGGTATGGTCTCCAGTGTTTGGCCACGGTCATGGGGCATGTGGGCACTAGCAGCATGTCGAGAGGTGACCTGGTGGCCTGTGTGCTCGGCGGGGTGCGTGGGGCTTCGGGTGGAGCGGGAGCTGGGGCACCTTCGGCCCAGCCCCCATTCCACTCGACTCCTACCATGGCGCCCCCTCGGGCTCCGGAGCCGGGTACATACCCGCAGGCCGATAGTCACTGGCTGCGTGGGTTGCACTTGGGTGAGTCTCCAATTGTTGCATCTCCTCCTCCTCAAGGTTTAACTGCAGAGATGCTCTTCCAGCTGGAGATGGCTAAGATGCAGCAGCAGCGGGAATCTGAGCAGCAACAGCGGGAGTTTGAGATGGCTAAGATTCAGGCTGAGGAGAGAAGGGCCAGATATGAGCTTTAGCAACGGCAGCGAGAGAATGAGGCTGAGGAGAGAAAGTCTAAGTACTGTGCAGACATAGATCTTGAGAAGTCTAGGGTGGAGTCGACAGGGCAGCGTCTCGGTTCTGGGAATCGAGGTCTTGATCAGTCTTTATCGCACCTGCTCAAGTTGGTCCCTGTATTTGATGAGTCGGGTGTCACTGAATTTTTTATGCGTTTTGAGAAGAAGTGCCGGGAGCACCAATGGCCCGAGGTTAAGTGGGCAGCCCTTGTTTCCTCTAGGTTGGTTGGCAAAGGACTCAAGGCATATGATGCGTTGCCCTTGGAGTCTTGCATCGATTATGAGGTATTGAAGGAGGCTGTCCTGCGGGCATATGAGTTACAACCAGAGACGTACAGATTGAAGTTCCGGGGTGTAACAAAGGGGCGTGAGTGCACCTTTCTTGAGCATGCCTGGGATCTGTCCGATGCATTTAGAAACTGGCTGCGTTCTGAGAAGGTATCGACGTTTGAGGAGTTGAAACAGCTGATGCTTCTAGAAAAAAATTTCAAGTATACGGGTGGCGATCTGACGTTGAATATTAAAGAAATGTACCCAAAAACTCTTCAGGAGGCAGCTGAGATGGCTGACCTTCGGTTATCTTTGATTCGTGGGTGCGGTCTTGCACAGAGAAGTGATGCAGGCAATAAGGAGCGTAACCCTCCCCCTCCCCGAAACACTGATACACATAATTACACTAAGAACAAGAGCAACGACACCAAAACTGACCATAAACCTAGTACCGTCCCGTTTAAGAAGGGTCAGTGCCCTTCCCCACCTCATGGGAAGCCCAAGGGGGAGTTAGAGTGTTTTCATTGTCATGAGAAGGGGCATTTTGCAAGAGCCTGTCCAAGCAAGCTACCTAATGCAGTTGTTTCTTTGGTTCGCAACATTGGGGTGTCCCCGAAGTCGTCTGAGTTTGCCCGGGGTATAACGTCAGAGGCTGGGACACAGCCAGTGGAGAAGAATCCGGAAGGCTCGAACCCTGTCCGCGATGTCTTTTGCGACCATCGAGGGCGTGGCTGCGTGAAGTGGGCTGGTAAGAAGCATGGAGTTGAGCTGTTGCGAGACATGGGTGCCTCTCAGACTTTGATGAAGAACTTTACTGGTAGACCAATAAACACGGCACGGGTGGTTGTGGTGCAAGGTATCAATGCTATCAGGTCATACCCGTTGGTCAGGATGGAACTGGAGGTAGATGGTGTGACACGAGAGTTGGATGTGTGAATTGTGGAGAACTTGCCTGTTGGGGGCGTCGACCTCCTTCTTGGCAACGACTTTGCGGTGCCTACTTCTGAGGTTTCACCCTTAGTCGTTGCCGAGAAGCCGGCCGACGTGAGTAGGGAGGAACAGGAGTGGGTAGATAAGTATCAAGTACAACCTATGGCGTGCGTTGTTACAAGATCTCTTGCATCCAAAGTGTCACAGCCTATTCCTCAGTCTTGTGATCAACGGAGGAACGGTTGGAAGAAGACGGCTAATGTTGGTAAAAGCTTGGAGAGTTTAGTACCAGCAGCTCTTCTTGGCAGCTCAGTATTGGCACCATTGTTGGAGTCTGGAGAAGCCCCAGGACCTGTCACAGCTAGTGAGGAGGTAGGGCAGGAAGAGACTCCGAGGCAGCAACGTTACACACAGAGAGAAAAAAGTGTTGCTCAGTTTGATATTGGGGGAGGACTTGGGTTGCTTCGGAAGCATTCAGACAGGTCGGTTCCCTCAGATATTTGTAAACTGCAGTTGGAGGATCCGGAAGTTCAGAAGTGTGGTAATGGTGCTGTCGAGATCAAACACGAGGACGGGGAAACATGTCATGTGAACCTGTTGGAGAAGTTTGTGAGGCAACCACCTGAGCAGCCTACTGTCCCTGCGTTGGTCTGCAGCGGCCAAGGTGGAGAAGGAGAGGGGGGCAGTAGGGCACAGGTGGAGGAGAGTAGGGATTGTCATGTCTCGGCGGAGCAGTGGGCGGGGGACACGAGTCTGGTGGCTGTGGAAGCGCTAGAGCACCTGCCTGAGCAGCAGTGTGCAGCGCTCCAGCACCAGCTCGGTTCATACCCCACTGGTCGTGCCGAGCATCCGAGCCTCACAACTCAGGCGGTGCAAGATGTTCCGCGGGCAGGTCACGTGAATGTTGAAAGACCGTTGGCCTCGTTGTTTCGGTGGTTCAGGGTGGGCGACGGGGCTTGGACATGGTTGTCAGGTCAAGGTCGACCCATGGCTGCCGGGGGTGGTGGTCAGGAGGAGAACATTGAGCGGATTGGTGAGGTTGGCTGTGGAGTGGATGTGCCCGGTCGTCGTATAGCCTCCCAATGCTGCTCTGGTCGAATGCAACAGCCCTACCATAGACCGACTATATCTGGCAATGTCGCTAAAAGCGGTGATGCTGCGCAGGCGGATGTAGTCGTAAGGAATGCGGGGGTGCGCATGTGCGGTATCAGTGGGGAAGCCTTAGCAATAGTGAACTGTTTTGTTTTGGCTGATTGTTTGTCACGGGAGGGTTTGTTTGCAGGAGAACCATCGCTGTTCAGTCAGTGTGTGTTGAGAGTGGAGAAAAAACTAGGCTTGCCCCTGTAAGTGCAGCCGCCATAAAAATATTAAAAATAAAAAATCACATAAAAACTCTTTCTTTTGATAGTTAATTGTAAGTTGCCTATGTTATAGCTAAAGTCCTAAGTTGAACCTGTCTTTCACTTAGGAGGCTGGGCTCTGTGAAGCTCGCTCAGGGAGCATAGTAGGCTAAATTATACTACTATGTTTGGGAGGGGTTATAAGATTTTCTTTATGTTGATATGTTGTTTTATGTAAGACTTGAGCTTTGCATTTCCTTTCTGGTGGAGTGGCTATGTGTGACGGGTCTTGTCGGCATTCTGCCTTGTCAGATATCGTGCTCGCCTAATGTTGAGCGTCCTATATCTTGGGCGGGGTGTGACGCCTGCCAGCGTTGGCAGAATCGCCTCCCGGTAGCCACTAGCGCTCGCCAGGGCAGTGAAATGGGCTACAGTCTATCTACAATGTTGTACTTTCTTTCTTGTGAATCGTCATATCACAGGCAGTATAGAAGTGGTCTTTATTTTCGCCTGTGACAATGCATTATATTTTATATCATGAGTTGAACATAAGATGCATTGTAGTGAAGGAGAGCGAGTAGGCAGTGGGGTGGTAGTGTGTGCATGCGTATACATGTGCTGCCTCCCCCCGCTCGTAGGCTCGCGCATGTGCCTTCTCACACTTCTTGATTGGCTGGTGGTTTCTGGCGCCTTCTGCAGATCTGCTGCCTGGTAACGTAGTGGCCTGTGATTGGCTGACCACCATGCCTTTGTGTGATCCTGGGGGCCCCGAGGAGCTACTCTCTTCAGAAAGTTCAGATCTTGCTTGACCAGCATACCCTTCACACCTCCCTTACCACCTGTCCCCGACTTCTACCTATAGAGCACTTTCTCTCTCTCTCAACTTCTTACCTCTCATTCTTCCTCTCTATTTAATATCATAACTCTCCTTTGGTTCTGCACGATTTCATATATCGGCCATCGTATTACAGTAGGGTCCCGCATAAAACGTGTTCGCATAAAACGAGTCTCGATTAAAACGACCGACCTAAAATATTAATATTTAATTTTCGATCAGAACGAATGTGATCACATAAAACGAGTCCGCCGCCAAAGTGGGGCAAATCAGAGGAGTTTTCATATAGAGCGCCGAAATATCATACAAAACGTACGAAATATCGTACGCTTTCATATAGAACGCCGAAATATCGTACGCTCCTGACGGAAATTTACGCTTCCAGTGAACATTGACGATATTGGGCCACCAAAATGCTGTGTTCACATAAAACGAAATCGCATAAAACGCCCTCGTTTATCGACCATATACTCGTTTTATGTGAGACCCTACTGTATATGCTGAAGCTCTCACATATTACAGGTTTGGTTAGACATTTTGGAGGGGTTACCATTTTGTCTGTAGAGGTTCGACACTCTCACGGTGTCTCCCTACCTATTCCTTGGCTGTCTGCTGGGCTATTTAATGATAGACTGGGGTAAGGCTACTTGTGTTGTGATTTCCAATGTGTAACAGGTTTTGTTGAACCTGTACAATCGCAACGGAGACGTGGGAAGCCTAGGTGGTCTTTCTGACTGTGTACCTTGTGAGTTTAGCACTGTGTTGCGAGTGAGGGCTTTTGCCTCTGACACCCAACACTGTGCTAACTCGTTTTGCTTTGACTTTGAGAGGGTCGCCAGGAGAGAACCAGATACTAGCGATCTGGATCTCTCAAGAGAGCACCCCGTCATTTAACGTAATTTGGCCGCACAGTCTTAAGGACCTCGCTAGGCTACGAGCCGCTTGCTCAGCCATTGTTTCCTAGCCTACGACATCTCAGCTAGAATTTATTAGCCTAGCAGACACCCGATTAGGATCATAAGCTCTTATGTTATGTATGCAGCATTTTTATTCACGTTGATTGTAAGCCTTGGTTGTTGTTGAGTTGCACAACCCGAGCAGGCTTTTTGAGTTGCCTGACGAAGTACTTCTTTTGTTGTTGGAGATAATACTATTGTGCATTTATCGTTATTCCCATGTCAGTTAACACTGTCTGTCCCTACACTTGTCATATCTTGTTCCTGCTTTATATAACAGTTCAAAATCCGATTCGATCATCTTAAGCAGCATCAGACTTTCTTCAGAAGATTCCTGCTCGATGCTTTAGGACTTTCATTCACTTTCTTTAATATAGGAGTGACAGTTTATTATTGTTTAGAGTAACTTTAATTATACCTTCTTCTTGTTTGCATTAAATCATTGCAGTGATTTAATTACGATCTCTATCTTTTCCTTGTATACCTTACTAACGTAATTGTATGTTGTTGTGATCAGGCTGTATCAGAGATCATCAGCCTGTAGTAGTAGTGCATTTATGCAGAGTTATAGGATACCCCGCTATCGCAGATTTAACTCTGGAGGGTATAGGTGTTTTTGTGCGCCGGCATTATAAGTTCGAGGGTTGGATCTAGTGTTACCGTTGTGGCTGTGTGCCTTTCTAGTCCAATGATTAAGAGCCCTTGTTTTATACGAGTCCCGGTCGTAACAATCATCACTTAACACAAGCTCGCCTATGCACACTACACACTCAAATTTCTCTATTTCTGACTTATCCTTCGGCAGGGGTCCCTTTATTCTACTACAGCGCTTACTCCCATGGTGTACCCAACATCGACAGATGCTACATTGAATTGAGTTAACGCCCACTCCCTTTCCACACACTGCACATGGGTATGCACCGCTCTTTTCCACATTGCCTCGTCTCAATCTACAATGCATAACCTTGGTTTTGTTAATATTGACTCTTAAACCCTTGCCCACTCTCCACTCTCTGAATTTGGCCTCAGCATCTTGCATACTGTCAGCTATTAGGACTAAATCGTCTGCATAAAACAGTTCCAACGGGAGTCCGCCTCTAAAAACTCTAGACAGTGCCTCCAAGACCATAATAAAGAGGAGGGGGCTTAACACAACCCTGATGGACTCCAACACGGACTGCGAACTCATCACTCAGTACACCCTTCACCCTCACCGAACTTCGCGAATCCTCATACATCTTCATTATCACACGCACCAGCCACTCTTCCACACCAAGTTTCCTCATAGCTCACTGCACAACATCTCTAGGTACCCTATCAATGGCCTTCTCCAGGTCTACAAACACATAGTAAAGATCCCTGCCTTTTAGTAAGTATCTTTCCTGTATCTGCCTGACTATGAAGCTAGCATCGGTTGTACCCCTTCCTGGCATAAAACCAAACTGCATATCATCAATAGAGATGCTTTGCCTGATCAAACCCTCAAGGACTCTCTCACAGACCTTCATGATTTGGTCAAGCATTTTCAGGCCCCTATAATTTCCTCTATCTAGCGCATTCCCTTTTCCTTTGTATATATTTACTATTACACTTTTGAGCCAATCCTCTGGGATTTTCTCATCTTTAATAATGGTGTTTATCAACTCAGTGACTAAGTTTACACCAATTTCCCCTGAGGCTTTTATCATCTCAGCGACAATGTCGGGAGCAACCTGGAGCTTTACCGCCCTTCATTTTATTGATTGCGTCGCTCACTTCAGGTGGTGCTATCAAAGGATGGGGCCCAGATATTGGTTTTTCGATACTAAGCTGTTCCTTATCCCATTCAAACACTACATTTAGCAATCGTTCATAGTGTACCTTCCATGCTTCTCTGATTTCATTTTCTGCATACACAATCTTCCCATTATTATTTCTAACACACTGTTCACCTATAATATCCCTACTGTCATTTTTAACTCGCCTAGCTAGGTTGAAGATCCCATTGGGATTGTCAGTGTTACACACTTGTTCGAGGACCAGGTCCTTAATGCGATTTTTAGCATTGTAAATAACTCTTTTGGCAGTTCGTTTAGCTGCCTGGTATTCCTCCTTGCTGCCTCCTTTCTTCCATGCTTTGAAGCATTTCCTTTTCTCTTTCACAGCATGTTCTACCTCCTCGTTCCACCACCAGGAGGTCTTATTCCTAGGGTGACCCTTTGTTTTCCCACAGACTTTGTCAGTGGCAGTGATAAGGCTATGCTTAAGAAAGTTCCATTGACTATTTACATCATTAGGCCTAGCTTCCTTATTTCTATTCATTTCCTCCAGTTCACTATGAAACCTATCGCTAACTTCCTTGTCCTTCAGCAGCCACACTTTCCTTTTGGGTATGTATACCTTCTTGCGCTTAGGATCTCTGTATAAGCTCATGTCGCACACAAGTAGCTTATGCTGGGGGATACATTCTTCGCTCGGGATGACCTTTACATCTCGAACTAGTTTCCAGTCTTTCCTGTTAACCAAGAAGGCTACTGGAGACCCCAGAGTTATATGTGATCAGGTGGCTCTGTCTTTTCTTGAACTTTGTGTTACACACAACCATGTTGAGTGCAACGCCTTCTATTCTTCTATTCGCCTTCTAGATTTCTCCTTCCGTAACCATTTCCTCCATGTACCCCCTCGTATCCATCTGTAGATGCTCCCACGTGGCCATTGAGGTCCCTCCCCACGATTGTTATTTCGTTCTCCGAGAGGCCTGAAATGACACTGACGGTGTCATTCAAGAAGTCCTCTTCTATCTCTTTCTGTAAACCAGCCTGCAGGGCATATGCAGATATCACATTCAGAATTCTTTCACCAACTTTCAACTTCAAAACAATCAGCCTTTCACTAACTCTCATAATCTGAAGCACACTTTCTGCCAGCTCTTCAGCCACCAGAACACCCACTCCTCCTTTCGCTTTATCAGTCTCCACACCCATCCAGTATATCCTATATCTTTTCCGCCTTCCGACAATCCACTGTACCCCATGGCTCTTCCAGAGTGTTTCCTGGGTACAGCAGACGTCCACTCGCCTCCTCTCACACATCTCAGCCACTTCATTCGCACGCAGATTCAACTACAGTAAACTTCCGTTAATCCGAAGGGCAGCGGACCGGCCCTCGTTCGGATTAGTGGATTTTTCGGATTATCGGACTTTACCCCTATGAACCTGTGGCCTGACGAAAACATTGAGGCATTAGGCCACCCAAATGACACAATGGTGCACACATATCGGCTCATATGTTCATGAAATCACTTCAAAAGTTTACCATTGTCATTGTAGCCTATTACCTACTTCAAAACATTCAGATTAATGTTCAAAGGAATCTGCTGATATAAACGTAAACACCATATGTCCGCATCGTCTTCTTCTCCTTCTTCCGTCTACTAGCGAGTTTGTCTTGCTCTTGAAGATCAGATCAGATGTGGTTCGGGAAGTAATGCCTTAACAACGGCACTTCCCTGAGAGGTTCTTGTAATTTTCCTTTTGTGATTTTCCTTTTATGACATGCTCTGTTATATTATATTGTATTGAAAGCACCCTTGTCTTGTTGTCTTGAAAGCACCCTTGGGATGCTCCGATCACTGAACTATAAATAGTAGCGTATCGGAATGTCCAAAGGTGCGTTTTCAAGCTCAAGACTGAATGCGCTTGCAGAAAATGCGGTGCAAGCCAGTAGCGCATCGGAGCGTCCCAAGGATGCGTTCAAGAGCAAAACAAACTCTCTAGCAGACGATGTGGTGTTTACGTTTATATCAGTAGCTTCCTTTGACCATTAATCTGAATGTTTTGAAGTAGGTAATAGGCTACAATGACAATGGTAAACTTTGAAAGTGAATTCATGAACATATGATATGTGTGTGCTCCATTATGTGTCATTTGAGTGGACTAATGCCTCAAAAAGGGGACTTTGGGACTTCTTGAAATTCGGACCATCGGGTGAATTCGGATTTGGCCTCAAATTGAAAAATTCGGACTATTGGTTGGGAGATTCGAATCATCGGTCGTCGGATTAAAGGACTTTTACTGTACCAACATTCACACTAGCAAGTCTGAGTTTGTGGGGGGGGTATTTGTCCTTGTCCTGTGCATTACTTAATCATCGGACTTACGTTTATTTTCTTTGGTTTTAGTCATAGTTAGGTAGGTTTGGTTGGCAGATGGGCATCCCCCCCCCCAAGAACTCAGGCTCCAGTTTACCCCGGGACCATTCCCAGTACCTTCCCCCAAGAGATTACAAAGGGGTAGGATCCAGTGGCCTCGGTACGCCCCACCAGAACCAGCCGCAGGGACGCACCCTGTGCGCGTACACGGCACTACGACTGGCCTGGTATTTTTCGCCCAATGACAGGGCAGCCTCCTGGAGCGCTACCACCAGGTTCAGGCCCCTATACTATTGGGCGGAAAGTGCCAGTCCGGGGAAACACTACGTACTGTACCCTCTGGATCCATTTCGTCCAGGTTGGGCCCAGGGCGCCAGGGCCGGGTCCAGAGGGAGCGACACCCACCGCCAGTGTGCCGCCATTAGGCAACTTGGAGCAAGTACAATGAAGCCCTGTCACAGTACTGTCATATGGAGACAATGCCAGCACCAATAACAACGCTTCATTGTATAGTGATGGCTACTTGGTCCGCAAGTCTAACACCATCCCCCCTATTAGTCGCCTTGTACGACATGCAGTAGGATGCGTGGGGCATATTCTTTTTTTCTTCCACCATTAGATGAAGGTCCCCTTACCCCCTGGGGTAATAATATATAACCATGCCTACACGTTGTTCATCCCTATATGTATACAATGAAGGGTCACCTTTCCGACGGGATTATTATGGTTCAGTACTACTGAACATTAAAACAACAACGTATCTCAGGGTGTTCCGTGGGATCCCCGCCGGGAAACACTCAGAACGAGATAAAAAACATTCAGACACGTTGTTCATCCCTATATATTATATATACAATGAAGGGTCACCCTTCCGACGGGAAGTTTATCAACAAAGTATCTCAGGGTGTTCCTTCCGTGGGGTCTCCGCCGGGAAACACTCAGAACGAGATAAAAAACATTCAGTATTCACCGCCGCGTACTGGTCTACTATGAATTCAAGTTGGGTTATTTAAGGCATATAGTATAACTCCGGCGGGTCCGGCAGACTACTAAAATAAGGAATTAAAATTTAGAAGGGCAAGGGCGAAGCCTCCCTTCATAATCACGTATTCCGCCGCCAATAAAATAACAAACAACAATGCGTTCTTCTGGCCTAAGACAGACAAATTCAATATCCCACGACTGACACAGTTGACAAATGAATTTTATTTGGGTATGTAGTGCCAGCATGTCACTAACAATAATTCGAGTTTCGAAGGATAACGGCGACGCCCCCCCTCGTAATCACGTTTTATGCCACCCACAATTAACATCTTTGGCCTTAAAACAGCAGACCATTCCGCCGGCCGAATTAAAAAAAGTGGAGAACCACAAATCGCCGCGCAAATCAAGGCAAAGCAATCGCCGCACAAATCACGGCGACGCCGGGAAATAAACTCACCCTTTTCAATCTTGTAGCTACCAGTTCGACTGTTTTGCTTTATCATGGGCGAATCACCCGCCAGATATAGAAAAAAATACAAATAAATAAATAAAAAAATAATAAAAAAAAAAGTCTGTGTTAGAGCTCGAAGATCACCGGGGTTGATTCATGTATCACAAGACGAATGAGGTCGGTGTTTTTTGGCACTAGGGTAAGAAGTTTATTAATTGGTAGCACATAATAGGCTAGGCTAGGAAAGATTTGATTGTGTCTGAGATAAAACTGGTAACTTCAACAGCAGAAGTTTTAGCAATAGAGATTGGTGGAAACGAAAAAATAGTGGTGATAGTAGCGTATGTACCTCCCAAGACGAAGACATGGGGTAAGGAGGAGCATAGCCTAATGCGTAAGGAAACAATTAGTGTGCTAGGAAATATCTTGGCTTCAAAGAATGAAATAGTCATGTGTGGGGACTTTAACTGCAAGGAAGTGAATTGGGAAGATCTTGAAGCTGGAGCAGGAGCAGGGCTATGAATTTTTAAGTATGGCCATGGAAAATTCTATATACCAACATGTAAAAGAGTCAACAAGAGTAAGGGGAAGTGATCAACCAGCTAGATTGGACCTTCTATTCACAAGAAGGGAGGAGGAGGTTCAAAGTATTCAGTACCTATGCCCACTAGGAAAAAGCGACCATGCAGTTCTAGACATAGACTTACTATTGAAGTATAATCTACCCAAGGGAAGGGAAAAACACAAGGAAAATCACTGGATGTATTCCAGAACCGATTTCGTAGGACTACGGGATTTTTTCAAGTCACAAAATTGGGATCAGGTGTTATCTGAAAGTGAGGTAGACAAAAAACTTAAGGCATTCATGGAGATCTATGATACTGGTATAAAAACTTTTGTCCCTAAGTACATTAATAAAAGGAAAAAAAGTAATCGCAAAGTATGGTTTAACCGCGAATGTAGGCAAGCACAGGAAGCAAAAAACAAAGCCTGGAAAAAGATGAGAAACTGGGATTCGGAAGATAACAGGCAAAAGTATAAAGAGGAGAGAAACAAATACACAGAAATGAGGAGGAGGTCAGAGGCAAACCATGAGAAAGGGATAGTGGAGAACTATGAAAAGAATCCTAAAATGTTTTTCAAGTTTGTAAACGGCAAAAGGAAGATAAAAGCCAAGATCATTAAGATTAAAAGTGGAAACAGAATCATAGAAGAGGATACGGAGATTGCGGAAGAACTAAATAGAAATTTTGCATCAGTATTTACAAAAGAAAAAATTCATTGCACCAGAAACCAATGAGATAGGTACAGAGGAAATGCCGGAAGTAACATTTAACAGACCAGAGCTCATAGACAAAATGAGTAAGGTGGATCCAAACAAAGCCGCTGGACCGGACGGAGTATCAGGCTGGATTATTAAAGAAAATGCTATGGAACTGAGTATACCGTTATATGACATAATGACCAAATCATTGGACACAGGGATAGTACCTACAGAATGGAAAAGAGCAAACATTATTCCTATATTTAAGGGAGGAAGCAGAGATAAACCACTGAACTATAGACCTGTATCACTATTGAGCATCCTCATGAAGATTCTGGAAGGATTAATAAGGGACAAATGGGTGAAATACCTGGAATCCAAAAGATTAATTACTGACCGACAATTTGGATTCAGAGGTGGCAGATCATGTGTAAGCAACTTGTTGAGTTTTTACTCTAGAGTAATAGACACAGTGGACAAGAGGGAAGGATGGGTAGACTGTGCCTACCTAGACTTTAAAAAGGCATTTGACAAAGTTCCACACAAGAGATTGCTGTGGAAATTAAAACATGAGGGAAAAGTAGGAGACAAACTGCTGAAATGGATGGAGAGCTACCTTAGCGGAAGACAGATGAGAACAACAGTAAGGGGGAAATCGTCAAACTGGACTCAAATTACGAGTGGGGTACCACAAGGATCTGTTCTAGCCCCAATCATGTTTCTAATATTTGTAAATGACATGCCTGAGGGACTAACAAGCTACATGAGTATGTTTGCGGACGATGCTAAGCTGCTTAAAACGATCAGAACCCAGGAGGATTGCCTTGAGCTCCAAGCAGATTTGCAAAAGATCCATGAATGGAGCATCAAATGGAATATGGAGTTCAATGCAGGGAAATGTAAGACTCTAGAAATGGGTAAAAGCAAGTACAGACCTAGAAAAGATTATAAACTAGGAAACGAAGTGATTCCCAAAGCAGAAAAAGAAAAAGACTTGGGGATAGAATTTAGGGATAACATGTCTCCAGAAAGCCACGTAAATAAGATAGTGAGAGAATCACTGGCATTATTGGCAAATATTAGGATGTCTTTCAATTATCTTAATGAAAACACCATGAAACAAATAATAACGGCAATAATAAGACCCAGGATGGAATATGCATCTGTAGTGTGGTCCCCTCACTTGAAGAAACATATCCACAAAATTGAGAGGGTACAGAGAGCAGCTACGAGGATGATCCCAGGTTTGGAAAATTTGGAGTACCAAGAGAGGCTCGAGAGATTGAATCTACCTACACTGGAACAGAGAAGGAAACGAGGACAGCAAATTCAGATATATAAATGTGTTAGAGGTATTGACAAAATCGACCAAGAAAACTTCATAGAGAGGGATGGAGGTGAGAGGACAAGAGGTCACAGCTACAAACTAAAAGTGCTAAATAGTAAATCTGATCTGAAAAGTAAAAGATTTCCTACCAACTCGATTAGTGGGTGGAACAAATTGCCAGCCGAAGTAGTGTCTGCACCATCAGTGCATAGTTTCAAAGCACGGTATGACAAACATATCTTAGGAGGCGGGAATTAACGAGCATGCTCACTCCCGCAAATACAACTAGTGTAAGTACAACTAGTGTAAGTACAATACTCAATTACATTTTGGGGAAATGTTTAACGTAAAGGGAATTAAGAATGTTTAAGTGTTACTCAAACTTGATTCTTTTAACGTAGAGATTATAAATGTATATTAATTAGGCCAGCCTAGCGTGTCCTTATGAGCATTGATTCTTGAAATTTCTTCTCACACTGGTTCGACAGTGAAGACACATAGGAAGTCTAATATCTCTGTAAGGTGAGGAGGTAGTCATGGAAAAGAATAATTACCTTTTCTGTTCAGCTCTGGGCTGTCAGAGGTTAGCAATTATGGGGCACTTACTCTGTGTAAAGTGTGTCACCTGCCTAGACCGTTCGAGATGTCGTTGGCAATCAAAATCTTGTCCCAAATGTTCAGCCCTCCGCAATGCATTATACATACATACATACATACAATGGTTTAACGTCATTTTTCCATTACATGCAATGTAACGGCTCAGACGGGGTTGCCTTTCAGAAGTTGGAGTGTACTGTAGTACAATAAAGTCCCGCCACAGCACTGCCCCACCAAGTCATCACTGTGGCTGATGTTGGTATAGTGCTAACCGTGCCTCAGCAAGACTCAACAGAGTCCCCCTACAGCACTTGCACCTGCAGTATCTGCAACCACACCAGCCTTAACAGTGTTACAAAAAGACAGCACCATAACAAGACTCTACTGTATATTAGGCAATTGGACTATACAACAATAAAGTCCTGCCCCAACACTGCTGCAACATACAAACACTGTTGCTGACACAGGTGTGGTGCCAAACAGCGCTCAGGTAAGACTCAGTCCCCTGTGGCACCTATCCGCACCCCACCAGCCTCGGCAGTGCCATACTAAGACAGTGCTAAGATAAAGACTTTATTGCATAGTAATGGCTGTTGGTCCACAAGTCTATCGCCATCCCCCCTATTAGTCGCCTTGTACGACACGCAGTAGGATGCGTGAGGCATACTCTTTTTTTTCCTCCACCATTAGATGAAGGCCCCCTTACCCCCTGGGGGGTAATGCATTGATTAATGATGAAGATAGCCAATGTAAGGCTATTCTCCAAAATATTAAATTAGAATATGGAACATATTGTAAGACAATGACTCATAAATCCCTCCGGTTAGATGATCAAACTCTTGAGGATGCATTAAAGAGTCCAATGACTACCTCACCCCTTCTGAGATCTTCTTCGAGAGACTCGTCATCACGCCATCGAAAGAGACCTCTAGACAAAGATCCGCCGGAGGGACTAGCTTCTACCAGCCGGCGAGATAGGTCAAGATCGCCCTTGCCACAAACAAAGCCCCCGTCAGATGACCAGGAGGCTAAGAGGTCCTGCTCTGACTTTGACTCCGCATTAAACGCCGGGGATAAACCAAAGTCGAGCCGGCATAAGTCGTCCTCCTCATCAAGTAGGAAGACAGCTAAGGAACCGTCCAAATCAAGACAGAAATCCTCAGAAAACAAAGAGACTATCCCCCATACACCTACACCGGAATCTGTTTCGTTACCTGTGTTAGGGACAGAAATAAGTGGCAGTGTAGTTTTTCACCGGCGGAGACAAGAGAGCTCCCCAGACCGGCATACACCTGTCCAAGAATCCCTCATCTCTGAGGTCCCTAATTTAAATGTGGTCGATCTCCCGGGTCATGAAGATTACTATCAATCATATGAAACCGAGGCCCGGGTCGATGAGCCTGGGTGGGAAACTGAACCAGCCCCATCGACCCGGTCAACAGGATCACTAAGTAAGGGGCCACTTATTGAGATATACCAACAGGGGGGATATACTGAGGAAATAGATCCTAGCCAAAGACCAGTCTCTCAACAATCTGGAACGCAGGGCTCAGAGGCGTCACATCCCACGCCCCAATCTGATCAAGAAAGTGATGTTGATATAACAAAGGACCAGTTGCGAGAACTATTTGATTTTATGAGACAGATGAAGAGTGAGAGACAGACAACTACCACAATACCTGTAACCCCAGCAGTGCGACCGCTTGGGCAAGTAGTGGTACATCCTCAAGTTACAGTAACTTCTCCTCCCCCTGCCCCCACTGTCAGCCCTGGGGATGCAATCCCAGGCACCTCTGCTCTAACATGAAATTGTTTTCCGGTCTATTAGCTCCCCCACTTGACAAGTCCATCCCCAACAAAAAGGGCCCTATGCCACTCTTGTATGGACCGGATACTTCTTGGTCAATAATTAAACCACTAAGCCCCGACCTTGCACACACCATGGTTACAGGTGAGTTACCTGTCCCAGAACAATGGGTTATAGAGGGAAGTGAAAAGGGGAAATTAAGGGCCAAGAACCACTTGGGAGAGGTACTTGATGTTGTGATTAAGGCCATCCCACATTTCTTCAATCCCCAATTTTTTGTGTACACATCATCCCCCGCCTTGCCTCCTACTTCCGCCGGAAAACTGTTTTCAGACTGGACTAAAACTGATGGATTGAATGACTTAAAAGCTTTGCAGGGTTTGACCCCAGAACTAAATTCTATTCCTTTCAGGAACTCTCAAGGGACCTCATTAGTTCATATTAAAGGAGGGGAGCATGGGCACTGGGTTACCTGGGGACATGAGGCCCAGTTGTTTGCAAGCACTATCACCAACAAAGGTAGCCACCAACTTCCAGCAGAAGACAATCATTGGTTTTCTATGCCAGTAGGCAAGGTGGATGGGATTCCCCAACATATACTTGATTTTATGGGGGCCCCAAAATTATCTTTATGCCAACTACCTGAACCTTTTTGTCCACCCACACAGGCGATGATTGACAAAGATTATAGGCTAAGACAGAAGGTCTGGAGACTCGCATCCCCACACCTAATCAACCTAAAACTGGCAGCCTCTCTAGCTAGAACGGCTGAGTCGGTTACGGACGCCGGATCTCAGAAGGCCCTTTCTCTGACCAGACGTCTTCTCCTCCAAAACTCAGTTCAATTTCTTGGCGATATCCGGACAGTTCTCTTTGAGGTGGTATGGGGGCGCCAAGAGTTGAGAGTGCATTTGGTGAAGAAACTTCCGGCGGAGATCGGTAGAAGGTTACTCCTATCAGATATCTTTACAGCTCCTCTAGTTTCCCCAGAAGTATGGAAGATAGTCACGTTCCTTCTAGACCAATCAACTACCACCACTTCTAAACCCAAAAGTGAGCAGGCAGCAAAACAAAATTTCAGAACTAAGAGTTCCTTTTGTGGTCAGTCATCACAGTTCAAACAGTCAGCCAAGACTTTCACAACCCCTGCACCTTCCGGAGCAACTAGAGGGCGTGGTAACTTCAGGGGTAGAGGGAGGGGCTTTCGGGGCCAGTACAGGGGTAAACCCAACAACAATGGTAGCAACACCTATCAACCCCCCAAACCAAAGTCAGAGTCACAGCCACCCTCCAATAACTGAGACACACCACAGGGCTCTCTCACTCCCAGCGCCAAGGCAAGGCGAGATGGATCAGAGAGAAGCTCTGTCGGACAAGACCAGTCACATGACTGGCAACTTCCGAGATCATTTCCGAGCATGGCCCCGGCGGACATGGGCAAGGACAGTGGTCCGCAAAGGTCTCTCCTGTCGGTGGTCCCGGTGACCCCGCCTACGTTTCCCCACAGAATTCAATCGAGTTTCATTAGAGGTGGGAACCATTATCAAAGAGATGACACAAAAGCAGATCATAATCCCCAGTCCTACGTCAGTGCCAGTGTTCATATCCCGGTTGTTTCTGGTGCCAAAAAGGGACAGTGTTCAGATGAGGCCAGTAATCGACCTCTCATACCTCAACACCCATATTCACAATCAGTCATTCAGGATGCTAACAGTGAATCAGATCAGGTTGTCACTCCCGCCGCAGGGCTGGATGTGCTCAATAGATCTAAAAGACGCCTATTGGCATGTCCCCATCAACAAACGCTTTCAGAGGTTCCTAGCCTTACACAACGGGAATCAAACGTTTGTCTTCCAAAGAATGCCCTTTGGGTTAAATCTAGCACCCAGAGTTTTCACAAAATTAGTCCGACAGACATTGCTACCATTGCTCAAACAGGGAATCATGATTTTATGGTACCTAGACGATTGGCTAGTGGTAGCCCAATCCAAGATAATATGCCTTCACCAGGTTCAACTAGTATTAGACCCTGTAGAAGCCTTAGGGTTCAGGGTAAACTTAGCAAAGTCATCTCTCATTCCCACCAAACAAATCCAATGGGTGGGCCTTATCTGGGATACCGAGTTACTGACTCTGAGTCAGAGTGTAGACAATCGTCAAAGGTTACGCAGGAAACTCTTCCTGCACTCTGCACTCCCAGACGACAACGAGGAAGATCTGGGAATCTCTGGTAAGCTCACTCAACTGGATACAACTGACGGTACCGTTAGGTCGCCTGAAGGTCAAAAGAATTATCTTGGAAGGAAACAGGTGTTTTCCTCTTTTACCGGCAGAAACACTGAGGACAATTCCAACCTTAAGGGGACCGACCGGTTAATTACAAACTTCCAGGTCTTACTTTCAATTTAAATTAAATTTGGCACAGGTGTATATGACCATAAAACTAGATAAAAAAAAAAAAAAAATCTTTTTGCTTTTTTCTTGCAATTTAGGTAAAAAACATTGAAAATCATAGCACTGCAGAAAATTATAAACTCCTACAGAAATCCCCATAGCACATGTTTTATGTGATCAAACAACTCACAAAAGGTGTATCTGTAGTTTCTATAAAAAACATTTTATATATTTTGTGTATTTGTTCGATTTAGGTGATTACAGATTCAGGCGAATATATTTATAGAAAATTACAACTTTGACGACATATTGTGAAAAAAATTAAATTACTAGAGTAAATTGGCTTTATAGGCCTTTTAGTGTTTTTAATTACCTTTCCAATGGTATATACACCATTCCTATAGGTCCAATAATAACTGTAGAATAACATCCGATAGTGCAACAATATAGGTACTGAGAAAAACAGGTGTAAGTCTAAGGTAATTAGGTGAACATTTTTACTTTTGTTTTTTAGATTTACAATATTTTACGCAGGAACATGGCAAAGTAGAAGATAAAGCGTATGGGAGGTTGTAGAGTAGCTTACGCTCTTTCGATTTATATAGGTATGCTCCTCGTATGACCAGTAGTTACTGAGCATGTTAACCCTCCAGCCCCGGGGGCTATAGCTTGCGACTGTGCTCCGGTACCGGGTGTTTTGACGATCTTTGGCCTATGTTAACTACTCTGTAAGTCAATGAATATGTCATGTAATGTTGTAAATAAAAAAGAATAATGTTCCACAAACCTTCCTCTGTCGAATGGCGTTGAGTAGAGGTCTCTAGCCCCTCTGGTTGCATAATGGTGAGCGCGGGAAGACGGAGTGCTTTTCGGCGGCAAATTCTTCCCGCGTTCGGACGCGTCGCCTCGGCCATGGCTACGACGCACCTAGCCGCTCGCCGCGCCAAAGTATTTATCTCCCTTAGACGATTTTAGTGTTTGATATTGAGAATGTGATGTTTATTTGATATTTTCTAGTTATTTTGAGGCCAATTATATAAAATATGTTTATTAGGGTATCACTGTCACTGATATTGCTAATTTTCACTCGATACCGTACATTTTATTAGTAATTGAGGTAGCTTATTGTTGTATTAGGCACTGATTATTCGTTATCACAGGTGTTTATTATACTTTGGCCACCAATATTAGGTCTTGTGTCACTTTCACTTTGACAAATATGCTTTAGAGTGTCACTGTCACTGATAATGCTCATTTTCACTCGATACCGTACATTTTATTAGTAATTGAGGTAGGTTATTGTTGTATTAGGCACTGATTATTCGTTATCACAGGTGTTTATTATACTTTGGCCATCAAATATTAGGTCTTGTGTCACTTTCACTTTGACAAATATGCTTTAGAGAGTGTCACTGTCACTGATAATGCTCATTTTCACTCGATACCGTACATTTTATTAGTAATTGAGGTAGGTTATTGTTGTATTAGGCACTGATTATTCGTTATCACAGGTGTTTATTATACTTTGGCCATCAAATATTAGGTCTTGTGTCACTTTCACTTTGACAAATATGCTTTAGAGAGTGTCACTGTCACTGATAATGCTCATTTTCACTCGATACCGTACATTTTATTAGTAATTGAGGTAGGTTATTGTTGTATTAGGCACTGATTATTCGTTATCACAGGTGTTTATTATAGTTTGGCCATCAAATATTAGGTCTTGTGTCACTTTCACTTTGACAAATATGCTTTAGAGAGTGTCACTGTCACTGATAATGCTCATTTTCACTCGATACCGTACATTTTATTAGTAATTGAGGTAGGTTATTGTTGTATTAGGCACTGATTATTCGTTATCACAGGTGTTTATTATACTTTGGCCATCAAATATTAGGTCTTGTGTCACTTTCACTTAGTTATATGATTTGTAAACGATTTATATACAATTTATTGTGTCTTTTTTCACTGATTTCTATATTTCTATAGGTTCTAATCATATGAATGTCACTTGGTATATACATATGTGTCACTTTCACATATTATTATGGTGTAATTGTATTTGTATCAATGTTCTCATAATACATGACTTTTGTATTACAATACATTGGTTTTCTTCCACTTTTTGCCTATATATAATTATAGTGTACATATTGTCATTTTATTTGGCAATTTCAGTATGATTATTAGAACTCCAGCTTGGAGTGGTAATCAAAGAAGCAATCTACAGCACAGAGTGCCACCTTGCACTCCACACACTCCAGGGTTGACTTTTTACCTGACCTCGGCTTCACCCTGCTGTTGTAGCAGACATGGCACCGCTTCTGCTGTGTTCTTCCGGATTCATTCTGAGGCAGGGAACCAAGCCTGTGCCTAGTCAAGTATTGAGCAGACTGCAAGCGGTCAATAACGGCGGGCCCAGGATGTGCCACTGCCCTCTGTGGCATAGCATACTTCTCCAGGAGCTCCGTCAACACCTGCTTTTGGAACCTCCGCAGGCTATTGAACTTCATGGGTGTGTTCACATTCCGAAGCTTGTATATGTTGTAGGCATTCAGAACTGACATGTCCACCATATGCAGAAAGAACTTTTTGTACCATCTGCACGAGGTACGCAGGCAGTCAATGAAGCCTATCTGCATGTCGGACTTGTCCACCAGCCTCATGTTGATGTTGTAGTCCAGGACAGCATCGGG
The DNA here is from genome assembly GCA_032716605.1 of Paralithodes platypus. Lineage (NCBI taxonomy): Eukaryota > Metazoa > Arthropoda > Malacostraca > Decapoda > Lithodidae > Paralithodes > Paralithodes platypus. Next base: position 55,419,048 of record CM064498.1, read on the forward strand.
CTTGGTCACCCTGGCCTGGGTGCGGCGATCCACCTTGCCAGTCTCCACCATTTCCCCCTTGTGGATGGTGGTCAGGAGGTTGACCTTCCGCTGGTCGTGCCAGTGGATAGCCAGAATGGGCCCCGACTTCTTCTTGAACACATCACCTTTTTTGGTCTTTGGAGGGAAAGGTGGCATGCCCTTCCTTTTCCCTCGTACTGTGCCTACAGTCCCCGTCTTGCGCTCATGCAGGTACTGTGAGAGAGTGGGGGACGTGTAATAATTGTCCGTGTAGAGGACGTGATTCTTATGAAAGTAGCGGTCCATCATGGCTTGCACCACTGCTCCGCCAAAGCCAATGAGGGGGTCCACAAGCAAGTCCCCTTCCTTCCCGCTGTAGACCAGGAAGTCCAGGACATAGCCAGTTTGGCAGTCGCACAGCACAAAGAATTTTATGCCAAAGCGATGTCTTTTTGAGGGGATGTACTGCCGGAAGCTGAGTTTTCCCCGGAACAGCACAAGAGACTCGTCAATGACGACCTTGCGGAAGGGCTTGAAGTAGGAGGTGAAGCGTTCTCGCATCATCTCATACAACGTCCTAATCTTCCACAGCTTGTCTGGGAGGTGGACGTCAAGGTTGGTGACAAGATGGAGCGCTGCGAGGATATCAAGGTACCGGTCGCGAGACATATATTTCCCGAAGGCAGGGGTGGATATCAGATCATTGGTGATCCAATAGTCAGGCAACCTATGCTTCTTGACATGAGGCATTAGCATGGTGAGTGCCAGGAACACCATGAACTCATTATGAGTCACTGGGGTCCACTGCCTCATGTGGCCCTTGGTCACCTTTCCCAAAAAGTGGACCTGGAATTGGTGCTGCTTATTTGTCTCTTTGACAACATAGCCTACCACCTCCTCATCAAAGAAGGCCTCAAACAGTTCGTGTGGTGGAGCATTGGGGCCTGCAGGAAAATTGGGGGTAACGCCTGAACCCTCCAGTACCTCATCAAAAGCTGGCACATCAGGGTTGTATGCATCCTCATCAACTACGTCTTGCCACTGAAAAACGTAGAATGGGTCTTGTCTACGCTGACGAGGAGCTCCAGCTGGTGGCCCAGCACGCCCACGGCCAACTCGGGAGGCGCGCGCCCTAGGGCGGTGAGGGCGGCGGCCAGGGCGGTGGGCAGCACGACGGGCAGCACGACGCCGGGCCAAGCGGATGGGTCGAGGGTCGTCGATGTCCATATAGTCATCGTCAGAGTGGTCATCTTGCCCTGACGGTGGACCTATGTAATCATGGCCAGAGTCTTCAGAGAGGTGCCCTTCATCATCAGTGGCCCCCACATAATCTGGCGGGGAACCAGTGATGCGTGGGCGGCGTGCGGGTGGGCGAGGTGGGGAAGGAGTGGCAGGTGAGGCTGTGTCCCCCCGAGGTCCCGGGCTCCTTGGCCTGCGACGAGTGACAGAAAGCAATGTTTCACTGTCACTAGGGCCAGGTATTGGTGATGCGAGCTCAAAGACTTCTTCAGGAAGACATGTTGAAGGCGGGAGAGGTGGGGAGGACCGTGGGGAAAGTTGCGGGGACGTATGGCTGGGGCCGGCCGGGGTGGACGCCGCGGGAGCCTCGAACAAAACTCTCTTACTTTTCTTAATTTTCTTGGTATATTTCCTACCTTTCCCCTTTTCGGCAGCAGTATGTCTCCTGTCGGGGGACCTAGGAGGCAAATAGGCCGAAAGTGTGGGGTCCTCAACCCTTGGCAATGGTGGGGGTGGTGGGGAAGAATGCGGGGCATCCGGGTCATCTTGGGTGGCGTGGGTAGATAAGGGAGACAATGGCGGACGAGAAGGGTCACCACGCTGACCCTCACTCACAGCCTCATCCTCACCAAGTAGTTTTGCTTGTTCCCTAGCTGCCGCGGCCGCCTTCTCAAGTATTTTCTGCTTATACAAATGTAGCTTGAAAGGCGATTTACCAGGGGAAGGGCTTGGCGTCGTGTCACTTAAGCGAAATTTGGTGAGTGACCTTGAACTCTCCCACTCGCTCACTCTCTCAAGTTCACTGTCTTTAGGTAAACCAGCTTCCTCAACAACTGGTACATCACCTTCATCACTCTCATCACTGTCATGTTCTCTCGCAAATCCCAGGAATTGCTCTTCTTTATCACTCTCATGGCCATAATCACTCGACTTATAATTACTGGAGTCGTCACTGACTTCATCATCAACATTATGCTTGGCATCAGCTCGCTCATAAAGTCTCAATGTCGTCTCAATACCTCCGGGAGATAACACATTTAGGCGATGGCGTCGGGGTAAGGCGCGACGAACAAGCAAGGGCGTCGTAGGAAGCACGGTATCGGACACAGCGGAATCACTATTTGGCGTACTGTCCATGATGGCGTCGGGGTAGATACTGTTGCTGTGGCGGAGTTTACACCTGGTGGCGCCACCTACCGTCCCACGATACCGAAAATGTACGCGCGGCATTCGAAAGCACGCATGCAAGCAATGGGCGTTCAAGAGCCCTTCCGGGTTGCGCGGGCCGAGGTTGTTATGGGCGTTCAAGAGCCCATCCGGGTTGGAGGGGTTAATTTCAAAGTTCGCTATATAACGTTTTTAGAATTACAGGAAAAGTTTGGAAAACATAAAAAAAAACGATTTCCAATGGGTTTTCACTAATAACATTTCACTGGCTTATGAAGGGATGTTGACTCTTGTTGAGTAAACACCTATTGGTATTTTCAGGATTTCAAGTTTTTTAAGCCTAAATTAACCGGTCGGTCCCCTTAATCCACAACCTCCTGGCGGCCTGGGCGAAGCCAGAAGTTATTCACTCCTCCTTGACTTGGACAGCTCCACCACCGACGGTTTGGGTAGATACAGACGCGTCAGGAACCCTGGGTTGGGGTTACCAATCAAACTTAGGCCACCAGAGCCAAGGTCGATGGTCAACATCAAATCACCTCCATATCAATGCCAAGGAGTTGTTAGTCCCACTATTCTTTTTACAGGAGCACGGCACAAGCCAGGCGGGAAAGTCCCTAGCCTTCAGAATGGACAATTTGACTGCAGTGACATGCATTCAAAAGCAAGGGTCAGTGAGATCAAGAGTGTTACAAGGGTTGTCGTTAAAGATATTTCGACTAGCCGCGAGGCTCGGGATTTATCTTCACGCAACATATCTGCCCGGCGTGGCGAATGTATGGGCGGATGCTTTGTCCCGGCGACAGAGCACGCAAGTAGAATGGGCTCTCAGACAAAACATCTTTCAAAAGTTGATTGCGGAGCCCTACAATCCACAAGTGGACTTGTTCACGTCAGAGGCGAGCCACAGGCTACCTCAGTACCTCACACTCCAGAGTTTAACTCCTGCGGGGGGGTCCGGACGCATTTATGGTAGAGTGGAACAAATGGAACTCCATTTATCTGTTTCCACCTCCAGACGCATCCTTAATGTGCAAAGTAGTTAAAAAACTACGGGATTACCGGGACATGGTCTCGATGATCGCACCCTTGTGGCCGGCTCAAGTGTGTTACAACCAGTTGAAGACGTGGTGCGAGAACCCGGTGTCACTCCCGATCTCGTATGTCCACTTAGAGACAATTGGAAACCTCAAGACCTCGCTGACTTTCGCCTTGTGGATATTCAGAAGGCCAAGTGGCTAGGCCAGTTTGGGGAAACCGTGACTCACAAGTTGATTAATCAATATGCTCCATCAACACAAAGACAGTACCAATCACACTGGAAATCATTTACTACATGGATTGTAGAAACTGGCCAACAACAGTCCTCAGTGGCTCTGGTGTTTAACCCTTCCCGCCCGGGCTCGCCCCCCTAAGGACGTTGTTGAGATCCGGGCGATATGGCCGAAAACCTTATTTAATAGGCTACCCTTATCTTTGTTATTTTAACTGCTAGAAACTTCCCACGCATTATCTCAACGTACTGCTGTTTCCAATCTGTAGAATGGCATTGAGTAGAGCTCTCTAAGTCAACTGGTTCAGTTGTGATGACGATTTCCATGGAGAGAGTTTCAAGGCGATGTTAGCAATATGGACACTTTTCAACACTGAATTTGTCTGAGCAGACAAGACAATAACAAACTCCGATCTTCTTCTTGTGTTTGGAGGTGCGCGCGTCGCCTCCGACCGGCTGTGTTTACATACGTCGGACGCGCGGCTTTCAAAACAAGCTTAATAGGCTTTCAAGCTTACGGATTTCAAGGGGACACCCGGGCTCCTGCCCAGTTGCCGCGGTGTCATTTTAAAATGCTGCCCGGGCGGGAAGGGTTAAAAATTTAAATTACCTATTTGATGTTCAAAAGTTGTCAGTTGTCACATTAAGGAATCACCTCACAGCAATTAGGACACCATTTCTAGACTTAACTGGTTTGACTGTACCAGAAGCGGAAGAAAAGGGATTTATGAGGTCATGCTTCAAGCTCCGCCCCCCCTCCCCCCCCCCTCGTCAACTCACACCCACCTGGTCTCTGGATCGAGCCCTTGAAATGCTTCAGTCCCGTAAATATTGCAAAGATCCTCCCTTTGATCTCATAATTAAAAAGGCCATTTTTCTAATGGCACTGGCTACGGGTGACAGGTGTCTGAGTTGGCGGCGATGAGTTCGGAGCCAAACTGTCTAAGATTTAAAAAGCGTAACATAGGGGTACATATTGCTCCTGCTCCTTACTTTATTGCTAATAATGAACATTCTAATCATGTATTTACAGAGTTCGAAATTCCGGTTCTGAAACAGGGTGACAGGCACCATTTATTGTGTCCAGTGCAGTCACTTAGGTTATTTATGAGGGCTTCCCAACCATCATAGGTGGGAGCCCTCTGGGTTTCAAGGACAGGTGTTCGATTACAAAAACGCCGGCTAGCCGCGTTATTAGTAGAAGTCATTCGAGAGAGTAACCCGGGCGTGTTGGCAAGATTACACGATATCCGTAAATGGGCAGCATCACTTCGATTCCTCCATAATTACTCTCTAGAAGACATTCAACAGACCCAATTGTGGTCATCAAATCATACTTTTCTCACACGTTACCTGTCCGTCAATCTCATGAAACCTTCTCGTACATGTGTAGCATTAAGGCAGAGAGTCTAGTGTTAAGCTGATCTTATGAAGAAAAAAAAGGGGGGTGGGGGGGGAGTATCCTAGCCAAGGACTCCTCCTGCCTCTGAAGTGAGACAAAATGTAACGAGTATTAAGGTCATGTGATAATCGTTCCCTAGGCTAAAGTAAGCCTACCCAGGAACATTGATTATTTTTTAAGAGGAAACTATGGATGCAATAAGGTTTCCAATATACTCAATAATCTCAGGGATTAGATCTAGAGTATAAATATTTTTGGTAACATTACCTAAGGCCATGAATATGTAGGCCTCCATATTAATAAATTTGGGTGATAATGAATGTTTCATTTCCCCTGGAATATATAAACTGAATGGATAGTTTATTCCTGTGTTACACCAACTTTTCTATGAACCTTAAAGGCATTAACACCACAGGCTTCCTTTAAGAAACGCCGCCTGTAACCTTCTTTTATATTTTATTTGATATTAAACTGACCTGATTAGTACATGTTCCTTGGACCGTAACCGGTTTATTAGTGGTATGTGATGTTTATGATGAATGTCCCACCTCCAGTCTTGAGAATTCAGGCGCATCATCAATGATGAAGGGGCCACTAATAAATTATAGGTTTGAGTCCCGAAGGGAGGAAGGAAAACCTAATATTTAGTAGTGGCCCCGGAATCATTGACGATTTTGGCCCTCCCTTCCATCCCCTTCCCATTCATCTGCTACATTTTTGAGAGTCTCGATATGTCAGATTAAGGAGGAACGCTCGCAATAAGCGGGATGACGAGCAGTACCCAAGAGCAGAGGGCTGGGAAGCGCAAAGCTAGGTCAAGTTTAATTTTTACTTTTATTTATTTATTTTACTAGTTTCTTCTAGTAGTGGACCCACATCATAAGGACGAGTCCGTGAGTGGTTATTAAGAGCGTTTCGCTCACGATGTAAGGCAATCGTATTTTGAGTTCTCCTTGGGCGGGAAGTTTGAACAGCAAGCTTGGTGTTCAAAGATTGGCCATTACCTACGTAAGGCTTTATTTAAGTCAATGATTCCGGGGCCACTACTAAATATTAGGTTTTCCTTCCTCCCTTCGGGACTCAAACCTATAATTGTGAATATAAATATCTTCTTAACAAAACAATCAAAGCATGATAAAAAATATAGGAGTGTACAGTCACAATTGTCAGTCACAATTGAGTCTTTGCTAAATGCAAGAGATGGAAGAGGACCAGTGATTGAAGCAGTGGTTGATGGAGATAGGCCACACAGGTGGCAGGGAATGAATGAAAGGATTGAGGAAAATTAGGTGAAAGAAGCAGTGAAACAAATGAGAGCGGGAAAAGCAGGTTTGGATGGTATTGCTGTGGAGTGTATAAAGAAGGGTGGAGATGTGATAATAGATTGGTTGGCAAGACTATTCAATGTGTGCTTTGTTATGTCAATGGTACCAATAGACTGGAGGAGTGCATGTATTGTGCCGTTGTACAAGGGGAAGGGAGATCGGCAGGGGTGTTCAAGTTATAGAGGCATTAGTTTATGACCAGTGATTGGAAAGCTGTATGGCAGGGTGTTGATAGAGAGGATAATAGAGTGTAAGGAAGTTGCAATAGGAGAAGAACAGTGCGGTTATAGGAGGGGAAGAGGGTGTGTGATTCAGATTTTTGCAGTAAGACAGTTATGCAAGAAGTATTTAGAGAAGCACAAGGAGATATTTTGGGCTTTTATGGATTTGGAAAAAGCGTATGATTGTGTGGATCATGAAGCAATGTGGAAGGTGTTAAGGATTTATGAAATTGGAGGAAATTTGTTAAAAGCAGTTACGAGTTTTTATGAAGGGAGCAGAGCGTGTGTTAGAGTAGGAAATAATGAGTTGAGTGAATGGTTTGAGGTAAATGTAGGTTTGCGACAGGGTTGTTTAATGTCACCATGGCTGTTTAATATATTTATGGATGGTGTGGTGAGGGAGGTGAAAATGAGAACTATGGGAAGAGGATTGAGTTTAGTAGGAAAGAATGGTAGAGATTGGGAGTTAAATCAGTTGCTGTTCACTGATGACGCAGCGTTGGTGGCGGATTCTGAGGAGAAACTGCAGCGGGTAGTCAAATAGTTTGGTGTGGTTTGTGGGAGGAGGAAACTGAAGGTGAACGTCAATAAAAGTAAAGTAATGGTGTGTAATAGGGGTGATCGTAGGGTGAATCTAGATGTGAGGCTGGATAGGGAAATATTGGAACAAGTAGAGTGTTTTAAATATCTAGGAGGAACGATAAGCAGGAATGGAGATATGGAAATGGAGGTAAATCAGAGAGTACGTGAAGAAAGGAAAGTTTTCGGAGCAATGGGAAGTATGTGGAAGGTGAGAAATCTCGGAATGAAAGTTAAAAGTGCAATGTATCAAGGAATTGTTGTGCCAACAGTGATGTATGGGGCTGAGACATGGGCTCTGAAGGCAAAGGAGAGAAGAAAGCTGGATGTGATGGAGATGAGCTGCTTGAGGAGTATGTGTAAAGTTACTCGTAGAAACAGATTGAGGAATGAAGAGATATGTAGGAGAGTGGGGCAAGAGGAACATTTGTCAGCCAGAGTGGACAGAAGGGTGCTGAGCTGGTATGGTCATGTTGAATGAATGGAAGATGAAAGGCTTACAAAGAGAATATGTTTGTCAGATACAAGGGGAGATAGAGGGGTAGGAAGACCCCCATTGAGATGGATAGACTGTGTAAGACAAGCTTTGGATGATAGAGGAATGACTATAGATCAGGCAAGGGAAATGGTAATATAAAATAGGAATGAATGGAGAATGTTTGTGAATAGATGAGTGAACTACAGAAAGAGATAAAAGAGGACTTCTGGAATGACACCGTCAGTGTCATTTCAGGCCTCTCGGAGAATGAAATAACAATCGTGGGGGGGGGGGGACCTGAATGGTCACGTGGGAGCATCTGCAGATGGATACGAGGGGGTACATGAAGGAAATGGTTACGGAAGGAGGAATCTGGAAGGCGAATATATACTGGAGTCCTGCGTTGCACTCAAAATTGTTGTGTGTAACACGAAGTTCAAGAAAAGACAGAGCCATCTGATCACATATAACTCTGGGGACTCCAGTAGCCAGATAATTACTTCTTGGTTAACAGGAAAGACTGGAAACTGGTTCGGGAAGTAAAGGTCATCCTGAGCGAAGAATGTATCCCCCAGCATAAGCTACGTGTGTGCGACATGAGCTTATACAGTGATCCTAAGCGCAAGAAGGTATACATGCCCAAAAGGAGAGTGTGGCTGCTGAAGAACAAGGAAGTTAGGGATAGGTTTCATAGTGAACTGGAGGAAATTAATAGAAATAAGGAAGCTAGGCAATGGAACTTTCTTAAGCATAGCCTTATCGCTGCCACTGACAAAGTCTGTCGGAAAACAAAGGGGTCCCAGGAATAAGACTTCCTGGTGGTGGAACAATGAGGTAAAACATGCTGTGAAAGAGAAAAGGAGATGCTTCAAAGCATGGAAGAAGGGAGGCAGTAAGGATGAATACCAGGCAGCTAAATGAACTGCCAGACGAGTTGTTTACAATGCTAAAAAAGGCATTAAGGACCTGGTACTCGAAAAAGTATGTAACACGGACAATCCCAATGGGATCTTCAACCTAGCTAGGCGAGTTAAAAATTACAGTAGGGATATTATAGGTGAACAGTGTGTTAGAAACGATAATGGGAAGATTGTGTATGCAGAAAGTGAAATCAGGGAAGCATGGAAGGCACACTATGAACGATTGCTAAATGTAGAGTTTAAATGGGATAAGGAATAGCTTAATATCGAAAAAACAATATCTGGACCCCTTCCTTTGATAGCACCAGCTGTAGTGAGCGACGCAATCAATAAAATGAAGGACGGTAAAGCTCCAGGGTGTTCTGACATTGTCGCTGAGATGATAAAAGCCTCAGGGGAGACTGGTGTCAACTTAGCCACTAAGTTGATAAACACCATTATTAAAGATGAAAAAATCCCAGATGATTGGCTCAAAAGTGTAATAGTAAATATATACAAAGGAAAAGGGGATGCGCTAGATAGAGGAAATTATAGGGGCCTGAAAATGCTTGACCAAATCATGAAGGTCTGTGAGAGAGTCTTTGAGGGTTTGATCGGGCAAAGCATCTCCATTGATGATATGCAGTTTGGTTTTATGCCAGGACGGGGTACAACCGATGCTATCTTCATAGTCAGGCAGATACAGGAAAGATACTTACTAAAAAGGCAGGGATCTTTACTTTGTGTTTGTAGACCTGGAGAAGGCCTTTGACAGGGTGCCTATAGATGTTGTGCAGTGGGCTATGAGGAAACTTGGTGTGGAAGAGTGGCTGGTGCGTGTGATAATGAAGATGTATGAGGATTCGCGAAGTGCGGTGAGGGTGAAGGGTGTACTGAGTGATGAGTTTGCAGTCCGTGTTGGAGTCCATCAGGGTGCAGTGTTAAGCCCCCTCCTCTTTATTATGGTCCTGGAGGCACTGTCTAGAGTTTTTAGAGGCGGACTCCTGTTGGAACTGTTTTATGCAGACGATTTAGTCCTAATAGCTGACAGTATGCAAGATGCCGAGGCCAAATTCAGAGAATGGAGAGAGGGCATGGCGAGCAAGGGTTTAAAGAGTCAATATTAACAAAACCAAGGTTATGCATTGTAGATTGAGACAAGGCAATGTGGAAAAGAGCAGTGCATACCCATGTGCAGTGTGTGAAAAGGGTGTGAGCCATAACGCGATTCAATGTAGCATCTGTCGACGCTGGGTGCACCATGGGAATAAGCGCTGCAGTAGAATAAAGTCAAAAATAGAGAAATTTGAGTGCGTAGTGTGCAAAGGCGAGCTTGTGTTAAGTGATGATCCTATGGCTGTGAATTTTGGAAATGAGTCATTGGAGCTGGTGAACAAGTTTTGTTACCTAGGAGATACCATCTCTGCCGGTGGTGGGGCTGAGGCTGCCACTGTTGCTAGAATTAGATGTGGCTGGGGGAAGTTCAGAGAACTGCTGCCAATCCTGACCATGAAAAGAATGCCTCTCCCCCTGAAGGGAAAGTGTATGCTTCATGTGTTAGAAGTGCAATGACGTATGCCTCAGAAACATGGGCCGTTAAAGTAGAGGATGTCAACAGAATGGAACGTAATGAGATGAGAATGGTGAGATGGATGTGTGGGGCCAGGCTACAGGATAGAATAACGAATGTTGAGCTGAGGAGACGTTTAGGTATAAAGAGTATTAGCGAGGTGATGCGTACAAGTAGACTGGGATGGTATGGAAATGTTGAGAGAATGGATGAACAAAATTGGGTGAAAAAATGCAGGTCTGTGATTGTGGAGGGAGCTGCACCAAGGGGTGAACCGAGAAAGACCTGGGATCGGACTATACGTGCCGATCTCAAATACAAGAACTTGACAAGTGAAGCAGCCCTTAACAGGCTTCCCTGGAACGCCGCCATTAGGACAAGAGACTGAAACTGCACGTATGTGTGGAGCACTCAGTCTTAAGATTTTATGTATGGAGAAGAAACAAAAGGTGTATGTTGCCTTTATGGACTTGGAGAAGGCCTATGACAGAGTGGATAGAGAAGGTTTGTGGAAAGTACTTAGAATATACAGAGTAGATGGCAAGTTGCTGAAAGCAGTGAAGAGCATGTATGAGGGTGCAAAGGCGGCAGTACGTGTGGAGAGTGAGCAGAGCGAGTTCTTTGACCTGAATGTTGGTTTGAAACAGGGGTGTGTGATGTCCCCGTGGTTGTTTACTGTATATACGGATGGAGTCATGAAAGAAATACTATCAAGAGCAGTGGATGTTGGTGTATCGCTGAAAAGGGAGGGAAATGAGTGGAAGCTACCTATACTGTTGTTTGCGGATGATACAGTTTTGATAAGTGATAATGAATGGGAGTTGCAGGGTCTGGTAAATGAGTTTGGAACAGTGTGCAAAAAACGGAATTTGAAGGTAAATGCTGGGAAGAGCAAGGTTATGGTCTTCGAAAGGGGTGAAGTCACAGAGTGTGAGGTGAAGCTGAACGGTCAGGCTATGGAGATCGTCAACTCTTTTAAGTATCTGGGCAGTGTGTTGAGTAAAGATGGGACTATGGATAAAGAAGTGTGGGAGAGGGTACAACAGGGGAAGAGAGTTGTAGGAATGCTGAAAGCAGTAACAAGAAATAGGGTGGTCAGTATGGAAGTGAAGAAGTCCTTGCATGACAGTGTGGTAATCCCGACACTGACTTCTTACAGTTTCTTACAGTAGATCCTCTGGAAAAAGGCAAACTAGGCCTGTGTATCCAGCTCAGTGCCAGTTCTTGCACTACTGCGGTCGTTCACGGTGTTGGCGGCGGCGGTGGCTTACGGAAGCGAAGCATGGACGTTGGTTGAGAGACTCAGACCAAGAGTGAGAGCAGTGGAAATGAATTACTTAAGATGTGCGTGCGGAGTTACATGGAGGGATAGACAGACTAATGAAGAAGTATGAAGGAGGTGTGGTGTGGAGGTAGATGTGCTGGAAAGTGTGAAAAGGAACAACTTGAGATGGTTCGGCCATATGGAACGTATGGAAAGCGAGAGAATGACTAAGAGGGTGTACGAGAGCGAGGTGGAGGGACAGAGCGGGAGAGGTAGACCGAAGGAGAGGTGGAAGGATGGAGTGAGGAAGTATATGAACGAAGGCGGTGCTGGTTGGGGGGAAGGGTGTCGACTGACTGGGGACAGAGGTGCATGGGGGCGGTTCGTTCGTGGCCACCCCTTCGGGGATCACGGCGTCAGGCAATAGATAGATAGATAGATAGATAGAAAATGTTATGTATACTGTAGTCACAAGACAAAAAGTATACACCCGTTTGAATCATTGAACCTTTATAGCCAAACTATGAAGCATTTAGGATATTAAGTGGCACTGTCATATCTCGCTAGGGTTTGATACAGATTCAAATGCGGGTATGATAATTATGGCTCGTGACTCTACCTTTGCTGCTCCCTCTCACGTTCCCTCCGACAAGCCTCCTCCTTCTCCTCCTCATATTTCTTCTTCTGCTCCTCCTCCAGAAATCGCAGCTGAGCCACAAACTTCTCCTCGGTCTGTCTTTTGTCCTCCCACTGTTGAGCCTTCAGTTGGCTCACTTCGTCCCGGTGTTTGGCAGTCAAGTCCTTCATCTTGGTCTCCACTCCACGGTAGGTTGAATCCTGAGGGCAAAAATAATAATAATAATTGGTATTTCCTATTAGTTATAAGCGCAATATATAAGCAGATTCAAAGGCGCTCACTTTGTGTAACTATTCAAAGATCCTAAAGTTTATTACTTCGCAGACAGACAGTTTTTATTGACTTTTTCCATTTATTCTCTTTTCCACTTTGGGTAACACAAATGGGGCCGGCACTACCTGGGTTATCCTAGGTAGCATCTTCTTTTACTTCCTATTTTTAATTAGAGATTACTATATTTTCAATTTGTCAATTTCCTGGAAAAAGGAGCACCACCTGTCAAAAATGCAGAAAGATAATCTCCAGCAAGGGAATGAAAGGCTCATTTGGCAAGGCTGGTTCCACACCAAATGCGTTGGAACCGAGAGTATTGAGTACCCGACCATCGGTAAAACACATAAGATTGGCTTCAGATTGTTTTGTGTCAGCTGCTACCAACAGCTGAGGCTGCCTTGAGGCTGGGCAATGGTCTGGTGAGTCTGAAGAAATCACTGACCGCAGAGATCATTGATGGTCTGGTTAATCTGCGGAAATCGCTGACCACTGAGATCGACACCATGTAGGTGACAATTGAGATAATGTCACTCAGACTGGGGAAACTGGAGATGAAATTGAGCAATGCCGACGTCTCCTCTTTCGCTGATATGCTTCGAGAGACCATGGAAAACACCAAATAGTAACCACCCTAGGGAGCCATCGAGGTAATAGACTCGGGCAAGCATAGGATAGTTCAAATCCAGCAGGTTTTGATTGTGAAGCCCACCACTGAATAACCCAGTCAAGCAACCCCTCAGATCACTAAGAGTATTGAGAGGGCACTTGGCTCTGTAACCACCGATCGTTACTCAAAGAATGAGTCAGGAGTGGTAGTGGTAATGTTTCCATCAGAATTAGCTAGGAGAAAGGCCAGTGAGGCAATTAAGTTGTCCCTTTGCAATGCAAGTGGCTATAATTTGTTAGTACCGTAGTCTTGGCAAATCCAACGTCAAGGCTACTAACCTAAGCGATCTCTGCCATACCCATAGCTTACTCTGAATGCTCCTTTTACTTATATATTTTCTAGATCTCAAGTGACGGCGTCTCTTCCGTGGATTGACCTCCCAATCTACCAAGATTGGAAGCCAAAGCGTCACATTTTTCCTTTGCCCCTCAACTTTCTCTTCATAATTGCTGAGGGGCACAGGGCCCTGGGTGGGTCTTTGGTTTCCCGGGCGTTTCCGCACCCTCCTCAGCTCCCCGCCATGGAGTGGCTTCGGTCACCCAGGCTTTATTGTGGTCGGCAGGGAGGGTTCTGAGGGGGCGCTCGGTTATGGCCTTGGCCTTGCTCGGGGCCTTGGGGCTGTTCGGCCAGGCAGCTTGGGGAACAACAATAACAACCTAATTGTAGTGACGACTTGTCTAATTTGACTGCTTAGTCGTCACCCCAACCGTGGTTAAAAAAGAAAACGTCTAGAACCTACTCCTTAACTTGCTCTAGGAGACGTTGTACACTAACCAAGACCACCACCAAAGGTGAAAAAAGCATAGAAGAGAAGAAAGAGGAATTTACCTTAGTTGTAGCTGAAAGCCCATACCGTCTTCTGTTATAATGTTGACGACTAGTCGAACCTGAGCGTATGCGTCCCTCACCAACTATCATTTTCACCCGCGCCCTGATATGATTCAGACGTTTATGCCTTATGTCCTTCAATCCACCCTGTCGCCGTACGTTTTCTTTGGCCTTCTTTTATGTTAGACAGTCTATGCTACGTGGTTTAGGGCACACATGAAATGGGCTCCAGAATGTTTAGAATGTATCATATGGAGGTCGCGTGTGATAATAGTCTGCCGAAGGTTCGGGGGTTGCCTTACTTCCCCCGTGTTCTTTACTCACTCTTTGTCTTTTCATATTAATAGTTCATAGAGAAAGTGAGAGATTGTCTTTTAACGCAACATATTACAGAGATAACGAGATATAGAGATGGGACGCAGGGGAGTGTACTTGATTTGATATTTAGTAATGAGGAGGATATACTGTAGTGGAGGCTGTCATTGTGGATAGCCCTATAGGTCGTAGTGAACATGCGTGTATAAGTTTTAGTTGCAAAATGAAAACAGAGAGGGATAAAAGAAGCAAAAAAATATACATGTATGATAGAGCAGATTATGAGTTGCTGAGACAATGTTTGGACATTGACTGGAGGGAGTACTTGAACGGTGAAGATGCTGAGGGAATGTGGAGGAAGATTAGAGTAAAACTGGAGAATGCAATATCTAAATGTGTACCAGTAAGAGAATATAAGGATAACACAAAATTGAGGAAAAGAATGAACCCAGAATTACCAATGAACAGAAAACTTTGGACATTGATAAGAAGAAAGAAACGTTTGTGGGCAAGACTAAAATTGTTAAAAAAAGAACAATGGGTCTAATATAGAAATTCAAGAAGTGGATTTGGAACGAAGACAAATAAACAACAAAATAAGGTGGGAGACAAAGAGGGGGGTGAAGGAGAGGGAAAGAGCGATTGCAAGAAATGTGAAAGAGAATCCAAAAATCTTCTGGAAGTATATTAAAGAAAAGTTGACAAGAAGAGTGGGTATCCCAGAATTGTTGGGAGACTCGGATCACATGACTAGAGCAGAAACTGACAAGGAGAAGGCAGAGGGGCTAGGGAGATACTTTGGGAAGGTTTTTACAGTGGAGCTGGATGAAGAGGTGCCCAGTATTCCCATCAAACAGGCACCAGCACTGGAACTGATAGTTCTCCCACGCTGGAATAAGGAGTGCTATAGGAAAGATGAATAGAAGTAAGTCCCCGGGACTGGATGGGATACATCCAAGAATCATCAAGGAAGGAGGTGAGATGTTAGTTGAGCCTTTAAAAATATTTGAGTAGGAAGAGAATCGCGAGAGTCGTAATAAAAATAGTCTTTATTTTCATGATTTTTCCTTCATAGACATTTCGACATTTTATTATATCATCATCAGTATTTTCTGTGAAAACAAAACATACGTATACAAATATTGAATATACTGTATATTACATTGCAAAAGCAAAAAATTTGAATAACTTACAAATAACTCAATTTTGTTGCTTTTGCAATGTAATATATACCAGTATTCAATATTTTTATACGTATGTTTTGTTTACACAGAAAATACTGATGATGACATAATAAAATGTTGAAACGTCTATGAATGAAAAATTATGATAAAAAAGTTATTTTTATTACGACTCTGGTGATTCTCTTCCTACTCAAATTGCGATTCCCTAGGAACACCCGTGTCTGAGATTTTTTTTTTTTATTTGAGTTATCATTTAATTTAGTAGTAGCCTCTACGTCTCCAACGTAGAGCTTATACTATGTATAATCCCGCTCCCAGAGCGAGCGGGCATTATCGTAACCAAGTAGCGCGATTAAACGATAACATCTAGAGTAGCACCTACTTTCTAGGTAGGTTGTACACACTTTGAGGCCACTAGTTTAAAGAAAAAACAAAATATGGGTGAGAAGAGAAAGTTGAAGAATTTTGCCCATCCGCCATCTAGGCTCCTTACGATGTCTTCGTACACCTCCCGTGTAACCCGGCCGGGATTATAGGATTATCTTTTTCGCGCTACCCTCCCTATAAACACAAAGTTTTCTGTGTGCCATATTTTGTGCCTTCCATTCCTGTCCCCTTCCCTTTTGGCAAGTTGTGGGCCTTATTTAAGGCACTTGTGGTTCTAGACAGATGATCTGTGATGCAGGCACGCTGAAAAATGGGCTCTAGTGTTTAATTGGAGTGTTGCGTGAGAATGGTGGTCATTAGTTTGCAGCGGGCGGTCGCCCTCCCCTTCTGGTGGCGACCGGTGTAACTAGGCCTTCGCCTATTTCGTTCACTAATTAGTTTAGCGGTGGCTTTAGTTTTGTATAGCTTGGTTCTGTTCAATTAGAGCTTCATGTCACTGCATTAGCTGTTGCTCATAATTTCGCGACTTGTCATTACGTGTCTGGCTGTCTGAGTTTCTTGGCTAGGCCTCCTTGATGACTGAGTGGGGGGCTCCCACCCCTGATTGCTCTTTCGTCTGGCCGACTCATAGGGCTAATTCCCTATTGAGGTCCTTTTCCTAGCCCACACCTTACCCCGGTGTATAAGGGCCTGGTTGGAGCCATGATTCTCAGTCAGTTGACACATTGCCGACTTATTCATGGCCTAGCCTGAGTCGAAGGGAGTTATCTTGCTATTCACACTGTTACCAGAGCAATCCGGCATCTCATGCACGACTCCTGAAACTCTAGGGATGTGAAACCATCATCTTGGTATTTTTTGAGTTGGCAACAGTGTCAGTGTTCCTCATCTGGAATCGTCTGCTTTAACTCCAGGGTCCCCGCATATTTTGTGGTCTTCAGTGGCCCTCTGATTGTTTGGCCGCTCCCTGCTGGTCACTGCCGTCCGCCATACTGGTCGTGCTGACAATACCTGCAAAACCCCTTTCTACAGACGCTCCCACGTCTGCTGTACATACCCGACGCCTTTCCCCGGCGTGCCTGAGGCCTAGACTATGGACCGCTCCACACTGGGAGTGGCCTCACAACCCCCGCTCCGCTCTGGGGGGAGGGGGGGATATCTCCTTCACTGGGAAGGTGCTCCAGCCTCAAGGTCTAGATTGCACTGTGTGGCAACTTTCTGTCCTTGTGCCTGTAGTTTTTCATGGGGATACCTAGGGGTTTTTGTGCATGCTCAACTAGCTTGCTATGATTACTTCCTCATGTCAGTGTGTCATTCGTTGTGTACATGCCTGGGATACTGCCTAGCCCTGGCCTATGCCGGGCCCTCCCCTACGGCGGGGCCTTATTCTTCCCTTTCATTGCAAGGCCTTCATTTACAGCCTTCACCGGATGCTTCACCTGGCTCATGGTCTAGTCTGACCTGGTGCTTGGGTTTTCCCTGACACTTTTTGTGGGTTCTCCTGTGTTCCTACTGGGTCCTACCCCATGGTGGAGCGTCCTTCTTCCCTTGAATTGTCGGGTGGATTACTCCTTGCACGGAAGTTTTACCTGGCTCATGGTTTTGTCTGACCTGGTGCTTGGGGTTTCCCTGTAACTTTGTGGGTTCCCCTGTGTTCCTACCGGGTCCTAACCTGTGGTGGGGCGTTCTTCTTCCCTTCAATTGAGGGGGGGGGTCAATCCTTCGCAGGTTGGTGCTCCGGGCTCAAGGTCTAGTTTGCACTTAGGTGCGCCTTTCTGTCCTTGTGCCTGTGATTTTTTGTAGGGATCCTTACAGGTTTTCTTCATACTAGCCTGCCTACTGTGCTTCGTTCCTAGGCTCTATGTGTCGTTACTTGTGAACTTCTTGGTGTTCCTGCCAGACCCTACCCTACGGTGGGGTTCTTTCTGCAACATGTGGCATGCTGCATCCCCGTTGCCTGCTACCACAGGGTTTCCTATAACCCTTGTCAGTGTGGTCCTTCCCTCTGTGCTACGTGGACGGGCGTTTCCCGCCTCATACGGCCCTCCCTGCATGGGACCCCCTCGCTTCCAGGACGCCCATGTGAGGGTCCTGTTGCGCCTCCCAGAGTTATCGCCAGCTGGACGCCTGGCCACCCTGTCTCGGGTGCCTCCGTCTGCTCTGTCGACGGTGTCTGCGGACTCTGGGGGCCAGACGGGGGGGGGGACGGCGTCTCAGGTCCAATTCACCTTCGCCTCGTCGTCGTCAATCCCTCTCTCCTGCTCGGCCTGGTCTCTTTCCCATTCCTGACGAGGGTTATACGCTCTTCAGGGTGGAGAGGCGTGCACCCACTTGTCCCACCTTGCCTACTGTAGTGCCGCCTGTGTTCTCTCCGTCGCGTCGTCCGACTAATGCCCTAGACGGGGAGTTTGTGGATGGGCAGGCCTGGATGCTTCGTCGCCCTTCATCTCCTGCTGCACCGGTGGTCCTTCCTGCTCCTCCTCCGTCTCAAGCTGCTGCGCTGTTTCGGACTGTGCCCCCACCTGTGCCTTTGTCACATTCGACGCCAATTTCGCCTCCCTCTGCGTTGTCTTGGGAGGAGGGGGGGAGGGACTCCACTTGAGGACTCTCCAAGGGAGTCTCTCTCCTGCGCGCCTTCCCCTCACCCGGAGGTTGGCCGCCATGGTCGTCTTGGGTCCGTCTCGCCATCTCCCTCGGTTTCTCCAGGCGTGCCTACCTGGAGGTTGGTAATTGCCGCCCTGCTTGGAGTGCTGGCGGCGGCGGCAACGACGTTCCGGGGGTCAGACGCGGGATAGTTCTCCTCCTTCCACGAGGCTCTGGAACGTCTCCCCGCAGCTATGGTGCGACCATCTCCTGTGCCTCAATTCGCACCTGTGGTGCATCCTGTCCCGCACTCAGGAGGGGCACCTACCGGCAGCGCCCGTGGTTCCTGTGGCTGCTGCTCTGCACGCTCCTTTTCCCCCTGCCCCTTTTACGGCAGTTGTGACATCTCTTGTCGTTCTGCCTGGGTATGGGTTGGGGTTGGGTGGCCGGACCGTCTCCGTTCCTTCCTTGGGGCAATATGTGATCCGTCCACGAAGGTTTCCTTCCCTGTACTGGTTCGACCGAGCTATGGTCGGCCTCCTCTCGGCAGGTTATCCATCTCGATGCCCCCGCTCTGTCAGCCATCGCTGGGATCCCTCTACTCAAGAGGGCCCGGGATGAGCAGGGAGCCCTAGTTTGGGTGCTCCCGCATCTTGTGGCTGATCCTTGGGGTGGCGTGGCTGGCAGCGGGTGTGGTCTTCGATATGCGTTCTGTGTGAGGTTCTCGTCTTTTTCTGCTTTTGGGCCGAACCTTCGTGTCGGGCCTGGTCCGACCGTCACCCGGGTTTCCTGCCAAGTCCTGCTCTTGGCCTCGTGTCCCTACGGTTTCTCTTGATAGGATATCTGCTCCCTTCTTCGCATCCCGAGCGGTGGGTGCCCTCGTGCGCGATCACAGGCTTCGCCAACGCGTTGCTCACCTGCTCTCTGCCCTCTTGGTGTTGCTTCGGTTGGCTCAGCTTCTTCTTCGCCTGTCTGTAACCCAGCCTCCTGGGGTTCTGCGGCAGGGTTGGGAGCACATGCTGCGCGCGCGCCTCCTTGCGGCTGCGGAGCGTGTTTGCGCCCCTGGGACATGGGGTGTCGAGGCCATCTTCGGCTGCTTCCTCCCTCAGTCAGGGGGGGGAAGGCGGCTGGGCTGTCTCTCCGATCATCGCTCTCCGCCTCGTCCTTCCCTGCTACTACGTCGAGTGGCTTCCTCTCGGCGGTTCGCCCAGAGGACGGAGTATTCTCGGCGGGCGCAGGATACTCGTCGTCCGTTTCGGGGTGGCGACATGCATCGAGGGAGAGGGGGTCGTGGGGGCCGTTCCCTCCACGCCTAGTCTAGGGGGCACTCCGCGTCTTGCTACTGGGTCTATCCCCTCTCCCCTCTCCTGTCTTTTGGTGGATTCAGTGGTTACTCATGGCCCTTACACTGGTTTCTTCCGTCGCCACTCTCGGCCCTGGCCCTGCCGATCGTGGGCATGTCGGGTTGTGCTGCTGAGTCTGTCCTGGAGGTGGCGGTCACGTCCTTTCCTCAGGCGACCTCCCCGACCTCGACCAGTGTCTTCAGTCATTGCCAAAGTGCTTCGGTCTGTCCACGGGGATAGGATGTTTCGCGTGGTCACGTTTCTGCTATGGGTCTTCCTCTCGTTTCTCTTTCTCGTCCCCGTGAGGGCCTGCGATGCGATGTGACCGATAGTAGATCTGTCCTGCTTCAACCACCACATCGTGTGTCCGCCCGGTTTCGAGTGCTCGCCATCGGTCGCGTGCGACTGCCACTCCTGCCCGGTTCTTGGGTGGTGGCCCTGGGGCTCACGGACGCTTCAAGTGTCACACTGGGCCTGTTTTCCTGCATGGATTCCTGACCCTGCCCACACGGTTCCGTCGGTCGCATTGGTGTTTTACTACCGTCCCTTTTCCTTTGCGACTTGTATGAAGCTCTTCCGTACCTCCTGTCTGCCATACGGGAGCCTTTTCGGGCCTTGACGGAGTTGGCCGTCCCTCAGCGTGGGCTGCCATTTTTCATGGACGCCTGTTTTCGGCTTCAGCGGCCCCCGCGCCTGTTTCCGCCTCGGTGGTCTCTGGTGGAAGCTCTACAAGCTCCTCCCTATGCCCGTTTCCACTGCCTCCCCTACGCCTGAGCACTTACTTGAAACGTTATTGTTTCTTCTTGCGTTCGCTATGGGGGAGGGACTCTCGGAGCTGGCTACCTTGTCTGGGGCCCTGCCTTCCTTGCCTTTTCTCCTGTCCTCCGGGCGGTCATTTTGACCCTGTCTGTTCGTTTTGTAGCTACGACTGGACGTATGGCGCACGTTTTTCAGCCGTTCCTTGTTCCACAGAATGAGTACGTGTTCGTCATATGCTCTGCCCGGTGTAAACCCTGCATACGTATGTGCGCTCCGCCTGGCCGATGTCGGGTGTGGTGCAGTGGATGGCACCACAGGCCGGTCGGGACATCGGCAACCGTACGGTGGGGATTACCTTGTGTCGGGTGCTTCGTGCCAGTCATCCTGTCATTCCAGGGTTGGCTCACGGCATACGATCGTATGCTCCTACGATTCGTTTTCTTCTTACTAGTTCGCTCACAGACTTTGCCGACACAGGGCTCTGGTCTTCCCACAACACGTTTGTCGCCTCCTATCTGTCCGTGTCCACGGGTAGGCCGGGTCGTGTTTTTGTTGCGTTGGGCAATAATGGGTTACCTAGGGGTATTACTTGTACTGTTCTTTCGGTCTGTGTACCTTCGCCCATCCTTTCCTTTCAATATGGGGGGGAGGGGGGTGTTTCTGAAGTACAGTACAGTCTTTGGTATGACATTGGTATGTGTACTTATCTCATATATGTACTGATTACCTATGGTTCATCCTTGCCTAGGTTGAGGGCTTGATTTATTTTAATCTTAAGTATCCTTCTTTGTACTTCGGTATGTTTATGCCTCATACCAATTTCTTTCGGGAAATTATTACGTGCTGGTCGCTTATATTGTGTGACATCACATGCTTCGTACTGTACTTTATTTGTACTGTATGTGTATGTCTTCACTCTTTCCAGTATTGGGTGTTCATACTGTCTTCCACAAGGGGGAAGGGGGAGTATCCTGTTGTTCATAATCACCTTTATGACATACATCATTCTTTGTCTTAGGCGATGATCTCCATTGAACTAGACATAACTGTACTTGACTTTCTTAATATGCACCTGTCAGTACACTCTTTTAAATAAACTCTCTTGTTCATGTCTGTCTTTTCTTGGTCTTGATCTTTTCCCTAATGGCTAAAGTTTTGATTTACAGCTTGGATGTCCGCCTCCGATTTGGTACTCTAGCTCTACGTTGGAAACGTAGAGGCTACTACTAAATTGGGAGGTTTGACGCCTCCCAAATACCAAATAAGGAAAACCTTCTATTTGGTAGTAGCCTCGTAGTATCCAACGTCATAGTATCCCTCCCTCACGCCGTACCCCTGCCCATCCAATCAAGTCTATTTAACTTGATACCTGGATAATCCTATAAACCCGGCCGGGTTACACGGGAGGCGTGCGAAGACATCGTAAGGAGCCTAGATGGTGGATGGGCACAATTCTTCAAATTTCTCTTCTCTTTCTCACCCATATTTTCGTTTTTTCTTTAAACTAGTGGCCTCAAAAGTGTGTACAACATACCTAGTAGAGAAAGTAGGTGCTACTCTAGATGTTATCGATTAATCGCGCTAGTTGTTACGATAATTGCCCGCTCCCAGAGCGGAGCGGAATTATACAATATTATATAGCTCTATGTTGGATACTACGAGGCTACTACTAAATAGAAGGTTTTCCTTATTTGGTTCTTTGGGAGGCGTCAAACCTCCCAATCACCGCAGCTGGGCACACCAAGCCCGTGCCGGCCACGGGGGCGCGAACAACCAGACCCAGCTGCAGAACTGCCGCAGCTTCAGGGGGACCTTGCACAGCAAGAGTGCGATCGGAGAAGGAATACGAAAAGCGACCGCCACCTTGTCCCATACTTCCGCAAAAGTCACCAGAACCTCCGTCGGGGTGCGAGACCGGAGGGATAGGGACCAATGCAACGTGTGCGAACCCCACAAGGCGAACAAGGCGAGCCCCGGAACGCCCCAAGAAGCAGTCAGGACGAACGAAGACAGTATGCGGCAGCGTCCACTCTACCAGAACGGTCTGACCGTACAACAGGCAGTCATGGGCAGGCAGGAAGTGCGCAGGGACATGCAGTGCCGGTCCGCCAGGAAGAACAACGGCACTGCGATCCCCAATAGAGTATGTGATCTGAAGGACCCCTGCTCACGGAGACCATAGACCTCCGACTAAACGTTCATCCTGAAAGCCACCGACTCGTCCTAAAGAGCCAGTGCGTGAACCCTCAGGAAGAACAACGGCACCAACAGGTCGAGAGCATTAACCCGACCGGGTTAATTAGGTTATCCTGGTATCAAGTTAAATAGACTAGATTGGATGGGCAGGGGTACGGCGCGAGGGAGGGATACTATGACGTTGGATACTACGAGGCTACTACCAAATAGAAGGTTTTCCTTATTTGGTTCTTTGGGAGGCGTCAAACCTCCCAATTTAGTAGTAGCCTCTACGTTATCCAACGTAGAGCTGAAGTACCAAATTGGAGGCGGACATCCAAGCTGCAAACAAAACTTTAGCCATTAGTAAGAGATCAAGACCAAGAAAAGACAGACATAAACAAGAGAGTTTATTTAAAAAGACTGTACTGACAGGTGCATATTAAGAAAGGTCAAGTACAGTCATGTCTAGTCAATGGAAGATCTTAGCCTAAGACAAAGAATTATGAATTTCGTAGAGATGATTATGAACAACAGGATGCCCCCCCCCCCCCCCCCTACCCGCCTCCCCCCTTTGGAAGACAGTATGAATACCCAATGTTGGAATGAGTGAAGACATACACATGCATGACAACATTAGTACAGCACGGAGTGTGTGATACACAATATATAAGTGACCAGCACTTTATTATTTCCTGAAATAAATGGGTATGAGGCACAGACATACCGTAGTATAATAAAGTAGACTTAATATTAGAATAAGGCGATTCCTTAACCTAGGCAAGAAAACATATATAATGGTGACTTAAGAATAGAAAAACTCCTTAATCCTAGGTAATAAGTGCAGGTACTTCATAATACACCCCCCTCCCCCCAATATGGCAAGGAAATGATAGTAGGAGGAACACAGACTGAAGGAACAGTGCAGGTAATACCCCTAGTGAACCATTTGGCCCAACGCAACACAAGGACGACCCGGTCTGCCCGTGGACATGGGCCAGATGACAAGGATGAGGTGTCTATAATCTCTGACATGGAGGTGCAGGAGTCGGGTTCAGTTTTAGACGACTCACAGGATAGGAATGATTCACCTCTTAGTTCTTCATCTGCTAAATTTGTCACGGCGGAGGAAATAGATGGGTTATTAGCTACTGCTCTAACGAAAAATTTTGGTCAGCAGCCAGAGACTCCTACAGTGGACCTGGGAGCTTCCATGACAATTTCAAGTGTTCGGCCTCTGACTACTTCCATTGCTTTAACTCAGATTCCGCACCCTCCTTCTGTATCACCTACTATGGTCACTAGGCCTGCTTCGGCGGCAATGACTACTTCTAGTGTAAGGGTAGTAGCGGATGTGAATCCTCCCCCTTTAGATAAAGCACCGTTAAGAAAGGTAGCTATGCCCCTTTTATACGGTCCAGATGATTCATGGGTACAAATGGTCCCAACTAAGCCAGAGGTAGCACAGCCCACTTTGTCAGGGGAACTTCCAGTGCCACGAGAGTGGGTAATCCAAGGAAATAAATCTAGAAAGTTACGAGCTTTAGATATTGTGGGTAATGTACTTGATGTTAATATTAAGGCCATTCCTAACTATTATCACCATGACTATTTTGTGTATACAGCTACACCTGCACTACCCCCTGCATCAGCTTCAAAACTGTTTTCTGACTGGACCAAGCATGACAGTTTTAATGATATAAAAGCACTGTCAGGTCTCACTCCAGAATTAGATTTACAAACGGTCACAGACACAGCCGCTAATCCAGTTTTGAAGGTGGGGCAGTTGGGTCCAGGACCTTGGGTGGAATGGGAGGTAGAGGCTCAGAACTTTGAGACCACCTTCACCTCAAAATCTTCGCACCAAATTCCTCAGGACAGCCATTCTTGGTTCTCTCTGCCAGTCTTCTCTGCCGGCGGAGTTCCATCTGCTTTGTTTGCATTTTTAGCTGCCCCCAATATCAATCTATGCGAACTTAAAGATCCTTTCACTACATCTTCCCCAGCTCACCTAGACCGGGAGTTTAGGCTACGGGGGAAGGCGTATAGACTTTTTTCCCAATACATTGTTACGCACCAGGTGGCGAAGTCTATGCTAAGATCTACTCAGGCAATCGCGGACGCGGATGTCAGAAGATCAATTGAACTATCTCGACGTTTACTCCTTCAGACTTCTATTCAGTCGTTGGGGGATATCCGTACAGCCTTGCTCGAGGCGGTGCGGGCGAGACAGGATCTTAGGATGTCCCTGGTGAGGAAACTTCCTGATAGAATTGCGAACCAGGTGGTCATGTCGCCGGTGCTAACTCCCTCTTTAATGTCCCCTGATGTGTGGAGAACTGTATTTAACATGGCTCAGGCCTTTAAGCACAGTCCCGCCCGTTCTAAGCAACCTGCTTTTAACTTTCCCAAACCCAAGCCAGTCGCAAAAGCTCAGCCGGGTGGGTCAAAGCCCTTTCATCTACCTAATCCTCTTCCCCCCAAGGTCAGTACAGGTATAAACAAGGAAAGTTTGCAGGTCATAAAGGACGAAAGTATAACAGACCGGGCCAGGGCCCGTCTTCTGCCAACGCCGGCCAGTCGGCTAAGCATCCACCACCACCACCACCACCACCATCAAAAAACTAAAGTCTCTCTCACTCCCAGGGTTGGTCTCACGGCGGGTGGATCAGAGGGTAGTACAGCCGGCAAACCCTTGTCTGCTAACTGGGTCGTTCCGGACGTGTCACCGCGCATGGCCATTAAATACTTGGGCGAGGATGGTGGCACGCAAAGGCATCACCTGGCAGTGGCTCCGGCGACCTCGTTTACGTCAGCCGACAAAGGCAAATTTAGTTTCATTAGAGGTGGAGTCAGTGATCCAGGAAATGATCGCCAAGAATGTCATCATCCCGGTTCCTCAAAATTACCCAGTCTTTACATCCAAACTATTTCTAGTAACCAAAAGGGACAGTGTTCAGATGAGACCAGTCGTAGACCTGTCTTATCTGAACCTCCATATTCACAATGTGTCATTCAGGATGCTGACAGTGAATCAAATCAGGCTAACACTTCCGCCGGGAGGATGGATGTGTTCTTTAGACCTGACAGACGCGTATTGGCACGTCTCGGTAAACAAAAGATTTCAACGGTTTCTGGCCTTACGAATAATGCATCAGACGTATGTCTTTCAGAGGATGCCGTTTGGATTGAACCTAGCACCTCGCTTATTCACGAAATTAGTCCGGCAAGCCCTGATGCCCTTGTTAGAGCAAGGGATCAGGATTTTGTGGTATCTAGACGACTGGCTAGTGGTGGCAGAGACGGAACAATTATGCATCAATCATGTCAACATAACATTAAATCATGTCAAATCTCTAGGATTCAAGGTAAACCTGGTAAAGTCAAACCTTGTTCCCTCACGAGTAGTTCAGTGGATAGGGCTGGTTTGGGACACAGCTACTCTCACTCTGAGTCAGAGTGTGGACAATCGAAACAGATTTCGCAGGAAATTGTTTCTGTTACTTCACAGTCTGACTACGACACAGAGAATCTGGGAGTCTCTGGTCGGCTCTCTCAACTGGATTCAACTAACTGTAAAGTTGGGCCGGTTGAAAGTCAAACATTTAATATTGGAAGGCAACAAATGTATTCCACTATTGCCGGCGGAAAAATTATGGCCCATACCAAAATTAATCCACAACTTACTAGCGGTCTGGGCGAAGAGGGAAACGTTGCACTCAGTAATGTCATGGACCTCTCCTCCGCTGACGGTATGGGTAGACACGGATGCGTCAGGAACGATAGGTTGGGGCTTTCAGTCAAACCAAGGGCATCAGGGTAAAGGGCTTTGGTCCCATTTCGAAATCTCCCACATCAATGTCAAAGAATTACTAGTCCCCTTATATTTCCTTCAGGCTCATGGCTCTACTTTACGGGGCAAGTCGGTGGCCTTCAGAATGGACAATCTGAATGCGGTACACTGTATTCAGAAACAAGGGTCAACGAGATCTCGGAAGTTGCTAAACGTGTCAGATTTTTTTTTTATTCTAGCCAACAGGCTGGACATTCATCTTGTTGGCGGGTTCCCAACTCCGAAAGGAGTTGAAGTAGGGGAGCTATCCCCCCGCCAAAGGCGGCTTTCTAGGGCCTTTCCTAGCTGATGCTGAGAGGATTGGGTTCTAGTCATGTGGTGATGGGCTGGTCTATCAGAGTGAGAGCTGAGCGATCTCTGCCATACCCATAGCTTACTCTGACTGTTCCTTTTACTTATATATCTTCTAGATCTCAAGTGACGGCGTCTTTTCCGTGGATCGACCTCCCTACTGCCAACCTAAAAGTTGGCAGATTGGGAGCCAAAGCGTCACATTTTTCCCTTGCCCCTCAACTTTCCCTTCATAATTGCTGAGGGGCACAGGGCCTTGGGTGGGGCTTTGGTTTCCCGGGCATTTCCGCGCCCTCCTTAGGTCCCTGCCTTAGAGTGGCTTCGGTCACCTGGGTTTTGTTAGTGGTAAGCAGGGAGGGTTTTGTGGGGGCGCTCTATGGCCTTGGCCTTGCTCGGGACCTTGGGGCTGTTCGGCCAGGCAGCCTGGGGAACAACAACAACAACAGTGTTGTTGTAAGTAGTTTTTGGCTGTGAAGCAATCTAATTTTAAGCATTGGATATATTTTGCAAGATATATCCACTAGTTTTATGGGGTTTATATGTGCACATGTAAACTTATAAATTTTTATTTTTTCACCACTTATTTTAAGTGGGGTGCCTTATTAACTGGCGGATCTGTACTCAGAATCTCAGAGTTAACCCTTTTTTATCAAGCAGGCTTCTTTGAAGCACGCTCCTGCTTGTACCCCCTTTTTGTATATATGTGCTGCGCCAAAATATATATCTTTTCGAAGTAAGAATACTATGTGGTTGTTTGATTATCTGCTTTTGCTAGAGTTATGATATGATTACGAATGTCCCCCTCCAGTCTTAGATATCAGGCATGTTCGTCAATGATGGAGGGGCCACTAATAAATTATAGGTTTGACTCCTGTAAGGTGATAAAGAAAACCTAATATTTAGTAGTGGCCCCGTAATCATTGACGACTGGGGCCCTCCCGATCATCCCCTTCCCATTCGTTGATGTATTAAGGATTTTGGTTTACTTGATATGTCAGTGAAGGAAGAATGGCGCTCGAATCAGCGTCTGGTCAAAAATCCACACAAGTACATCCACGATATTATGGAAAGCTTATTGAATAGTTATTCTTATTTTCTTTTTGTTTTTATTTTTTACGAAGTTTTTTCGTAGTGAGAACCCAATTCATAATGACTGAAGCCATGAGTGAGGTTGCGTGCGCTCATGATGAAGGCTCCTCAAATTTTTTATGCTCTGCGCGGTAGATTCAAACTACGGCGGATGAGTGTTTGAAGAGGGTGCCTTATGTAATAGGCATGTTCGTCAATGATTACGGGGCCACTACTAAATATTAGGTTTTCTTTATCGCCTTACAGGAGTCAAACATATATTCTAGCAAAAGTTTGAGTGAAGAGTTTAGCTTTGTCAGAGGAAGAAGTGATGGTTGTGCCATCAGAGTGGGAAAGGGGAGGGAAAGACGAGGAAGAGAAATTGTTGGAGAGGTTTTTGGGTAGATGCCAGAAAGCTTGGGAAGAGCTAGAGTTGGATAGTTCAGTGCATTTATTATTGATGAAAGAGTGTTTGGCAAGTCGAAGAACAGATTTGGCTTGATTCCGGGCAGAAACATATGAAGAATGAGAGTCTTGAGTTTTAAGGCGTCGGTACCGTTTGAAAACCGTTTTAGGAAAGAATGGTAGAGATTGGGAGTTGAATCAGTTGCTGTTCGCTGATGACACAGCATTGGTGGCGGATTCTGATGAGAAACTGCAGCGGGTAGTCAAAGAGTTTGGTGTGGTTTGTGGAAGGAGGAAACTGAAGGTGAACGTCAATAAAAGTAAAGTAATGGTGTGTAATAGGGGAGAGCATAGGGTGAATCTAGATGTGAGGCTGGATGGGGAAATATTGGAACAAGTAGAGTGTTTTAAATATCTAGGAGGAACGATAAGCAGGAGTGGAGGTATGGAAGTGGAGGTAAAACAGAGAGTGTGTGAAGGAAGGAAGGTTTTCGGAGCAATGGGAAGTATGTGGAAGACGAGAAATCTCGGAGTGAAAGTAAAAAGTGCACTGTATCAAGGAATTGTTGTGCCAACAGTGATGTATGGGGCTGAGACATGGGCTCTGAAGAAAAAGGAGAAAAGAGGGCTGGATGTGATGGAGATGAGCTGCTTGAGGAGTATGTGTGGAGTTACTCGTAGAGACAGATTGAGGAATGAAGAGATACGTAGGAGAGTGGGGCAGCAGGAACATTTGTCAGCCAGAGTGGACAGAAGGGTGCTGAGCTGGTATGGTCATGTTGAACGAATGGGAGATGAAAGGCTTACAAAGAGAATATGTGAGTCAGGTACAAGGGGAGATAGAAGGGCAGGAAGACCCCCATTGAGATGGAGAGACTGTGTAAGAAAGGCTTTGGATGATAGAGGAATGACTATAGATCAGGCAGGGGAAGTGGTGGTGGACAGGAGTGAATGGAGAATGCTTGTGAATAGTTGAGTGAACACGTGGTCATTTGGAGTAAGGGGTCGGGCGCAAGTTCGACTAGATAATAGTCCATCAGGCGCCTGGCCCGGGCGGACGATTAATATGAAGGGTGTGCCTGGAAGTGTGGTGGGAGGGCTTGTGGCTTTGGCTCCGCTGCATGTCTGCCTGCCGAGATCGGAACCTCTCCGGGTGGTCAGGGGCCGGGGGAGTGCTGGAGCGACCTTGGTAACCCTGGTCTCTGGGTCTTCTCCTGGGTGACCTGGATGTGTGTGAGTTTGTGTTTTTTATCTATGTTTATTTTTTGTTTTATGTTGTTTTTGTGTTTTCCCTGTTCTTGCTCTGTCTTGAGTCGGCTATCCCCAAAATGGGGATTGGGCCTGAGCATATAGATAGATAGATAGATAGATAGGTACCGTTTGAATGCTTCCTCCTTATTGCGGACAGCAGTAGAACAGGCGTGAGTAAACCAAGATTTTTTAGCATTAGTCTGAGAGAAAGACACCCTCCCGGCCTCACTTCCACTGTTCTTCACATTCTCTATACTTTTATCTCATTTCTTTATACACTCTTGTTCCTATTTTTGTCACTTCTGCCGTTTTATTTCGATTGGTATGCCACCCAATCCGTGATTATCGTCCGCCATTTTCGTTGCCTGGCGGACGTAAACAATCACATGCCGTTCGTCACATGAGTCTATTAGGATTATATTTATCAGTGGCCCCTCCATCATTGACGATATGCCTATTATATAATAGCTCTCTTTCAAACACCCGTGGTCAGCCTGTTTAAAACAACCGCCACAGGGGAAAGAGTGCCGACATCATAAGTGCAACGCGCATTCTCTTATGGAATCGTCTTTATGATTGGGTACTCGCTACGAAAAAACTTAGTAAAAAATTAAAAATTAAAATTAACTTAAGAATTGTTATAATTTATCAGGGCTCTGTCCTATCTCCTATTCTCTTTCTAATTTTTATAAATGATCTCCTTAACTGTACCTTAATTCCCATCCATTCATACGCAGACGACTCAACCTTACACTACTCCATTAGTTTTTCAGAACGCCCCAGCCAGCAATCCCTCAACGACAAACGTAGTGAAGCCATAGAACTCGTAAATTCTGATCTAAATACTATTTCCAATTGGGGCAGAGAAAACCTTGTTAACTTTAATGCTTCCAAAACCCAATTTCTCCATCTATCTACCCGTCAGGATCTCCCAGCAGACTATCCCTTATTCTTCAACAATACAAAAATCAACCCTTCATCTTCTCTCCATATTCTTGGAGTCTCTTTTTCTTCTGCTCTCATTTGGAAGGACCATATTACCAGTCTTGCTTAGGCAGCCTCCCAGAAGCTGGGTGTGCTCAACCGCCTTAGGGGGTTCTTTTCCCCTGCACAGCTTCTTGCTCTGTACAGGGGCATAGTGCGCCCTTGTATTGAGTATTGTTCACATCTGTGGGGAGGTTCCTCTCACACCGCTCTCCTAGACAAAGTTGAAAGGAAGGCTTTTTGTATCATTAACTCTCACCAACTCTCTGCAATCTCTCTCTCTCCGCCGCAATGTTGCATCTCTCTCGCTATTCTATCGCTACTATAATAATCAGTGTTCCTCAGAGCTATCCCAGTGCATACCACCTCCTTTAACAGAGAGTGAGGGAGTCAGCATAAATGGTACCAAGTCAGAGTGGGGAGCAGTCAAAAGTGGTGTCCCACAGGGATCGGTATTAGGTCCCCTGTTGTTTCTTATATACATAAATGACCTAGATTTAGGTATAACTAGTAGGATAAGTAAATTCGCAGACGATACTAAAATGGGGAGATCAATTGATTCAGATAGCGATATAGAGTGCCTCCAAAGGGATCTAGATACCTTACATGAATTGTCAGTAAATTGGCAGATGAAGTTTAACATTGACAAATGCAAGGTATTAAAGATAGGGAAGATGCAAACAAATGTTAAATATAAACTAGCTAATTTAGAATTAGAAAATTCAGACTGCGAGAAAGATCTAGGTGTGTTTGTTAGCAATGATTTGAAGCCTAGAAAACAGTGTATAAGCGTTCGTAATAAGGCAAACAGGATTCTCGGGTTCATCTCTAGGAATGTGAGTAACAGAACTGCTGATGTTATCTTAAAACTATACTTGTCATTAGTGAGACCCCCTATGGATTATGCTGTCCAATTTTGGTGTCCTTATTACAGAATGGACATAGATTCATTAGAGAGAGTACAGCGTAGAATGACAAAAATGATCCCAAATATTAGAAATCTTCCGTATGAAGAAAGGTTGAAGCAATTAGGTTTACATTCGTTAGAGAGACGCAGAGTTAGTTATGATAGGTGCTCAAGTGGGTTAGTGGGATTAACAAAGGGGACATGACAAATGTACTAAAGCTCAGTGATAGCGAAAGAACTCGTACCAATGGTTTCAAATTAGATAAATTTAGTTTCAGAAAAGATATAGGCAAATATTGGTTTGGTAACAGAGTTGTAGATGGGTGGAATGGACTACCAAGTGCTATAGTGGGATCTAAAATGGTAGGGAGCTTTAAGATAAAATTGGATAAGCATATGGACGAGAAGGGTTGGGTGTGAAGGGGGATCAGCCGGGTTGGGCCAACCAGCGCTCTGCAGACCCCCATAATCCTGCGTTAATCTCTAACCGTTTTGGTAAGATGATCCTCAGGGTATTAGAGTGTTGAGCCTATAATTGGGCTTTGTAATTGAATTGGGGGTTGTGTGGGACAGGGATCTGCCTTGCTTAGGCCAATCGGCTTTCTGCAGACTCTCATTTTCTTATGTTCTTATGTTCTTTACGTAGGGCACGTGGTACCCGTCTTGCAACTCAATCCCACCCCTACTCTGTGCAACTCTCCAACCCAAGAGTGAAACGTTACTCTCAAACTTTCTTCTACTCAACAGCTGAGCTCTGGAACTCTCTCCCAGAATCAGTCTTTCCCTCTTCCTATGACTTAAATTGCTTCAAACTCTGTGTGTCCAGGCATTTTGGCTCGAACGTCCCTTGATTTTGGCCCTGTCACTCTTTCAACTATGGGGGAGGCACTCGCTATAGGCAGTTATGCCTTTTGCCTCCCTCAATCACATAGAAAAAAAAAAAAAAAAAAAAAAACGAGAAATATAAGGAGAGAAGAGGTTCTCTGGAAGTGTAGAAGAGAGGGTATCAAAATGGAGGTAAGACAAGTTTGAAAGTTTGACAAACAAGATGAATATGAGGAATATTGGGGAGGTGTGGTGGAGTGGTCTTGCCACTGGATTGGTAATCCAATGGACCCGGGTTCAAATCCCGATATGTCAATGGGAAGATATTATTGGGATGGAATTTGTGCTGTACCTAGTATCAGTGCATTACCACAAAGCCCACAGATTTGCCAAAAAAATACCCTCATTGTTCCCTGATTAAATAGCACTGTATGAATATTCCCATATTCAAAATATGCTACAGGGGGACAATGCCTAGTGAGTTCACTACTCAATAGGTGGCATTCTGAGAGTGAGGGTCTGAGTCTGGAGGGTGAGACAGTGAAGCACTTGAACGAAGCAACCAGCCGCTTCAGAGATGGAGCTGCTTCGAGCCATGAATGGATGCTTCACATGTCTCACTCCCCAGACTGGAACGAGACCTCACGGGCTTCACCGTGTTGAGCGGTGGAATGTACAGGCTCTCAGCCTATGCCCGAGAGAGAGTAGTTGGAATATAGAAAAAAAAAAAAAAAACAAAAAAAACATAATTATCTGGTACTTGCACGACCCAGAAAGACGAACGAACAGATAGGCACGCCCAATTATCCAGGATGAAAGTGAAAGGAGGTAAGTAGTCAGTCGTCGAGTAAGGTCAGTAGGAGCGTACTGTACGTCCACTTGCACCGTGTCTCAAGCAAAACTCCTAGTGTTGGACTTGGACTGTTGGTATGCTTCTAATATATTATGAATAAAATGTTTATTAAATAAATTTGGAATAGTAAATGTTATTATTTTATAACAGAATATTAAAGTGGATAAAACGGAATAAAAAATAAAAATTTAACTGAACGAAATGGACAAACCAACTCAAGTTATTTCCAGCTGACCTTAATGGCTTTAGTTTTTTGGCGAGTCCATTTTTCCCTTTTCTCTTGATCAGTAGCTGCCATACGTTCCTTGAGGCCCTGTAGCTCCTGCATGTGACGCTCTTCTAGCAGCTTGATCTAGGGGATGAGTGGAATGTTATTAACTTACTCTTCTATTAAGGGGGGTCACCTGCTATTTTCTCTCTTTCTCTGGCTTGTATCCATTTGGCCCCATTCAGTCTACTGTCTTAAGACTTTTATCCCCATCCACGTGTCGATTTCTTCCTGACGAGCGATAGCGAGCCAGCATTTTATGAAGAAATCCAGCTTCGCCGGAGAAATTTTTCTATCGAAAAATGTAGAAATTAGCCTATTGTCAACAAAATATTTAAAAATCTACTGGCTCGCGTTAATCAACACCTTGATGGGGGTAAACAGTAGGTGAATGGGGCCGAACGGATACAACCCGGAGAGAGAGAGAGAACAAATAGGTGGGCACCCTTAATCTACATGTGTAGTGTACAGGTAGTTATTTATTAGTGGCCCCTCCATCATTGACGAACATGCCTATTACATAAGGCATCCTCTTCAAACACTAATCCGCCGTAGTTTGAATCTACCGCGCAGAGCATTTAAAAACTGAGGAGCCTTCATCATGAGCGCACGCGACCTCACTCATGGCTTCAGTCATTATGAATTGGGTTCTCACTACGAAAAAACTTCGTAAAAAATAAAAACAAAAAGAAAATAAGAATAACTATCCAATAAGCTTTCCATCATATCGTGGATGTACTTGTGTGGATTTCTGACCAGACGCTGAAACAGGCGTCATTCCTCCTTCTTTGCTCTGCGCTCAGCCTGCCCGGACGTACCTTTCAGGCTCCGCTGGTTCCGCATTCGTGGCGTCCCTAGTGAGTTTTTTCTCATTTGTTTACTCTGGGATGTATCGAGTAAGGTTAGGATAGGCGTAGCAGGAGTGTCCTGGGCTGGTTGCCCGCAGTGCAATGTATTTTGGGTCGTATGTATGGGGCATCTATTTCGGATGTACCCTCGTGGTCCTGTTGTGGACACGTGAACTTTTAAGTTGGTGATGCAGGCGGCTTTCATTACGCGTTAATAATTGCTGCCTTTTATCCTTCTGATGAGGTAAGCTGTGTGTTTGCTGACGTTCCCAGCGTATTTTTCTTCACTTAGTGAAGTTTTTTCTGGGTCCGTGTCAGGCTTCCCGGGGTTGGGAAGTTATCGCTTCGGTGGTGTGTTGGCGGTGGTTCCTGTTGTGATATTCCAGTGTGTGTTTTTATTTCAACTATTTTCTTGCCGTCTACCTAGGCCTAGCCAGCCGCTCGTAGCTTTGCCACATGTCTAGTGTTATTATTTATTTTATAAATATGCCCTACTGTGTCATGTGTATCCGGGTTTTAGTTGTGTATTGGCTAATTCCTCGGACTATATTTGTTTCCTGGTTTAGTTGTGTATTGGCTAATTCCACGGATTATGTTGTGACCTTGGTTAGTCGTGCGTGTCTCTCCTCGTGTCGTATTGTTCAGATGGTGTCTGTTCAGGGTGGGGTTTGCCTTCCGGCGGGTTTTTCTCGGTTTCACCGTGAAAAATCCTGACCGATGAGCAGTGTTAGGCCACACGTGGTTTTTAACACTGGCTGGTTCCCCGGCGAGGGGAGGTGTCTGTGGCTCTCCAGGACTGCGTTTCTGTGGGTGCCTGGTTTCAGGCCTCCTTTATAATTCCCGGCGGGATGGCTGTACCCATCCTTACATATATATTTAGTTATATAAAGAAACGACGTTCGTGAGAACACTCGTTTTTTATAGGTTTTTCTACCTGGTTTACGACAACCACGGGGAAAACCTAGCTGTTGTTTAGGCGTTCCTCCCCGGCGATCTTTTACAAAGTAGTGGGGTCAGGAACTTGTGGGGTTAACTTTTAGACTTCTCACCCGGCGGGTGCACCTGAGCAGGGTGGGATAAAACGACTTAGGTCTCTTATAGTTAACCAATCCATGTGAGTGATACTCTGTGTATCGCTGCCTTTACTCTTACGGCATTTGAAGGATCAGTGAGGTTTAACCAAATCGATTTCCACACCCGGCGGGTGCCCCTAAGTAAAGGAACTAAGGAATTTATAAACAAATTCAATTTCGATTAACCTTAATTGGGTGATACTTTCAGTATCGCCGCCTTCTATTTTTACGACGATCGTTTGGGACAATTCGTTAAAAAATCAGATCTCGTATATTCCTGCCCTGGGCTATTCTACTAAAATATTTCAAGGGCCGGCGTCTTTATGAGGGGGGCTTTGTTACAAAATTGAATCTTGAGACAGTCACCACCTCCTACAGACTATTAGTGCCATACTGGACCATTATATCAGAGGGTATTCTTCATGTTCTTAGCTAAGAAGACTTGTTTAGCCTCTTTATACCCAGCCGCGTGGCGAGATGTGTTAGCTGTGTCTTTGCATCCCGTTACCCGGCGGGTTATTAACACTTGTATGCGAACACTTGGGTTAACCTTATGAGCATTAATTCCTGGAAATTTTTCTTTATTTTTCCAGAGCTGAGCTCCGGCGGACCAATACAGACCCGGCGGTAGTTCCTCACACCAGTCTCTGTCATGGCTAATGTGACCCCAGTTTTTGCCCTGTGCATTACCCCTACTTGCGCGGGTATCCCAATTTTTGCACATACCCTTTGCATAAGGTGTGTTAGATGTCTAGACCGTTCAAGGGGTCTCTGGGTTACACGTAATTGTTCTTTTTGCTCCCAATTAACCAATAAAGTCCTGTGTGACAATGACAAGACCGCGGCGGTAGCGTTGAGAGAGGTCAGACAACAAATGTCGGCCTACACTACCATTGTCGCACATAAGTCACTTCAATGTGACAACGTCCCACTTTGGGATAAGTTGCTGTCAGAGCACCCTCCCCCTAAACGTACCTCTAGAGTAGGGTTTTAAGCCGACAGAGACTAGCCAGGGTTCTGTATCGTCTGTGGAGACGTTTAAACGCCCGAGAGAGCCTACTCCCCCGGCAGCCACCTCCTTGTCGCAGGCGAGATCGAGGTCAAGGTCACCCCTCAGACAACGGTCTTCAAGTCGGGCCTCTTCCCCGGCTAGTAAGAAGTGCAAGACTGAAGCTTCCCCCAGGGGCCATGGTGGTGATTCTTCCAAACCTAGGTCCAGTTCGCGGTCACACCGTAGCCACAAATCCTCCAAAAAGGATTCCCATAAGAAGTCCTCTCGACATTCTACTAAGTCTAGTGCATCTCATCGTACCTCTACACCTGACAATGTTTCTGTTACAGCCTCAGAGTATAGTGAAGCGCCTGTCCCTAAACAAGATTTACCTATTGATATTTTAACCCTAGAAATGGAGAGTTCAGGATATTCAATAATTGAGAATGTTTCAGACTCTCAAGAGAGCGTAGGCCAGAGCCTCGGTGTTTGGCGGTTTGCTCAGCCAGGGTCTGACCATCCACGTCCGACTCATACGAGTCACACAGTAGCCGATGTCCACAGGGACGCGGCGACCCCATCCTCTATCCCTGATTTATCTTGGAAACAAGGTGCCCCTGCCTCGGCGGGGTCTTCTCAGGAGGATCGGGAGGAACAAGATGAAGTGTCATTAATTTCAGATAGGGAAGGACAAGGGTCAGGCTCAGGCCTGGACGCCGCCCATGATAATACTAATTCACCTGAAAGTTCTGCACCTAACCAGTTTGTTACAGCACAAGAAATTGATGGGTTACTTACTCATGCTCTATCAAAATTCTTTAATCAACAACGAGAAAACCCCACAATGGACTTGGGGGCTCCCTTGACAGGTTCTGCGGTACGGCCTCTGATAACGTCAATCGATTTATCTAAGATTCCTAACCCTCCTACTCTGTCACCGGCAGGGAGCTCTAAGCCAGCTACGGCGGCATTCACTACGTCAAATGTCAGGGTCATTACGGATGTTAATCCACCCCCTCTAGACAAAGCGCCTCTTAGAAAGGTAGCTATGCCCCTGCTTTATGGGCCAGACGAGTCATGGGTCCCTTTGAACCCCTCTAAGCCAGAGCTTGCCCAGCCTACCTTGTCAGGGGAACTCCCGGTACCACGTGAGTGGTTTATCCAGGGAAATAAGTCTAAGAAATTAAGGGCATTGGATGCCTTGGGTAATGTTTTGGACGTAAATATCAAGGCTATACCTAGTTATTATCATCAGGATTATTTTGTTTATGCATCTAAGCCTGCTTTACCCCCTGCCTCAGCTTCAAAACTTTTTTCAGACTGGTCTAAGCTGGATGGGTTTAATGATATTAAGGCTCTGTCGGCTATTACTCCTGAACTAGATTTACAGACCGTCACAGACGAGACAGCTAATCCAGTGTTGAAGGTGGGACAGTTAGGACCAGGACCTTGGGTGGATTGGGAGGTAGAGGCTCAAAACTTTGCAACCACTTTCACTTCTAAATCTTCCCACCAGATCCCTCAGGATACACATTCATGGTTCTCAATGCCGGTAGGTTCTGCCGGCGGAGTTCCGTCAGCTTTATTTCCTTTTTAGCTGCCCCTAAGATTAATCTTTGTGAACTAAAGGAACCATTCATTACCCCTACCCCTTCTCACCTAGACAGAGAATTTAGGCTAAGGGGAAAAGCTTTCCGCCTGTTTTCACAGTACATAGTTTCTCAACAGGTGGCTAAGTCTTTACTCAGGTCTACTCAGGCAATCGCAGACGCGGATGCTCGAAGATCAGTTGAATTATCCCGGCGTCTGATTCTTCAGTCGTCAATTCAATCCTTAGGTGACATACGCACAGCCTTACTTGAGGCGGTGCGAGCACGACAGGATCTTAGGATGTCATTAGTTCGCAAGCTGCCTGATCGCATTGCTAACCAGGTGGTAATGTCCCCAGTACTTACACCTTCTTTAATGTCCCCTGATGTATGGCGAACAGTGTTTAACATGGCACAGGCCGTGAAGCACAGTCCCGCACAGGCTAAGAAACCCGCATTTAACTTCCCCAAACCTAAGCCTCCTACTAAAGCTCAGCCAGGGGGTTCTAAGCCGTTTTCTTCCGCCTAAGTCCTCCCAATCCCCCCTGGGTCAGTTCAGGCATAGACAGAGAGGGTTTTCAGGACAGAGGGGACGCGGCCAGTATAAGCCGGGGCAGGGCCAGTCTTCGGCCCACACCAGCCAGCCGGCGAAGCGTCCAACACCACCAAACCCACCATCAAATTAGAGGTGGAGTTGCTGGTCCAGGAGTTGATTGCCAAGAATGTCATCATCCCGGTACCCCCAGATTACCCTGTATTCACGTCAAAACTGTTTTTGGTTCCCAAACGGGACAGTGTTCAGATGAGGCCGGTCGTAGACCTGTCGTATCTGAATCTTCACATTTACAACGAGTCTTTCAGAATGTTAACAGTTCATCAAATCAGGCTAACACTTCCGCCGGGTGGCTGGATGTGTTCCCTAGACCTGACAGACGCCTATTGGCACGTGTCGGTCAACAAAAGATTTCAAAGGTTTCTGGCCTTGAGGATCAGGCACCAAAATTTTGTTTTTCAGAGGATGCCGTTCGGTTTGAACCTAGCACCTCGATTATTCACGAAACTAGTCCGGCAAGCCCTGATGCCATTGTTAAAACAGGGAATCAGAGTGTTGTGGTTTCTAGACGACTGGCTGGTGGTGGCAGAGACACAACAATTATGCATAAAACATGTCAATATAATTTTAAATCATGTCAAAACTCTAGGCTTCAAGGTAAATCTGGTAAAGTCAAACCTTGTTCCCTCAAGAGTAATTCAGTGGATAGGGCTGGTCTGGGACACCGCCGCTCTCACTCTGAGTCAGAGTGTGGACAATCGCAACAGGTTTCGCAGGAAACTGTTCAGGTTTCTTCACAGTCTGACTACGACACGAAGAGTCTGGGAGTCTCTGGTCGGCTCTCTCAACTGGATTCAGCTAACTGTCAAGTTGGGCCGGTTGAAAGTAAAACGATTAATATTGGAGGGCAACAAATATTTCCCACTCTTACCGGCGGGAAAATTATGGCCCATACCAAAATTAATCCACACCTTACTAGCGGTCTGGGCGAAGAGGGAAACATTGCACTCAATCATGTCATGGACCTCTCCTCCTCCAACGGTATGGGTAGACACGGATGCGTCAGGCACCATAGGGTGGGGATTTCAGTCAAATCAGGGGCACCAGGGTCAGGGACTTTGGTCCCACTTAGAAATCTCTCACATAAATGTCAAAGAGTTACTAGTCCCCTTGTATTTCCTTCAGGCTCACGGCCCGGCGTTACGGGGCAAGTCAGTGGCCTTCAGAATGGACAATCTGAATGCAGTTCACTGTATTCAGAAACAAGGGTCAACGAGGTCAAGGAAGTTGCTACTCGTGTCGGAAGAGATTTTTGTTCTAGCCACCAGTCTAGATATTTATCTTCACGCATCTTATCTCCCAGGCGTAGCGAACGTCTGGGCAGACGCTCTGTCCCGGAGACAGAGCACGACAGTAGAATGGGAGCTCAAGCAACCCATTTTCGACCTAATGATTGCGGAGCTCTCCCATCCACAAGTGGATCTTTTTGCGTCCGAGGAGACTCACAAGCTCCCTCTATACCTCACCCGCCGGACGATAACGCCGGCAGGGGGGCCAGACGCCCTAGTGACAGACTGGAACAGATGGAGCTCCATCTATCTGTTTCCGCCGCCAGATGCGTCACTAATGTGCCACGTAGTGAACAAACTACGAGTTTATCGAGGCTTCGTCTCGCTAATCGCGCCCCTGTGGCCAGCGCAGGTGTGGTGCCAGCAGTTAATAATGTGGTGCCCGGACCCGGTATCGCTCCCGGTCGGGTACTTCCACTTAGACACGATTGGCAACCTAGAGACCTCGCTGACTTTTGCATTATGGACATTCAGGAGGCCAAGTGGCTAGCACCATACGGTAGGGATGTGACCAATAAATTGCTCAATCAATATACTCAGTCTACTAAGCGACAATATCAATCTCATTGGAAAGCTTTTACTTCTTGGATTGTTAGAACGGAACAAACTGTACCCTCAGTGGCATTGGTTTTTAATTACTTGAACTATCTGTTTGAGCAGAAACGTTTATCTGTGGTTACTTTGAAGAATCACTTAACTGCGATTAGAGTGCCCTTTTTCGACCTTACAGGTCTATCCATACCGGTGGCGGAGGAAACAGGATTTATGAGAGCGTGTTTTAAACTCCGCCCACCTCCCCGTCAGCTCATGCCTACTTGGTCTCTGGACAAAGCTTTGTCTTTACTTCATTCTCGTCTGTATCAAAATACTGCAGACTTTGCTTTAATCTTAAAGAAGGCAGTTTTCCTTTTGGCTTTGGCCACCGGAAACAGAGTGTCTGAGCTGGCGGCGATGAGCAACACACCTAATTGTCTTAGGTTTGGTAGACTTAATGATTCAATTTCCATTGCACCCTCCCCGGCGTTTGTAGCCAAGAATGAGCATAGTGCACACGTGTTTTCTGAATTCACGGTGCCGGCGTTAAAAAGGGGAAAGGTGCATCATAATTTATGTCCAGTGCAAGCTCTAACCAAATATTTAAGAATAGCTCCTCATAACCCCCAAGGTGCTTTATGGGTAGCGAGTACGGGTAAACGCTTACTTAAACGGCGATTAGCCTCTCTTCTAGTAGAAGTCATTAAAGAGAGTAATCCCGGCGTTGTGGGTAGGGCCCACGATTTACGCAAGTGGGCGGCCTCTTTACGTTTCCTGAAAAACTTTTCAGTTGAAGATATTGCGTCCACACAGTTGTGGGCGTCTAATCATACGTTTCTCTCTAGATACTTGTCAGTTGCTCTAGACAAACCTTCCTTACCATGTATAGCTTTAAGGCAGAGGGTCTAGGTGGCCCTGCAGTCACTTATGTTTATTTTCAAGGAAGGGGGGGGGGGGGGGGGGGGGGGGTGCAGTCAGTTGACATAGGACACCCTAGACCCCGCCGGAGTATGAGAGCTGTGATACAATTTAAGGTTGAAATGTGATATGAAAATTTCTCTGAGAGAATTTGTGCTAGTACAAAGTTTAGTACAAAACAACGGTGTTGTTATAGTAGTTTTAGCTGCGAAAGCAATGTAACATTAGTTCAATGGAGTTCATTAGCAATTGATCTCCACATGTATTTTGGGGTTTATGATGTGCACATATAAACTTATAACTTATTATTTGTCACCACTCGTTGAGTGGGGTGCCTTTTGTAACTACAGATCTGTGTTCAGAATCTTCAGGGTTACCTATTTTTGTCAGGCAGGCTTCTTTGAAGCACGCACCTGCCTGAACCCC
This sequence comes from Paralithodes platypus, assembly GCA_032716605.1. Lineage (NCBI taxonomy): Eukaryota > Metazoa > Arthropoda > Malacostraca > Decapoda > Lithodidae > Paralithodes > Paralithodes platypus. The sequence goes on from CM064498.1 coordinate 55,460,602, forward strand.
TTTTTCTTGTATATTTCCGGCCTACGCCGTATTAAATACATTTTTCAAAAGTAAGAATACTATGTGGTTGTTTTTATTATCTGCTTTTCTAGAGTTATGATATGATTACGAATGTCCCCCTCCAGTCTTAGATATCAGGCATGTTCGTCAATGATGGAGGGGCCACTAATAAATTATAGGTTTGACTCCTGTAAGGAGATAAAGAAAACCTAATATTTAGTAGTGGCCCCGTAATCATTGACGACTGGGGCCCTCCCGACCGTCCCCTTCCCATTCGTTGATGTATTAAGGATTTTGGTTTACTTGATATGTCAGTGAAGGAGGAATGACGCCTGTTTCAGCGTCTGGTCAGAAATCCACACAAGTACATCCACGATATGATGGAAAGCTTATTGGATAGTTATTCTTATTTTCTTTTTGTTTTTATTTTTTACGAAGTTTTTTCGTAGTGAGAACCCAATTCATAATGACTGAAGCCATGAGTGAGGTCGCGTGCGCTCATGATGAAGGCTCCTCAGTTTTTAAATGCTCTGCGCGGTAGATTCAAACTACGGCGGATTAGTGTTTGAAGAGGATGCCTTATGTAATAGGCATGTTCGTCAATGATTACGGGGCCACTACTAAATATTAGGTTTTCTTTATCTCCTTACAGGAGTCAAACCTATAATGTAAGTTCTGTCAATCCCTTAGGCATACTACGGGTTTGACACCCGAAGGGAGAGAAGGAAAACTAACTACTTAGTAATGGTTCCGTAGTCAATGACGTGAGAGCCTTATATTTATAAGGGCTCCCCGGAGACCCCCGTGAGGGTCCCGGAGAAAGCATCAACGCGACCCAAATATATAAAAAGTACATCCTACGGTGAAACCCTTTACTTAGTTCCTAGGGAACGTCATTAAAAAAGCAACCATTAGAAAAAGAAAGAACATTTTTATGAGTAAAAGATTAGAAACTACGAATGTTGCGTTACTAAATTAACTAGCGCGCCGTTATACAGTCCTTCCCTTGCACGCGTCCTCCAGCTGGCCATGCTGGGTTCATTTGTCCTTCATAGTACAGTACTAAGTTGCGCATGTGCATGGGAAGAGGGAGGAGGGAGGGCCGCTTTATGTCATTGACTACGGAACCATTACTAAATAGTTAGTTTTCCTTCTCTCCCTTCGGGTTGTCAAACCCGTAATTTAGTAATGGTTCTCTCCGTCAATGACGTGAGAGCCTAAGAATACCAAGATCGGTGGTTGGGACATCTCATGCTCAACGTCAAAGACTGGAGGAAACCAAAACTAACGGCTCACGCATTAGATATAGATAAAATTTAGATAAAATTAAGAAAAAGGGAGTAAAGTATAAGGCAGGGTTTCTGAGTAAGCCTTAGGAAGCAAGAGAAAGTTAAAGGAAGGTAAGTGGAAGGACTTAGTAAAACTTAATAAAAGAGCAACTGTATAGTGTAAAAACATAAAAGTTGTATATTTCTATAGCGCACAAGTAGATTTTTTAAAAGTGAAAACTTTATCATATTTATTAAAATCAAAAAGATTTTTGTGTATTTATTAAAATCCCTTTAGGCAATTAATTACCTCATTATTATCAACCTTACTTAACTATAATATTAATCATCACCTGAGAGAGGTTCTCCAGTTCGCAAAAACTCCCCCCCCCTTTTTCTCAAAACACAATTGTATAAGCAAGGATCTTGGGGAACCTCACTCATAGGTGTAACATAAACCAATTGCACTATTGCAATTAAAACAGAAATTAACTTGGCATATGGAGGAGTTTCATGGCTACGCATGGAACAGTGGGACTCTTCAAATGTACTGACAGGTACCGTACTTGGATAAAATGTGTGGTGGGAGGACCAGACTTTTGTTTGTTTAATATTTTGTGTCGAGTAATTATTAAGAAACCGGACAGTCGTGGCCCACTCCCTCACCTCATGAGCCTTTGCTACTACTGACGGTTCGGCTATTTAGATAATGTCAACTAGAATAGATGCAAGTTGCCTTTGAGATAACCTTGATTTGTCATGTGAAGAGATCCACAAATGAGAAGGGTGTGAGGGTGAAGTTTGTTATACTGTACCTAATTATATCATGCCATCACAGGGCATAGAGCATGGTGTTTATTGTTTTGATTTATGGCCATAAAATCAAAGGCAGAACACATGATCTTCTCTTTCATACTTGGCTATGAAATCAGGAGCTGGCGCCAGTGAGACCGCTCTCAGATCCTCCTTAAAGTGTAATCAGTTATCAGATCTAGCCATGGCCGCAAGCTCAGATACTCTATGAGCCGTTGCTACAGAAATTAAGAAAACACATTTAGATCATAATTTGTCATATGATGGGTTGACTGTGTAAGGTTTACTGATTAACAGGTTTAACATTTTGTCTAGGGACTATTGTGGGAGAATCTGTCTAGATGGAGCTCGTAACTTAAAACAAGTTGTAAGAAAAAAAAACTCAACTTTGAGGGTAAGTCTGAAGCCAGTGAGATCAAAGAACGGCTCTTTAATGGCTGAGAATTAATTGTGTAGTGTGTTAATTGAAAGTTGTTTGTCTTCAAAAGAGTAATTGAAGTACTTTAAAATTAAAATGACTGAAGCCATGTGTTGGACAGACTCTACAATCCACGTGGTAAATTGTTTCCAATGTGATTCATACTGTCTAATAGTGGAAGGCGTATATTTTTTGGTTAACTTGTCGTGAACAGCTTGATCATAAGAGCTCCGCCATTTGACTTTGAAAATATCCATAAAGCTAAATGTAGACAAGTCTGCAGGTTGCCAATCTGCTCTAAGTGGAAACAAGATGTTGGAAACAAGACGTTGGAAATGGTATTAGAATGGGACACTCGAGAGACAGATGAATGAACTACACATGTGTAGGGCGGGTGCCCAACCCCGAAAGGGGTTGAAATAGGGGAGCTATCCCCCCGCCAAAGGCGGCTTTCTAGGGCCTTTCCTAGCTGATGCTGATAGGATTGGGTTCTAGTTATGTGGTGATGGGCTGGTCTATCAGAGTGAGAACTGAGCGATCTCTGCCATACCCATAGCTTACTCTGACCGTTCCTTTAACTTGAATATTTTCTAGATCTCAAGTGACGGCGTCTTTTCCGTGGATTGACCTCCCAATCTACCAAGATTGGAAGCCAAAGCGTCACATTTTCCCTTGCCCCTCAACTTTCTCTTCTTAATTGCTGAGGGGCACAGGGCCCTGGGTGGGGCTTTGGTTTCCCGGGCGTTTCTGCACCCTCCTCAGCTCCCCGCCATGGAGTGGCTTCGGTCACTCAGGCTTTATTGTGGTCGGCAGGGAGGGTTCTGTGGGGGCGCTCGGTTATGGCCTTGGAATTGCTCGGGGCCTTGGGGCTGTTCGGCCAGGCAGCTTGGGGAACAACAATAACAACAACAACACATGTGTTGGCCAGACTGGTGCAATAAGGCACACTTGACCCTGAATTAAGTGGATATGTTGCAAAACTTTGTACATTCGTGTGTGTCCGGAGGGGGAAAGAGGTATATCGATAACCACTTGTTCCAAACCTCTGAGAACGCATATGTTCCGCCCGCCTGGACCTCATGCCAGCAGGTCAGAAGCAGGAGGAGTTTTGTCGATTGGTGTGAATTAAAGAGATTTACCTGTGGATGGAATGGCTTTACCAAGTTGTTCAATGCCGTCTGAGTGATTGCCCATTCGACTAGGGTACCCTTCCCTCGAGATAAGGTGTCCGACTACAGATTCGCCTTGCCTGGTAGGTAAACTGCTTGAATTGTGATATGGTAATGAAGAGTAAGGAAAAATATCGCCTCCGACATTCTCAGGAGCGTGTGAGATTTCGTTGAACCCTGTCTGTTGATACAGGACACGGCTGATGTGTTGTCCATGCGAAAGGCTATTATTCTGTGTTGGAGTGAAAGGGCATGATTTTTAGGAAAAATAGAGGGACAACTAGCTCCTTTGCATTTATGTGATAGAGATTGATAGAGGTCCAGCGACCTTGGGTCTGGCGACCGTCGGACGATTGGTAACTCCAGCTCAGGGCTCCCGATGTGTCCATGTCAACCTACACTGATGGTGGAGGTTCTGACCAGAGGGCTGTCGAGGAAGGAGTCTCAGGTCTTATCCAGAAGCCTAGAAGTCTGATGATACGCTGAGGGAATGTAATTAGGGTATGAGGTTGATTGACTCGGAAAAGCTCTTTTGTCCAGCCCGATTAAAGTAATTCAGGCGAAGTTTGTACAACGGAACAGGTATCTGAACCCAATGTATTGACCCTATTAACGACTCCCACAGTCGTTTGGTAATTGTTTTTTGCATGTAACGTTTTGCATACTTGCAGTAGTCAGGCATTGTATGTTATATGGTGAGTGATTGGGTCTCCCAATTGAGGTATACCCAGGGTTCCCACTTTAGTAACCAGACTTTGGGCTGTGTCATTTGTTGTATTGTTATCATCTTGAAAGAGTGGTTTACAATAAACTTGTTGAGGATTGATAATTCTATGACTGGTCTGAACTGTAGGCTATCTCGTTTTGAGACTAGAATTAAGTGAGACAGAAAAACTTTTGATGTGGGAGGAATGTTCACTAGAATTCCTCACTGAAGCATCGCTTGTATTAGTGTTTGCACATTTACTGGTATGAGACATTGTTTACGTACTGACGAAGGAACGGTCGTCTCTTCCAGTCCCAAAACAGGCCATTCATTATCAAATGTCTGGCCCAAGTCCCTTTTGGTCATGCTGTGTAACTGGCCCGGAAAGAACCGGTCGTGCCTTGAGATATAATGTGATGCAAGGCTAAGATGAACGAAGCTTGTTAATTGAACCGGTGTGTGCTCTTGGATGGTCAGGCTGTTGATGTTGGTGCGTCTGACTCTGTCTAATTTGCTGTCTGTGGATGAATTAACCAGTCTGTCCCGACTACTGTGGCCTGTTGAATGTCGTTGAGATCTGAATTTAATAAAGTTAGTACGGGAGAACCTTAGAGACGGTTATAAAAGTAGTGCTGATACTTCAGACCAAGTAGTTGTGGGGGCTAATCTGTTAGAATAGATGGAGAGATCAAGATTCTAGTCTTGACGTCTTTGGGAAGAGTTTTTTAGATAGAAAGATACGGAGGTCTTGACGTGCTTTGGACGTCATGAAACGGGCTGTTCTGACATCTCCTACTGTCAGAAGGGTGTTGCAAAGATAGACTTCTCTTATGTGTGATAATGTTGTCCTAGAGCAGCGTTTCTTAACCTGGAGACGCGCCTCCCTAGGGGGGAGTTTGACAAAGCTAGGGGAGGCGTGGGGTAAGCAAAGTTCAAAATAGGGCTAGGCCATTCAAATGCATACAGGGTAATCGCAAAGATTACGGTTTTGACAACCTGTAGGGAAGGAAGGAAAAACTAATATTTATTGGTGGCTCCTTAAGTCAATGACATAAGAGCCTATGTTAATATGGCCTCGTTCTGCCGGGTTAACCTAGATCACGACGGTCGAGAACCAAGATCATCTTAGGGGGTACCCCTTAATCATTCCTAAGGTACGTCATTGAGACGGAGCCACTGAAAAGTAGGAAATAAAAAAGAAAAGAGTTAACACAGTTTGAACACCGCACCAACGCGCATTCCGATCTTCCTCTGTTTCCCATACCTTGCCTGGTACCCCTACCCCCCAGGTGTGTTCTCTAATGTCTATGTCAAGTTGAGCATGTGTATGGGAAGGGGATGGTGGGAGGGCAATTGTCGTCATTGACTTCAGGAGCCACCAATAAATATTAGTTTTTCCTTCCTTCCCTACGGGTTGTCAAAACCATAATTTATTGGTGGCTCCTAACGTCAATGACATAAGAGCCTAGAATATCACGACCGGTGGAGGGACCTTCAAATGCTCATCAAGCTAAAAAACAAAAATCTACTAGGAAGACCAAAAACGAAAACTGTGACATGTGTTTAAATATAAAAGTATAGTAGTAATAAAAAGATGTATAAGGCGGGTACCATTAAAGAAGCCTTATCTCAGAAAAAAAAACTACTGAGGTGTGAATCATGGTAATCGTATATCACAAAATTTAAAAATACAAAAAAAAGTTACACATTTATAGTTGCAATTTTTTTTTTTCTATGTGATTGAGGGAGGCAAAAGGCATAACTGCCTATAGCGAGTGCCTCCCCCATAGTTGGAAGAGTGACAGGGCCAAAATCAAGGGACGTTCGAGCCAAAATGCCTGGACACACGGAGTTTGAAGCAATTTAAGTCATAGGAAGCGGGAAAAACTGATTCTGGGAGAGAGTTCCAGAGCTCAGCTGTTGAGTAGAAGAAAGTTTGAGAGTAATGTTTCACTCAATACAATAATGTATAGATATTGCTATGTAACAGATCTAGTGCAGTAATAGCACTCCTGCTATCCATTCCGGATTGTGTGTCCTGCCAACTTGTCATGGAACTTAACACGCCCCCTCCTTTTTCATTTAAGGTGGATGGTAGGACACACCTTCTATTACCTTACAACACTGGTAATAAAAGCATTGAACAAATATATCCATCTACTTATTGGCCTCAGTGGGCATGTTCCAGCCCCAACGCTATGCTTGGTAATTTGGGTCTTCTCCAGATGTACCGACAAGCATATGGCTAGGAACGCCTTGCTAGAGGACCAAAGACCCGTCTGAGTTATATCCTCCACTGAAAAACCAATGGGGAAAACTCATGGTAGTGGCCCATATGTGCATATCATGGGTTTATGCAATCAACTGAGGGTCAGCTTCCTTAACCCGGCAAGCACGATAGACCTCACGGAAGGCTTCCTATAGGGAACGCGATAGGCCTCACGGAAGCAAGACCATAAAAAAAGCCTTCCAAAAAAAAAAAGGGCCTATCAAAACAAAGGATTTTGTCTCTAGGTGAGATAATTCCCCTCTAGTACTCATCCATGTGTTTCTCACCCCTCCCCCTCCCCTCCTTCCCCACCTTATTCCCCCCTCCCCCCCCTCCTCAATTATAACCTATTTTTCCTCTTATTATCATCATTTATCGGTTATTTTTCTCTCCCGCGATAATGTAGCACAAGTGGGTTGCATAAAAGATCATAAAAGATCATCAGACACCGGCACACACCGCCCCGCTCGTCTCAGTTGACTCCCAGACAGCGAGAGGGGAGGGCTGCCTGTGGCTCTCTCTCGCCTGAGATTATGACCGGGTGGCCAATATCTTCGTTTTTCACCACCCAAATGCTTTTCCCACTTATTTTAGCACTCTTGAAGGTTCATATATACATCATATATGTAAAATAAAAGCATACCGAAAACAAATAATGCTTTATATTGTAAATATAACGAATTCTGTCAGAATCCAGGGCTAGAAATGCACAAATAACTACCCTAGCACCTAGGTCTATATCGCGCTTGTCAGGTTAATTATATTTGCAATAAAGGATGCTAACACTTTCTTTCCTGACCTTATTGAACCTTCTGGAGGAAACCACAATTGTGCCTTATTCCTAGGAATAACAGACTTAGAGTAGGTATTATAGGTTTGATCCCCAAGGGGAAGAGAGAAAACCTAATATTTATGAGTGGCCCCGGAGTCATTGACGAACTGCCTTAAAGGAAGGCACCCTTTCAAACTCCATGCGTTTCGCACATTTGAAATGCCCGCGCAGGTAGCTTGATGGGGCCCGCATCATAAGTGCACACTTAATCTCTTATGGAATCGCCATAATGATCGGGTACCACTAAAGATTTTTTTTTTAGAAAAAATAAAAACTAATAATAATACACTAAAGTTGTCAAAAACAGCTTCCAACAATCGTGGATATTCTTGGTGTGCGCAGCCTGACGTCGGGACCCCCGCATCATTTCGTCCTTCAATGATATATCAAGACTTCTCAAAATATCAACGAATGGGAAGGGGATGGTGGGAGGGCCGAACTCGTCAATGACTCCGGGGCCACTCATAAATATTAGATTTTCTCTCTTCCCCTTGGGGATCAAACCTATAATTTAATAGTGGCCCCTTCGTCATTGACGAACTGCCAGAATTCTAAGACTGGAGGGGGACATTCGTACTGATGACCCTTAAAAACCCGCTCTCCGAAAGTATTCCCAACTCAAAATCCAAAGGTTTCACAGAAACACCAAGACAACTCAAATATTTATTGTATACTTACAATAACGTGTATTCTTCAATATGTAAATGCTTTTACAGATATAAAAATATGAAAGAGTAAGCAGATGTGTGCTTAAAGATACTGCTAATGTATAACCCACCTTGTTGGCGAATACCTGATTCTCAACATGACTTAGATTATAATATCACTAAGAGTGTGATGTTATTGACTCAGATTATAAGGGTGACTGCTTAACCGAGTACACAAAATCACGACTAGCGTGAGTTACTGAACATATAATGTATGTCACTAGGCTTGTGACTCCGACTATGTACAAAATAAAGTATGTGACATTTGACACTTGTTCTTAATATTGCAACCATAACTTAGGTAGGCCTATGCTGTGATAATTGCATAGGTAATAGTATTTTAGTATATATCACTCATATTACTCTTAAATAATATCAAAACATTAGCCTATGTTATCCCATCTTTCTTGACTAGAAAAATATATCTTTCTAAATTACTAGAGAAAAGAAGATTTACAATGTAAATAGAGATCACAACCTTTGGTCTTACATATTTGCATATATATCACAAGTTTTCGGCGAAGGGGTATTAGTGTCTTTGTAGTTACACATCCCCCCCCCCTGTTTTGAAAACAACAGCTTAAATCTACTAGCACAAAGATCTTACACCCGTTGCCAGAGGGCCACACAGATGTGCTTTGGTCTTTCCAGGTGTACTGACAGATAGCGAGATAGAAAGGTATGATTGGAGGCCCATAAATTAGTTTCGGCAATATCATCTACCGAATATTGGTGATGGGCTGGTCTATCAGAGTGAGAACTGAGCAATCTCTGCCATACCCATAGCTTACTCTGACTGTTCCTTTTACTTATATATTTTCTAGGTCTCAAGTGACGGCGTCTCTTCCGTGGATTGACCTCCCAATCTACCAAGATTGGAAGCCAAAGCGTCACATTTTTCCTTTGCCCCTCAACTTTCTCTTCATAATTGCTGAGGGGCACAGGGCCCTGGGTGGGGCTTTGGTTTCCCGGGCGATTCCGCACCCTCATCAGCTCCCCGCCATGGAGTGGCTTCGGTCACCCAGGCTTTATTGTGGTCGGCAGGGAGGGTTCTGTTGGGGCGCTCGGTTATGGCCTTGGCCTTCCTCAGGGACTCGGGGCTGTTTGGCCAGGCAGCTTGGGGAACAGCAACAACAACAACAACTTCTACGAGGAGGGCCGCCAACCTTCGCTTTGTAACCCGTGTACCTTTCTCAGATACCCATAGAGCTCCCGGTTGCTTAGGCTGGGATGCTCTGATTAACTTAATCAAGGCTTGTACTGGACATAGAATGTGGTGAGTATCGCCGCGTTTAAGGGCAGGTACAGTAAAGGAAGTAAAAACATGATCCTGATGTTCATTTTTGGCAACAAAAGAAGGAGACGGAGAAATCTGTACATCAGCATTGCGCCACCCAAATCTAAGGCAATTAGGTGTGTTACACATCGCCGCCAACTCAGATACCCGATTACCTGAGGCAAGAGCCATCAAAAACACGGCTTTCGTAAGAATTAATTCAAAAGGTGGGTTCTTGGTGTATTTGGGGGAATAAAGCACGTCCGAGCGGTATTTTCGCAGGTAGAAGAAGGACGAAATGACGCACGGGTCCTGACGTCAGGCTGCGCACACCAAGAATATCCACGATTGTTGGAAGCTGTTTTTTACAACTTTAGTGTATTATTATTATTTTTTATTTTTTATAAAAGTTTTTTCTTTAGTGGTACCCGATCATTATGGCAATTCCATAAGAGATTAAGTGTGCACTTATGATGCGGGCCCCATCAAGCTACCTGCGCGGGCATTTCAAATATGCGAAACGCATGGAGTTTGAAAGGGTGCCTTCCTTTAACCTCTGAACTGCGCATGTGAGTAATTAGAAATGTCTGCCTGTGCTGACGTATTTGAGCTGTTTCCATCACTAAAATATTAATTTTACCATAAATAGCATTAATACTTATCCATATGCGCCTATTATAGGTTGATTATAAAGGTATTAACCTGTTACAACAATAAAACGAGTGAAAACAGCGTTTGGATGGTCAAAATCGGCGATACAGGCCGCGAGTTACATAATGTATGGGTGAGGCAACCTCCTTTCCTGCCAATTTCCCCCAAGGCCACTGAGACACTGTCGATCGATACTCTCTCTCTCTCTCTTGCACTCGCTTGCTAACAGTGATGACAATGCCCTTAGCACGAAAATATACCTCAGAATAAGGGAATAACAGGGAAAATAGGTGATAACTGAAGGAGGGGAGGAAAGTGGGGAAGGAGGGGAGGTAGAGGACTGATATTTTGCATTGGCCCAAGGGCAATTTTTTTTTTTTTTTTTTTTTTTCGATGTTTAATTTTTTTTTTTTTTCTCTGACTCTTAAGAGTCTTCCCGCAGTCCGCCGGGGGAACTCTTAAGAGTCTTCCCGCAGTTACCGGGTTAAGGCAGTTCGTCAATGACGAAGGGGCCACTATTAAATATAGTGCCTTAACAGGGCATAGAGCATGGAGTATCTTTGCTCTTTTCGAGGCAGGAATAAAGAAAGGTGTAAGGATATGTTCCTGGTGCTCATTTTTTGCGATGAATCTGGTGCAGTTACCATATGTACAGAATCGTTATTAGTGGCAAAATATAGACAGTTAGTAGACCTTGCCATGGCTGTCAATTCTGAGACCCTATGGCCAGTAGCCAGGGTCATCAGAGACACACACTTTTTAAGTTTCTTGTCTATATTTGGTCTCACAGAATAAGACTTAGACTGTGACAAAGTTAGGACCTTCGAGATTGACCAATGAGGAAGCAAATGACGATTTGGGGCTCTGAGCTTAAAACATAAAAGCTCTTCATAAAAACCCTGTTCGTCTTTCTGGTGTAAAGATAAACCAGTGAGCGTAAAGAAGGGTATCTTTATGCCGATATGTGGTTTATAAGTGTGTTCACTGTTAGTTTTTTTAAAGTCAATTAAGTAATTTAGGTGCTTCAACAACAAACCAACCGATGGAGACTGCTGGTCTGACTCTACACTCTAAGTTGTAAAATGTTCCCAGTGTGAACTATACTGTCTTAAAGTGGATGCTGTGTATTGACTTGTGAGCGTATCCGTGACTTCCTTGTCGTAGGACGGTAGCCACTTGGATTTGAGAATGTCCACATAGCAAATTTGAGCGAGGTCTGCAGGTTTCCAATATTTTTGAAGTGGAAATAGGACAGGGGGAGTTGCAGAGGTTTGTTATACCACTGGGTAAGTTGTTTGCAGAGGTTTGTTATACCACTGAGTAAGTTGAGTGTGCCACACCTGAGTAGGCCACATTGGTGCAACCAGGACCACTTGTTCCTGGAAACGACCTGAAGTGATGAATGATTCTCACATCATAAATCTATGTCCACCTGTTCCAGTTCACTGTGAGGGCATCTGGGCCCCCTTCTCGTGTTATGTGATTCCGAGATATGTAAGACTGGAGCTTCGTTGAATTACGAGATGCAAAACAGATCGGTCTGAGGTAAAAATGGCAGACTTAAGTGGTTTAATGTCTTTTGTTTGAGAGCCCATTCCGCTGAGGTAATCTTTCCCTTGGACAGAGCATCCGCCCACAGATTGGAGACCCCTGGTAGATCTGTTGCATGGATTATTATGGAATGTGTTTTGGGCTAGAAAGAATATATTTTCCCGAGAGATCCTGGAGAAACCTGGACCGGGTGGGGACCTCTTTCTTCCAGCAAATTACAGTGGTCATGTTGTCCATCCAGAATGTAATTGACCTGGAGGTCAATGACATCGCATGACTTTGGGAAAAACGGCGGAACTGTTAGTTCTTGGGCATGATATGACACTGATTTAATGTTGTCCATTTTCCGTGATTCTGATGACCTTCCATCGACTGATCCTATCAGATTCGAGGTGTCTGTGTCCACCCATCGAGTGGGAGGTGGATCTGACCAGTGTGTCACGGATTCCCTTTGCCTGAGATTTTACCTACAACGATGTAGGAGTGAGATTTGATTTCTCTAAACTTACTCTGAGAACTCAACTTTGCCACATTTGCATGACTCTCAAGGTTTGTACTTGGCAATGGAATGGAGAAGACCATGGAATCATCCAATTTTTAGGTAAAAATAGTATTTTCACACCGTCCTTGAGTATAGGGAGAAGCTTGGGAAATAGTTAACATCCTGAACCTCATATTGTGAATTGATTTGTTGCGGAGGGACATGTCTATCGCATGCCTTAGTTGTAGCCTGTCCCTTTTTTTTTGGGGGGGGGGGACGAGAAACATGCGCAATAGAAAAACTGGTATGCCTTCTGGTACATAAGTCACAACATTGTCTGTCAACATTTGGTTTATTACTGTTTCTAACTCTAGAGATAGTTGAACATTGTTGGACTGAGCTCTGGGGAGGGGTTTTACTAACCCGAGCCATGTAAGGACCTTCTTTACTACCCTCTTGTGCCCAAGATCTCTGAGGCCAATGAAGGACATTTTTCCTTGAACTGGCCTGTCTGATGTAGGACCAGTTCTCTGTTGATGGCCTCCAGAAAAATTAGTCTCTTGTATTTTGGGCAGGTTGGTGAGGGATGGAGGGTTAATGGTGACCAAGTGGTCTCTGGTGTTTGGGGGCATGTTGGTGTACCCCGGCCTCTGGACTGGTAGTGTCCTCTGTTTGACGAGTTACCCCTATGAGCCTGAGATGTTTGTGGAGTAAGCTTAGGAGAGGGGAATTGGACTCCAACTTTTTCACTCTGTGATTGAGAAAGAGAGTGGAACTGTCTAGGGTGTTTCAGCTTGTTTGCAGAGACTGCCTAAAACGCAGCCATCTCAGGTCTTAGCATCAGAGCATGAACCTCATTCCAGGTCATTTTTGGGAATCAATCTACCTGTGAACAGAGGTGAAAGGAGAACTCTAGTAGCAATATCTTTGGCATATTCTTGGGCAATTGGATGCACGGATTCTGTCTAGCTCTAGCTGCCTCAAAAATAGCAATATTGACATCCCTAGTGGTCATCAGAGAATTAACATGTGAAGTTCTTCTGATAAAATGAAGTGCAGACCTGGAGTCTTGTTCAGGGATAGAATGTGCTACTCTATTTCTTCTTTCCCCTCTTTCCATAATCTGAATGGTAATACAGCCGTCATTATGTCTGTTCTGTTAGATAATTATACTCAATCTAAATGATTTGTCGAATCTCACCGCTTGCCACCAAAATGTAGTACTTATTTTCTTATCTCGAATATACTACTAAAGTGGGGGATAAATCGACAGTCATTTTCCACCTCGCTCTCGTACACCCTCTTAGTCATTCTCTCGCTTCCCATATGTTCCATTTGGCCGAACCATCTCAAGGTTTTCCTTTTCATATAGCAAACTTTAAAATTAATGGGGCACATAGTGATGCGTTCTCGGACCAGCCAAAACCCAACCCAAACGCCTAAAATATGGGTTTGAGTCCCAGAGGGAAGAAGGAAAACCTAATATTTATTAGTGGCCCCTCCATCATTGACGATTATGCCTATTACATAAGGCACCCTCTTCAAACACTCATCCGCCGTAGTTTGAATCTACCGCGCAGAGCATAAAAAATTGAGGAGCCTTCATCATGAGCACACGCAACCTCACTCATGGTTCAGTCATTATGAAATTGGGTTCTCACTACGAAAAAACTTCGTAACAAATAAAAAACAAAAACAAAATAAGAATAACTATTCATAAGCTTTCCATATAATCGTGGATGTACTTGTGTGGATCTTTGACCAGACGCTGACTCAGGCGTCATTCTTCCTTCTCTGCTCTCCGCTCAACCTACCCGGACGTGCCTCCCCACGCTCCGCTGGTTCCGCATTTGCTGCGTCCCTAGTGAGTTTTTTTTCATTTGTTTACTCCGGGATGTATCGAGTAAGGTTAGGATATGCGTAGCAGGAGTGTCCTGGGCGGGTTGCCCGCAGTGCAGTGTATTTTGGGTCGTGTGTTTGGGACATCTATTTCGGGTGTACCCTCGTGGTCCCGTGGTGGACGCGTGAAACGTTTGCGCGGTTAGCTAGCTTTGTGATGTAGGCGGCTTTCTCTTCGCGTTATTAGGCTTCTTCTTATCTTTCTGATGAAGTAGCTTTTTCTGTTATCTGACGTTCCCAGCGTATTTTTCTTCACTTAGTGAAGTTTTTTCTGGGTCCCGAGTCAGTTCTTCCCTTTACCGGGAATTTTGTGCTACATTGGTGTGTTGACGGTGGTTCCTGTTGTGATATGATTCAGTGCTTTTTGTTTATATTACGACATGATTACATATATTTCCGTCTGCTTAGGCCTAGCCGGCCTCTCGTAGCTTTGCCACATGTACAAGTGTTATTGATTTGTTATAAATATGTACTACTGTGTCATGTGTGTCCTGGTTTAGTTGTGTATTGGCTAATTCTACGGACTAATTATGTGTCCTGGGTTAGTTGTGCTTTGGCTAATTCCACGGGCTATTTGGTGCGTTCAGATTGAATCTGGGCGGGGTGGGTTGCCTTTTCCGGCGGGTTTTCTCGGTTACACCGTGAAAACCCGGCTGGTTGCCGAGTTTTAATCACGCGTGGTTAAAAAAGGCTTGTTTTCCCCGGCGAGTGGTGGCTTGAGGCTCTCCAGGACTGCGTCTCTGTGGTGGAGCCTGTGTTCAGGCTTACTGTGTTTCCCGGCGGGATGGCTTTACCCATTTAACTAAGTGTTCAAGCGGACACTTGTTGAGTTTAGTTTTCCCGGTTTTGCAAAGCCAGTAAAACTAGGCTGTTTGTTGATTGGTCTTTCCTCCCCGGCGATCTTTTGCAAAGAAGTGGGGATAGGAACAATTGGGGTTAACGTTATAAACTTAAAATTCACACCCGGCGGTTGCACCTTAGGAGGGTGGGTTTAACGGATTTGCAATTCAGTATAGTTGACCAGACAATTGAGGGATACGTTAAAGTATCGCCGCCTTCGACATACGGCGATCTAGGACGCTTCGGGAGAAGTCAGATCTAGCATTTAAGACAGGCTTCCCAGTTTTTGATCTGCGAGATAATAAGGTGGCCGGCGTCTTTTTATGGGTTTTCCAGTAAAACTTAACAAACACCACTGGGAAGACTGCGTCATTTATAAAAGCCATGCTGGTCTTTATATCATGTCAGAGGATATTCGTAAATCTTTTGGACAGGTTAAGATATTCTGAAATCTTTACTTTTGAACCTCCCGCGTAGCGAGCTGTGATAGTTGTGTATTACGTTTCGTTACCCGGCGGGTTATTTAACACTTGTGTTCGAACATATTGGTGTGACCTTATGAGCATTAATTCCTGGAAATTTTCTTTTTTCCAGGGCGGAGTTCCGGCGGGTCTATAGAGAACCTGGAGTAAACCCGGGGGTGGGTTAGTTTTCCACCAGTCTCTGTCATGGCTACCCTAGACCCTGTTTTTGCTTTGTGTGTTACACCCTCCTGTTCAGGTATCCCTATCTTTGCACACACTCTTTGCATTAGATGTGTTAAATGTTTAGATCGCTCAAGGGGTTTGTGGGTGACGCAGAACTGTACCTTCTGTACTCATTTGAGTAATAAAGTATTGCGAGACAATGATAGACCCGCGGCGGTCGCTTTGCGGGAGGTCAGGCAGCGGTTGTCCACTTATGCTACCACAGTGGCTCATAAAGCCCTTCAATGTGATAACGTAATTCTTTGGGATAAATTACTTATTGAGCACCCCCCAATTAAACGTACCCCTTCTAAATCTAGAGTAGTTGTACGAAAGTCGGCAGATACTGGGCAGGGTACAGTACTTACTCCAGCCCCCGGCACATCAAAGAGACCTCGTGAACCTACGCCCCCGGTGACAGCCTCCACATCACGGGCGCGGTCCAGGTCCAGGTCGCCCCTCAGACAACAGCCGCTTAGTCACTCTTCTTCACCGGCGAGAAAGAAGAGCAAAGAGGAAAAGTCCAAGAGCAGTTCTAGTGATAGGTCTGAGAAGTCCAAGAGCAGTTCTAGTGATAGATCTACACCGAAGCCATAAATCTTCCAGGAAAGATTCTCATGAACGAAAGGCCTCCCGGCGTTCGCCGGAGCCTCATGCCTTACTTTCTGCCTCTACTCCCGACGTATCTAATGTCCAATCTGATGGGGTGGGAGTGGAGTCAGAGACTGTGGTGGGGGTGTTTCCGGCGGACAGGTTGCCAACGGATATTATAAACTTAGAATTAGAGAGTTCTGTGGGCAGTGATCGCCCTCTAGAAGGGTCTAGTGGGGGCTCAGTGGTTGATGGGGCAACTGACTCCCAAGGGAGTTCAGGCCAAGGCCTGGGTGTGTGGAGGTATTCCCAACCATGGAATGAAGGCCCACATCTGGTTCAGGAAACACAGGTAATGGCGGACGTCCACAGGGATGCTGCGATCCCATCATCCATTCCAGATTTAACATGGCAACACGAAGGGGTCCCGGCTTCGGCGGAATCCTCTCGTGACGGGCCAGATGACAAGGATGAGGTGTCTATAATCTCTGACATGGAAGTGCAGGAGTCGGGTTCAGTTTTAGACGACTCACAGGATAGGAATGATTCACCTCTTAGTTCTTCATCTGCTAAATTTGTCACGGCGGAGGAAATAGTTGGGTTATTAGCTACTGCTCTAACAAAAACATTTGGCCAGCAGCCGGAGACTCCTACAGTGGACCTGAGAGCTTCCATGACAATTTCAAGTGTTCGGGCTCTGACTACTTCCATTGCTTTAACTCAGAATCCGCACCTTCCATCTGTATCACCTACTATGGTCACTAGGCCTGCTTCGGCGGCACTGACTACTTCTAGTGTAAGGGTAGTGGCGGATGTGAATCCTCCCCCTTTAGATAAAGCACCGTTAAGAAGGGTAGCTATGCCCCTTTTATACGGTCCAGATGATTCATGGGTACAAATGGTCCCAACTAAGCCAGAGGTAGCACAGCCCACTTTGTCAGGGGAACTTCCAGTGCCACGAGAGTGGGTAATCCAAGGAAATAAATCTAGAAAGTTACGAGCTTTAGATGTTTTGGGTAATGTACTTGATGTTAATATTAAGGCCATTCCTAACTATTATCACCATGCCTGCACTACCCCCTGCATCAGCTTCAAAACTGTTTTCTGACTGGACCAAGCATGACGGTTTTAATTATATAAAAGCACTGTCAGCTCTCACTCCAGAATTAGATTTACAAACGGTCACAGGCACATCCGCTAATCCAGTTTTGAAGGTGGGGCAGTTGGGTCCAAGACCTTGGGTGGAATGGGAGGTAGAGGCTCAGAACTTTGCGACCACCTTCACCTCAAAATCTTCGCACCAAATTCCTCAGGACAGCCATTCTTGGTTCTCTCTGCCAATCTTTTCTGCCGGCGGAGTTCCATCTGCTTTGTTTGCATTTTTAGCTGCCCCCAAAATCAATCTATGCGAACTTAAAGATCCTTTCACTACACCTTCCCCAGCTCACCTAGACCGGGAGTTTAGGCTACGGGGGAAGGCGTATAGAATTTTTTCCCAATACATTGTTACGCACCAGGTGGCGAAGTCTATGCTAAGATCTACTCAGGCAATCGCGGACGCGGATGTCAGGAGATCAATTGAACTATCTCGACGTTTACTCCTTCAGGCTTCTATTCAGTCGTTGGGGGATATCCGTACAGCCTTGCTCGAGGCGGTGCGGGCGAGACAGGATCTTAGGATGTCCCTGGTGAGGAAACTTCCTGATAGAATTGCGAACCAGGTGGTCATGTCGCCGGTGCTAACTCCCTCTTTAATGTCCCCTGATGTGTGGAGAACTGTATTTAACATGGCTCAGGCCTTTAAGCACAGTCCCGCCCCTTCTAAGAAACCTGCTTTTAACTTTCCCAAACCCAAGCCAGTCGCAAAAGCTCAGCTGGGTGGGTCCAAGCTCTGTCTTCTACCTAAGTCCTCTTCCCCCCAAGGTCAGTACAGGTATAAACAAGGAAAGTTTGCAGGTCATAAAGGACGAAAGTATAACAGACCAGGCCAGGGCCCGTCTTCTGCCAACGCCGGCCAGTCGGTTAAGCATCCACCACCACCACCACCACCATAAAAAAACTAAAGTCTCTCTCACTCCCAGGGCCGGTCTCACGGCGGGTGGATTAGAGGGTAGTACAGCCGGCGAACCCTTGTCTGCTAACTGGGTCGTTCCGGACGTGTCACCACGCATGGCCATTAAATACTTGGGCGAGGATGGTGGCACGCAAAGGCATCACCTGGCAGTGGCTCCGGCGACCTCGTTTACGTCAGCCGACAAAGGCAAATTTAGTTTCATTAGAGGTGGAGTCACTGATCCGAGAAATGATCGCCAAGAATGTCATCATCCCGGTTCCTCAAAATTACCCAGTCTTTACATCCAAACTATTTCTAGTGCCCAAAAGGGACAGTGTTCAGATGAGACCGGTCATAGACCTGTCTTATCTGAACCTCCATATTCACAACGTGTCCTTCAGGATGCTGACAGTGAATCAAATCAGGCTAACACTTCCGCCGGGAGGATGGATGTGTTCTTTAGACCTGACAGACGTGTATTGGCACGTCTCGGTAAACAAAAGATTTCAACGGTTTCTGGCCTTACGAATAATGCATCAGACTTCAGAGGATGCCGTTTGGATAGAACCTAGCACCTCGCTTATTCACGAAATTAGTCCGGCAAGCCCTGATGCCCTTGTTAGAGCAAGGGATCAGGATTTTGTGATATCTAGATGACTGGCTAGTGGTGGCAGAGACGGAACAATTATGCATCAATCATGTCAACATAACATTAAATCATGTCAAATCTCTAGGATTCAAGGTAAACCTGGTAAAGTCAAACCTTGTTCCCTCACGAGTAGTTCAGTGGATAGG
This sequence comes from Paralithodes platypus, assembly GCA_032716605.1. NCBI lineage: Eukaryota > Metazoa > Arthropoda > Malacostraca > Decapoda > Lithodidae > Paralithodes > Paralithodes platypus. The sequence goes on from CM064498.1 coordinate 55,479,607, forward strand.
GCTGGTTTGGGACACAGCTACTCTCACTCTGAGTCAGAGTGTGGACAATCGAAACAGATTTCGCAGGAAATTGTTTCTGTTCCTTCACAGTCTGACTACGTCACAGAGAATCTGGGAGTCTCTGGTCGGCTCTCTCAACTGGATTCAACTAACTGTAAAGTTGGGCCGGTTGAAAGTCAAACGTTTAATATTGGAAAGCAACAAATGTTTTCCACTATTGCCGGCGGAAACATTATGGCCCATCCCAATATTAATACACAGCTTACTAGCGGTCTGGGCGAAGAGGGAAACATTGCACTCGGTCATGTCTTGGACCTCTCCTCCGCCGACGGTATGGGTAGACACGGATGCGTCAGGAACGATAGGTTGGGGCTTTCAGTCAAACCACGGGCATCAGGGTCAAGGGCTTTGGTCCCATTCAGAAACCTCCCACATCAATGTCAAAGAGTTACTAGTCCCCTTGTATTTCCTTCAGGCTCACGGCTCTACTTTACGGGGCAAGTCGGTGGCCTTCAGAATGGACAATCTGAATGCGGTTCACTGTATTCAGAAACAAGGGTCAACGAGATCTCGGAAGTTGCTAAACGTGTCAGAAAAGATTTTTATTCTAGCCAACAGGCTGGACATTCATCTTCACGCATCTTATCTCCCAGGCGTAGCAAACGTCTGGGCAGACGCTCTGTCTTGGAGACAGAGCACAACAGTAGAATGGGCGCTCAAGCAAACCATTTTCGACCAAATGATTGCGGAGCCTTACCATCCACAAGTGGATTTGTTTGCGTCAGAGGAGACTCACAAACTCTCACTGTACCTCACCCGACGGACGATAACGCCGGCAGGCGGGCCAGACGCACTGGTGACAGACTGGAACAGGTGGAGTTCCATTTAAATGTTTCCGCCGCCAGACGCGTCTCTAATGTGCCATGTAGTAAACAAACTACAGGATTATCGGGGCGTAGTCTGGCTAATCGCGCCCCTGTGGCCGGCGCAGTTGTGGTACCAGCAATTGAAAACGTGGTGCCCGCACCCGGTGTCACTCCCGGTCGGGTTTTTCCACTTAGACACAATTGGCAACCTAGAGACCTCGCTGACTTTTGCATTATGGACATTCAGGAGGCCAAGTGGCTAGCACCATATGGTAGAGACGTGACCAATAAATTCATGAATCAATATACCCAGTCTACAAAGCGACAGTATCAATCGCATTGGCAAGCCTTTACTTCTTGGATTCTTAGAACAGAACAAACTGTGCCCTCGGTGGCTTTGGTTTTTAATTATTTAAATTATCTGTTCGAGCAGAAACGTTTATCTGTAGTAACGTTAAAAAATCACTTAACAGCGATTAGGATGCCACTTTTGGACCTTACCGGTCTCACCATACCAGTCGCGGAGGAAACAGGTTTTATGAGGGCATGTTTTAAACTCCGCCCACTTCCCCGTCAGCTCATGCCTACCTGGTCTCTGGACAAAGCATTGTCGTTACTTCATTCCCGTCTGTACCAACATACTGCAGATTTTACATTTCTTTTAAAAAAGGCAGTATTCCTTATGGCTTTGGCTACCGGGAACAGAGTATCTGAGCTGGCGGCGATGAGCAACACACCTAATTGCCTCAGGTTTGGTAGGCTTAATGAGTGTATTCACATTGCACCTTCCCCAGGGTTCATAGCCAAGAATGAGCACAGTGAACACGTGTTTTCAGAGTTTTCGGTGCCGGCGTTGAAAAGGGGAAAAGTGCACAATAATTTATGTCCAGTGCAAGCTCTAACCAAATATTGAGAATGGCACCTCTAAATCACCAGGGTGCTTTATGGGTAGCAAGTACGGGTAAACGCTTGATGAAACGTAAACTGGCTTCTCTCTTGGTCGAGGTCATTAAAGAGAGTGATCCCGGCGTTGTGGGTAGGGCCCACGATTTACGCAAGTGGGCAGCCTCTTTACGTTTCCTTAAACAAAATTCTGTTGAAGATATTACGTCCACACAGTTGTGGGCCTCTAATCATACGTTTTTGACTCGATACCTTTCAGTAGTTCTAGACAAACCTTCCTTGCCATGTATAGCTTTAAGGCAGAGGGTCTAGGTAGACCCTAAGTCACTTATTGTTTAATTTCAAGAAAAGGGGGGGGGGGGTGCAGTCAGTGTAACATGCGACACCCTAGACCCCGCCGGAGTATGTGAGCTGTGATACTGTTTATGGGTGTTGTGATATGAAAATTTCTCTGTACTATTCATTACAGGAAATTGTGCTAGTACAATTGTAGTACAAACAACAGTGTTGTTGTAAGTAGTTTTTGGCTGTGAAGCAATCTAATTTTAACCCTTAATTAGCGGCTCACCACATAAGTCGTATTTAATAAAGCTGGACTATGTGGCGGCGCTCGACATAGGTCGAGTGGCAATTTCAGCACGTAATGTTGCTGAGAGAGAGAGACAAGTGGTGGCAGGAGAGTAGCAAGCGTATGACTGCTCCAGACCACCGCGGCGAACATACTGACACAAATCCCAGCTCCCTCCTCCCTCTCTCACTCGCTATATAAGGAATTGTATCGGGAAAGTGGCTAATTACATGCTTTTTGCACTCGCGTTGCACGGTTATTGCAAGAAAACTAGCCATCATAAAAGGATCGTTATGGTGTCATTCGAAAGCTCTGTTTATGCCCTTTCAGGGATAGGTACTTGTTTTACGTTCTGGGTCTTATTTAGGCATGAAAATGATCACGTAAACAGCCCTATTTTGGCTAAAAACACCCCGCTGGGCGGTACATATAAATAAACCGCATAGGCCGCTCGTAAGGTGTTAAGCATTGGATATATTTTGCAAGATATATCCACTAGTTTTATGGGGTTTATATGTGCACATGTAAACTTATAAGTTTTTATTTTTTCACCACTTATTTTAAGTGGGGTGCCCTACTAACTGGCGGATCTGTACTCAGAATCTCAGAGTTAACCCTTTTTTATCAAGCAGGCTTCTTTGAAGCACGCTCCTGCTTGTACCCCCTTTTTGTATATATGTGCTGCGCCAAAATATATATCTTTTCGAAGTAAGAATGCTATGTGGTTGTTTGATTATCTGCTTTTGCTAGAGTTATGATATGATTACGAATGTCCCCCTCCAGTCTTAGATATCAGGCATAATCGTCAATGATGGAGGGGCCACTAATAAATTATAGGTTTGACTCCTGTAAAGAGATAAAGAAAACCTAATATTTAGTAGTGGCCCCGTAATCATTGACGACTGGGGCCCTCCCGACCTTCCCCTTCCCATTCGTTGATGTATTAAGGATTTTGGTTTACTTGATATGTTAGTGAAGGAAGAATGACGCCTGAGTCAGCGTCTGGTCAAAGATCCACACAAGTACATCCACGATTATATGGAAAGCTTATGAATAGTTATTCTTATTTTCTTTTTCTTTTTTATTTGATACAAAGTTTTTTCGTTGTGAGAACCCAATTTCATAATGACTGAACCATGAGTGAGGTTGCGTGCGCTCATGATGAAGGCTCCTCAATTTTTTATGCTCTGCGCGGTAGATTCAAACTACGGCGGATGAGTGTTTGAAGAGGGTGCCTTATGTTGTTGTTGTTGTTGTTGTTCCCTAAGCTGCCTGGCCGAACAGCCCCGAGTCCCTGAGGAAGGCCATGGCCACGATCGGGCTTTCCCACAGAGCTCTCATTGAGTGTAGATTATAGGTTTGACTCCTGTAAGGAGATAAAGAAAACCTAATATTTAGTAGTGGCCCCGTAATCATTGACGAACATGCCTATTACATAAGGCATCCTCTTCAAACACTAATCCGCCGTAGTTTTGAATCTACCGCGCAGAGCATTTAAAAACTGAGGAGCCTTCATCATGAGCGTACGCGACCTCACTCATGGCTTCAGTCATTATGAATTGGGTTCTCACTACGAAAAAACTTCGTAAAAAATAAAAAAAAAGAAAATAAGAATAACTATCTAATAAGCTTTCCATCATATCGTGGATGTACTTGTGTGGATCTCTGACCAGACGCTGATTCAGGCGTCATTCCTCCTTCACTGACATATCAAGTAAACCAAAATCCTCAATACATCAACGAATGGGAAGGGGACGGTCGGGAGGGCCCCAGTCGTCAATGATTACGGGGCCACTACTAAATATTAGGTTTTCTTTATCTCCTTACAGGAGTCAAACCTATAATTTATTAGTGGCCCCTCCATCATTGACGAACATGCCTGATTTCTAAGACTGGAGGGGGACATTCGTAATCATATCATAACTCTAGAAAAGCAGATAATAAAAACAACCACATAGTATTCTTACTTTTGAAAATATATTTAAACACGGCGTAGGCCGAAAATATACAAGAAAAAGGGGTTCAGGCAGGTGCGTGCTTCAAAGAAGCCTGCCTGACAAAAAATGGGTAACCCTGAAGATTCTGAACACAGATCTGTAGTTACAAAGGCACCCCACTCAACGAGTGGTGACAAAAATAACAAGTTATAAGTTTATATGTGCACATAATAAACCCCAAAATAAACGTGGAGATAAATTGCAAAGGATCTCCATTGTTCTAATATTAAATTGCTTTCGCAGCTAAAACTACTATAACAACACCGTTGTTTTGTACTTAACATTGTACTAGCACAATTTCTCGCTGAGAAATTTTCATATCACATTTAACCTTAAATTGTATCACAGCTCTCATACTCCGGCGGGGTCTAGGGTGTCCTATGTCAACTGACTGCACCCCCCCCCCCCTTCCCGTGAAAGTAAACAAAAGTGACTGCAGGGCCACCTAGACCCTCTGCCTTAAAGCTATACATGGTAAGGAAGGTTTGTCTAGAGCAACTGACAAGTATCTAGACAGAAACGTATGATTAGACGCCCACAACTGAGTGGACACGATATCTTCTACTGAAAAAAATTTCAGGAAACGTAAAGAGGCTGCCCATTTGCGTAAATCGTGGGCCCGACCCACAACGCCGGGATTACTCTCTTTAATGACTTCGACCAGAAGAGAGGCTAATCGCCGTTTAAGTAAGCGTTTACCCGTACTTGCTACCCATAAAGCACCTTGGGGGTTAAGAGGAGCTACTCAAATATTTGGTTAGAGCTTGCACTGGACATAGATTATGATGCACCTTTCCCCTTTTTAACGCCGGCACCGTGAACTCAGAAAACACGTGTGCACTATGCTCATTCTTGGCTACAAAACCTGGGGAAGGTGCAATGTAAATACATTCATTAAGTCTACCAAACCTAAGGCAATTAGGTGTGTTGCTCATCGCCGCCAGCTCAGACACTCTGTTTCCGGTGGCCAGAGCCAAAAGGAAAACCGCCTTTTTTAAGAGTAATGCAAAGTCTGCAGTATTTTGGTACAGACGAGAGTGAAGTAAAGACAAAGCTTTGTCCAGAGACCAAGTAGGCATGAGCTGACGGGGAGGTGGGCGGAGTTTAAAACATGCTCTCATAAAACCTGTTTCCTCCGCCACCGGTATGGAGAGACCTGTAAGGTCGAAAAAGGGCACTCTAATCGCAGTTAAGTGATTTTTTAATGTTACCACAGATAAACGTTTCTGCTCAAACAGATAATTCAAATAATTAAAAACTAATGCCACTGAGGGTACAGTTTGTTCTGTTCTAATGATCCAAGAAGTAAAGGCTTGCCAATGTGATTGATACTGTCGTTTCGTAGACTGAGTATATTGATTGAGTAATTTATTGGTCACATCTCTACCGTATGGTGCTAGCCACTTGGCCTCCTGAATGTCCATAATGCAAAAGTCAGCGAGGTCGCTAGGTTGCCAATCGTGTCTAAGTGGAAATACCCGACCGGGAGCGATACCGGGTCCGGGCACCACGTTTTCAATTGCTGGTACCACAACTGCGCCAGCCACAGGGGCGCGATTAGCGAGACTAAGCCTCGATAATCTCGTAGTTTGTTCACTACGTGGCACATTAGTGACGCATCTGGCGGCGGAAACAGATAGATGGAGCTCCATCTGTTCCAGTCTGTCACTAGGGCGTCTGGCCCCCCTGCCGGCGTTTTCGCCCGGCGGGTGAGGTATAGAGGGAGTTTGTGAGTCTCCTCGGACGCAAATAGATCCACTTGTGGATGGGAGAGCTCTGCAATCATTAGGTTGAAAATGGGTTGCTTGAGCTCCCATTCTACTGTCGTGCTCTGTCTCCGGGACAGAGCGTCTGCCCAGACGTTCGCTACGCCTGGGAGATAAGATGCGTGAAGATAAATATCTAGTCTGTTGGCTAGGGTAAAAATCTCTTCCGACACGTTTAGCAACCTCCTTGACCTTGACCCTTGTTTCTGAATACAGTGAACTGCATTCAGATGTCCATTCTGAAGGCCACCGACTTGCCCCGTAACGCCGGGCCGTGAGCCTGAAGGAAATACAAGGGGACTAGTAATTCTTTGACATTGATGTGAGAGATTTCTAAGTGGGACCAAAGCCCCTGACCCTGGTGCCCCTGATTTGACTAAAATCCCCACCCTATTGTGCCTGACGCATCCGTGTCTACCAATACCGTTGGTGGAGGAGAGGTCCATGACACTTTTGAGTGCAACGTTTCCCTCTTTGCCCAGACCGCTAGTAAGGTGTGGATTAATTTCGGGATGGGCCATAATTTTCCCGCCGGTAAGAGCGGGAAATTTGTTTGCCTTCCAATATTAACGTTTCACCACTTGACGCCCAACTAGTTGAATCCAGTTGAGAGAGCCGACCAGAGACTCCCAGACCCTCCGCGTCGTAGTTAGACTGTGAAGAAACCTGAACAGTTTCCTGCGAAACCTGTTGCGATTGTCCACACTCTGACTCAGAGTGAGAGCGGCCATGTCCCAGACCAGCCCTATCCACTGAATTACTCGTGAGGGAACAAGGTTTGACTTTACCAGATTTACCTTGAAGCCTAGAGTTTTGACATGATTTAAAATGATATTGACATGTTTTATGCATAATTGTTGTGTCGCTGCCACCACCAGCCAGTCGTCTAGATACCACAACACTCTGATCCCCTGTTTTAACAATGGCATCAGGGCTTGCCGGACTAGTTTTGTGAATAATCGAGGTGCTAGGTTCAAGCCGAACGGCATCCTCTGAAAAACAAAATTTTGGTGCCTGATCCGTAAGGCCAAAAACCTTTGAAATCTTTTGTTGACCGATACGTGCCAATAGGCGTCTGTCAGGTCTAGTGAACACATCCAACCTCCCGGCGGAAGTGTTAGCCTGATTTGGTGTACTGTTAACATTCTGAAAGATTCGTTGTGAATGTGAAGGTTCAGATAAGACAGGTCGACGACCGGCCTCATCTGAACACTGTCACTTTTGGGAACCAAAAATAGTTTGGACGTGAATACAGGGTAATTTGGGGGGACCGGGATGATGACATTCTTGGCAATCATTTCCTGGACCAGTGACTCCACCTCTAAAGAAACAAAATTCGCCGTTGTCGGCTGACGTAAGCGAGGTCGCCGGAGCCACTGCCAAGTGATGCCTTTGCGTGCCACCATCCGTGCCCAAGTGTTTAATGGCCATGCTTGGTGACACGTTCGGAACGACCCAGTTAGCAGACAAGGGTTCGCCGGCTGTACTACCCTCGGGTCCTCCGGCCTTAAGGTTGGCACCGGGAGTGAGAGAGACTTTAGTTTTTTGATGGTGGGGTTGGTGGTGCTGGACGCTTTGCCGGCTGGCTGGTGTTGGCCGAAGACTGGCCCTGACCTGGCTTATTCTGGCCGCGTCCTCTCTGACCTGAAAACCTACTCTGTCTATGCCTGTACTGACCTTGGGGGGAGTGGGAGGACTTAGGCGGAAGAAAGGGTTTAGATCCCCCTGGCTGAGCTTTAGTGGTTGGCCTGGGTTTGGGGAAGTTAAATGCAGGTTTCTTAGAAGGGGTGGGACTGTGCTTAAAGGCCTGTGCCATATTGAACACCGTTCGCCACACTTCAGGGGTCATTAAAGAGGGAGTAAGCACTGGTGACATAACCACCTGATTCGCAATGCGATCAGGTAGCTTGCAAACTAAAGACATCCTGAGATCTTGTCGTGCTCGTACCGCCTCAAGCAAGGCGGTGCGTATGTCACCCAAGGATTGGATTGACGACTGGAGAATCAGTCGCCGGGATAACTCAACCGATCTTCTGGCATCCGCATCTGCGATTGCCTGAGTGGACCGTAGTAAAGACTTAGCCACCTGCTGAGACACTATGTACTGCGAGAACAGGCGAAAAGCTTTCCCCCTTAGCCTAAATTCTCTGTCTAGGTGAGTAGGGGTAGGGGTAGGGGTAGTGAACGGGTCTTTCAGCTCACAAAGATTAATCTTAGGGGCAGCTAGAAAAGAAAACAAAGCTGACGGGACTCCGCCGGCAGAACCCACCGGCATGGAGAACCACGAATGAGTATCTTGAGGGATCTGGTGGGAAGATTTAGAAGTAAATGTGGTTGCAAAGTTTTGAGCCTCTATCTCCCAATCTACCCAAGGTCCTGAACCCAACTGCCCCACCTTCAAAACTGGATTAGCTGCGTCGTCTGTGACGGTCTGTAAATCTAGTTCAGGAGTGAGAGCTGACAGAGTCTTAATATCATTAAACCCATCCAGCTTAGACCAGTCTGAAAATAGTTTTGAAGCTGAGGCAGGGGGTAAAGCTGGCTTAGTAGCATACACAAAATAGTCTTGGTGATAATAACTAGGTATAGCCTTGATGTTTACGTCCAGTACATTACCCAAAATATCCAAGGCCCTTAATTTCTTTGACTTATTGCCCTGGATGACCCACTCACGCAGTACTGGGAGTTCCCCTGACAAGGTAGGTTGGGCGAGCTCTGGTTTAGTGGGGGTCAAAAGGACCCATGACTCGTCTGGCCCATAAAGCAAGGGCATAGCTACCTTTCTGAGAGGCGCCTTGTCTAGAGGGGGTGGATTGACATCCGTTATGACCCTGACATTTGAAGTTGTCAATGCCGCCGTAGCAGGCCTAGTGATCCCTGATGTTAACAGAGTGGGAGGGTTAGGGATCTTAGATAAATCAATCGAAGTCATCAGAGGCCGTACCGTAGAACTTGTCGTGGGAGCCCCCAAGTCCATTGTGGGGTTTTCCTGTTGTTGGCCAAAAAATTTAGATAAAGCATGAGTAAGTAGCCCATTAATTTCTTGCGCCGTAACAAATTGGTTTGATGATGAACTTACAGGTGAATCATTAATATCCTGTGCGGCGTCTAAGCCTGAGCCTGACTCTTGCCCTTCCATCTCCGAAATTATTGAAACTTCGTCTTTCTCCTCCTGATCCTCCTGAGAAGATCCCGCCGAAGCTGGGGTACCTTGTTGCCAAGATAAGTCAGGAATAGAGGATGGGATCGCCGCGTCCCTGTGGACATCAGCTACTGTGTGACTCGTTTGAGTCGGACGTGGGTGGTCAGACCCTGGTTGAGCAAACCGCCAAACACCGAGGCCCTGGCCTACGCTCTCTTGGGAGTCTGAAACATTCTCAATTACTGAACCCCCTGAACTTTCCAATTCCAGGGTTAAAATATTAATTGGTAAATCCTCTTTAGGGACAGGCGCCGCACTGGACCCTTGGGCCTTAACACAAACTCTGTCTGGGGTAGAGGTACGATGAGAGGCACTAGAAGCTGGTGAATGTAGAGAGGACTTTCGTTTATGGGAATCCTTTTTGGAGGATTTATGGCTACGGTGTGACCGTGAACTACTCTTTGATCTGGAGGATTCATCGCCGTGACCACTGGTGGAACCTTCCGTCCTACTCTTCTTACTCGCCGGTGAAGAGGCACGACTAGATGACTGGCGTCTGAGAGGTGACCTAGACCGAGATCTCGCCCGAGACGAGGAGGCGGACGCCGGGGGTGTAGGCTCTCTTGGACGTTTTGGTGTAGCAGCAGAAGATACAGAACCCTGACCAGTCTCCGCCGGCTTATGACTCGTGACTCTAGAGGAACGTTTAGGGGGAGGGTGTTCAAAGAGCAATCTATCCCAAAGAGGGACGTTGTCACATTGAAGTGATTTATGCGCAACAATGGTAGTGTAGGCTGACATCTGTTGCCTAACTTCTCTTAACGCTACTTCCGCGGTCTTATCATTGTTGCAAAGGACCTTTACAGCTAATTGGGAGCAAAAAGAACAATTACGCATTACCCAGAGACCCCTTGAACGGTCTAGACATTTAACACACCTTATGCAAAGAGTATGCGCAAAAATAGGGATACCAGCACAAGCAGGGGTAGTGCATAAAGCAAAGACTGGGGCCACGGTAGCCATGACAGAGACTGGTGGGGGAAAACTACCGCCGGGTGTGTATTGGTCCGCCGGAGCCCAGCTCTGGAAAAAAAGAAAATTTCCAGGAATTAATGCTCATAAGGTTAACCCAACATGTTCGCACACAAGTGTTAAGAACCCACCGGATAACGAGATGTAATGACACAACGATCACAGCTCGCTACGCGGCGGGGTTCAGAATATCTAAACAAATCTTTTAAAGAAAGTGAAGAATACCCTCTGACATAATATAACGGTCCAGCATGGCGATTATAGTCTTTTTGGTGGTGACTGTCTCAAGATTCAATTTTGGAACAAAAGCAACCCCCCATAAAGACGCCGGCCCTTGAAATATTTTAGTAGAATAACACAGGGCAGGCTGATACGAGATCTGATGTCTAACGAATTGTCACAAAAAGATCGCCGTAAGTTTGAAGGCGGCGATACCTAATTGTATCACTAAATTAAGTGGTTAAATCGAAAATGAATTTGTAAATTCCTTAGTTCCTCCACCTAGGAGCACCCGCCGGGTGTGAAAAATCGATGTTAACCCTAATTGAACCTTCAATCGCCGTAAGTGTAAAGGCGGCGATACACATAGTATCACTTAAAATGGATTGGTTAACTAACTGAATGACTTAAGTCGTTCATCCCACCCTACCCAGGTACACCCGCCGGGTGAGATGTCCAAACGTTAACCCCATAAGTTCCTGTCCCCACTTCTTTGTAAAAGATCGCCGGGGAGGAAAGCCTTAAACAACAGCTAGGTTTTTCATGTGGTTTGTAAAACCGGGTAGAAAAACTACATAACGTATGTTCGCATGAACAACGTTTTATAGATGGGTACAGCCATCCCGCCGGGAATCAAAGGAGGCCTGAAACCAGGCACCCACAGAGACGCAGTCCTGGAGAGCCACAGACACCCCATCGCCGGGGACACAAGCCAGTGTTAAAACCACGTGTGGCCCAACACGGCTCTCGGCCGGGTTTTTTTCATAGTGTAACCGAGAAAAAACCCGCCGGAAGGAAACCCACCCCGATCAGACACCATCTGAACGTACAACTGACACGAGGAAAGCCACGCACGACTAACCTAAGGTCACACAATAATCCGTGGAATTAGCCAATACACAACTAAACCAGGAAACAAATATAGTCCGAGGAATTAGCCAATACACAACTAAAACCCGGATACACATGACACAGTAGGGCATATTTATAAATAATAAACAATAACACTTGTACATGTGGCAAAGCTACGAGCGGCTGGCTAGGCCTAAGTAGACGGCATAAGAAATGTTGAAATATACACAAAACACTGGAAATATCACAACAGGAACCACCGCCAACACACCACTGTAGCAAATACTTCCGGCAAAGGGAAGACTGACTCGGGACCCAGAAAAAACTTCACTAAGTGAAGAAAAATACGCTGGGAACGTCAGTAAGCAAAGCTTACCTCATCAGAAAGATAAAAGGCAGTAATAATTAACGCGTAATGAAAGCCGCCTGCATCACAAACTAACTCAACTGTGAAAAAGTTCACATGTCCACAACGGGATCACGAGGGTACATCCGAAATAGATGCCCCACACACACGACCCAAAATACACTGCACTGCGGGCAACCAGCCCAGGACACTCCTGCTACGCATATCCTAACCTTACTCGATACATCCTGGAGTAAACAAATGAGAAAAAACTCACTAGGGACGCAACGAATGCGGAACCAGCGGAGCGTGGGGAGACACGTCCGGGCAGGCTGAGCGCAGAGCAGAGAAGGAGGAATGACGCCTGAATCAGCGTCTGGTCAGAGATCCACACAAGTACATCCACGATATGATGGAAAGCTTATTAGATAGTTATTCTTATTTTCTTTTTGTTTTTATTTTTTACGAAGTTTTTTCGTAGTGAGAACCCAATTCATAATGACTGAAGCCATGAGTGAGGTCGCGTGCGCTCATGATGAAGGCTCCTCAGTTTTTAAATGCTCTGCGCGGTAGATTCAAAACTACGGCGGATTAGTGTTTGAAGAGGATGCCTTATGTAATAGGCATGTTGGTCAATGATGGAGGGGCCACTAATAAATTGTGTTGTTGGTGTAAGTGGTTGTGTGAAATGCAGTCTTCTATGATGAGTTTAATGGTATGGGGTGTTGTGTTACATCCCGGGCAGGCGTCGACAACGGAGTCATCCAGTCTCTTCTGATAGCTCAGGAGAGCTGGATGGTGTCCGCATCTCAGCCTGGCCAGGTGGACTCTGTCTTCGCGAGGAAGGGAGGATTCGGAAGGATGGATTTCGGGAGGTCGTGCATGCAGCTGCGTGTTGTCTGTGAGTGAGTGGATGGATCGGTGAGAGATATGAGTATGGATGTGCTTCTGGAAGTTGGTTCGGGGTGGGCAGGGAGGGAGAGAGGACAATAATTGTGTGTGATACCGTGTGTTGTTTTGATATTTCTTAGTGTCTGTGGGTGTGTTGCCATGTAGTTTAGTGGGTGGTCTTGGTTCGTGGAGGCTGCTGCCAGGAAGTGAGTGCCTCTCATGTCCAGATGGTCTTTGACTTTGAGGATTTTGGTTTCTTGATGTAGGTGATCTGTGGGTGCAGTAGCTGTGCAGCCTGTAATGATCTTCAGGGCTTTGTTTTGAATAGTCTGTAAGGTCTTATGATGTGTTTCAGCTAGGTTAGAAGCCCAGGCTGGGCTTGCGTATTCCATCACTGATCTTATGTATTGTTTATATACTGTGGTGGTAGTTTCTTTGTTGTGTCCAAATTTTGTGTGAGCAAGTGACCTGAGGGCGTTAAGTCTGGGTGTCAGTTTCTTTTTAATGTTTGTGGTGTGCTGTTTGAATGTCATATGAGTATCATATGTTACTCCTAGGATTTTGGGTGTGTGTGTATGTGTTAGGGGTGTGTTGTTTATGGTGAGTTGAGGGATGTATTCATGTTCTCCTGTCCAGCTTGTGAGCAGGGTTGCGGTGGATTTGGCTGGGGCTAGATTAAGTCTGTTTGTAGTGCACCAGCCATGTAGTGTGTTGAGATAGGGTTGAAGGAGATCTGTTGCTCTTTTTGGGTCATGGTGTGTGCATGTGAGTGTTATGTCATCTGCATAGGAGGCTAAGTTTATTTGGAGCGTATTGGGTGTAGTTATATCGTGCATGTACAGATTGAAGAGTGCGGGCGATAGGACGGATCCTTGTGGGACTCCGTTTGGAAAGTTTCTGATTTTAGATGACTGACCGGCAAAAGATATGTGTGCACATCTGCCTGCTAGCAAGTTGGCCAGCCACCTTTTTGTGTTGTTGTGCATGTTTGTGTTGTAGATTTTGTTTGTTAGGTTGTGGCGGGGGATGGCATCGAAGGCTTTACTAATGTCGAGTGTGGCTAATAGTGATCTGTGTGGTGGTCTAGCTGAGTTGATGCCGTCAAGAGATCTTTGTGTAAGGTCTGTGAGAAGAGTGTTGGTGGAGTGCAGTGGCCTAAAGCCATGTTGTGTTGGAGCTAGGGGTAGGTCAGGTGTAATTAGTTGTAATACTAGGCGTTCTATGACTTTGGAGGGGGAGCAAAGGAGTGTGATGGGGCAGTGCGAGGAGGGTAGCGTGGGGTCTTTGTTGGGTTTGGGGAATATGATGACGATACCATGCTTCCAAATGTCTGGTATTGTGTTGTGTGAATAGCTGTAGTTTGATATGTTAGTGAGTCCTTGTATGCCTTGTGGTCCCAGGTGTCTGAGGTGTATGTTGCTTATGTTGTCTAGGCCACAGGCGGGTGAGTGCTTGAGATTGTTGATGATATGCTTTGTCTGGTGATTGGTGAAGGGTGTATAGTCAGGGTCTGTGGGGAATTGTCTCTTACGTCGGATGACACGTCGGTCGTCTTTGTGAGGTTTTAGGTGGCTGACATGTGAGAAGTGATTGATGAGAGTGTTTGCTTGTTGTTTACATGAAGGAGTAGAGTCTGTTTTTGTGATTGCAGCATGTGATTGTGTTGTGTTGCTGTTGGAAAGTGTGATGCTGTTTAGTGTTTTGTAGAGTTTTTTGGGGTTTGTTTTGTGATCAAGTGTTTGTAGGAAGTTATTCCAATTTAGTTTTTGTTGTTCTTGTATTTTGTTGTTAGTTTGGGTGTTGAGTGCTTGAATTTGTTGTGTGATGTCTTGTGTGTGGGGTGCTGGGGAATGTTTCAGTATGTCGCGTTGTCTGATGAGGTTTTGAATTTCTGGTGTGAAGTTGGGGTTGTGTCTTTTTCTGTTACCTCTTGGAATGTGTTTCTTGTCAGCGTTTTGGATAGTTTTATTGAGTATGTGTACAGCATTGTTGATGTTAGTGATGGGTGCCCTGTTTAGCAGAGGTGGGCAGGTGCGCGCCATTTGGCGCTCTGCGCTCTGCGATCCGGTGCGCATTACCAATATAGAGGAGCGCGGAGCGAGGAGCGGCAAAATTCTGAAATCGGAGCGCAGCTAGAAATTTGCGCTCCTTTCTGGCGCTCCGGAGGCGATTTTTCCTGTCAACAACAGGTACAAGAACGTCATTATCGTGTACAGTCATCGTACCGTTCGTACGGTGTTACCCACGGTGTTAGTGAACTGTGATACAGTGATACTATGATAGTGACAGACTGACAGTGTTACAGTTGTTAACTTGTTATTTTTTTTTTTTTGGCTTTTGCTAACGCAAAGTAAACCTTACGGGCAAGTTACAGCTTACGAAGGGGCCTAAGGGTAAGTCTGGCAGTGGTATAGCCCGAGCCTGTCTGACTGTCTGAGTGTCTGTGGACAGCTTGGACGGGTCCAATAATCATAATATAATCAATTAATCATATCATATTAAATTATTAATGATATTATGATATTAAATTATTATTCATTTAATCATGTAATCAACTAAATAGTAAATACTAATCAATGTAATCATGTTGTATTGTTGTTATTGTATTGTTAGGCTTGTTAGAATATTAGCTTAATAAGTTTAACTGTTTAAGTTTCTCAGTTTGGACAGTTTCTGTAATTCTTTATGTCATATCATAGATATCAATGGACAGTCACAATGTCACAAACTCACAATGATATCAATCATATCATATCATTGACATTTGCAATGATATCAATCATATCATTGACATTTGATTCATTGATATGACATAAAGAATAACAGAAACTGAGAAAGTGAGAAACTTAAACAGTTAAACTTCAGAAAGACACCATGACTTGAGGTTTTTTTAATGTTTTGAATTCTTGGAATTTAGTGAAGTGAAAGACAAAGGACAAAGTGAAGGACAAAGGTAAATACCTGTAATTAAATAACTTCTAGAAGCTGTTTTGTTTGTTTTGTTTTTTATATACCTATTTTTGGGAGCGCGGAGCGGGAAGCGCATCGGGTCTGCTGACAAAAGGAGCGCGTGAGCGCTGCCGCATTACCTTATGTCTGATGAGCGCGGAGCGCTGCCGCATTACCGGTCCCACCGGAGCGCGCCCACCTCTGCTGTTTAGAGTTGTGAAGTGTTGTTCTGTCTCATTTGTGAATGCTTCCCAGTTAGCTCTTTTATAATTGGTGTATGTGTGTTTGTGGCTAGCTGGGGTGAGTCTGGTTTTGGTGGTGATAATGATCGGGAGGTGGTCAGAGCCTAAGGTTCTGACCACCCTCCAGGATGTTGTGGGGGCGAGTTCTGGGGAGCAAAAGGTGATGTCTGGAGATGATGGGTTATAGAGGGCTTGGTGAGGAATATGGGTATGTTGATGGATGTCGTTAAGGATGATGAGGTTATCGGTTTGGTTTTGTAGTACCAGCCCTCTGTCTGTGTCGGGGTTGTCGACAAACCAGGCCGACGTCTTGGCGTTGAAGTCACCACCCAGGATGATGTGTGGGGTGTGTGGGGTGTTTGTGATGTGTTGTAAGTGTGGTCTGTATTCATGTGGTACTGTAGGGGATGTCTGGGGAGGGATGTATGTGTTTATGATGGTTATGTTGGAGTTGTTGGAGTCGGGGGGGGGTGGGGAGGGGGGGGGGGGGATGGGGGAGGGTGGGGGTGGTGTGGGGATTGGGGAGCAGGAGATGGGGGTTGGAATGGATTAGGATGGGGTGTGGTGTGTTGAGTTGAGGATGTGGATGGTATGGGAAGGTTAGGTGGGTTAGGGAGGAGAGGTGGACGGGTTTTAGGGGGGGGAGTGGATGATATGGGAAGGCTAGGTGGGTTGGGGAGGAGAGGTGGATGGGTTTTAGGCGAGGGATTTGACTGGGAGAGGGAGGGGCATGAGGAACAGGTCCATGTGTTCGTGTAGTGTTTCTTGGAGGCAAGTGTTGTACAGGTGAAGTGGGTCCAGTTCCTGCATGAATTGCAGAGAACTGAACCCTTAGTGTGGCGACTCAAAGTGATGGGTTTTGAGCAAGTTGGACATATGTATGTGTACGTGGGTCCTGGGTTGCTCTCAATATTTCCGGCTAGAAGAAGTCTTCGAGAAATGACAGCCGGAGAGTCATTTCTCGGTGTAGGAAAAACTGTGTGATGTGTGTGTGTGGTGTGAGAGGTGTGGAAATTCCCGGCGCGACCGAAGCCGCTCCAAGGACCCGTGCCCCAGGCTGGGAAATTAGGTATAGCCCGGCAGCCCGGCTAGCCCGGATATGTTGCCGGGCAAGTGCTTTTTAATGTTGGTCTGCCCGGCGGTTGCCCGGGGGACAAGTCGAATTGTTTGCCTTTTAACCCTTGAAAAATGCTAAAATAATTATAAAAACAAACATACACACTTTCCATAAATATAAATAAAGTATAAGAGACAGGCAGATGTATCTACTATTTCCACTTTCAACGACCATTGGGTTACTGGTAACGTAACGGCTGGTTTTCGATTCACGTTAATTTCACGTCACTATTCTCTCTATCTCCTCTCCTCTCCTCCTCCTCCTCCTCCTCCTCCTCCTCCTCCTCCTCCTCCCCCCTCCCCCCCGTAGGCCTACATAATATTATAACCGTTGGACAACCGGTTGGATAGAGAAGAGGTACTTCCGAATAGGCGGCTCGCTCGCCGCTCTTCATCAATAACAATAGTGTTTCAATTGTCGCCGGGGAAGCACGTGTTTAGTGAGAAAATGTACTATAATGAGTGTGTCTAAGAAACAACAGGCTTCCTTGACAAGATTCTTAACACTAAAACAACCACCATCAACAAGTACAACTAGGTAAAACCGTTGTTTTAAAATAGTTTGTTAACTTTTTGTATCTAGCCTAGTCAGTCTGTCAGACGATAGATTTCTCTTATTGACTCGCCTCTTAAGTGAACATTGTTGGTAAGCTACTCCACCTATGTTTTCTACCTAAGATATTTACTTAATGTTACAAAAATGTGTTTATAAACAATCTTAAGGATTTAGTTACACAATTTTTAATACAAAAATATATATATGATACTCTGCAGTCTCTGTTCTACTGTACAATGTAAAGTATGCCTAGGCCTAAATAAAACTATATGTATTGCCAGACAACTTGATCCCTGAGGGGATGGGTACAAACTAAGCTCCAGCATAGAGGCAACGTTCAGTTCGTTCGATTTTGTATCTTGTTTCGTGGGAGGGTTGGTAATTGATAATGTCTAACCGCGAATTATTATTTGTGTATGGGGGTTCAAGTGAAATGTGTGTTATCATAGTCATACTGTTGGAATGGCTGTGGTGGTGAATTTAGTTTGTAACCAGTGTAATCAATTCGATCATGCTGATCAGGGTCTTGTATTCACGTTCTAAATACAACACTGGTCTACTTCACCCTTAATGTCTGCCATTGCAGACATTGGTTGGGAGGCCATGGGCTTAAGTAATAAGTACCGGGTGTCGAATGTCGATTAAAGATGACTTTATCACTCACTTTCTGGACATATTTCTATTTTCTATATAGCCTACAAAAAAAAAAAAAAAAAAAAAAAATCAGCAATATTTATTATCATAAACTAAAGCTAGTCCTTCGCATTCATTACAGATGTGAACCATGAATTTTGCAATATAATATCTACACTTACACACACACACACACACACACACACAGCCCGTAGCCTAGTAGGTAGAGCTCTCGTCTCACACACGAGGGGTCGGGGGTTCAATCCCAGACCGGGCGGAGACAAATTGGGCTTGTCTCCTTTCATGTGTTAGCCTCAGTTCACCTAGCTGTAAATAGGTACCTGGAATAAGTGGACGACATTGTGACGTCCCATCTGGGGTTGGCAAAAATGGTACAAGGCGAGATGGGTATCATATGGTTCACCTAAGCTGATGGCTACCTAAGCCTTCGGGCGAGACGGTACCGTCTATAGTGAGAATGGTACCATACAGATCCACCCTAAGCCTTCGTTTCCAATGTCGCCAATTGGCTAAATACAGACTACACACACATCCACAGCCATTCCAACAGTACATAAAACACTTAACATGCATTTCACGCAATACATTCCCAGTTAAGGAGGCGCGATAATAATGAGCTTAGCTCGCATTGCGTGGATTCCCCTTGACGAACAAGTAACTGAGTAACACACACACACACAGGCGGGAGTGAGCTATATTATATATCTTATTCATGTGTAAAGGGGACTCCAGGGATTAGGATGATCATATAAAACAAGTAAACTTCGGCTGGCAAGTGAGAAATTAGTGACTAATTACTATAGGGTGTGAGTGAACAATCCGAAGAGACCGCACAATATTGTTGTTTTCGGCGCGGGAAGTTCTCGGCTCAGTATGGTGGGTAAAAGTATATGGCCTATGTAAGTATTGCCCAGCACAAGAGGCAAGATATTTGGTTCCAACTTCAAGAGGAAATAGGTGGGGAAGATGGTGAATGAAGGTGACGAGGGGGCTGAGGGGGGGAGGGGTGATAAAGGCGGGAGTGACGAATCGGAGGGAGAGCCGGATTTTCCCGGTTTCATGACAACATGGACGACTGAGGACACAGGTAAATTTTGCTTCATGCTGTTGAACAAAATCAAGAACTTGGAAGACAGAGTGACCGGCTTGGATATAGTTAAGAAGGAAATTGTTACAGAGAATGGTGAGTTGAAGAACAGGTTGGAGTCAGTGGAGAGAGAAAAGGCAGTGATAATGACTAGGCTAGACGCCAGTATCTCTGAAGGTAAAAATGCTTGGGGCATGACTAGAGACCAAGTGGTAAAAGATTTAGACAGTGTAAGGAAGGCACACAGTGACGAATTCAGGAAGATATTGGATGAACAGAAACAGCAAGATGTTAGGATAAAGGACCAGGTAAAAAGTATGGTTAAGCAAGGCATCCACGAAAACTCTCAGGCCATCCAGGAAGAAAGTCGTAGGGCTAACTGCCTCATAATATCAGGGGTGGAAGAAAAGGAGGAACTAGACTGGACAAAACGAAAAGAACAGGATGAAGGTCGCATCAACAAGATTCTGGAATCTATTAAAGATGAGGAGGACACCTGGAAGGAGGAAATATCAGACATGTTTAGGCTGGGAAAATATACAAAGGAATACAATAGACTGGTAAAAATCGAATTTAAGTCAAGAAGGACATGTGATGAAATCATGGCAGTAGCGGCTAGGCTAAAAGGGTTAGAGGGTAAGGACAAAATCTACATCAGGCGAGACTTACCAGAAGAAGAGAGAAAGAAGGAGGCTGAACTAAGGAAAACCGCCAAGGAGGAAAATAGCAAGAGGACAGAACAAGAAAAGAATAAGTTTTTTTACGGAGTAAGAAAGGGGAAGATTATGAAACTTTCGGTAAAAAGAAACTAAAAGTAAAAGAGGGTAGGGAACAGACCGCCGCAGTTAAGGGGCTTGGAGAAGGTAATGGGGGACTAGAAAGTATAAGGATTCTATATAGCAATGTCGATGGGCTAATCTCTAAGAAACTAGAACTAACAGACTTACTCAATACTAAGAAACCAGAAATAGTATGTCTCACTGAGACAAAACTAAGAGAAGACCTCGATATAAATTTGCTAGGATGGTCTGAATACAGGATTTGGAGGAGGGACAGAAAATTTCGACATGGAGGTGGGGTGTGCATCCTTACTAGGAAAGATTTGATTGTGTCTGAGATAAAACTGGTAACTTCAACAGCAGAAGTTTTAGCAATAGAGATTGGTGGAAACGAAAAAATAGTGGTGATAGTAGCGTATGTACCTCCCAAGACGAAGACATGGGGTAAGGAGGAGCATAGCCTAATGCGTAAGGAAACAATTAGTGTGCTAGGAAATATCTTGGCTTCAAAGAATGAAATAGTCATGTGTGGGGACTTTAACTGCAAGGAAGTGAATTGGGAAGATCTTGAAGCCGGAGCAGGGGAGGAAAGTTGGAGCTATGAATGTTTAAGTATGGCCATGGACAATTCTATATACCAACATGTAAAAGAGTCAACAAGAGTAAGGGGGAGTGATCAACTAGCTAGATTGGACCTTCTATTCACAAGAAGGGAGGAGGAGGTTCAAAGTATTCAGTACCTATGCCCACTAGAAAAAAGCGACCATGCAGTTCTAGACATAGACTTACTATTGAAGTATAATCTACCCAAGGGAAGGGAAAAGCACAGGGAAAATCACTGGATGTATTCCAGAACCGATTTCGTAGGACTACGGGATTTTTTCAAGTCACAAAATTGGGATCAGGTGTTATCTGAAAGTGAGGTAGACAAAAAACTTAAGGCATTCATGGAGATCTATGATACTGGTTTAAAAACTTTTGTCCCTAAGTACATTAATAAAAGGAAAAAAAGTAATCGCAAAGTATGGTTTAACCGCGAATGTAGGCAAGCACAGGAAGCAAAAAACAAAGCCTGGAAAAAGATGAGAAACTGGGATTCGGAAGATAACAGGCAAAAGTATAAAGAGGAGAGAAACAAATACACAGAAATGAGGAGGAGGTCAGAGGCAAACCATGAGAAAGGGATAGTGGAGAACTATGAAAAGAATGCAAAAATGTTTTTCAAGTTTGTAAACGGCAAAAGGAAGATAAAAGCCACGATCGTTAAGATTAAAATTGGAAACAGAATCATAGAAGAGGATACAGAGATTGCGGAAGAACTAAATAGAAATTTTGCATCAGTATTTACAAAAGAAGGAGAATTCATTGCACCAGAAACCAATGAGATAGGTACAGAGGAAATGCCGGAAGTAACATTTAACAGACCAGAGCTCATAGACAAAATGAGTAAGGTGGATCCAAACAAAGCCGCTGGACCGGACGGAGTATCAGGCTGGATTATTAAAGAAAATGCTATGGAACTGAGTATACCGTTATATGACATAATGACCAAATCATTGGACACAGGGATAGTACCTACAGAATGGAAAAGAGCAAACATTATTCCTATATTTAAGGGAGGAAGCAGATATAAACCACTGAATTATAGACCTGTATCACTATTGAGCATCCTCATGAAGATTCTGGAAGGATTAATAAGGGACAAATGGGTGAACTACCTGGAATCCAAAAGATTAATTACTGACCGACAATTTGGATTCAGAGGTGGCAGATCATGTGTAAGCAACTTGTTGAGTTTTTACTCTAGAGTAAGAGACACAGTGGACAAGAGGGAAGGATGGGTAGACTGTGCCTACCTAGACTTTAAAAAGGCATTTGACAAAGTTCCACACAAGAGATTTCTGTGGAAATTAAAACATGAGGGAAAAGTAGGAGACAAACTGCTGAAATGGATGGAGAGCTACCTTAGCGGAAGACAGATGAGAACAACAGTAAGGGGGAAATCGTCAAACTGGACTCAAATTACGAGTGGGGTACCACAAGGATCTGTTCTAATAATAATAATAATAATAATAAGCATGTTACTTATTTCTCATAAGCGCCAATTTTTCCGAAGAATTCACTAGCGCTCGAAAAGAGAAAGAAAAAAGAACAAAAATCAATGCATCAAAAGAAGGCTTATATACAACACACATTTAACAATCACTAGCAGTGGCAAAATAGCCTAAACTCTATAGCCATCTGTCATGACACCTCTCTCAAGATCATAGCTTCTCTCAAAGAGAAAAGTCTTAAGTTGTCTCTTGAAGCATTCAACAGAACTCAGTTGTCTCATGGACAGCGGCAACCTGTTATACAACCTCGGAGCCATGTAGGAGAATGACCTCTCAAAGAAAGAAGACTGCTGGAAAGCCCTTGGTTCATCAAGACGAAAAGGGTCATTGTCATGACGCACAACTACACCATGGTGTGCCGGTGGGCGCCTGAGAAGCTCCGCAAGGTACCTAGGCTCACCAAATTTGAGAACCTTAAAAGTCACCAAACACAACTTAAATTCTATTCTTGCTCTTACTGGCAGCCAGTGCAGTTCTATGTGAAGAGATTGTAGGAGTTCTAGGTAGAACACCAAAAATTAGTCTTGCGGCCCTGTTAAGAACAGACTGAACTTTCTTCAAAATATAATTTGGAAGACCCACCAACAGGGCATTGCAATAATCAACACGAGAGAAGACCAATGAGTGAACCAACGTCAGGAGGCAACGTCTGGTTAAAAACGGCTTCACCAAATAGAGATTTCTGATGTGCAAGTAACAACTTTTAACTATCTGGTTTACATGCTCTAGCCCCAATCATGTTTCTAATATTTGTAAATGACTTGCCTGAGGGACTAACAAGCTACATGAGTATGTTTGCGGACGATGCTAAGCTGCTTAAAACGATCAGAACCCAGGAGGATTGCCTTGAGCTCCCAGCAGATTTGCAAAAGATCCATGAATGGAGCATCAAATGGAATATGGAGTTCAATGCAGGGAAATGTAAGACTCTAGAAATGGGTAAAAGCAAGTACAGACCTAGAAAAGATTATAAACTAGGAAACGAAGTGATTCCCAAAGCAGAAAAAGAAAAAGACTTGGGGATAGAATTTAGGGATAACATGTCTCCAGAAAGCCACGTAAATAAGATAGTGAGAGAATCACTAGCATTATTGGCAAATATTAGGATGTCTTTCAATTATCTTAATGAAAACACCATGAAACAAATAATAACGGCAATAATAAGACCCAGGATGGAATATGCATCTGTAGTGTGGTCCCCTCACTTGAAGAAACATATCCACAAAATTGAGAGGGTACAGAGAGCAGCTACGAGGATGATCCCAGGTTTGGAAAATTTGGAGTACCAAGAGAGGCTCGAGAGATTGAATCTACCTACACTGGAACAGAGAAGGAAACGAGGACAGCAAATTCAGATATATAAATGTGTTAGAGGTATTGACAAAATCGACCAAGAAAACTTCATAGAGAGGGATGGAGGTGAGAGGACAAGAGGTCACAGCTACAAACTAAAAGTGCTAAATAGTAAATCTGATCTGAAAAGTAAAATATTTCCTACCAACTCGATTAGTGGGTGGAACAAATTGCCAGCCGAAGTAGTGTCTGCACCATCAGTGCATAGTTTCAAAGCACGGTATGACAAACATATCTTAGGAGGCGGGAATTAACGAGCATGCTCACTCCCGCAAATACAACTAGTGTAAGTACATACAGACAGACAGACAGACAGACAGACAGATAGATAGATAGATAGATATTAGATAGATAGATTTATTTAGTTCAGATTTCAGAATGAGTTTTCTGCAGAGGTTTACCTTACTTAATATTCAACACGAGTATGATTTCATAAGTTTTCTATAATATAACTGTACACTGACAGCTTATTACTTACTGGTACCGTATTAGTTATTTTTGACATATTAATTAGATAACTAATCATCTGATGGTATTGCATTGTTTGTAACTTTGTCACTGTCTTTATATGCTAACTTGTGAAAGCTATTTTTTTTGCTATGTGTAACCTTTGTATTCCCCTAAGAAAAAAAATCTATTGAATAAAACAAAACAAAATAACTAAAAAAACATTATATACTGTATATACAGTATATAGCATAATTTGTATTAATTCAACAAATTTCATATTCAGGGCAAGTACAAAAATATCAGGGCAAGTAAGGAATATATCAGGGCAAGTAAATTTCTGAATTCACTAGCCCGGGGCAACTAGATCTGGAACACTAATTTCCCAGCCTGCCGTGCCCCCAGGGAGGGGGCAGGGGATGGTTGTGACGGTTTGGCTCCCGAAACTGCTCCCCGCGGCCGGCATCCGGTTGTCCTCCACTGGTCGTTGATCTTGTCTCCGGCCGTGGAGGGTCGGCAGCCATCCGCGGTTGGCAGCTCCGGGAGGGGAGGTGGTCCCACGGCGTAGACGCCGCCACATCAGGACCAGGGTGCCTTATGTAATAGGCATAATCGTCAATGATTACGGGGCCACTACTAAATATTAGGTTTTCTTTATCTCCTTACAGGAGTCAAACCTATAATTTAGTAGTGGCCCCGAAATCATTGACGATATGACTATTATATAATTTTCCAGTAACAGACTTTTTCCAGTAACGGACAAGCTTTCCCCCCTATTAGACCGTTATATCGAGGGTCGACTGTATAAGCTGGGTGCCAATGGTTCCGCTATTATCGAACTATAAGGAACACCATTTCCTCCGGGTACTATCCCGATTATAAACCAAATATTGAATGTACATTATGAAGTTTTTCGAGGGATTTACTTAATTTTTCAATGTATAAGCTGGGGGCCAATGGTTCCGCTATGATTGAACTATAAGGAACAACGTTTCTTCCGGGTACTATCCCTATTATAATCCAAATATTGACTTTATAATATGAAGTTTTTCGATGGATTTACTTCATTTTTCAATGTACAGTAAACCCCCGCTAACTCAGACTCTTTTTATTCGGAAACCCACACTTCTCGGAATGGCATAGGCCTCTCGGAAATGTCCCTGTATATCTCGGAAAATTCCGAGTTGGGCGGGATTTGTGTCCGGTTTACAATGTTCTCTCACTCGGTTTTAAGTGATTTTAGGATGAATTGAAGCCTGTGCCTTTTAATTATTGTGTTAATATTAATTACTATGTACTGTACTGTCCCTAAAAACATAATAAGGTTCGTATTTGTCATTAATATGATGAATTTCACATTAAAAAAAAAAAAAAAAAAAAAAAAAAATATATTATCTCAATTTTCTCGGACACGGACTCAATTTATTCGGACATAAGTCGGACCTCGGACATCTCGGAAAATCGGGCATCTTGGAAGTGGTCTCCCCTCAATTAGTCCGAGTTAGCGAGGGTTTACTGTATAAGCTGGGGGCCAATGGTTCCGCTATTGTTGAACTACAGTATAAGGAACAATGTTTCCTCCGGATACTATCCCTATTATAAACCAAATATTGACTTTATAGTATGAAGTTTTTCGATGGATTTACTTAATTTTTCAATGTATATGCTGGGTGCCAATATTGTGGGCTATTATTGAACTATAAAGAAAAGCATTTCCTCCAGGTACTATCCCTATTATAAGACAAATATTGAATTTATATTATGAAGTTTTTCGATGGATTCACTTAATTTTTCAATGTATAAGCCAGGTGCCAACGGTTCTTGCACAATTATGTTATCATTTCTTATATGGAAATAGTTCGAAAACTTCGAGCCCTGGAGTCGGCGGGACTCCTGTGCCCCAGTGGGCTATTATTGACATATGAGGAACAAAGTTTCCTCCGGATACTATCACTATTATAAGCCCAATATTGAATTTATTTACACGGACTAACCAATGGTGTCCGGGTACCGGTTAACCAACGGATTTCCGGTGGGCTATTATTGACATATGAGGAACATTTCCTACGGGTGTAATCCCTATTACAGTATAAAGTAAATACTTAATTTTATTTACACGGACCAACCAATGGTGTCCGGATACCGAGTACCCAACGGATTTCCGGTTAAATTGATAATCTACTGATTATTATTATTATTATTATTATTTTTATTTCATTATTATAACTTAAGTTACTGCAAATTGCAAATACAGTCTTTCGAATTGAATTGAACTGAAATTGAACTTGACTCTTAGCTACGGTCCACTCTCTCCGGTTCCGTATTCCCGATTGGGTTGCTATGAAGTTCTCCGGGCTTCACCTCCATCTCCGGGTGTTGCGCAACGGCGTTTCTTTCCGGGTCAATGATAAACGTCTTTCCCCTGGGTTCTCAATGGAGGACAATGAATGGAATAAAGGGGGGAAGTAGGCTACTTTAATCATATTAATGATATCCGATATACTATCCCACTTGAATCCATTCTTATATAAGATGCAGCTGATGCGCTACCCCGCTCTAACTTCTTTTACTGCATTCATATAGCCAACAGGCTACTCAACATTTCATAGGCCTTATACATGATGAGCTGGTACATGATTCTGTTCTTTGCTCTGGTATTATGTAACATTGATTCTTGGCCTGGGGAGCAATAGCTCTCCCTTGTAATTTCCATCCGTCGCCTGAGTCACAACTGTGATCAGCTCCGGGCGTCACCCGCATTTTGCCTTGCCATCCGGGTGTGTGGCCCTCTCCGGTGTGCTCGGAGAGCGGCTTCTCGGGTTTTTCTACACCTGAGAATATGTCGGGTTCCCCATCGCCCACTTCAGCCTCGACCATTGTGCAGTGGTGCGGGGTCACAAGATGCAACAAATTCCCCCTTCTTGGACGTACGAAGTACGTACTCCATCTGTCTTGTGTTGATTGTATGTTAGCTAAGTGGGCTACTAAGAAGTATATAAACTGTGCACTCTTCGTGAAACACCACCACAATCTGAGTGGCCACATAACTGTGGCTGGGGCGCCTCAGGTTTTGCTAAATATTTGGAGTGATGTAAAAGTTTACATATCGTAAGTCCCAGACAGTATCTGTATGACTACGTGAGTTTCCTAAACATTCTTTTGCCCACGTCCCAACGAAGTTGGAGACCTTGTTCCAAACAAAAGTTCTAGATGCAATTAAGTCCAAGTTTAGTCAGAGACAAGAGTCTCTGACTACCCAGGTTAAGCTGTCATCTCAGCTAATGCCCTCTACGCTACTTACTGTTCCTTTACAACCTGTCCCTGTACAAATAAAGACCACCACACCGCCTCATCCCTCAGGGTCAATTGGTCCTAGTGTTCCCTAGCCAGTGAATCGGCAACGATTCCCACCCTTGACAGGTCTGGGCTATTCCTAACCCCGTTCACTCCGGTTGCTCTTGAGGCAGACCCGGGGTTGCCCAAAAAGCCAATGCCTTTGCTTTATGACCCTGCCCGAGTTTGGCAACCAATAATTGATCCTCCTATTCCGGAAGACGTGGAAACAGATTTCCCTGAACTTTACCCGGTCCCTCAATCCTGGGTCCTCGAGATAAATGAGTTAAAACATCTGCGGGCAAAAGATGCTGAAAGGCGGGGAATGGATGTAGTCGTGTCTCCTTTCCCTTCCATGTCTGATATTCAGTTTTGTGGACAAACCTGCTCCAGTATATTCTGCCACAACATCCTTGAAGCCTTGGTCAGAGTTCTCTAAGCTTGCTGCTCATAATGCTATAAAGTCCCTCTCCTCAGTGTGTTCAACAAAGATAGAAACTGTTGCTACAGACCCTCCGTCTCGCATGTGGGAGTGGGACAAGGTCCGTGGGTGGAATAGGCAGCAGAGGCGGCAAAATTTGCTCTATCCATCACTGCAATTGCCCCCAATAAGGTTCCAATTGAGGACCATAAGTTTGCTTCTTGTCATATACGATCTGAGGAACAATACAAAAGGGAGGGGGTACGGGTTACGGACCCTGTGGTCACGAGCTTGGGTATATTTATATATTCTGTATACAGTATATGTCCCATGTGACCTACCTTTCCCATGTATTTACCTATTTGTAGTTTACAGGAATTGAGCAGCGCTCGTGTTGTCCTGTCTTAGTTACTTTATAATCAATCCATTTTACTTAGACAAGTATCGTAATGGATATTCCCAATTCCCAGTATTTTGGACTAACATATCATAGCTTATGTTGTCCTATTTCCATATTTACTTTTATCCAACCTAGATTTGAACATGTTAATGTTCTTCGCTCTCACCACCTCCTCCTCCAAGTTGTTCCAAGTCTATACTTCTATATGGGAAGCTGAATTTCTTTGT
This sequence comes from Paralithodes platypus, assembly GCA_032716605.1. Lineage (NCBI taxonomy): Eukaryota > Metazoa > Arthropoda > Malacostraca > Decapoda > Lithodidae > Paralithodes > Paralithodes platypus. The sequence goes on from CM064498.1 coordinate 55,507,867, forward strand.
GTCCTTACGACACCTGCCCTTCCTCAGTTTAAACTTGTGTCCTCTTGTCCTTCCATTATCCCTCACGAATAGATCTTCCCTATCTACTCGTTCCAAACTTTTTACTCCCTTGAACATCGTTATTAAGTCGCCTCGTTCCCTTCTCTCTTTCAAGGTAGGCAGTTGTAGTGTCTTAAGTCTTTCCTCATATGTCAACGCCTTCAATCTTGGGATCATCTTCGTTGCTATCCTTTGGACTTTCTCTAATTTGTTTGTGTTTTTTCAAATGTGGTGACCATATCACTGCTGCATATTCTAATCTTGGTCTTATCAGTTTTCTTAAAATTTCTTCGTCCAGTATGTACAGTCTGGCCTGCCAATACGCGAGCTTTTAATACGCGATTCACCTTATACACGAGGAGGGGGTCGAATCATACCCAAAACTTTCAAAACGCGTGATGTACCTTTAAAACGCGAATCCGGGGCCGATATAAGGGCAATTCCGGGGAGTTCAGCTAATACGTGAGGCCCCACACCATTCCGCGCATCCATCTGCGCAGGGACGCCAGGGCAGGGCATTGTGGGATACGCCAGTCTACCCTCAGTCCTCGCTCGCGCAACAGCAGTCCGACTCGTGTGCAGTGATATAGTTTTTTGCCCCCATCATCATGCCCCCTCGCAAGAACAAACTTATCACCCACCAGATGAAGCTGGAGGTCATCAAAAGAAAAGGAAAAGGAGAAGGAAACTCAGCCATCGGTCGAGCAATGGGTTTAGCGGAATCGACAGTTAGAACAATCTGGGCTAACCGAGAAAAGATCACCTACACCGTGAAGTCCTATGGTGCTGCCATGATGGACCAACGTTGCAGGAGCAACAATCCAGCTATGGTGGTCATGGAGCGATACCTGGCAGCATTCCTAGCCCGCAAACACCGTGAGCAAGTCCCGGTGGATAAGGCCTATATCAAACAGCAGGCTAAACTCTTCTACACCACCGCAAGTGCTAGGACAAAGTCTGGCCAGAATTTTAATTTTAAGGCATCCAACGGTTGGCTCCATGGCTTCATGAAACGGAAGGACCTAAGGAACATCAAGGTGTCCGGAGAACGTGGGTCTGCAGATGTGGTGGCAGCCGACACATTTCCTGGGGTGTTGAAGACCATAATCGAGGATGGTGGCTACACAAAGGATCAGATTTATAATGTGGATGAAATGGGCTTGCAATACAAGTGTATGCCAAAATCTACATATCTTGCCAAATCTGTGAAACAGGCAAAGGGCCGCAAGATAGACAAGTCAAGGTTCACTGTCATGTTTACTGTGAACCTTTCCGGCAGCCACAAGATGCGGCCTGTAGTGGTGCACACAGCTGCCCACCCTCGATGTTACAAGAACCTGCGCGACATGAATGACACTGGAACTTATTGGTACAAGAGCGCTAATGGGTGGATGACTAGTGCCATTATGTCTGACTGGCTTGTCAAGCAATTTGTTCCTGACGCCCGCCTCAAATGCCAACAACTAGGCCTACCTTTCAAGGCCCTGTTATTGATGGACAACGCCCCTTGCCACCCACACTATTTAGAGACTCTACATCCCGACGTACAGATTGTTTTCATGCCACCAAAAACAACATCTCTCATACAGCCACTGGACCAAGAAGTCATATCGAATGTGAAGCTCTTTTACCAGACACGACTCTACAATTATCTACGCCAGAAGACAGAGAGCAATGAAGAGATTTTGGCTATGCAGCAGGAGTTCGCATCATCGTCTGATGAGGAACAGGCACCCCAGGCAGCGGCACCCCAGGCAGCGGCACCCCAGGCAGCGGCAGCAGAGGCACCCAGGCAGCGGCAGCAGCGGCACCCCAGGCAGCGGCAGCAGAGGCACCCCAGGCAGCGGCACCCCAGGCAGAGGCAGAGATGACCGTGACACACTTCTGGCGTGTTTTTACCATCAAATACGCAATCGACTTCCTTCTTCTAGCATGGGCTGATATAAATGATGCCACAATTAATCATGCCTGGCGAGCACTTACTCCTCATTTATGTGCTCCCAAGGCCAACAAAGTCCAGTCAGTCACCGAGGCAGAGGCAGAGGCAGTTCAAGCGGCCCGCGCAGTGGCTGGTTTCGGGGCAGTGACAGCCGAGGAGATTCGTGAGGTTATTGAGGCAGGTGAACAACAGACTCAAGGTGACACAATTGAGCAGATTGATGCCGAAGATCAAGCACATCAAGCACGACAACCGAACAACGACGTTGAACCAGCCCCTGCACCTGCTAACAGGGATCTGTCTGTAGGTAAACTGAGCGAAATCTTGGCTTTAGTTGACCAACTCAAGGAAGGATTTCGCTCGGTGGAGCAGTGCCCTGTGAGAACACATGAAGTCCTGCTGGCCGTTGACAGTGCTTTCCGCTTTTATTCTGACAAACATCATCAGGAAGTCAACAAGAGGAGACAAACTTTAATGACAAGATTCCTTGCCCGCCAAGAACCTCGACAAGAAGATGATGACGAACCCCAACCTTCGACCTCGGCAGGCTCGGCTGCTCAGGTTGACATGCCCGACGATGATTTTGGTGGCTTCATGAGGGAGGTTCAGGTGGAACAAAGGCGCCTGGCCCTCAACAGAGTGCTAGATGCCAGGGATAGTTCGTCGGACGATGATGATGCCGGGGCCGGGGCCGGGGCCGGGGCTGGGGCCGGGGCCGGGGCACATTAGCTGAACTCGCCCTGCCTCGGAGGGGGCCTGCCTCGGAGCCCCCACCCTTCATATCTACAGTTACTGTTAATTTTAAGGTGAGTTTATTATTATTGTTATATTTTCTTATGATTTGGATGTTTATGTATACATATATGTACCTTTTGTGGCAATTGACGGAGATAAATAGGCCTAAAGTAGACAACTTGGAGTCAGTGCCGCCCATATCCATTTATTCCCATATAATACTCTATTGCTAATACGCGAATTTTCATTCCGCGCCCTCGCGTGTCGCCCATATTCTCGCGTATTGGCAGGCCAGACTGTATGTTGGTACGCTGTAAATATCTGCGCTTCAGAAGAAATTTATTTTTGTACGGTACTGTTGTAGATTTTTCAAGTTTTCTCCGATGCTATGAATGACAAAGTCACACTGACAAAACTGCTCTTTTTAACTACTCCTCAGTTTTTCACTCTTTTGATTAAACTCTCTTGTTTATTTTGTGTTCTTTGTCATTCATATTTTTGTTTTGCATCTGTATTTGGTAATTGGGCTTGGATGTCCTCCTCCAATTTGTTACGCAGCCTTGACGTTGGATTTGCCAAGACTACTAACAAATTGGGAGGTTTGACGTACCTCCCAACCTACCAAATAGGAAAACCTACTATTTGGTAGTAGTCTTGGAAAATCCAACGTACATAGTACCCTCCCACAAGCAGGGGCGTATCTAGGGTAGATAGCGCCTAGGGCAAGGACTGGAATTGCGCCCCCCCGGTGGTGTGGGGCGAGCGCAGCGAGCGGTGGCGAGCGCAGCGAGCCTCTCCAGCTGGGGGGTTCTGGGGGGGCGCTGTAAGCCCCCCCGAGATTTGTTTTGAAATATGAGCAATTCTAGGAGCATTTTAAAGCCATATTCAAAGCTATATTTAGGTAATGGAAACACTAAATAATGAATGATATACTAGTAGGCTATATATATATATATACATATATATATATATATATATATATATATATATATATATATATATATATATATATATATATATATATAATGTGTGTGTGTGTGTGTGTGTGTGTGTTAGGTTCATTGTTTGGTTTAGGTTAATGATACCTAGTTGGGGGGAGGGGCGTCGACTGACTGGGGACAGAGGTGCATGGGGGCGGTTCGTTCGTGGCCACCCCTTCGGGGATCACGGCGTCAGGCAATAGATAGAATAGATAGATAGATACCTATTTTGAGTTTGGATTGTATTATACTTTTTTTAAGACCCTGTTCAATCATCTGACACCTATCTTTTAGATATCATAAATCCATATAATCACTGAATCAGGATACAAAATTGAACAAGTCAATCTCATTAACAGTTTAATTAACAAATTATTGCACTACATCTGACATCTGACAGACTGACATCTACTGATACTGTATATGAAAATCACAACTGCACTTTCCTTGCTTTTACTGATGCAAATTGGTCTATGATGTCCTCAAAGTCAGTTGTTTCAGTTTCTTCTCAGAATGACCTAATCTTTCATTTCTGGAGTATTTGACAAAACTCGCGGGACACCCTGTATATTAAATTCTAAAAGTAGACCCCTATTTAGCCTAAGCAATAAAGTAATTTTATATAGAAATAAAGTTAAAACCACTTTCCTTCTTTATGAGGAAGTTTCGTGATCTTCTAAGATTCTTCTTACACAAATTATACAATGCTCTGAAATAGTGAAAATGACACTCTAAAATTACTCTAAACCACGTATAAACCTAGAAGCTAAATTCTAAAAGTATTTAGCCTAAGCAATAAAGCATGTTCGGATGTTCCTAAAATAATAAAGGTAAAACCACTTTCCTTCTTCGCTAGGAACGGTTTCATGATCTTACATACTGCTCTGAGAGTCTGAAATAAGGAATATTATATTCAATTTACCGTCAGATAAAATTAAACAGAGTATAGAGTAATAAATGCATATATTTCGTACCTTTGCCTGTCCCTGCCCGTTTTGTTTATCAACAATAAACGTTCGCTTGGCGCTAGCATTCGAGAATGCTTAAAGTTATAAATAGCCTATATCCTGATTTTCTTGTGGGTCTCTTATAAAGTAAATTTCGAAGTACTAACAATATTTTACTATTAACTAATCAGTCAAATGAGAAATAATCCAGAATATCAATACATATATACACCATTCAACGTTGCATAAAATATAATACCGGTAATACGGAGTAGAGGGCAAATTGCTGAAAGCAGTGAAGAGCATGTATGAGGGTGCAAAGGCGGCAGTACGTGTGGAGAGTGAGCAGAGCGAGTTCTTTGACCTGAATGTTGGTTTGAAACAGGGGTGTGTGATGTCCCCGTGGTTGTTTACTGTATATATGGATGGAGTTATGAAAGAAATACTATCAAGAGCAGTGGATGTTGGTGTATCGCTGAAAAGGGAGGGAATTGAGTGGAAGCTACCTATACTGCTGTTTGCGGATGATACAGTTCTGATGAGTGATAATGAATGGGAGTTGCAGGGTCTGGTAAATGAGTTTGGAACAGTGTGCGAAAAAACGGAATTTGAAGGTAAATACGGGGAAAGAGCAAGGTTATGGTCTTCGAAAGGGGTGAAGTCACAGAGTGTGAGGTGAAGCTGAACGTTCAGGCTATGGAGATCGTCAACTCTTTTAAGTATCTGGGCAGTGTGTTGAGTAAAGATGGGACTATGGATGAAGAGGTGCGGGAGAGGGTTAAACAGGGGAAGAAGGTTGTAGGAACGCTAAAAGCAGTAAACAAGAAATAGGGTGGTCAGTATGGAAGTGAAGAAGTCCTTGCATGACAGTGTGGTTAATCCCGACACTGACTTACGGAAGCGAAGCATGGACGTTGGTTGAGAGACTCAGACCAAGAGTGAGAGCAGTGGAAATGAATTACTTAAGGAGTGCGTGCGGAGTTACATGGAGGGATAGACAGACTAATGAGGAAGTAAGAAGGAGGTGTGGTGTGGAGGTAGATGTGCTGGAAAGTGTGAAAAGGAACAACTTGAGATGGTTCGGCCATATGGAACGTATGGAAAGCGAGAGAATGACAAAGAGGGTGTACGAGAGCGAAGGTGGAGGGACAGAGGGGGAGAGGTAGACCGAATATGAGGTGGAAGGATGGAGTGAGGAACTACATGAACGAAGGCGGTGCTGGATGGGGGGAGGGGCGTCGACTGACTGGGGACAGAGGTGCATGGGGGCGGTTCGTTCGTGGCCACCCCTTCGGGGATCACGGCGTCAGGCAATAGATAGATAGATAGATAGAACTAAAGAAAACCTCCCCGAAAATATTTAGAGGGATAACTTAACTATTGTCTATTGATATGTTTAGGCAATTGCTTGCAGGAATTCGTTGCCTAATAGGCTAAAATGTAATTGTATTTAAAATATATATAGCCTACTGTGATTACTGTAGTAACTGTAGGCTACATAATTATAAAAACACGTTATGGTGTTATTATTCATCATAGCCTATTATATAATTATATTAATGACGAATGGATAGAATAGGTATTTAGGCATAATACTTGATATTAGATTTGCACTATAGTTAAATACCCTGGTTAGGTTAAGTTATGATATTTTAGGTTATTACTAAAAAAAAAAAAAAAAAAAAAAAATGGCGCCCCCCTTCAAGTGGCGCCCATGGCACGTGCCCTACCTGTCCCACCCTAGATACGCCACTGCCCACAAGCCGGACCCCTGTCCATCCTCGCTCCTCTGTCTATGTGGAATATGATGCTTAGAAAACAGCACATGCGCTCAGGTTTGACCAGGTGTCAACATGGACAGAAGACGGTATGGGCTGTCAGCTGTACTGTATCTCAGGTAAATCCCTTTTTCTTTTCTTCTATGCATTTTTCATCTTCGGTGGTAGTTTTGGTTAATGTACAACGTCTCCTAGAGCAAGTTAAGGAGTCGACTCTAGATGTTTTCTTTTTTAACCGCGATTGGGATGACGACACAGCAGTCAAAACAGACAAGTCATCATTGCAATTAGGTTAATAGCCTTGACGTTGGATTTTCCAAGATTACTACCAAATAGTAGGTTTTCCTATTTGGTAGGTTGGGAGGTACGTCAAACCTCCCAATTATATAATAGGCATATCGTCAATGATTTCGGGGCCACTACTAAATATTAGGTTAACTTCTTCCCTCCGGGACTCAAACCCATATTTAAGGCGTTTGGGTTTGGGTTTTGGCTGGTCCGAGAATGCATCACCATGTGCCCCATTAATTTTAAAGTTTGCTAAATGAAAAGGAAAACCTTGAGATGGTTCGGCCATATGGAACATATGGGAAGCGAGAGAATGACTAAGAGGGTGTACGAGAGCGAGGTGGAAGGACAGAGGGGGAGAGGTAAACCGAAAGAGAGGTGGAAGGATGAAGTGAAGAAGTACTGTATATGGATGAAGGCGGTGCTGGTTGGGAGGAGGGGCGTCGACTGAATAGGGACAGAGGTGCATGGGGGCATTTCGTTCGTGGCCACCCCTTCGGGGATCACGGCGTCAGGCAATAGATAGATAGATAGATAGATAGATAGATAGATAGATAGATAGATAGATAGATAGATAGAATTTTTCTATTTAAGATCGGGTTTTCAGGAACGTAACCCAATCGTAAATCGAGGGAGACCTGTAGATATAAGTCTTACCTTGTCAGTGTGTTTTTTCTCTACAACTCTACCGGCGCGGTGCAACTCCTCACAGCGCTCGGTTATAGTACGTTTATCGTCCATCAACTGTGTGAAAAAATATAACATAAGTTTTGTAAACAAGTGGGAGGTGGATATCGAAAAGTTAAATTTCTAAGATGTCCGATATATGGCATTGAAGTGAAATAATTCATTATTTTAGCTAATTAATCTGCACAACTTTAATAATAATTTGAAAAGCTATCGTAATACTAAGCAGGGAGGTCAACATCTCACTACTTAAGGGGAGGCTCCACCTTGGGGGGCTAACTCAGCTTGTTAACATATCTTAACATAATTTGTCAACACTTTCCATGACACACCGGAATTTTGAGTATGATACTGCATTTCAGATTAATTACATTATTGCTTAAATGAAACAATATAAATAAACTTTGTGCATTCACATTTGAAAAATACTGTATTTTTCATATTTCTTACAGTTTTTTCTTACAGTAGATCCTCTGGAAAAAGGCAAACTATGCCT
>CM064498.1:55515855-55757609 GCA_032716605.1 Paralithodes platypus
CACGTGTGGGCCCAACCGGGCTCTCGGCCAGGGAATTTTTTCACGTGTGAATGAAAACCCGAGAAAAAAAACCCGCCGGAAGGAAACCCACCCTGAACAGATACCATCTGAACAACACACGACACGAGGATAGCCACGCACGGCTAACCCAAGGTCACAACATAATCCGTGGAATTAGCCAATACACAACTAAACCAGGAAAACAATTATAGTCCAAGGAATTAGCCAATACACAACTAAAACCCGGATACACATGACACAGTAGGGCATATTTAAAAATAATAAATAATAACACTACTACAATGTGGCAAAGCTACGAGCGGCTGGCTAGGCCTAGGCAGACGGCATAAAAAAAACAGTTGAAATATACACACACTGGAAATATCACAACAGGAACCACCGCCAACACACCACCGAGCAATAAATTCCAACCCAGGGAAGACTGACTCGGGACCCAGAAAAAACTTCACTAAGTGAAGAAAAATACGCTGGGAACGTCAGAAAACACAGCTTACCTCATCAGAAAGATAAAAGGCAGCAATAATTAACGCGTAGTGAAAGCCGCCTGCATCACAAACTAACTCAACTGTGAAAAAGTTCACATGTCCACAACGTGACCACGAGCGTACATCCGAAATAGATCGCCCATACACTCGACCCAAAATACACTGCACTGCGGGCAACCAGCCCAGGACACTCCTGCTACGCCTATCCTAACCTTACTCGATACATCCTGGAGTAAACAAATGAGAAAAAACTCACTAGGGACGCAACGAATGCGGAAACCAGCGGAGCGTGGGGAGGCACGTCCGGGCGGGCTGAGCGCAGAGCAGAGAAGGAAGAATGACGCCTGAATCAGCGTCTGGTCAGAAATCCACACAAGTACATCCACGATATGATGGAAAGCTTATTGGATAGTTATTCTTATTTTCTTTTTGTTTTTATTTTTTACGAAGTTTTTTCGTAGTGAGAACCCAATTCATAATGACTGAAGCCATGAGTGAGGTCGCATGCGCTCATGATGAAGGCTCCTCAGTTTTTAAATGCTCTGCGCGGTAGATTCAAAACTACGGCGGATTAGTGTTTGAAGAGGATGCCTTATGTAATAGGCATGTTCGTCAATGATGGAGGGGCCACTAATAAATATTTTCTAAATCGTCTCTTCCGTGGATTGACCCCCCCAATCTACCAAGATTGGAAGCCAAAGCGTCACATTTTTCCTTTGCCCCTCAACTTTCTCTTCATAATTGCTGAGGGGCACAGGGCCCTGGGTGGGGCTTTGGTTTCCCGGGCGTTTCCGCACCCTCCTCAGCTCCCCGCCATGGAGTGGCTTTGGTCACCCAGGCTTTATTGTGGTAGGCAGGGGGGGTTCTGAGGGGGCGCTCGGTTATGGCCTTGGTCTTGCTCGGGGCCTTGGGGCTGTTCGGCCAGGCAGCCTGGGGAACAACAGCAACATAAAAGGCAAATGGTGTAATTATCCTGAGAGTGTTATCATAATACGCCCGGTTATCCGGCAATCAAACGAACGAAGTCCTCAAAACAACGGCAAAAGTTCGCAAGGATTTATTTAGTAATAAATGGAGAGAAAATGCGGCGAAAATGAGTTCAAACCGCCCGCACTGCTCAAGGCGATCGTCGCGCACACTCAGCGTCGTCTGTTTACTCTGGTTTTGCTAGAAGACAGGCCTATCCTATTTATATCTCCACAAAGAAATTACCTAACCTACAAGTAGGTTAGATATACAGTATGTCAGGAGTCAGAACTTGCTGTTATCTTGCGAATGATGAAGACTACCACTTTTCCTTTGACTAAGCGGCGGCCATACCAGCGGTTAGGCTAAAGCTTGTTTGACATATTCACATCTCTGCAATGAAATGGCTTAACATAGGTTAGTTATATATCAAGAGGCAGAACTCATTATCTTGCGAATAGTAAAGACTAGAACTCTCTATTGTACACACTCAGGTGTTGCTGTTGTGAGGTAACAAGTTGCTAAGCCAGCAACTAATCTACCGAATTCAATAAAATGTAACCTATTAATATCTGTAAAAAGAAATGGTCTAACCTAGGTTAGATACATATCAGGAGGCAGAACTCCCTCTTATTTTGCGAACGGTGAAGACTAGAATTTTCTATACCAAGTGGTTTTCTCTTGAGGTAAATAGTAAAAGTTGCTTTGGACCCGTGATCACTTTTCCTTCAACTGCGCGGCGGCCATACCGGCAGCTATGGTTAACTCATAAACTGCACAGCTATGGTATTTGAAAGGGACCGCCATGCGAAGGTATTTTGGTTCATTCCTGACGACAATTGTCAATATAAATTACCATTTATATAATTAATACTTATCCATATGCGTCTATTTTACTTTTAATATGAACATATGAACATTGGAAAGCAATAAAACAAGTGGTAATAGCAATTGGCTGGTGAAGATCGAATATTTTAGCCCCACGGTCGTAATCTGACCCGGACCGGCGAGAGAGAGACACCCTCCCTCTCTCGTGTCTCGCATGGTACTGAGAGACAAGGGGAGCTCTCAGACTGGCTTATATAGATTATTAGTAGGTTCAGGGATATTTCGTAGCGAGGCCAGTCTATATGATCTGTGCCACATGAATATTTTTTCCTCACTTAAACAGTAGGCTACCATAGTGCGGTTGGGAATATGAACATGATTAGATTAATATCCAGTATTCGAGAATGGATAATAAGTCATAGGCGTGTGCATAAACCTTCAACCGTCTTGGTGGTGTAATGGTTAGAGTGTTTAAAAATCTGTGTGTGATAACCCAGGTTCGATCCCAGTGGATCACATACATGCTTTCATTAATTTCATTGGAGGTGTTTGGTGTTGTGGTGAAATTGATGAAATATATATTAGAGGGTCGGAGATACAATCCCCCATCCTCCCCCCTCTCTCCCAGCCGTCCTTGCACAAAAATACTCAATAAATATCGGGAATAATAGGGAAAATAACGGATAATTGAGGAGGGGGGAAAAGGGGGAAAAAAGAGGGGGAGGAGGGGAAGGGGGGGGGGGGACAAATGTGTAAGAGTGGTAGCAAGTAATGGAGGGGAATTATCTCACCTAATCACAAATTGCTTTGTTTTGAGTGCCACTGAGATGTTTTGAAAGTTTTTTTTTATGCCTTGGATCTTAAGAGCATGGCCGCATTCGCCCAGTAGAACCTCTTAAGAGTCTGGCCGCAGTCCCTGGGTTCAAGTTTCTTACTCTCGTTCAACTAATGATTATGGATTATTGATTATGGACTATATATAAATATTGATTACAGGTCTCCCTCACTATCCGATGCCGCGATTTACGATCTTATTATAGGTTTTTAGGTGTTTGGGTTTTGGCTGGTCCCAGAACGCATCCCCATTTATACTAACTATTAATTTAGGGTTCGCTATATGATTTTTCTATTTTATGATCGGGTTTTCAAGAACGTAACTCAAATCGTAAATGGAGGGAGACCTGTATATGATTATTGATTTATTTCAACCTTGTAACCATTCGTATTGTCCTGTCCCCATGACTACTTTTATCTGATCTAGTTTTAAACACATGAATGTTCCTTGCCTCTACTGCCTCCTCCCCCATCTAAATTTCTTTACATCTTTACGGCAAATACCCTTCCTCAATTTATACTCATGTCCTCTTGTTCTTCCAGCATCTATTACAAAAAGGTCATCTCTATACAATCGTTCCAACCCTCTCACACTTTTATACATTGTAATCAAGTCTCCCCTCACTTTCCTTTCTTGTTGTGTAGGTACCTGCAGCTTTTCTAATCTTCTTTCGTAAGAAAGTTCCTTCAAATCTGGGATCATCTTTGTGGCTATTCTTTGCACTCTTTTCAGTTTAGCAATGTGTTTCTTCAGATGTGGAGACCAAATCACTGCTGCGTACTATAATCTTGGCCTAATCATCGACACTATAATCTGTCGCAGCATCTCCTTGTCCATATAAGTAAAAGCTGCCCTCATGTTCGTCAGTAGTCCTCCCACTATCCTATTGATATGTTTTTCCAGTGACAAATCACTCTGTATAATTACTCCCATATCTTTCTCTTCTTTTGCTGTGCTGATTTTCTCCCCTACCAAGTTGTATTCCCATTTCGGTCTCCTTTCACTGACTCCCATTTCTAGTATGTGGCACTTTTTTGCGTTGAACTCCATCTTCCAAGTTTCACTCCAGTGATGTATCCTATCTAAATCATCTTGCAACTCTCTACAACTATTCTCATCTACAATTTTCTTCAAGATCTTAGCATCGTCTGCAACCATGTTTGTATAACTACTCAATCCTGCTGGCATATCGTTTACATATATCAAGAACATTATCGGTGCCAGCACTGACCCCTGCGGAACCCAGCTGTTGACATTCTTCCACTGTGACGTCTTGTCTTTTATCATTGTTCTCATATGTCTTCCTAACAAATAATTCTCCATCCATTTGAACAGTTTCACATGCACCCCTCCGACTGTTCTAAGTTTCCACAAAAGCCGTTTATGGGGCACCCTGCCTTCTTCAGGTCGAGATAGACACAGTCTACCCAACCCTCTCTTTACATACATACATACATACATAACATTTTAAGACTGAGTGCTCCACACATACGTGCAGTTTCAGTCTCGTCCTAATGGCGGCGTTCCAGGCAACCCTGTCAAGGGCTGCTTCACTTGTCAAGTTTTTGGATTCAAGATCGGCACGTATACCCGATCCCAGGTATTCCTCGGTCCACCCCTTGGTGCAGCTCCCTCCACAATCACAGACCCTGCATCTTTTCACCCAATTGTGTTCATCCATTCTCTCCACATGCCCATACCATCCCAGTCTACTTGTACGCATCTCCTCGCTATTACTCTTTATACCTAAGCGTCTCCTCAGCTCATCATTTGTTATTCTATCCTGCAGTTTGGCACCACACATCCATCTCAGCATGCTCATCTCATTACGTTCCATTCTGTTGACATCCTCTACTTTAACGGCCCATGTTTCTGAGGCATACGTCATTGCACTTCTAACACATGAGGCATACACCTTTCCCTTCAGGGGGAGAGGCATTCTTTTCATGGTCAGAATTGGCAGCAGTTCTCTGAACTTCCCCCAGCCACATCTAATTCTAGCGACAGTGGCAGCCTTGGCCCCACCACCGGCAGAGATGGTATCTCCTAGGTAACAAAACTTGTCCACCAGCTCCAATGACTCATTTCCAAAATTAACAGCCACAGGATCATCATTTAACACAAGCTTGCCCTTGAACACTACGCACTCAAATTTCTCGATTTTTTACTTATCCTTCGGCAGGGGTCCTTTTATTCTACTACAGCGCTTACTCCCATGGTGCACCCAACATCGACAGACGATACACCGAATCGAGTTAGCGCCCACACCCTTTCCACACACTGCACATGGGTATGCACCGCTCTTTTTCACATTGCCTCGTCTCAATCTACAATGCATAACCTTGGTTTTGTTAATATTGACTCTTAAACCCTTGCTCAGCATGCCCTCTCTCCATCTTCTGAATTTGGCCTCAGCATCTTGCACATAGTCAGCTATTAGGACTAAATCGTCTGCATAAAACAGTTCCCAAGGGAGTCCGGATCTAAAATCTCTAGACAGTGCCTCCATAATAAAGAGGAAGGGGCTTAACACTGAACCCTGATGAACTCCAACACGGACTGTGAACTCACTCAGTACACCTTTCACCCTCACCGCAGTTCGCGAATCCTCATACATCTTCATTATCACACGCACCAGCCATTCTTCCACACCAACTTTCCTCATAGCCCACTGCACATCTCTAGGCACCCTGTCAAAGGCCTTCTCCAGGTCTACAAACATAAAGTAAAGATCCCTGCCTTTTAGTAAGTATCTTTCCTGTATCTGCCTGACTATGAAGATAGCATCGGTTGTACCACATCCTGGCATAAAACCAAATTGCATATCATCAATGGAGATGCTTTGCCTGATTAAACCCTTCAAAGACTCTCTCACTGCATGACCTTCATGATTTGGTCGAGCATTTTCAGGCCCCTATAATTACCTCTATCTAGCGCATCCCCTTTTCCTTTGTATATATTTACTATTACACTTTTGTGCCAATCCTCAGGGATTTTCTCCTCTTTAATAATGGTGTTTATCATCTCAGTGACTAAGCTGACACCAGTTTCCCCTGAGGCTTTTATCATCTCAGCGACAATGTTAGAGCACCCTGGAGATTTACCGTCATTCATTTTATCGATTGTGTCGCTCACTACAGCTGGTGCTATCAAACGAGGGGGTCCAGATATTGGATTTTCAATACTGTTGCTTATCCCATTCAAACTCTACATTTAGCAGTCGTTCATAGTGTGCCTTCCATGCTTCTCTGATTTCATTTTCTGCATACACAACCGTCCCATTATCGTTTCTAACACACTGTTCACCTAAAATATCCCTACTATAATTTTTAACTCGCCTAGCTAGGTTGAAGATCCCATTGGGATTGTCCGTGTTACACACTTTTTCGAGGACCAGGTCCTCAATGCCTTTTTTAGCATTGTAAATAAATATTCTGGAAGTTCGTTTAGCTGCCTGGTATTCCTCCTTATTGCCGCCCTTCTTCTATGCTTTGAAGCATCTCCTTTTCTCTTTCACAGCATGTTCTACCTCATCGTTCCACCACCAGGAAGTCTTATTCCTGGGGTGACCCTTTGTTTTCTCACAGACTTTGTCAGTGGCAGCGAGAAGGCTATCTATCTATCTATCTATTGCCTGACGCCGTGCAGTGGCGGTTCGTGACTATCATTCATGGGGGTGCTGTTACATAACATGTTTATAAAATGCTATATTGTATAATACACACATACACATCAATACGCCATCATAATTATAGGTTTGACTCCTGTAAGGAGATAAAGAAAACCTAATATTTAGTAGTGGCCCCGTAATCATTGACGAACATGCCTATTATATAAGGCATCCTCTTCAAACACTAATCCGCCGTAGTTTGAATCTACCGCGCAGAGCATTTAAAATCTGAGGAGCCTTCATCATGAGCGCACGCGACCTCACTCATGGATTCAGTCATTATGAATTGGGTTCTCACTACGAAAAAACTTTGTAAAAAATAAAAACAAAAAGAAAATAAGAATAACTATCCAATAAGCTTTCCATCATATCGTGGATGTACTTGTGTGGATCTTTGACCAGACGCTGATTCAGGCGTCATTCTTCCTTCACTGACATATCAAGTAAACCAAAATCCTTAATACATCAACGAATGGGAAGGGGATGGTCGGGAGGGCCCCAGTCGTCAATGATTACGGGGCCACTACTAAATATTAGGTTTTCTTTATCTCCTTACAGGAGTCAAACCTATAATTTATTAGTGGCCCCTCCATCATTGACGAACATGCCTGATTTCTAAGACTGGAGGGGGACATTCGTAATCATATCATACCTCTAGAAAAGCAGATAATCAAACAACCACATAGTATTCTTACTTTGAAAATATATATAAATACGGCGCAGCCCATATATATACAAGAAAGGGGTTCAGGCAGGTGCGTGCTTCAAAGAAGCCTGCTTGACAAAAAAGGGTAACTCTGAAGATTCTGTGAACAGATCTGTAGTTACAAAGGAACCCCACTCAACGAGTGGTGACAAAAATAACAAGTTATAAGTTTACATGTGCACATAATAAACCCCAAAATAATCGTGGAGATAATTTGCAAAAGATCTTCACTGTTTAATACTAAATTGCTTTCACAGCTAAAACTACTATAACAACCCTGTTGTTTTGTACTAACATTGTACTAGCACAATTTCTCGCAGAGAAATTTTCATATCACATTAACCATAAATTGTATCACAGCTCTTACACTCCGGCGGGGTCTAGGGTGTCCTATGTTACACTGACTGCACCCCCCCCCCCCCTCCCTTTTCCTTGAAAGTAAACAAAAGTGACTGAAGGGCCACCTAGACCCTCTGCCTTAACCCTTAACTGTCGGCGCGCAACATAAGTCGAGTTAAATAAAGCTGGACTATGTGGCGGCGCTCGACATAGGTCGTGTGGCAATTTCAGCACGTAATGTTGCTGAGAGAGAGAGACAAGTGGTGGCAGGAGAGTAGCGAGCGTATGACTGCTCCAGACCACCGCGGCTAACCTACTGACACAAATCCCACCTCCTCCCTCCCTCTCTCACTCGCTATATACGGAATTGTATGGGGAAAGTGCCTAATTACATGCTTTTTGCACTCGCGTTGCACGGTTGTTGCAAGAAAACTAGCCATCATAAAAGGATCGTTATGGTGTCATTCGAAAGCTCTGTTTATGCCCTTTCAGGGATAGATACTTGTTTTACGTTCTGGGTCTTATTTAGGCATGAAAATGATCACGTAAACAGCCCTATTTTGACTAAAAACACCCCGCTGGGCGGTACATATAAATAAACCGCCTAGGCCGCTAATAAGGTGTTAAAGCTATACATGGTAAGGAAGGTTTGTCTAGAGCAACTGACAAGTATCTAGTCAAAAACGTATGATTAGACGCCCACAACTGTGTGGACGAAATATCTTCTACTGAAAAATTCTTCAGGAAACGTAAAGAGGCTGCCCATTTGCGTAAATCGTGGGTCCCACCCACAACGCCGGGATTACTCTCTTTAATGACTTCGACCAGAAGAGAACCTAATCTCCGTTTCAGTAAGCGTTTACCCGTACTCGCTACCCATAAAGCACCTTGGGGGTTTTAGAGGAGCCACTCAAATATTTGGTTAGAGCTCGCACTGGACATAGATTATGATGCACCTTTCCCCTTTTTAACGCCGGCACCGTGAACTAAAAAAAAACGTGTGCACTGTGCTCATTCTTGGCTACAAATCCCGGGGAAGGTGCAATGTGAATACATTCATTAAGTCTACCAAACCTAAGGCAATTAGGTGTGTTGCTCATCGCCGCCATCTCAGACACTCTGTTCCCGGTGGCCAAAGCCAAAAGGAATACAGACTTTTTTAAGAGTAATGCAAAATCTGCAGTATTTTGGTACAGACGAGAGTGAAGTAAAGACAATGCCTTGTCCAGAGACCAAGTAGGCATGAGCTGACGGGGAGGTGGGCGGAGTTTAAAACATGCCCTCATAAAACCTGTTTCCTCCGCTACTGGTATGGAGAGACCTGTAAGGTCTAAAAAGGGCACTCTAATTGCAGTTAAGTGATTTTTTAACGTTACCACAGATAAACGTTTCTGCTCAAACAGATAATTTAAATAATTGAAAACTACTGCTACTGAGGGCACAGTCTGTTCTGTTCTAATGACCCAAGAAGTAAAGGCTTGCCAATGTGATTGATACTGTCGTTTCGTAGACTGAGTATATTGATTTAATAATTTATTGGTCACATCTCTACCGTATGGTGAGCTTGGCCTCCTGAATATCCATAATGCAAAAGTCAGCGAGGTCGCTAGGTTGCCAATCGTGTCTAAGTGGAAATACCCGACCGGGAGCGACACCGGGTGCGGGTACCACGTCTTTAATTGCTGGTACCACAACTGCGCCGGCCACAGGGGCGCGACTAGCGAGACTAAGCCTCGATAATCTCGTAGTTTGTTCACTACGAGGCACATTAGTGACGCGTCTGGCGGCGGAAACAGATAGATGGAGCTGCATCTGTTCCAGTCTGTCACTAGGGCGTCTGGCCCCCCTGCCGGCGTTTTCGTCCGGCGGGTGAGGTATAGAGGGAGTTTGTGAGTCTCCTCGGACGCAAACAGATCCACTTGTGGATGGGAGAGCTCTGCAATCATTTGGTTGAAAATGGGTTGCTTGAGCTCCCATTCTACTGTCGTGCTCTGTCTCCGGGACAGAGCGTCTGCCCAGACGTTTGCTACGCCTGGGAGATAAGATGCGTGAAGATAAATGTCTAGTCTGTTGGCTAGAGTAAAAATCTCTTCCGACACGTTTAGCAACTTCCTTGACCTCGTTGACCCCTGTTTCTGAATACAGTGAACTGCGTTCAGATTGTCCATTCTGAAGGCCACCGACTTGCCCCGTAAAGCAGGACCGTGAGCCTGAAGGAAATACAAGGGGACTAGTAATTCTTTGACATTGATGTGGGAGA
This sequence comes from Paralithodes platypus, assembly GCA_032716605.1. Taxonomy (NCBI): domain Eukaryota; kingdom Metazoa; phylum Arthropoda; class Malacostraca; order Decapoda; family Lithodidae; genus Paralithodes; species Paralithodes platypus. Next base: position 55,525,966 of record CM064498.1, read on the forward strand.
TTTCTAAGTGGGACCAAAGCCCCTGACCCTGGTGCCCCTGATTTGACTGAAATCCCCAATTTGTTAGTAGTCTTGGCAAATCCAACGTCAAGGCTATTAACCTAATTGCAATGACGACTTGTCTATTTTGACTGCTATGTCGTCATTCCAACCGCGGTTAAAAAGAAAACGTCTAGAGTCTACTCCTTATCTTGCTCTAGGAGACGTTGTACATTAACCAAAACTACCACCGAAGGTGAAAAAAGTATAGAAGAGAAGAAAAAGGGGTTTACCTTAGTTACCGCTCAAGGCCCATCCCGTGTTCCGTCATGCGCCGATCCCTGTCGAACGTGCGCATGAGCGACCCTCTCTTGTTATCATTTTTTCACGCGTCGCCATTGTTGAGTCCGCTTTTGTTGTGCTCCTTCAATTCACCCTGTTTTAGGTTCGTTTCGGCTTTTCTGGCCTTCTTTTTGTTAGACAGATGTTACGTGATCTAGGACACACGTAAATGGGCTCCTCAGTGTGTTTAATGGAGACGCGTGTGGAAATAGCTACCGAAGGTACGGGGGCGCCTGGCGTTCCTCGTATGTGTTTTTCATTCCTTTCTCTTTTCATATTCTTTTTTCCTGTTAGTCTGGGCATAGTTTAGCTTATTTTAGCCTAGCTTGTTTCTCATTCAGGAATTGCTATGCCCTATGAGTTTTCATATTTTCATAGCCTAGGTGTACAGTTGGTTCACAATCTGAGATTTCGTGGTGGCGGTGCTGTTTGTAGGGTTTGTGTCGGCCGCATTATTAGCGTTATTCCCGAGTCCCCCCTTTCGAGCCTTCACTGTGTCTCAAGGGCCTGGGCGCTTGGTGGTTCGTGATATCCAGGGGTACCCCACGGGGGCCTCTCCCTCACACCACAGGGTTTTTCGCCCCTGACACATTCTCTCCTCACGGCTAGGCCACCCTTTTTCTCGCCAGTTTCATTTACTGGTTTTTGTGTTCCCTTACTGTTTTCACCTCCATCCTTTCATTCCCTTTTGCCCAATCCTGGGGTACCCTACGGGGGCCCCTGTTTGTGCCGAACCACCCTTCCTGCCACTTCTCCTCATGGGCTTTGCTCTATCTCTGTGGGTGGGGTGGTTCCTGGGGGATGTGCCTCCTCTCCCCTGGTGTGTCTTCCTTGCCTCTCCCTTGACCGGTTGAGTCAGGATATTATCAAGGAAGACACTGCTCAGCTTGATGGCCATCGTCGCTTGGAGTCATAAGGAGTTGACGCTTTTTTCTGGGCCTGTGTTGGTATTCCCTAGACGCTCCTCTCGCTTTTTCGGCACCGGACCATCTCGGCCGGTCCCGCAAATTTGCGGAGTGCTCGATTCGGTCCACGGACGATTCGGCTCCCCGCAAATTTGCGGAGATCGCTGGGGGGTCTCGCGGTGAGGCGGGAGGGTTGTGTCGGTACGGTTATGCCTCCATTGGCCCGCAAATTTGCGGTTATAGTTGGCTTTCCCGGTGACCCTTTTTTGTGTCATCTTGTTGCCTGGTACTATATTGGTGTATGCACTTGCCTGGTGTTATGGACCCTGCATGTGAGGTGTTGAGTGGTGGTTAACACTTTCTCCATCTTTGCAGGTTCTGCTTGTGCTCTTCCGCCTCACCCGCCCTCCTCACCTCCATCGGTGCTCCCGGTTTAGAGTGAGTACGACTTCCAGTTTGCATGTGTGTTCCTGTTTACCCATGCTCATTCCCTGGTTTTTATTGGACATTATCTTCACTTACTCCGTCAACGTGCTGCTTATGGTGTGTGTTCTTCCATTGCAGGTGGGATGCCTTGCTTTCGCCAGGGCTGTGGCTCCCCGTGCTTGGACTGCCACAGGTCCTGCTTACGGCATTCGCAATGTGTGTCCTCTACGGCCTACCTCCCGGCTTTGTGTGGCCCGTGTATGGACCTGGTGGATGTGGTGGACCATCACCCTGGTTCCTCTGACGCGGCAGTGGCCTCTGCATCCCTTCAGTCTGTGTGGGCGGTGGTCTCCCACCACATCAGGACTGTGGGCCACCGTTCCCCGGCCTTTGTTGACGACCGGATCCGCGTCGCCCTGGGCATCCCTGACCCGTCTGGGGGCCGTTTACCTGGCCCTCTCCCTGCTCGGGCCCTCCTCCCTGGGTCCCGTGGTCGGTCGTCGCATCGTCGGGTGGATCCCCAGCTCCGTCCACGCTCTCGCTCTCCTCGTCGCTCGTCCTCTACTGCCCCTCCTCGTCCTCCTGCTCACCTTGACTCCGCCGTTCGCCCTCGTCATGGTTCTCGCCCTGAGGCCGGGGTTAGCGTCTCTGCCCCTGTACGCCCTCCCCTGGCCTCTCCGGATAGGGGCTCTACTACCTTCCGCCCGCTTCCCCTGCACAAAAGACGTCCTCTTCATTTGTCCTCTACGCGCGCGGATGTTCATGCTGTAGCTGGCCCTCTGCTCCCTCCTTCTACTCTGTCCAGGGGGGTCCGCCAGGATGTAGTTGCTTCTCCTCCTACTTCTCCTGCTTCGGTGCCTCTTCTTCCTTCTAGGTCTCGCCCAAGGTGGAGGTTCCTCCCTCCTCCGCCTCGGTGTCGGGCCGCCCTGTTCTCTCAGCCCCGGGGATCCTTGCTCTGTTTCCCCCCGCGGCTCCTTCTGACCTCCTTTCACCCGGCCAGCCTTCCCCCTCCCGTCATCCTGCTCCTCTTCCTTCTTCTATTCCTGATCTTCGCTTGCCGGCTCCCCGTGAGGGTACCCCGCCGCTTGACTCGGTAGAGTATAGCGAGGTTTCGGGGTCCCCTTTCTCGGGGGCTGACGTGTCGCTGGAAGAGGGGGATGGTGATGTTTCCCCCCTCGGGCGTTAGTGATCGGGAACGAGACCCTCAGGACCGTCACGGCCGTCGTCGCTCGCCTTCTTTGGGCCGCGACGCTGCTGTTTCGTGTCATGGGTCTCGCTCTCGCTCACGCTCGCCCCTGCGGGCCGAACTATCTTCGGGGGGGTCGCCTCTCTCGGATCGATTTTCGGCTATGCAGGGGTGGGTTGTGTCACACTTCGACGCGCGCTTGGAGGCGATGCAAGAATCCCTCTTATCGCGCTTCTTGGCGGTGACACAACCTCAGCGCCTCACCCAACCTGCCCCTGCTTTGGTCCCCCTCCCCTCTGCGGTGGACCACATTCCTTCTCGCCCTGCTTCTCCGCCTGCCCGGTCATCGGCTAGTACTGCTCCTGCCCTGGCTCAGGTGGTTGCCCCTACTGTCTCACATGCGGGGGTCCTCCGTCTGCTAGGGCAGGGTCCGCGCTTGCCCCCCATCCAAAAGGCCAAGGTCCCATCGCGGACTATGCCGCTCCTCTATGGCTCCTTGGCTGTTTGGAAGGGGGTGCGGGCCTCCCACCCGGAGCGTGCTACCGACTTCCCGTCAGGTGAGAGGGCCCTACCTTTGGACTGGTCGGTCCAAATAAATGATAAGATGCAGTTCAGGGCGATCAGGGTGGATGGTCAGGTGGCCGACGTGGAGGTGCGGGCGTACCCGACAAGGACTGACCTTCAGTACTTTTCGGTGAAGCCCAAGCCCCCGTCTGCTCCTCGAACTAAGCTCTGGTCAGACTTCAGCCGCCAGGACATCCTTCAGGATGTTCAGTCCCTGGCTGTGTTAACGGGACTGTCCTCCTATGGGACGGGTTTGTGCGACGACGGTAAGCCTGGCTTAGCCGTCGTGCTCGATAACCCTCTCCCATTGGAGGCCTGGTTTGCTGAGGCCTTAGACTTTGCCAACCGTTCCGTCGACAGATCTATTTCAGTCCCTCCCCCAGAGTCATCACTGCTTTTGCCTCCTCTGGTATCTGTCGGCGGATTGGATGGCAAGTTCTGGTCCTGGATTAGCGCTCCCAAACTTGAAATTTGTGCTATTGCTAACCTGTTCTTCTCCCACCCAGATAAGTCCTCTGTCGACAGGGATTTTACCTTGCGGCAGAGGGTGGCGAACTTATTGTCTTGTCTTCTAGGTTCCCTCCAGACGTCTGTTCACCACCTGCGACTTATCGAGGCGACTGCACCTGGCGATCTTCGCGAGGGTTTGGACCACGTTCGGCGGATCCACCTTCAGCTCGCGGTGTCTTTGGTTCCCGAGCTGAAGGCGGTTTTGTGCGAGGCAACTCGACAACGCCAGACGGTAAGGTCCTCGTTCTGCCGGAGAGCCCCTTTGGATATTCGTCAGGGTCTGTTATACTCTGAGCTATATACATCGGGGCTTTTTGCGCAGGATGCTTGGGAACGCTACGCTTCTCTGTCAGCGGACCCTGCTTACGACACGCAAAGACGCGCTGTGTCGCGACCAGGGTCTTCGCAGTCCCGTCCTTCTGCCGGTCCCCTTCGGGGTGCTGCCGCCACTGCTGCCGCCAAGAAAGGGCGCAGGAAAGGGAAGTTGCCGGCCAGAGCGTCGGTTCCGCCTCGCACTTCTGCTCCTGCTCTCTTTCATCCCCGCCGAGAAGGGGCTGGCCAGCCTTCCACTTCCGGCCGCACTTCGACGGGGTCAGACGCACGACGGACAGGGGATGGGGTGACCCGCCCTTTTCGGCGAGGTGGGGGGGGTAGGGGTGGTCAACGTGGCTCTTATGACCGCAGGGACCGTACCGGGGGACCCTCCACGTCAAAAAATGTGTAGGTTCTCCAGGTCGGTCTCCTCCTTGTTCTCCTTCTCGCCTCGCAGAAAGGGTCGCTCACCTCATCTCGGGGGCTCCCACAGGTTATTTTCGCCCTTGCGCCCTTCGGTGGCCACGAGGGACGTGGGGGCGGAAGATTGCACGGAGGGGTCTAACCTGGAGATGGAAGTCCAGACCCCCACTCAGCTCTTGTCAACGAAGCCGGCCTGTCTCTTCGGAGGTGGCCGACGTGATTACATCCATGCACGAGCAGGGAATCGTCAAGGAGGTGAAAGCCGGTCTACCGGTTTTCCTCTCCCGTGTTTTTCTGGTACCGAAGAAGGACTGCGACGCGATGCGACCGGTGGTGGATCTGTCGGCCCTCAACGGGCACATCGTGAACACACGGTTTCGGATGCTGACGGTGCACCAGGTACGACTGGCCCTGCGACCTCTGTCGTGGGTAGTGTCGCTGGACCTCAAGGATGCGTATTGGCACGTTCCGATCCATCCTCGTTTCCAGCGATTCTTGGCCGTTCAGACTTCCGATCGTGTGTTCATGTTCGACAGACTTCCCTTCGGTCTCAACATCGCGCCGCGGATCTTCTCGAAACTGGTAAAGCAGGCTCTGGATCCTCTCCTCAGGGGCGGCCTCCAGATCCTGTTTTACTTGGACGACTGGTTGATAGTTTCAGACACCCTAGAACAGTGCGTCCGCGACACCCTCACAGTAGTTCAACACATCACACAGTTAGGGTTCAAAATCAATATTCCCAAGTCGCGCCTGACCCCGTCGCGTGTCGTGACGTGGGTAGGTCTCGAATGGGATCTGACCAACGCTACAGTGACCCAGAGTCAGCCAAACGCGGTGAAACTTCGCAGGAAGGTCTTCGCCGTGTTGCACTCGGTCTCCCTCACGAGGAGGATCTGGGACTCGTTAGTGGGTTCGCTGAATTGGGCCGCTCTGACCATTCCCTTAGGGAGGCTCAGGCTGCGCCGCCTAATACTCATGGGCAACAAGGTGTTTCCGTTGGCCCCTATGGATCGGCTCATGCCGATCCCGCGTACCATTCACAGACACTTAGGACACTGGGTTGCTCGGGGCACGCTCTCTGCGGCTGTGCCCTGGACCGCCCCCCCGCCGACGATCTGGGTAGATACAGATGCGTCGAGCGAGGTAGGGTGGGGTTACCAATCCAACCTGGGACATCAACATCACGGCAGATGGGTGGGACACACACACCTACACAATGCCCTCGAACTGTTGGTTCCCTTGTTCTTCCTGAGGGACCACGCGCTGGCCCTTCGGGGAAAGTCGGTGGCCTTCAGGATGGACAATCAGACAGCTGTCCACTGTATCCAAAAGCAGGGGTCCTCCAGGTCTTTGACTCTGTTGGGGATCTCAGAGAAGTTGTTCTTCCTCGCGAACCGACACAACATCTCCCTGCACGCCTCCTACCTGCCCGGGACTGCCAACCTGTGGGCGGACGCCCTGTCGCGAGGACGGGGCGTTCTTGTAGAATGGGCAATGAAACAGACTGTATTCGACGACCTCGCAGCTTCCTGGGGTGTTCCGGAGGTCGACTTGTTCGCATCGAAGGAGACGCGCAAGTTGCCTCAGTACCTGTCCCTCCGGACTCGCACTCCGGAGGGGGGTCCGGACGCTTTCATGGAAGACTGGAACAGGTGGCAGTCGATATACATATTTCCGCCACCAGACGCACTGTTGATGTGCAAAGTCCTCGCGCGGCTGCGGCTGTACCGCGGCAGAGTCTGGCTAATAGCGCCTCTGTGGCCAGCCCAGGCTTGGTACTCCCAGTTGAAGCGGTGGTGCCCGAGTCCGGTCCCTCTCCCTCTCTCAAACTTCCACTTGAGCCAGGTTGGCGACCTGCGGACCTCGTTGGCCTTCGCATCGTGGATGTTCGTGAGGCACGGTGGCTCCCAGTCCACGGACGGGACCTGACTGACTTCCTGAAGCGTTCATGGACGTCTTCGACTTGGGGGACTTACGAGTCCCACTGGAGGTCTTTTACTAGGTGGATACAGGACACTCACCAGACTGTTAGCTCTCCTTCCCTCGTCCTACACTACTTGTTTCACCTCTTCCGTACACGTCGCTCTCAAGTCAACACTATACGTAACCACTTGTCTGCCATCCGGGAGGTCTTTGAGTCCGTCACTGGGCTGGTCGTTCCACCGAAGGAGCTGGATTCCTTCATGAAGGCTGCCTTCAGGGAGCGACCGCCTCCGCGCCAGATCCCTCCTCAGTGGGATCTGGGGCGTGCTCTGGACCTTCTGGCTTCACACACATATACACGGGACACTACACCGGTTCAGTTGCTCGAGCGTACACTCTTCCTTGTCGCTCTGGCCACTGGGGATAGGGTGTCTGAACTAGCTGCCATGTCGCGGTCCCAGGAATGCATGCGATTCTCCCCGTCCTTGAATGTCGTCACGTTAGCCCCCTCCCCTCATTTTGTTGCCAAGAATGAGAGAGAGACCCACGTTTTCAAGCCTTTCACCATCCAGGCTTTAAAGCGTGGGCATACTCACCATGTGTTGTGCCCGGTGCAGGCCTTGCACTCCTATGTTGAGTCTGTGGCTCCGACTTCGGGTACTGCTGTGTGGGTGTCTCCTCGGACTGGTAGGAGGCTCTCGAAGGTACAGATAGGACGCCACATTTGTCGGGTCATTCGTGCCAGTAACCCTGCTTGTCGGGGTTCTGCACACGATGTGCGATCCTTTGCTGCCTCCTTACGGTTCCTGCAGACTCGTTCGTTGCCTGACGTCGCCTCGGCGGGTTTGTGGTCTTCTGTCCATACCTTCGTCTCCTCCTACCTCTCCATGTCCATTGTTAGACCCCCTCGGCCTGTGATAGCTCTCGGGAGTCGTGTTTCCTAGGGCTCTCGCGAAGTTGCCTGGTCTTCCCCCCTCGTCACTTTTTCTTTTCCTTTGTTTTATTTCGAAAAGGGGGGGAGGGAAGTACGGGTTTGCAACACTGGATTACAAGTTTGGGGTTATGTTATATGTATACAGTACATAAGTGTTTTTGCCTCATTGATAATTGTGTTTTGTTTTTGTGATCAGTGTTTTTGTTCATTTTGGAAGAAAAGGGATTTTGTGTACAGTACTTTTTGGTTTAAGACAAGTCTATGGTTTTGCATTACTATGAATGACGGGCACGTGTTAAAACTGCTCTTTTTAGCTACTCCTCAGTTTTTCACTCTTTTATTAAACTCTCTTGTTTAAATTGTGTTTCTTTGTCATTCATAATTTTGTCTTATGCATTGGTTTTTTTGGTAGGTTGGGCTTGGATGTCCTCCTCCTATTTGTTATGCAGCCTTGATGTTGGATTTGCCAAGACTACTAACAAATTGGGAGGTTTGACGTACCTCCCAACCTACCAAATAGGAAAACCTACTATTTGGTAGTAGTCTTGGAAAATCCAACGTACATAATACCCTCCCTCACGCCGGACCCCTGCCCATCCGCGTTCTTCTGCTGACGTGAGATGTGATAACAAGAGAGGGTCGCTCATGCGCACGTTCGACAGGGATCGGCGCATGACGGAACACGGGATGGGCCTTGAGCGGTAACTAAGGTAAACCCCTTTTTCTTCTCTTCTATACTTTTTTCACCTTTGGTGGTAGTTTTGGTTAATGTACAACGTCTCCTAGAGCAAGATAAGGAGTAGACTCTAGACGTTTTCTTTTTAACCGCGGTTGGAATGACGACATAGCAGTCAAAATAGACAAGTCGTCATTGCAATTAGGTTAATAGCCTTGACGTTGGATTTTCCAAGACTACTACCAAATAGTAGGTTTTCCTATTTGGTAGGTTGGGAGGTACGTCAAACCTCCCAACCTATTGTGCTTGACGCATCCGTGTCTACCCATACCGTTGGCGGAGGAGAGGTCCATGACATTATTGAGTGCAACGTTTCCCTCTTCGCCCAGACCGCTAGTAAGGTGTGGATTAATTTCGGGATGGGCCATAACTTTCCCGCCGGTAAGAGTGGGAAATATTTGTTGCCTTCCAATATTAAACGTTTTACTTTCAACCGGCCCAACATAACAGTTAGTTGAATCCAGTTGAGAGAGCCGACCAGAGACTCCCAGACCCTCCGCGTCGTAGTCAGACTGTGAAGAAACATGAACAGTTTCCTGCGAAACCTGTTGCGATTGTCCACACTCTGACTCAGAGTGAGAGCAGCCGTGTCCCAGACCAGCCCTATCCACTGAATTACTCGTGAGGGAACAAGGTTTGACTTTACCAGATTTACCTTGAACCCTAGAGTTTTGACATGATTTAAAATTATGTTGACATGTTTGATGCATAATTGCTCTGTCTCTGCCACCACCAGCCAGTCGTCTAGGTACCACAAAACTCTGATTCCTTGCTTCAACAACGGCATCAGGGCTTGCCGGACTAATTTCGTGAATAATCGAGGTGCCAGGTTCAAACCGAATGGCATCCTTTGAAAAACAAAATTTTGGTGCCTGATCCGTAAGGCCAGAAACCTTTGAAATCTTTTGTTGACCGATACGTGCCAATAGGCGTCTGTCAGGTCTAGGGAACACATCCAACCTCCCGGCGGAAGTGTTAGCCTGATTTGGTGTACTGTTAACATTCGGAATGACTCGTTGTGAATGTGAAAGTTCAGACAAGACAGGTCTACGACCGGTCTCATCTGGACACTGTCCCTATTGGGAACCAAAAATAGCTTGGACGTGAATACAGGGTAATTTGGGGGGACCGGGATGATGACATTCTTGGCAATCATTTCCTGGACCAGTGACTCCACCTCTAAAGAAACAAAATTCGCCGTTGTCGGCTGACGTAAGCGAGGTCGCCGGAGCCACTGCCAAGTGATGCCTTTGCGTGCCACCATCCGTGCCCAAGTGTTTAACGGCCATGCTTGGTGACACGTTCGGAACGACCCAGTTAGCAGACAAGGGTTCGCCGGCTGTACTACCCTCGGATCCGCCGGCCTTAAGACTGGCACCGGGAGTGAGAGAGACTTTAGTTTTTTTATGGTGGTGGAGTTGGTGGTGGTGGACGCTTCGCCGGCTGGCTGGCGTTGGCCGAAGACGGGCCCTGACCTGGCTTATTATGGCCGCGTCCTCTCTGACCTGAAAACCTACTCTGTCTATGCCTGTACTGACCTTGAGGGGAGGAGGAGGACTTAGGTGGAAGAAAGGGCTTAGATCCCCCCGGCTTAGCCTTAGCGACTGGCCTGGGTTTGGGGAAGTTAAAGGCAGGTTTCTTAGAAGGGGTGGGACTGTGTTTAAAGGCCTGAGCCATATTAAACACCGTTCGCCACACGTCAGGGGACATTAAAGAGGGAGTGAGCACTGATGACATGACCACCTGATTCGCAATGCGATCAGGCAGTTTTCGGACTAAGGACATTCTGAGGTCTTGTCTCGCTCGTACCGCCTCAAGCAAGGCGGTGCGGATGTCACCCAAAGATTGGATTGACGACTGAAGAAGCAGTCGCCGGGACAATTCAACCGATCGTCTGGCATCCGCGTCTGCGATTGCCTGAGTGGACCGGAGCAAAGACTTTGCTACCTGTTGAGACACTATGTATTGAGAGAATAGGCGAAAAGCTTTCCCCCTTAACCTAAATTCCCAGTCTAGGTGAGTTGGGGTAGGGGTAGTGAAAGGGTCTTTTAGCTCACAAAGATTAATTTTAGGGGCAGCTAAGAAAGCAAACAAAGCTGAAGGGACTCCGCCGGCAGAACACACTGGCATGGAGAACCAAGAATGAGTATCTTGAGGGATCTGGTGGGAAGTTTTGGAAGTAAATGTGGTCGCAAAGTTTTGAGCCTCTGTCTCCCATTCCACCCAAGGTCCTGGACCCAACTGCCCCACCTTCAAGACTGGATTAGCTGCTGCGTCTGTGACGGTTTGCAAATCAAGTTCTGGAGTGAGAGCTGACAGAGTCTTAATGTCATTAAACCCATCAAGCTTAGACCAGTCTGAAAACAATTTTGAAGCTGAGGCAGGGGGTAAAGCCGGCTTAGTAGCATAAACAAAGTAGTCCTGGTGATAATAACTAGGTATAGCCTTTATATTGACATCTAGTACATTTCCCAAAGTATCCAAGGCCCTTAATTTCTTAGATTTATTGCCCTGGATGACCCACTCACGCGGTACTGGGAGTTCCCCTGACAAGGTAGGTTGGGCGAGCTCTGGTTTAGTGGGGGTCAAAAGGACCCATGACTCGTCTGGTCCGTAAAGCAAGGGCATAGCTACCTTTCTGAGAGGCGCTTTGTCTAAAGGGGGCTGATTGACATCCGTTATAACCCTTACATTCGAAGTGGTTAATGCCGCCGTAGCAGGCCTAGTAACCACTGATGGTGACAGAGGGGGAGGGTGAGGGATCTGAGTTAAAGCAATAGAAGTCATCAGAGGCCGTACCGTAGAGCTTGTCGTGGGAGCTCCCAAGTCCACTGTGGGAGTTTCCTGCTGTTGGCCAAAAAATTTAGATAAAGCATTACTAAGTAGCCCATCAATTTCCTGTGCAGTGACAAAGTGACTTGACGATGTACTCACTGGTGAATCATTAATATCCTGCACGGCGTCTAAGCCTGAACCTGACTCTTGCCCTTCCATATCCGATAGAATTGAAACCTCGTCTTTATCATCCTGTTCCTCCCGAGAAGATCCCGCCGAAGCTGGGGTACCTTGTTGCCAAGATAAGTCAGGAATAGAGGATGGAATCGCCGCGTCCCGGTGGACGTCAGCCACTGTGTGAATAGTTTGAGCCGGAAGTGGGTGGTCAGGCCCTGGCCGAGAATATCTCCAAACACCGAGGCCTTGACCTACACTCCCTTGGGAGTCCGAAACACTCTCAATCACTGAGCCCCCTGAACTCTCCAATTCCAGGGTTAAAATGTTAATGGGTAAATCATCTTCAGGTACAGGCACTATACTGGACCCTTGAGACCGAACACAAACTCTGTCTGGGGTAGAGGTACGATGAGAAGCACTAGAAACTGGCGAATGTCGTGAGGCCTTTCTATCATGGGAATCCTTTTTTGAAGATTTATGGCTGCGGTGTGACCGTGAACTACTCTTCGATTTGGAGGATTTATCGCCGTGACCACTGGTGGAACTTTCCGTCTTACTCTTCTTACTCGATGGTGAAGAGGCAAGACTAGGTGGCTGGTGTCTGAGAGGTGACCTAGACCGAGATCTCTCCCGAGACGAGGAGGCTGCCGCCGGGGGTGTAGGCTCTCTTTGACGTTTCGTAGTAGCAGCAGAAGAAGACACAGAACCCTGACCAGTCTCCGCCGGCTTACGACTAGTTACTCGAGAGGAACGTTTAGGGGAAGGGTGCTCGAAAAGAAGCCTATCCCAAAGAGGGACGTTGTCACATTGAAGTGACTTATGAGCCACAATCGTAGTATACGCTGACATCTGTTGCCTAACCTCTCGTAAGGCGACTGCTGCAGTCTTATCATTGTCGCGGAGGACCTTGACACTTAATTGGGAGCAAAAGGAACAGTTGCGCATCACCCACAGACCCCTTGAACGGTCTAGACATTTAACACACTTGATGCAAAGAGTGTGCGCAAAAAGAGGGATACCGGCACAGGTAGGGGTAATGCATAAAGCAAACACTGGGGCAAAGGTAGCCATGACAGAGACTGGTGGGAAAACTACTGCAGGGTCTGTATTGGTCCGCCGGAGCACAGCTCTGGAAAAAAGAAAATTTCCAGGAATTAATGCTCATAAGGTTAACCCAACATGTTCGCACACACGTGTTAATAACCCGCCGGGTAACAAGACGTAATGTCACAACGATCACAGCTCGCTACGCGGCGGGATTCTATAAAGATTTCAGAATATCTAAACATGTCTTAAGAAAGTTAAGAATACCCTCTGACATAATATAAAGGACCAGAATGGCGTTTATAGTCTTTCCGGTGGTGACTGTTTCAAGATTCAATTTTGGAAAACAACCCCCCACAAAGACGCCGGCACCTGAATTATTTAGCAGAATAACACAGGGCAGGCTGATACGAGATCTGATTTCTAACGAATTGTCACAAAAGATCGCCGTATGTTTGAAGGCGGCGATACATTAACGTATCTCTCAATTAACTGGTTAATGAAATTGAATTGTAAATTCCTTATTTCCTCCTCCCAGGAGCACCCGCCGGGTGTGAAAAAATGTGTGAAAAAGATGTTAACCCTAATTGAACCTTCGATCGCCGTAAGTGTGAAGGCGGCGATACATATAGTATCACTAAAATGGATCGGTTAACTAAACTGAATGACCAAGTCGTTCATCCCACCCTACCAAGGTGCACCCGCCGGGTGAGATGTAAAAATGTTAACCCCATAAGTTCCTGTCCCCACTTCTTTGTAAAAGATCGCCGGGGAGGAAAGCCCTCAACAACAGCTAGGTTTTTCCTTTGGTTTGTAAAACCGGGTAGAAAAACTTCATAACATATGTCCGCATGAACAATGTTAGATGGGTACAGCCAATCCGCCGGGAATCATAGGGAGCCTGAAACAGGCACCAACACAGAGACGCAGTCCTGGAGAGCCACAGACACCTCATCGCCGGGGACACAAGCCTGTGTTGAAACCACGCGTGGCCCAACACGGCTCTCGATCTGGTTTTTCATGGTGTAACCGAGAAAAACCCGCCGGAAAGTAACCCACCCCGTTCAGAAACCATCTGAACGCACAAAGGACCCGAGAGAAAGCCAAGCACGACTAGCCTAGGGTCCACACAATTATCCGTGGAATTAGCCAATACACAACTAAACCAGGAAACATACATAGACCGTGGAATTAGCCAATACACAACTAAACCCGGATACACATGACACAGTAGGACATATTTATAAAATAAACAATAACACTTGTACATGTGGCAAAGCTACGAGCGGCTGGCTAGGCCTAAGTAGACGGCATAAGAAATGTTGAAATATAAACAAAAAACACTGGAAATATAACAACAGGAACCACCGCCAACACACCACTGTAGCAAAAACTTCTGACAAAGGGAAGACTGACTCGGGACCCAGAAAAAACTTCACTAAGTGAAGAAAAATACGCTGGGAACGTCAGTAAGCAACGCTTACCTCATCAGAAAGATAAAAGGCAGCATAAATAACGCGTAATGAAAGCCGCCTGCATCACAAGCTAACTCAACTGTGAAAAGTTCACATGTCCACAACAGGACCACGAGGGTACATCCGAAATAGATGCCCCAAACACACGACCCAAAATACACTGCACTGCGGGCAACCAGCCCAGGACACTCCTGCTACGCATATCCTAACCTTACTCGATACATCCCGGAGTAAACAAATGAGAAAAAACTCACTAGGGACGCAGCAAATGCGGAACCAGCGGAGCGTGGGGAGACACGTCCGGGCAGGCTGAGCGCAGATCATAATATATATATATATATATATATATATATATATATATATATAAATATTATGGGTTTGACAACCCGAAGGGAAGGAAGGAAAACCTTCTATTTAGTAGTGGTTCCGTAGTCAATGACGAAGAGCCTATACTATATATAGGTTGAGATTCCGGGACCCGTTCGGGAATACCCGGAGTTCTTATCACAACCGTTGCGTATATAGCATAAAAACAATCCTTGGTTAATACCCATTAAATCTTACCAAGGGCTCATCATTGAAAAATGGATACCACTAGAAGTAAAATTTAAAAGAAGAATCTATCATGTCAAATCTCCCGGTGCCTCAGCCCTCCAGCTGTGCTGTCGTAATGCTTCCCTTGCACGTGATGCCAGATTCTCTAGCATGTTTATCTGCCTCAAATGTTATATCAAGTTGGGCACGTGCATGGGAAGGGGAAGGTGGGTGGGAACCTTGGCGTCATTGACTACGGAACCACTACTAAATAGAAGGTTTTCCTTCCTTCCCTTCGGGTTGTCAAACCCATAATTTAGTATTGGTTCTCTCCATCAATGACGAAGAGCCTAGAATATCACGACCGGAGGTGGGACATCAGATGCTCAACGTATACAGAGAGAACCAATTAATAGCTAGGCTGACACCGGGTAAAATTAAAATTATTAGGAACAGAAGAGGCGGGTATACTGGGAAGCCTCATAAGGAAGGAAAGATGGAAGAATAGTCATAACTTAAAATGTGTTGAGGAGAACAAGATGTAAAAATATATATGGAAGGATGCCTTAATGTCAAAACATTTCCATACTAAAATGCTCCTGAAGCTGTGCAAAAATTGGCAAGAGCATTTTTTGCTTGCATTGGTATAAAAATGAACTATTTGTTCATACTCATTCAGTACATACAACTCGTACTTATTCACTATAGAAGAAAACCCTTTGTCTTGGTGGGGTTTCCTAAGTAAAAGATTTCGAATATCTTAATTTGTCCAAAAGATTTATGAATACCCTCTGACATAATATATAAAGACCAGCCTGGCGTTTATAACTGATTAAGTCTTTCCGGTGGTGTTTGTTTCAAGATTCAATTTTGGAAGAAAAAAAACTAAAAAAGACGCCGGCCCCCGAATTATCTCGTAGATCAAAAACTGGGAAGCCTGACAAATATACGAGATCTAACTTCTCCCGAAGTATCTTTTCAGATCGCCGTATGTTGAAGGCGGCGATACAAAACGTATCCCTCAATTGTCTGGTTAACTAACTGAATTGTAAATTCGTTATTCCCACCCTTCCAGGGAGCACCCGCCGGGTGTGAATATTAGTTTAACCCTCTGTTCCCGGAAGGGCTCTTGAACGCCCATAAAAAAGCATACACGAGCTACCCGGAAGGGCTCTTAAACACCCATGAGGTCAAAGCCTGTGAGATTGGTGTGCGAGGCGTCGGTCCGACGCATGTAAACAACAGCCGGCTGGACCGACGCCCCGCATCTCCGGCCACAAGAAGGAGAGCGTCGCTTGTTCGTGTGTGCCTGTATGTTGTTGTTAAGTATCGAAAAGTAGTGTAAAGTGGCTGTTTTTGCCATAAAGTTATCTCCAATGAAATCATCATCACAACTCAACCAGTTGACTTAGAGAGCTCTACTTAACGCCATTCTACAGGTAAATAACACAGCTACGCTTGGGGATGCGTGGGAATGCGGGAAGTAGTCAGAATAACAAATATACGGGGCTGTTCGGCCAGGCAGCTTAGGGAACAACAACAACAAATATACGGTAGCCTAGCCTAGACGTTTTTCGGCCAAAACACCCGGGTTTTGGGGAATATTTATGTAATGCATAGCCGGGGCTGGAGGGTTAAAAAACGTTAACCCCAATTGTGCCTTAAATTGCCATATGTTGAAGGAGGCGATACAGAATGCATCCCTCAATTGTCTGGTCAACTAAACTGAATTTTGCAAATTCGGTCATCCCACCCTACCAGGTTGCACCCGCCGGGTGATTTAAAGTTTAAAAGTTAACCCCAATTGTTCCGAACCCCACATCTTTGTAAAAGATCGCCGGGGAGGAAATACAACAACAGCATAGTTTTATATTGGCTTTGCAAAACCGAAAAAACTACAAACAACATGTGTCCGTATGAACACTGTTCGATGGGTACAGCCAACCCGCCGGGAATCAGAAGGAGCCTGAAACAGGCACCCCAGAGACGCCGTCCTGGGGAGCCACAGACATCCACTCGCCGGGGAAACAAGCCTGTTTTTAAACCACGCGTGGCCAAAACTCGGCAACCAGCCGGGTATTTTCATGGTGTAACCGAGAAAAACCCGCCGGAAATAACCCACCCCGTCCAGATACCATCTGAACGCAACACAGGACCGATGCGTAGCCAAAACACAACTAACGCCGGGCCCAACATAGTCCGTGGAATTAGCCAATACACAACTAACCCAGGACACATAAATAGTCCGTGGAATTAGCCAATACACAACTAAACCAGGACACACATCACACAGTAGTACATATTTAGAAAATAAATCAATAACACTTGTATATGTGGTAAAGCTACGAGAGGCTGGCTAGGCCTAGGCAGACGTATAACAATAACATGTCGGAATATAAACAAAAAGCACTGAATTATATCACAACAGGAACCACCGCCAACACACCACTGTAGCAAATACTTCCGGCAAAGGGAAGAACTGACTCGGGACCCAGAAAAAACTTCACTAAGTGAAGAAAAATACGCTGAGAACGTCAGCAAAAATACGCTACCTCATCAGAAAGATAAAAGGAAGCAATAACGCGTAATGAAAGCCGCCTGCATCACAAAGCTAGCTAACTGTGAAAAAGTTCACATGTCCACAACCGGACCACGAGGGTACATCCGAAATAGATGCCCCAAACACACGACCCAAAATACACTGCACTGCGGGCAACCAGCCCAGGACACTCCTGCTACGCATATCCTAACCTTACTCGATACATCCCGGAGTAAACAAATGAGAAAAAACTCACTAGGGACGCAGCAAATGCGAAACCAGCGGAGCGTGGAGAAACACGTCCGGGCCGGCTGACCGCAGAGCAGAGAAGGAAGAATGACGCCTGAATCAGCGTCTGGTCAAAGATCCACACAACTACATCTACGATATGATGGAAAGCTTATTGGATAGTTATTCTTATTTTCTTTTTGTTTTTTATTTTTTACGAAGTTTTTTCGTAGTGAGAACCCAATTCATAATGACTGAAGCCATGAGTGAGATCGCGTGCGCTCATGATGAAGGCTCCTCAGATTTTAAATGCTCTGCGCGGTAGATTCAAACTACGGCGGATTAGTGTTTGAAGAGGATGCCTTATGTAATAGGCATGTTCGTCAATGATGGAGGGGCCACTAATAAATATTCATATATGCATTTACAGTATATCCTTTGGCATGTCGTTACTGTATATTAGAAACATTATGGGAGCCAGCACCGCTCCCTGCGGAACTCCACTTGTGACGTCTTTCCACGTAGAAAATTTATCTCTGATAGTAGTCCTCATCTGTCTCCCTGAAAGATAGTCCTCCATCCAATTTAACAAACTACCCTGAATCCCTCCATACTCTTTTAATTTCCCCTTCAGCTTGCTATGCGATACTCTGTCAAAAGCTTTCTTCATGTCAATATATACGCAGTCCACCCCCATCCATCTCTCTCTTGTAATATGTCAACCACTCTGTCATAAAAACTGAGTAGATTTGTAACACATGAGGTACCCTCCCTGAATCCAAATTGCCTGGTAGATAGTAGATTATTCTTTTCCAAGTAAATCATCCATCTTTTCTTAATTATTTTCTCACAGATTTTGCACACTATACTAGTAAGTGACACAGGTCGATAATTTAATGGATGTTCCCTGTTCCCACCTTTATAAATCGGTACAATGTTGGCTCTCTTCCAGTCCATTGGTAATTTCCCACTTCCAGAGAGTATTTCATTATCTCATATAAGGGTTTTACTAGTTCGTCAGCACATTCTTTCAAAATCCATCCCGCTGCATTGTCAGGTCCCACTGCTTTTTTCACATCTAGTCCTTTCATTATTTCTACTAGCTCCTCTGGGAGAAAATTAATCTCTCCCAGTTTATCACCAATTTCACCTATCGGTACTTCTTCAAAGTTATCATCTTTAGTATATACTGAGTGTAGTGTATTGTTCATAATTTCACACATATTCTGGTCGTCATCATAAGTGGTCCCTTCAACCTTCAACCTCACTATTCTATCCCTTACCTTCATTTTACTATTTATAAACCTATAGAACAGCTTAGGATCACTCTTACATTTTTTCACAATGTTCTTCTCATATGCTCTGGCTTCTTGTCTCCTGATTGTAGCATATACATTTCTTAATCTCTTGTATCTGTTCCAAGTTTCTCTATTACACCTTTTTCTAGCTGCCTTCCACGCTTGGTCTCTCTTTTCCTTGGCTTTCCTACATTTTTCATTAAACCAATCCTTTTCCTTCGCTGACCTATTACCTTGTTTAGGGACATATTTATTAACTCCTTCTTCATATATTGTTTTAAATATTCCATACTTCTCGTCTACACTATTTCTCTGATGTATTTCACTCCAGTCAACATCTCTAAAGTATTGTCTCAGTGATTGGTAGTCTCCTTTTGCATAGTCAAACCTAGTTTCCTTGTGCTCCTCCCTCTCCTCCATATTGGAATAACCCAATAGGATTTCTATGTCCATTACAACATGATCGCTCTTGCCTAAAGGTGGTAAGTATTTTATATCAGAAATTACATCTGGGTCTCTAGTAAACATTAGGTCCAATCTGGATGCTTCATCATTTCCCCTTCTTCTTGTATTTTCCTTTATATTTTGCACCAATAAATTTTCTGTTACCATATCCAGTAGCCTATACCCCCACGAGTTCACGTTGCTGCCAGCTTCTCTCTGCTCCCAATCCACCTCTTTACAGTTGAAGTCCCCTACTATAATTAATTCATTGGTTCTACGAGTTAATTTTTTCAATACAAATAATCATCTCATCTTTGATAAATTTGTATTCCTCCTCTTCCCAAGCCCCTGTGTAGGGCGGCATGTAGGCCACTACAATATCCGCCTTTTGATTGTCATCATCTGTCAATTCTACTGCTAATATTTCCGCTTTACTATTATTCAGATCAATCATTCTTGTTTTCAATTTATTATGTGTAAGAATTAGCACCCCTCCCCCCCCATCTTGTCTTCTCTATCCCTTCTCCAGATATTATACTGTAGTTGTTCCATCCCATTCCCTCCAAACTTATCCCTTTATTTAGTTTAGTTTCACATAGACACAATATTAAGGGCTCTTCCTGTCTGATGTAATCATTTATTTCTATTTTCTTTTATAGCAGCCCATCCACATTGCTATAGACCATCTTGCACCTGTTGCTTTTACCATTATGATTGATATTCCCTGTCTTTATCCTACTATTTCCCCTTCCTGTTGCACCTCTCCCTCCAATCCTTCTTCCTGTACCACCACGTCCTTTCTCCCCCCTTCCGCCCCCATCTTCTCCCCCTTCTTCAGGTACCACTTCCTTACTTTCCCATCCATGTTTCTGTAGAAAAAATCCCCCTTCTCCACTTCTGATCTATTATCGTTCTTTTCTTTGACTTCTCTATTTATTTCTCTAAATTTTTCCCTCTCTTCCGCATTTAGATCTTTCCTTAGTTTAACATTTCTGTATTCCCCCTCCTGACTTAACTTCCAGCTGGATCTGAGTACCTCCTCTGCTACTTTGGTTGACTTAAATCTAATCTTCATTGGCCTCATTTCTCCTTTCTTGTATTTCCCTAGTCTCCAACAATCCTCTACCTCTCTCTTCCATCCCTCCTTATCTTGTCTATCTATCACATCAATCATCTTCTCAATTTTCTTCATCTCCACACCCTTTCTCGTATTTCTATCTAATATTTCCTCTTCTACATCTCCAAACATAATTACACACCTCTTCTTATCAATAATATCACTGACCTGTTTCTCATTTTGTCTTATGGCATTAACTACCCTCTTGTTCAGGTTCTCCTCCTGCTGTCCATTTTGCTCCTCAATAATTGCTTTTAGTTGTACCTCTGCTTCACCCACTCGATCACCCCAGACATTTTTCATTTGAGATACCTCTTCCTCCATTTTTTGTGTCCTGTCCTGATTTGTTTCCACGCCTTGTTTTAACCTAGCATTCTCCTCCCTCAATTCATGAATCTCTCTCTCAGCCCTCTCCCTATACCCATCATCTATCTCTTTCACTCTCTCATTTAAATGTTCTTTGTATTCCTTAATCTGTTCTTTTAAAAGCCACATTCTCAGATACCAATTCGTTGACCCTAGCAGTTATATCATTTAAACCCTCCCCCGGGACACAGCTCTCTTCCACTACAGTCCCAATAGTCTTCCTCCACCCCTCCATTTCCTTTCTCCACTTTATCAGCCCCATCAGATTCCTGTTCAGGAAGGTGATCTGGTCCTCCTTACCTTCAGGAAAGCCTGAATAATCCTCTTCCTCCTCATAAAAACATTCCCCACTCGTATCCGTGGCTTCGATGTCAGCCATTGTTGTTGTCATGTGACATCACCAGCCTTACCAGCTGATTTTTCAAAACAAACTCTCTAAGTTTCGTTATACATTCATATTTTTAAATAACTTGCACTGAACACTTTCCTGTTAGAATATTATTAGCGGGACAATACACAATAATCTCCTGTATACTCCACTTTAGGCAAGGCAGATGGTAGTTTGAGGAGCGCCAGCCAACGACGTCCGCTTCCGCTCGTCTCTCGTGTGTGTACAAATTGTGTGTGTATGCGTGCGTGCGTGCGTGCGTGCATGCGTGCGTGTGTGTGTGTCGCTTGGCACAATAGTATACCGGTAAACAAAGCAAATCACAATAAATGTGAGGTTCACAAATTGGTTTGGTCAAGATTACTCGGTTTATATACGTTTATTATGAAATATACCTGGGATAATCTCACTATAGGCCTATATTGGGGTTTCGTGAGTATCTATAAAAGTAAGTCTCAGAACAACGGCAAAATCATCATCATCATCATCATCATCTCCGACGCCTTGTTTCCCCCTGGGAAACCCCCACTAGAGGATGGCCATGACAGAAACGTCTCCAAGCTACTTTGTCAAGACATGCCTCCTTTGCCCGTGCCACAATGCCCCTTTCACTACGTGGAAGTTTTTCTTCAATATATTTTTCCACTTTCTTTTCCCATACCATAGGTGGTCTTCCACTACTAGTGGTTCCACTCACCTGACTCCCATATATCTTTCTTGGCATTCTGTCTTCATCCATTCTCTGAACATGGCCATACCACCTCAAAGTACTTCTCTTTATCCACTCAACCACACCACAATCAATGCCCAAAGCCTGCTCTTCCATTCCAAAGGACTCGTACACTTCCCTATTACTTGGCCCATCTAGCCTATTCATGCCAGCTGCCATTCTGAAAAAGCTCATCTCCACAGCTCTCAGTTTGAAGAGGTCCTCGTCACTTGCCGTCCATGTCTCGCTTCCACACGAGAGTGTTGGGAGCAGCACACTGTTTCTCAGTGACTTTTTGACTTCCTGGCTAACCATTCTTCCTTTGAGAATACTATCAAGTTCTCCAATCACTTTTCTCCCTTGCATTTTTCTCTCTTTTATCTCACTCTCCATTTTACCATATTTGCATAGTACAGCTCCCAAATACTTGAAACTTTCAACCTCTTCTAGTACTTAATTTTTCAATTTTATTTTACAACTTTTCTTGTGTTCTTTCTTGATTCTATATTTTTCCTTAAAATCTATGGTTTCATGCATTCTTCTCTCAAACACCTTACATTTCCCTACACTGACCTTTAACTTTCTCTTTTCACATACCCTGTCAAAGTCAGTGACCACTCTCTGAAGTTCTTCAGCATTTTCCGCCAACAGGACTGCATCGTCCGCATATAGGCATGTTAAAATCTTCCATGTTCTTCCCTCTGATTCCAGTCTAGCTCCCACACCCATTGATACAGCCCTACATTCCCTAATCACTCCATCCATGTATATATTGAACAACCAAGCTGACATGACACATCCCTGTCTTACACCTACATTGACCTCAAAACTTTCACTTAACTTATCCCCTACCTTCACATTTGCCATTGCATTCCTATAAAAAGATTTTACTGCCATTAGCAACTTTCCTCCCACACCATATACTGTTAACACATCCCACAGGCCCTCCCAGTCTACTTCGTCATAGGCTTTTTCCAAATCCATGAATGCTGCATAGAGTTTTCTGTTTTTGGCCAGATACTTCTCTACCAACAATCTCATTGAGGCTATCTGGTCAACGCAGCCCCTGCCCTTTCTGAAACCTCCCTGTTCCTCGCCTATTTTGTCATCCGTTATCTTCTGTAGCCTCTGTGTTACTACTCTTGCGTGTACCAACGGCAAAATGATGTAGGATATCCAGCATGCCTTCCCCCCTGAGCTTGCCGAATAAACGGGGTTCTACTATATCAAAGTTGTACAGATGTACAACAGCATAATTTTTGTAGTACAGGTAGTAGAAGTTTGGGACCAGCAAAGGGCTATTCTTGATCAGTATGATAAGTGTGGTTTTGGGTGAAGGACTAGGAGAGGATAAGGATTGTAATAAATGTGACAGAACCTTTCTAATAAGCTCCAAGTTGCGGTGTATCCTGGCATCAGTCTCCTGCTGTCTACGTGCGGCCTCGTCCCGGCAGCCAGCGTGGAGTTCCTCAGGAGGGGTGTTGGGGTCCCTCTTCCTACCCTCACTCACACAGATGGTTTCTAGTTGTTTTTCAGCTTCTACTACTTGTCTTAACAGCTCCTCATGACTCTCTGGAAGGTTTACTTTGGTTTGTATGCAGTACTGAACTGTACTCCTGATAACTGATTGACAAACATTTTGTGGTTAATACTTAACTAAAAGCGTATTTTGGTATGTCGTCGAGGAGCGAACAGATTATTTATTAGTGGCCCCTCCATCATTGACGATATGCCTATTGTATAATACAGTAAAAGTCCTGTAATCCGAATAGCAGGGGACTGGGCCTAGTTCCGATTACCGGATTTTTTGGATTATTGGAATTTACCCCTATGAACCTGTGTATTAATTGAACACAATATAGGCAATGCATATGCACAATATAATGCTATACATCCAATATGACACATAATGATAAACTTTTAAAGTTATTTCATGAACATATGATATGTGTGTGTACCATTATGTGTTATTTGGGTGGGTTTTGGGTGGCCTAATGCCTCAAAAAGTGGACATTGGGACTTTTTAAAATTCGGACTATCAGCTGAATTTGGATTTGGCCTATTTTCAAAAATTCGGACTATAGGGAAATTCCAATTATCTGTCGTCGGATTATCGGACTTTTACTGTAGCTCTCTTTCAAACGCTCGCGGTCAGCTTGTTTGAAACACCAGCCACAGGGGAAAGAGTGCCGACATCATAAGGGCACTTTTATTCTCTTATGGAATCGTCCTTATGATTGGGTAGTCACTAAGAAAAAAAATTGTAAAAAATAAAAAAGAATTATTACCGGTAACTTAAGAATTGCGATAATATAGCTTCCCAACTTTGTGGATGTCTTCCCGTGGATTCTATCCGAGACGCTGAACCCCTCGGCGTCATTCCGCCTTCCTTCCCCTGTGTCCGTCCCGAGCAGGTGTGCCTAGCCCATCCTCGCTATATTCTGCATTCGTTCACCTCTAGTGAGTCTTTTGCTCATTTGTATTATCTGAGATGTTCTAGAATAGGTTAAGATTAGTTAGGACGGTCGGCCCCATTGGTACGTCCACAGGAAGTGTTAACTCTTTCACGCTTTTATGACGCAGAGGTTGCCAGATTATCAATATGAAATAGAGTTCTCTCACTCTTATAATTACCTCTCCAAAATTAGTTTTCTGCCCACAGCTAACTCAAAGACAACTGCAGAGATTGAAGTAACTAAACTAAAGGTTTCTAAATACCCTGATGGTAGCAAAGGCTTTAAAGTATCCCTAATAGGCTCAAAATTGCGTCATAAGCGTGAAAGGGTTAATAATAGGGTACAAGTGTTAGGCGTTCTGCAATCCACTTTGGACACGCGTGCCTTTATTTTTTTGTTTGTTTTTAGCTCTAGCTTTGCTCTAACCTAGTTATTTAGGAGGCTATATAAACGCGGAGCTAAGTTACTGGCCATCTATCTTATAGAGTAACGTAAATTAATATCCATATAGCAGACGTGCTGGTCTAAGAGTTGCTCCACGTGGTGGTGAACTTTCCAGAATCCAAGTTTGCTTCTTCCCCTCTGGCGTGGGGCGTCATGCGCTCGCTGTTGCTGTGTCGTCTTGGCAGGTAAGGGTGTCGTATTCGTCGTAATATTTACCTGGAGCCTCATGGCCAGCCTCGGTTAGGGGTGTTTTTATAAGTAGTTAGGGGTATTTATTAATTGCTTAATTAATTAATATGTATTAGCCCTAAGATGTAACCTTCGCTTTAATGTGGTGATATTATACATGATTGGAAGGTGTCAGGAGACGTTCTGATTTATTTGGTGGGTTTTTTTGTGGGTGGCTGTCTTGCCCGGACAAGTCAGCACTCTCAAAAGGTTTGGTGTTTCCCTCCGGCGATCTTTACTGGGTATTGATGCCGGAGGCTCGCCTTGGAGGCGGGCAGGGAATATATCCAATAAATCCGGCGTGGGCAGTAGTACCACTAGACTTCCGGCGGAAGTGCGGATTCCAAAAAAAGGGACTGTTTCGGCCGAAAGAACTCACCTATACAAATAGCCTCATGTGGCATGACATGACTTTGAATCCGCCTGGCGGAAAAGTCCAGTTGTAAAGTCAGTGAAAATAGGTTAGCCTAAACAGACCCAGATGTGGAAATAACTTGAGCCGACCATGCCAAGTGAGATATCTTTCTTGGTGTAACTGGCAGAGTGTTCGCCTCATAGCCCAAGGGCCCCAGGTTCAATCCCAGGCCCTGGCTTATTTTCGTGAGGCTATTTCAGCATCTAACGAAGTTAAGGTGTGTTGGTAAAATTGTTAAGATGGTTGAGAGTAAGATCGGAGCTCCATAAATCCTCTTTCGGGTATGGTGTAAAAACCCCTGTTGCTCTCTCATTCCGGTCTTTTCTCATAAATTATGTGTGAAATGTGTGAAGTGCCTGGACAGGTCCAGGGGAGTCTGGGTTTCCAAGAAATGCGGCGTGTGCACAGACCTAAGGAATGGATTGCTTAACCGAGATCAATCATGTCTCGTAGCCTTGCAAGAGATTAAAAACACTTTTAATTCTTACACTAAAGACGTAGCTCATAAAGCACTTCACTGTGATGATGAAGCACTTTGGGACCAAATAATTATTAAAGCTCAAGTTAATAAAACTCCCTCTTCTCGGTCTGGCTCTAAACCCAAATCTAAGCCTAAAACTCTATCTAAAGAAACAGTGAGCAGTAGTGACAGCAGTGACTCTTCTTCAACTAAGGCAAACCCCCCCCCCCCCCCCAGGCCGCCATAAGAGAGCGCGGTTAACATCTCCACAAGAGGACCGATCACGGTCCCGGTCGAGATCGCCTCTGAAGCGGTCATCGAAGTCGTCTGCGGAGGCTTCAAGATCTCTCAAGAAGAGGAAAACTGAGGCGGCTACATCTAGTAGCAAGCATTCAGATGGGAAGGGTATAAAACATTCCCGTATGGAGACGACGAGCTCGCGGCACCGACAATCGTCGGGGTCGCGGCCGCCGCCCTCCGTCCCTACCTCTACCATGTCTAACGTCCAATCTGGCAGTTCCGAGGTAGGGACAGAGGGAATTGAGTCAACTCCCAGGGATGGGTCTAGTGACAGAAACTCAGAACCTAAAGATGTAAGTTTTGCTATTCCAAAGTTAGATACAGCACTTAGTCGTGCTCGTGTGGTACCTTCGAGAGTTCTGGCTGAACAGTATAGGGGTTACACGGCGAGTGAGCCACAAGGCTATGACACAGGTTCCCAGTTTGTCCAGAGTTCACAGTTTCTCCCCGATTCATAGACTAGAGTTGAACAGGGTCGCAGTGTGTGGCGGCACCCAGAAACAGTGCAAACAGGTCCTTATATTCAATACCCGGCAGATCACAGAGTAAGTGAAAAAGTTGACACTATACCTTCATCCGTCCCTGACCTAACATGGCCAGGTCTTGAGCAACAACAATTAACCTCTGAACACTGGCAACAACCGGAAGAAATGGAAGTGACGGGTCAAGAGCAGGAAGAAATTGAACAATTGTCTTCAGCTCAACCTGACCAGGTAGAGGAAAGGTCGGAGGTAGGATCAGAGTCATCTAAGGGTTCTCAGAGTCAGTATATAACTTGTGATGATTTAGATTATATTTTACATAATATGATGCAACGCTATCAGGTACCAACAAAATCACCGGAAACTCCCACAGCCGTGCCGGGAGCTCCTTCGATTTTGTCTGTTGTGCGGCCTTTAGAGCCATCCAGAGTCGTTGTTCCTTCTAATGCTCCACCTCCCCTCCATAACGTAACTCGGGAAAATACTTCAGCTGGTGGTATTCCAGTTACTGCTTCTTTGACTACCACTAATGTCCGGGTCATTACGGATATGATTCCCCCTCCTTTAGAAAAGGCTCCGATAAAGAAAGGCCCTATGCCGCTTCTTTACGGTCCCGATTGTTCATGGGTTACTATTATGGCTCAAAGTCCAGCCATAGCACAACAAACAATCGCGGGGGAGCTCCAGGTACCGAGTGAGTGGGTAATCCAAATGAATAAGAACAGAAAACTGAGGGCAAAAGATACAGGGGGTAATATTTTGAATGTAGCTATCAAAGCAATACCTAATGTCTATGCATATGAATACTTTGTGTATTCCCCCACTCCAGCTCTTCCTCCTGCCTCCTCTGCACGGCTATTTGCGGATTGGTCCAAGACTGATGGCGTAAATTACATAAAAGCTCTAGCCTCGCTCACGCCGGAACTGGATACACTTCCGGTGAGCGACCAGTCTGGCAATCCGGTCCTGCAGGTAGGACAGATAGGTTTAGGCCCGTGGGTGGACTGGGAAATTGAGGCGCAACAGTTTGTACTGGATACACTTCCGGTGAGCGACCAGTCTGGCAATCCGGTCCTGCAGGTGGGACAGATAGGTTTAGGCCCGTGGGTGGACTGGGAAATTGAGGTGCAACAGTTTGTACTGGATACACTTCCGGTGAGCGACCAGTCTGGCAATCCGGTCCTGCAGGTGGGACAGATAGGTTTAGGCCCGTGGGTGGACTGGGAAATTGAGGCGCAACAGTTTGTACCAACTATCACGTCAAAATCCTCCCACCAAATACCCCAAGATAATCATTCTTGGTTCTCTTTGCTCAAAGCCGCAGGAGTTCCACCTGCTATTTGAAGTTTGATTATAAAGCAAAAATACAGAATAGTAAAAATGTTGCGTCTGCTACCGCCGCCGCCAACACCATAAACGACCGCAGTAGTGCAAGTACTGGCACTGAGCTGGATACACAGGCCTAGTTTGCCTTTTTCCAGAGGATCTACTGTAAGAAACTGTAAGAAACTGTATACTTAATTTTCTTGCTGCCCCTAAGTTGTCTTTATGGGACCAGCAGAAGCCCCTTTCAACTCCTCCTCCGGCAGACCTGGATAGAGATTTTAAATTGCACAGTAAAGCTTTCAGACTTTTCTCCCAATTCATAATAAGTCGCCAAATAGCCCAGTCCCTGACTAGAATGATACAGGCTGTTAATGACTCAGATGTTAGGAAGGCCACGGAATTATCCCGGCACCTCCTACTCCAAAATTCAATCCAGTCACTGGGCGACGTCAGGATAGCCTTGTTAGAGGCCATCCGTGCACGTCAAGACCTACGGGTCTATATGGTGAAGAAGTTACCGGACGAGATTGGTCGCCGGGTAATCCTATCACCAGTAGTAATGCCCTCTTTAGTTTACCCCAATACGTGGAAAACTGTATTCAATTTGGTAGATACTGCTAAGCAGGGTGCTTCCCAAGCTAGGAAGGACCATTCGAAATTCACTAAACCATATACCAAGCCCAAAGGCAGTACAAAAGCTCAACCTAGTGGGTCCAAATCCTTTCAGGGTCCCAAGCCTCCCCCATCACAGGGAAGCACTCAGCCTAAGTATAAGCAAGGTAAAAGTGCAGGTAAATGGTATAAGAATCAAGCAAAACACAAATCAGGTCAGGGATGAACTTCTGCCAAGACTAGCCAGCCATCTAACCCTACCCCACCACCATAAAAAAACTAGTCACCTCACAAACTATCTCACTCCCGGGGCCTGTCAAGGACGAGTAGGATCCGAGTGCAGTTACGCCGGACAATCCCAGTCAAGTTACTGGGTCATTTTGGGCGTGTCATCAGGCTTGGCCCCGGCGGACTTGGGCAAGGACAGTGGTACGCAAGGGCATAACCTGGCAGTGGCTCCGGCGACCTCGTTTACGTCGACCAATAGAAATATATTATGTGTCTTTAGAGGTGGAGTCACTAGTCCAGGAAATGATTACCAAGCATATCATTGTCCCGGTCAATCCAACTTGCCCAGTTTATACATCCAGACTTTCTCTCGTACCAAAGAGGGACAGTATTCAGATGAGACCAGTCGTAGACCTATCTTGTTTGAATCAACACATTTAAAACGCATCGATTTAGTAGTAGCCTCTACGTTATCCAACATAGAGCTACATACTATTGTATAATTCCGTCCGCTCTGGGAGCGGGCAATTATTGTAATCACTAGCACAATTGAATGGTTTGAGGTAAAGGTAGGTTTGCGACAGGGTTGTGTAATGTCACCATGGCTGTTTAATATGTTTATGGATGGTGTGGTGAGGGAGGTGAAAAGGAGAACTATGGGAAGAGGATTGGGTTTAGTAGGAAAGAATGGTAGAGATTGGGAGTTGAATCAGTTGCTGTTCGCTGATGACACAGCATTGGTGGCGGATTCTGATGAGAAACTGCAGCGGGTAGTCAAAGAGTTTGGTGTGGTTTGTGGAAGGAGTTAACTGAAGGTGAACGTCAATAAAAGTAAAGTAATGGTGTGTAATAGGGGAGAGCATAGGGTGAATCTAGATGTGAGGCTGGATGGGGAAATATTGGAACAAGTAGAGTGTTTTAAATATCTAGGAGGAACGATAAGCAGGAGTGGAGGTATGGAAGTGGAGGTAAAACAGAGAGTGTGTGAAGGAAGGAAGGTTTTCGGAGCAATGGGAAGTATGTGGAAGACGAGAAATCTCGGAGTGAAAGTAAAAAGTGCACTGTATCAAGGAATTGTTGTGCCAACAGTGATATATGGGGCTGAGACATGGGCTCTGAAGAAAAAAGGAGAAAAGAGGGCTGGATGTGATGGAGATGAGCTGCTTGAGGAGTATGTGTGGAGTTACTCGTAGAGACAGATTGAGGAATGAAGAGATACGTAGGAGAGTGGGGCAGCAGGAACATTTGTCAGCCAGAGTGGACAGAAGGGTGCTGAGCTGGTATGGTCATGTTGAACGAATGGGAGATGAAAGGCTTACAAAGAGAATATGTGAGTCAGGTACAAGGGGAGATAGAAGGGCAGGAAGACCCCCATTGAGATGGAGAGACTGTGTAAGAAAGGCTTTGGATGATAGAGGAATGACTATAGATCAGGCAGGGGAAGTGGTGGTGGACAGGAGTGAATGGAGAATGCTTGTGAATAGTTGAGTGAACACGTGGTCATTTGGAGTAAGGGGTCGGGCGCAAGTTCGACTAAATAATAGTCCATCAGGCGCCTGGCCCGGGGGGACGATTAATATGAAGGGTGTGCCTGGAAGTGTGGTGGGAGGGCTTGTGGCTTTGGCTCCGCTGCATGTCTGCCTGCCGAGATCGGAACCTCTCCGGGTGGTCAGGGGCCGGGGGAGTGCTGGAGCGACCTTGATAACCCTGGTCTCTGGGTCTTCTCCTGGGTGACCTGGATGTGTGTGAGTTTGTGTTTTTTATCTGTGTTTATTTTTTGTTTTATGTTGTTTTAGTGTTTTCCCTGTTCTTGCTCTGTCTTGAGTCGGCTACCCCCAAAATGGGGATTGGGCCTGAGCATATAGATAGATAGATAGATAGACTAGCACAATTAACCGATAACATCTAGAGTAGCACCTACTTTCTCTACTAGGTAACGTTGTACACACTTTGAGGCCACTAGTTTAAATAAAAAACGAAAATATGGGTGAGAAGAGAAAGTTAAAGAATTTTGCCGATCCGCCATCTAGGCTCCTTACGACGTCTTCGTGAGCCTCCCGCGTAACCCGACCGGGTTTATTAGATTATCTTTCTTGCGCTACCCTCGACTGTCAACACGCTTTTTCGATGCTCCATATTTTGTGCCTTCCATTCCTGTCCTCTTCACTTTTCGGTGAGTTGTGGGCCTTCTTTAACCCTCCAGCCCCGGCTACGCATTACATAAATATTCCCCGAAACCCGGGTGTTTTGGCCGAAAAACGTCTAGGCTAGGCTACCGTATATTTGTTAATCTGACTGCTTCCCGCATTCCTGCGCATCCCCAAGCGTAGCTGTGTTATTTACCTGTAGAATGGCGTTAAGTAGAGCTCTCTAAGTCATCTGGTTGAGTTGTGATGATGATTTCATTGGAGATAACTTTATGGCAAAAACAGCCACTTTACACTACTTTTCGATACTTAAAAACAACATACAGGCACACACGAACAAGCGACGCTCTCCTTCTTGTGGCCGGAGATGCGGGGCGTCGGTCCAGCCGGCTGTTGTTTACATGCGTCGGACCGACGCCTCGCACACGAAGCTCACAGGCTTTCAACCACTGGGTGTTCAAGAGCCCTTCCGTGTTGTATTTACCTAATTGTAGTTTACAGGAGTTGAGCTAAGCTCGTGTTGTCCCGTCTCTCAGTCTACTTTTTATCCAATTTTTTCTTGAAAATATGGATGTTCCTTGCCCCTACCACCTCCTCCTCCAGCCCATTCCATTTGTCAATACATCTATAGGGGAAGCTAAACTTCCTGATATCGTTCTTGCAGGTAGGTCTTTTTACTTTGTAGCTGTGGCCTCTAGTTATTCCTGTATCCATAATTAATATATCCTCCCTATCCAGCCTCTCCAGCCCCCGGGTACATTTGTACATCATTATCATGTCTCCCCTCTCTCCTCTCTTTTAGACTCGGTAGATTTAATTTGTCTAGCCTCCCTTCATATGGCAGTTCTCTGAGACTTGGAACCAATCTAGTGACTGCTCTCTGGATTCTTTCTAACTTGTGAATATGCTTCTTTAGATGCGGGGACCACACCACTGCTGCATACTCCAATCTTGGTCTAATCATACTCTTCATAATTTTCGCTACCATGGTCTCATCCAAATAGTTCAGAGCAACTTTCATATTCCCGGCCATTGCATACATTCCGCTAAAGAGCTTGTTAATATGTTTCTCTGGCGACAAATTATCTTGTATAATCAACCCTAAATCTTTTTCTTTTTCGGCCTTGCTAATTTTATTATCTCCCATCCTGTACTCCCAATTTGGTCTATTCACACTTCTTCCCATATTTAACACATGACATTTACTTATATTAAATTTCATTTTCCACTTGGTGCTCCATTCGTATATTTTATCTAAATCCCCTTGCAGCTCCTCACAACTACTTTTATTTGTTATTTGTCTCATAATTTTTACGTCATCTGCAAACATTGACATGTAAGAGTTTATGCCTATCGGCAGGTCATTCACGTACATAAGGAACATGAGAGGTGCCAACACAGATCCCTGCGGCACACCACTCTCAACTTTCCGCCACGATGAGTAAGTTCCTCTAATGTTGGTCCTCATTTCCCTATCTGTTAAATAGCTCTCCATCCATTTCAGCAAACTCCCCCTGACACATCCTAGCGTCTCAAGCTTAGATAACAATCTCTTATGTGGTACCTTATCGAATGCTTTGGAAAGGTCTAAGTAGACGCAGTCCACCCATCCGCCTCTTTCTTGGAGTACATCTATCACCCTACTGTAATAACATAGCAAACTGGTAACACAAGATGTCCCTTCTCTGAATCCAAATTGCTTTGGGGTTATTATTTTCTTTCTCTCCAACATTTTCATCCATCTCTTCCTAATTAGCTTTTCACAAATCTTGCATACAATACTAGTAAGTATAGTGCATATAATACTAGTAGGGGTTAACCCATGGGATCCGGGGAGCCTCATATGAATTTTGGTAAAATCAACTTTATAATTCAGTAGCTACTATGATTGAGACTACCTAGAGCAGTCAATGTTTTTGCAAATTGTAGAACTTTTTGTTGTCTGTAGAATGTCGTAGAGATGACGTCGCTACAACGCGTGGTTGCCGAGTTCTGATGATTATAGCGGCGATTTTATTTTGACCATTTTGCCTCATATGAGGCCTCCCGAATCCCAAGGGTTAAGGCACCTGAGGTTCTAGACAGATGATCCGTGATGCAGGCACGCAAAAAAAGGGCTCTAATGTGTTTTATTGGAGTGTTGCGGCGAGAATGGTGGCTGCTAGTTTTATTGTGGTCGGGCACCCCCCTCTGGCGGTGCCCTGTAGTATTAGGCCTTCGCCTATTTCATTCACTTTCATTAATTGCGGTGGCTTTAGCTTTGTCTAGCTAGGTTCTCTGTTCATTTAGGGACTCTTTGTCACTGCATTTTTTTTGCTACTCATTTCGCGAATTGGTGTCTGGCTATATGAGTTCCTTGGCTAGACCTACTTGATGACTGAGATGGGGGCATAGACCCCCTCGTTTTCTCTTTCATCTGGCCACCTCATAGGGTTTCCTTCCCTATCGAGGTCTTTTCCTGGCCCACAGGGGCCTGGTTTTGGGGCCCTGGTTCTCAGTTAGTTGACACGACGATGCCGACTTGGCTGGGTTGCCGTGGCCTAGTCTAGTCGAAGGGTGTACTTTGGTTGCCTTGTCATTCACACTCTTACCAGGTCAGTCCGGCATTCACCTGCTGGGCTCCTGAGTTCCAGGGACTGTGAAACCATCATCTTGGGATTTTTTGAATTGGCAACAATGTCAGCGTTCCTCATCTGGTATCGGCTGACACGTACTCCAGGGTCCCAACCACTGGGTGGTCTTCAGTGATCCTTTGACTTGGCCGCTCCTAGCATGTCACTGCCATCCTAATTTGGGTCGGGCTGACACTACTTGACAAGTGAAGCAGCCCTTAACCCAGCAAGTGCGGCAAGACTTATATAAGGCCTACCGGTGGGCTGCGGGAAGCCTTATATAATCGTAGGCCTAACAAAAAAAAAACATTTAAATCAGCCCAGTATCAATTTTGTTTATTTTATTTTTATTTTTTTATTTTTTTATTGCCCCTTGGCCATGCCAAATATCACTCCTCCACATCCCCTCCTTCCACCCTCCCCCTTCAATTATCACCTATTTTCCCTGTTATTCCCTTATTCTTAGGTATATATTCGTGCTAACATTAGCGAGTTGCTAGCAGGGCGTGGTCATCTGTGTTACCAAGCGTGGGAAAGAGCGAGAGAGAGACTACCACGCAAAAGTGTCTCTCCACCCGTCTTCACGGCTGGCTGGCTGGCAGGCTGCCTCAGCCATAACTTATGTAACTCCCGGCCTCTATCTCCGATTTTGACCATCCAAACGCTGTTTCCACTTGTTTTATTGCGGTAACAGGTTAATACCTTTATAATCAACGTAAAATAGGCGCATATGGATAAGTATTAATGATATTTATGGTACGATGATGATTTGAGTTTAGGAAAGTCTAAATACCTCCGCACAGGGAGGGGTGGCCAATACCCCACCTACGCAGCGGAGAGGTTGTTGTTGTTGTTGTTGTTCCCTAAGCTGCCTGGCCGAACAGCCCCGAGTCCCTGAGGAAGGCCATGGCCACGATCGGGCTTTCCCACAGAGCTCTCATTGAGTGTAGGTTGTGTTGTTGGCGTAAGTGGTTGTGTGAAATGCAGTCTTCTATGATGTGTTTAATGGTATGGGGTGCTGTGTTACATCCCGGGCAGGTGTCGACAACGGAGTCATCCAGTCTCTTCTGATAGCTCAGGAGAGCTGGATGGTGTCCGCATCTCAGCCTGGCCAGGTGGACTCTGTCCTCGCGAGGGAGGGAGGATTCGGAAGGATGGATTTCGGGAGGTCGTGCATGCAGCTGCGTGTTGTCTGTGAGTGAGTGGATGGATTGGCGAGAGATATGAGTATGGATGTGCTTCTGGAAGTTGGTTTGGGGTGGGCAGGGAGGGAGAGAGGACAATAATTGTGTGTGATACCGTGTGCTGGGTGTTGTTTTGATATTTCTTGGTGTCTGTGGGTGTGTTGCCATGTAGTTTAGTGGGTGGTCTTGGTTCATGGAGGCTGCTGCCAGGAATTGAGTGCCTCTCATGTCCAGATGGTCTTTGACTTTGAGGATTTTTGTTTCTTGATGTAGATGATCTGTGGGTGTAGTAGCTGTGCAGCCTGTAATGATCTTCAGGGCTTTGTTTTGAATAGTCTGTAAGGTCTTATGATGTGTTTCAGCTAGGTTAGAAGCCCAGGCTGGGCTTGCGTATTCCATTACTGATCTTATGTATTGTTTATATACTGTGGTGGTAGTTTCTTTTTTGTGTCCAAATTTTGTGTGAGCAAGTGACCTGAGGGCGTTAAGTCTGGGTGTCAGTTTCTTTTTAATGTTTGTGGTGTGCTGTTTAAATGTCATATGAGTATCATATGTTACGTTATGTTATGTTAGGAAAGTCTAAATACCTCCGCACAGGGAGGGGTGGCCAATACCCCACCTACGCAGCGGAGAGGTTAACAGGGTTGCCTGGAACGCCGCCATTAGGCTGAGACTGCACGTATGTGTGGAACACTCAGTCTTGGAATTTTATGTATGTATGTATATATGTATGTATAAAACCCCTTTACACTGACGCTCCCACGTCTGTTGTGACTGCCTGACGCCTCATGGGTCGGTCCACACTAGGTCCGCTCCGCCCTGGGAGCAGCCGCACTATGCCTGCTCCGCTCTGGGAGCGGGAACACTGAGACCTCCGCTCTGGGAGCGGGACTCTATTGTGTACCTCCTCACCCTCTTCTGAAGAGAGCAGGGACTCTATTGTGTACCTCCTCACCCTCTTCTGAAGAGGCTAGTTGGCTGAGTGTTCACGCTCTTCTGTTGTTTCACACAGGCTGTGCCTCCGCTCCGCTCTGGGACGCAGTGTGTGTGATTGGCTGTACAGTGTGTGTGGCTGACTCTCCGCCCTCCTCGCCCTGAGAGCGGACTTGTACGACGATCCCGCTGTGGGAGCGGACTTTGTACGACGATCCCGCTCTGGGAGCGGACTTCCTCCGACGATCCCGCTCTGGGAGCGGACTTCTCTACACTTCCCCATTGGTGCCTAAAGGCCTTCAGGTATTATTTTCACCTTATATAGGGGGGGGGGGGGATGGATCATAAAATTCTGTCATGGGTGATGAACCTGGCTCTTGGTCTATTCTGACTTGGTGTTTGGGGTTTCACTGGAACTTTTTGTAGG
Source organism: Paralithodes platypus (assembly GCA_032716605.1). NCBI lineage: Eukaryota > Metazoa > Arthropoda > Malacostraca > Decapoda > Lithodidae > Paralithodes > Paralithodes platypus. The sequence goes on from CM064498.1 coordinate 55,561,554, forward strand.
TTCACATGTGTACTGCCAGGCCCTCCCATACGGTGGGGCCTTATTCTTACCTTCAATTTGGGGGGGGGGGGGGATATCTCTTTCACAGGAAGGTGCTTAAGGTCTAGTTAGCGCTTAGGGGTGGCCTTCTGTCCTTCTTGTGCCTGTAGTTTTTCATGGGGATACTTACGGGTACGGGTTTTTGTTTTGTGCATGCTAAATTTGCTTGCTATAATTAATACCTCATCTCTGTGTGTCTCTTAATTGTGTACATACCTGGAATACTACCGGACCCTATCCTATGGTGGGTTTTTTCTCCTTATACGCTAATGGGGTTTTTCTTTCCGGGTGTAGTGGGATATGTCGGGTCCTGCCTGCTCAAGCCTGGGGTGTGGGAAACGGGCCTTGGGTTTCGGCCATGAGGAATGCTGCATCCATGTGGCCTGCTACCATAAGGACGGCTTTAACCTGCGTCGGTGTGGTCCGTGCCTTTTGGACCTCACTACCTTGGAGTCTAACCCTACGTCGCCGGAGGCTGGTGTGGCTAAGTCCCGCCTCTGTGCTACGTGGTCGGCCATTTCGCGATACGTCAAGGAATCGCTGCATCGGATCCCTCGCATTATGGAAGAACGCATGAGGGTACTGTTATGCCTCCCACTGTCGTCCCCGGCTGGGCGCCAGGCCGCCCGGACTCAAGTGCCTGTATCTGATCAGTCGACGGTTTCTACGGCTACTGAACGGAAGAGGGTGAAGCGTCGCAGATCCCGCTCACCCTCGCCTCGACGTCAACGATCCCACTCCCCTCCTCGGCCTGCCCTTTCTCCCATGCCTGACAGGGGCAGTACTACCTTCAGGGCAAAGCGACGAGGACCAGCTGTTGTCGCTTTGCCTGCTGTTGTGGCGACAGCGTTCTCTCCATCTCGCCGTATGACCCATGACCTCATAAGGGAGATAGAAGGAGGGAAGGCTGGGGAACCTCGTCGCCCTTCATCGCCTGCTCCACAAGTGGTCCTGTCTACTCCTCCTCCGTCTCGAGCTGCTGCACTCTTCCAGTCTGTACCCGCTTCTGTGCCTTCATCTCATTCACCACCTGCTTCGGCTGCCAATGTCGATCCTGCCTTTGCCTGTGGCCAGCCTTCACCCACTACTGCTGGTCAGGGCTTGTCTTCTCTAGGGTCTCCCTCGCATCCCTCTCTTGGGGCCGTGCAGGGTACCCGTGAGGCTGAGTTGGGATCGGACATGGAAGGAGACGAAGCGGACCTAGTGGATCCCGAAGAGGAAGCTTGGGAGGAGGAGGAAGGGACCTTGTACGAAGACTCTCCACGCGAGTCTTCCGGCCTACACGCCTTCTCCACCACCGAAGGCCGGACGCCGTTGACGCCTTCGCTCGTTTTCATCATCTCCCTCGGCTTCGGTGCACGATAAGACAGTAAACACAGTGAAAAATAGAGGTAGAAGGTGCGTGTAAAACCCCATCAATATACCGTCCATGTCATTGTAAAAGCACAGTCAGTGAAGACAATGACAATATTGGTTAGCAGTAAAAACTAACCACCTCCGCACATTTGCGGGCCTATTGTGGTATGTCACCACACCCCGCAAATGTGCGGGACCGCGAATCCGCGCTATACGAGACCCGCACCAGTGCGGGCATCTATGAACTCCAAGCGTGGGTGAAGGCTTGGGAATCCGGGAATTCGCGCTATACGAGACCCGCACAAGTGCGGGCATCTAGTGTATCTGCGAATTCGCGCTATACGGGACCCGTACCAGTGCGTGCATCTATGAACTCCTAGCTTGTATATCCGCGAATTCGCGCTATACGAGACACCGCACCAGTACGGGCATCTAGGAACTTAGAAGCTTGTGTGAGGGCCTCCAAGCTGAGCAGTGTCTTCCAAGAGCATCACCGAACTCAATCTGTCAAGGGAGGGGGCAGCAAGGAAGGCACACCAGGGGACTGCAAGGTTGTGGGAATCCCCTATAATCTCCAAGCTTGTGTGAGGGCCAACAAGCTGAGCATGATCTCCAAGCTTCTCCATATGATCTCCAAGCCTGTGTAGGGGCCAACAAGCAGAGCAAGATCTCCAAGCTTGTGGGAGGGCCAACAAGCTGAGCAAGATCTCCAAGCTTGTGTAAGGGCCAACAAGCTGAGCAAGATCTCCAAGCTCGTGTGAGGGCCAACAAGCTGAGCAGTGTCTTCCTTGAACAGTACCCATCTCAACCTGTCAAGGGAGGGGTTGGCAAGGAAGACACACTAGGGGAGAGGAGGCACATCCCCCAGGGCTCCAAGCATCTCCTTATGATCTCCAAGCCTGTGTAGGGGCCAACAAGCAGAGCAAGATCTCCAAGCTTGTGGGAGGGCCAACAAGCTGAGCAGTGTCGTCCTTGAACAGTACCCATCTCAACCTGGCAAGGGAGGGGTGGCAAGGAAGACACCAGGGGTTTTCCTTTGAAATGAGAGGATGATTGACCACCGAAATCGTGCCCTAAAAATCGGCGATGAAGAGGGGGGAGGGGGGCTCCAGCTGGGAAACACAAGACGACACAGCAGGGAGTGCCACCCCCCACTAGCCTAACCCAGTCCAGTGGGTTACAGGCTAGCCTCTAGGGGGGGCTCCAGCTGGGAAAATCAAGACGACACAGCAGGGAGCGCCGCCCCCCACTAGCCTAACCCAGTCCAGTGCGGTACAGGCTAGCCTCTAGTAGAAAAGCTACATCTCGCCAACAGCATGAAAGGGCACGAGTTCAAGGTGGGCGAAAGATGGAGATGAAATGTAAAGGGTAAAAACAAGCCAGCAAATGCAGGCTCCTCTAAAGCTGTGCATGGGGGCCCACAAGCTTTACAGTGTCTTCCGAGAAACAAACGCCCAACCAACCAGGCCAAAGGTTGTTGGGCAGCAGGGAAGACACACCAGGGGAGGCGAGGACACTCCCCCAGGAACCACCCTACCCGCGATAGAACGAGCATAGCCCAGGAGAGAAACCGAGGCAGGTAAGGGGTTGTGCACACATGGGGACCCCGAAGGTACCCCCGAAAGTGCATTAAAAAGGATGAATGCCCACCGAAAACGTGCCCTTGAACTCAGCTTGAATATATGGGGTGGGGAGGCACATGCTTGACCGCTAAGAAAAGGTAGGGAGCGCCGCCCCCCCCTCGCCTAACCAGCTAAAGCGGGGCGAGGGTGTAGATGACAGCAACAGCACAGCAACCAGCAGTGAAGAAAGGGCACGAGTTAAAGGTGGGCGAAAGATGGAGGTGAAATGTAAACGGGTAAAAACATGCCAGGAAGTGACCTCTGGGGAGAAAAAAGGGGGGTGCATAGCCTATTTGAAGTGAGTGTCGGAAGCGAAAAAACCCTGGGGAGTAAAACCCACCACGCCCAGGCCCTGACCCACTCTTGAAGATCGAAAGGGCGGGACTCTGGAAAGAACGCTGGTGAGAAAAGACCGACACAGACACTACAAATCAAGCAAGCCCCCCAGGTAATTTCTGAATTTTACCCGAACGTAAACACCTAGGCTATGAAAATATTAAAACTCAATTGGGCATAGCCAAACCTGAATGAGAAACAAGCTAGGCTATAAATAAGCTAAAACTATGCCCAGCTAACGGAAAAGACAATTTGAAAAGAGAAAGATAACTAAAAAACATAGACGGAGGACGCCAGGTGGCCCCCGAACCTCCGGTAGACTATTTCCACACGCGACCTCCATATGATACATTCAAAACATTCTGGAGCCCATTTCACGTGTGCCCTAAACCACGTAGCATCTGTCTAACATAAAAGAAGGCTGAAGAAGCCGAAAAATGACGGTGACAGGGTGGATGGAAGAACACAAGGCATAGACGTCTGAATCATGTGAGGTCGCAGGTGAAAATGATGCTTGGACAACGGCGCAAGCACTGGTTCGACCAGGTGTAAGCATGGACAGAAGACGGTATGGGCTGTCAGCTGTATCTCAGGTAAATCCCTTTTTCTTCTCTTCTATGCATTTTTCACCTTCGGTGGTAGTTTTGGTTAATGTACAACGTCTCCTAGAGCAAGTTAAGGAGTCGACTCTAGACGTTTTCTTTTTTAACCGCGATTGGGATGACAAAATAACAGTCAAAATAGACAAGTCGTCATTGCAATTAGGTTAATAGCCTTGACGTTGGATTTGCCAAGACTACTAACAAATTATTTTGTGTACACTTCCACTCCAGCTCTCCTACCTCCCTCCTCTGCATGAATTTATGCGGACTGTACAAAGGTCGACGGCTTAAATGACGTAAAAGCTCTTGCTTTGCTAACGCCAGAATTGGACACAATTCCGGTTAACGATCAGTCCGGCAACCCAGTCTTGCAAATGGGGCAGGTGGGCACAGGTCTGTGGGTAGACTGGGAAACAGAAGCTCAGCAGTTTGCAGCTACTATTACTTCTAAGTCATCCCATCAAATTCCGCAGGAAACTCATTCTTGGTTTTCATTGCCAGTTGCAAAAGCCGGGGGGGTACCTCCTACCATTTTAAACTTTTTGTCAGCACCTAAATTGTCCTTGTGGGAATTGAACGATCCCTTTTCAACCCCACCCCCAGCGCATTTAGATAAAGATTTCAAATTGTGCCAAAAGGCATTGCGACTATTTTCCCAATTTCTGCTGGGCCGACAGGTTGCCAGTCTCTCATTGGAACCATACAGGCTATTACTGATTCAGATGCCAAGAAAGCAATGGAATTATCACAGCGTCTGATGCTACAAAATTGTATTCAGTCATTGAGCGACGTCAGGACAGCCTTATTAGAGGCAGTTCGGGCACGTCAGGACCTCAGAGTCTACCTGGTCAGGAAATTGACGGAAGACATTGGTCGCCGGGTAATTTTGTCACCAGTGCTTACGCCCACATTAGTTTGCCCTAATACTTGGCAATATAGGTTTGAGTCCCGGAGGGAAGAAGGAAAACCTAATATTTAGTAGTGGCCCCGAAATAATAGACGATATGCCATATGCCTATTAAATAATAGCTCTCTTTCGAACACCTGCGGTCAGCCTGTTTGAAACACCCGCCACAGGGGAAAGTGTGCCAACATCATAAGTGCAACGCTCATTCTCTTATGGAATCGTCTTTATGATTGGGTACTCACTACGAAAAAACTTTGTACAAAATACAAAATTAAAATTAACTTAAGAATTGTTATAATAAAGCTTTCCAACTCGTGGATGTCTTTTGTGGATTCTATCCGAGACGTTGAACCAGGCAACGCCATTCCTCCTTCAATGATATATCAAGATTAAACTCAAGACATCAACGAATGGGAAGGAGATGGAAAGGAGGGCCCTACATCGTCAATGATTTCGGGGCCACTACTAAATATTAGGTTTTCCTTCTTTCCTCCGGGACTCAAACCTATAATTTATTAGTGGCCCCTCCATCATTGACGATATGCCTGATATCTCGAGACTGGAGGGGGACATTCGTGACAATATCTAACCCACTAACAAATGACCATAGGTAGAGAAAAAGAACCATATAACAATCTTAAATTTTTTGTATACAAACAATATTTTTGGCAAAAAAATGGAAAGAAAGCAGATTGCATGCTTCAAAGAAGTCTGCTTATAAATAACCTTGCAGGTACATCAGTAAATGAATATCACATTGAGATTCAATAAAATATATTTTCCAAGAATTGTGTTATTCTTGTCCAAAAACATAAGAAGTCTTTGACCCTTCCTCGGCGTCAAAGTTCTCTAGGAACAAACAAATCATTTGATTATATACATTTGGTCCCTAAGATTAATTTGTACATATACTGTTTATTTTGTACAACATATCTTCTATATCTCATGGTGTAACTATTAATGATATATATTAAAACATTTTATTTATATTTTTTTTTGACTGAATAACCAGTCCGGCTTATCAAGGTATCACAGCTCGTATACTTATCACATTCTCCGGTGGAGGGTCTGAGGGTCTTAGCTCTCATTACCCCCCCCCCTTCTTTTTACATATAAGATAATTCTTATGATTAGTAGCACACAAGACCAATTAGACCCACTGCCGTAATGTCACACAGGTAAGTTTTGGTTTATCTAAGGCCACAGGTAGGTAGCACGTCAGAAAAAAGTATGATTGGATGATCACAATTGTGTCTCAGCAATATCATCTATGGAATAATTATGCAAGAAACTGCCCACTTTCTGATGTCGTGGGCCCTTCCGGGATTACTTTCTCCGATTACATCTACAAGAAAAGATGCCAATGTTCTTCTTGTGACACGCTTACTTGCACTATTAACCCATAAAGCTCCCTGTTGCTGAGGTTGTGACACTCTCAAAAACTTTATCAGAGATTGTACTGGGCATAAAATATGGTGTGTATTTACCTAATTGTATTTACCTAATTGTTGTTGTTGTTGTTGTTGTTCCCCAGGCTGTCTGGCCGAACAGCCCTAAGGTCTCGAGCAAGGCCAAGGCCATAAACGAGCGCTCCCACAAAACCCTCCCTGCTTACCACTAACAAAGCCCGGGTGACCGAAGCCACTCCAAGGCAGGGAGCTGAGGAGGGTGCGGAAACACCCGGGAAACCAAAGCCCCACCCAAGGCCCTGTGCCCCTCAGCAATTATGAAGGGAAAGTTGAGGGGCAAGGGAAAAATGTGACACTTTGGCTCCCAATCTTGGCAGTAGGGAGGTCAATCCACGGAAAAGACGCCGTCACTTGAGATCTAGAAGATATATAAGTAAAAGGAACAGTCAGAGTAAGCTATGGGTATGGCAGAGATCGCTCAGCTCTCACTCTGATAGACCAGCCCATCACCACATGACTAGAACCCAATCCTCTCTGCATTAGCTAGGAAAGGCCATAGAAAGCCTCCTTTGGCGGGGGGATAGCTCCCCCCTATTTCAACTCCTTTCGGGGTTGGGCACCCGCCCTTTACCTAATCATAGTTTACAGGAGTTGAGCTAAGCTCGTGTTGTCCCATCTCTCAGTCTACTTTCATCCAAATTTTTCTTGAAAATATGGATGTTCCTTGCCCCTACCACCTCCTCCTCCAGCCTATTCCATTTGTCAATACATCTATAGGGGAAGCTAAACTTCCTGATATCGTTCTTGCAGGTAGGTCTTTTTACTTTGTAGCTGTGGCCTGTAGTTATTCCTGTATCCATTAATTATTATATCCTCCCTATCCAGCCTCTCCAGCCCTCGGGTGCATTTGTACATCATTATCATGTCTCCCCTCTCCCTCCTCTCCTTTAGACTCGGTAGATTTAATTTGTCTAGCCTCCCTTCATATGGCAGTTCTGAGACTTGGAACCAATCTAGTACCTGCTCTCTGGATTCTTTCTAACTTGTGAATATGCTTCTTCGCTAACATGTTCTCATCCAAGTAGTTCAGAGTAACTTTCATATTCCCGGCCATTGCATACATTCCGCTAAAGAGCTTGTTAATATGTTTCTCTGGCGACAAGTTATCTTGCATAATCAACCCTAAATCCTTTTCTTTTTTGGCCTTGCTAATTATATTATCTCCCATCCTGTACTCCCAATCCGGCCTATTCACACCTCTTCCCATATTTAACACATGACATTTACTTATATTAAATTTCATCTTCCACTTGGTGCTCCATTCGTATATTTTATCTAAATCCCCTTGCAGCTCCTCACAACTACTTTTATTTGTTATTTGTCTCATAATTTTTACGTCATCTGCAAACATTGACGTGTAGGAGTTTATGCCTATCGGCAGGTCATTCACGTACATAAGGAACATGAGAGGTGCCAACACAGATCCCTGTGGCACACCACTCTCAACTTTCCGCCACGATGAGTAAGTTCCTCTAATGTTGGTCCTCATTTCCCTATCTGTTAAATAGCTCTCCATCCATTTCAGCAAACTCCCCCTGACACATCCTATCGTCTCAAGCTTAGATAACAATCTCTTATGTGATACCTTATTGAATGCTTTGGAAAGGTCTAAGTAGACGCAGTCCACCCATCCGCCTCTTTGTTGCAGTACATCTATCACCCTACTGTAGTAACATAGCAGACTGGTAACACAAGATGTCCCTTCTCTGAATCCAAATTGCTTTGGGGTTATTATCTTCTTTCTCTCCAACATTTTCATCCACCTCTTCCTAATTAGCTTTTCACAAATCTTGCATACAATACTAGTAAGTGAAACTGGTCTATATTTTAAAGGGTCCTCAGGGCTTCCATTCTTGTATATCGGAATTATATTAGCTCTTTTCCATTCAACAGGAACCTGTCCTTTATCCAAGGAAGCTTGCATTATGTCCCTCACTGGCTCCACTAATTGCTCTGCACACTCCTTTAAAACCCAGGCAGACACTTCATCCGGTCCCATAGCTTTCCTTACTTCAAGTCCTCTATCGCAGATAACATCTTATCTCTAGTTATTTCAATCTTGCTAAGACCAATCTCCAGTACTCCCGCCTGTGGTTCGTCAAAACTTTCATCTCTACTAAAAACCGATCCTAATTTGTTATTCATTACCTCGCACATGTCCGATACATTTTCATACGTCCTAGCATCTACTCTTAATTTAGTAATTTGTTTCATTACCTTCAACTTACTGTTTATATATTTATAAAACAATTTAGGGTCACTTTCACATTTATTTACTATGTTCTTCTCATAGTTTATTTTAACTTGTGTCTCCGCGTTTAAGCGCCGGGACAATAAATTCAGAAAAAAACATGATCGGAATGTTAATTTTTTGCGACAAAAGTGGGGGAAGGAGCAATTTGTACATTAATATTGCGTCTCCCAAACCTGAGGCAATTAGGTTCGTTGCTCATCGCCGCCAGCTCAGACACCCTGTTACCTGTGGCCAAAGCCATAAGGAACACAGCCTTCTTTAACCCGGGAACTGCGGGGAGACTCTTAAGAGTTCCCCCGGCGGACTGCGGGGAGACTCTTAAGAGTGAGTGAAAAAAAAAATCAACTAAAAAAATATTTTATTTATTTTTGTTTATTTTTTATTTATTTATTTTTTTTTTTTTGGCCCCTGGGCCATGCAAAATCTCAGTCCTCTACCTCCCCTCCTTCCCCACTTTCCTCCTCTCCTTCAGTTATCACCTATTTTCCCTGTTATTCCCTTATTCTGAGGTATATTTTCGTGCTAACATTAGAAATCCGGTTGGAGGGTGTGGTCATCACTGATAGCAAGCGAATGCAAGAGAGAGAGAGAGAGTATCGATCGACTGTGTCTCAGTGGCCTTGGGGGAAATTGGCGGGAAAGCAGCTTGCCTCACCCATACATTATACAACTCGCGGGCTATATCTCCGATTTTGACCATCCAAACGCTGTTTTCACTCGTTTTATTGTTGTTTCAGGTTAATACCTTTATAATCAACCCATAATAGGCGCATATGGATAAGTATTAATGCTATTAATGGCACAATGAATATTTTAGTGACGGAAACACCTCAAATACGTCAGCACAGGGGGACGTTTCCAATTACCCCCATGCGCACTTGTTAGGTTAACAGCGAGTCGAAATCTGGCGCATGATTATACTTGCGCGAATGAAGCAAAGACAATGCTTTGTCAAGTGACCAGGTAGGCATGAGCTGACGGGGTGGTGGGCGAAGCTTGAAACATGCCCTCATGAACCCATTCATCTCTGCCTGCGGTATAGATTATAGGTTTGACTCCTGCAAGGAGATAAAGAAAACCTAATATTTAGTAGTGGCCCCGTAATCATTGACGATTATGCCTATTACATAAGGCACCCTCTTCAAACACTCATCCGCCGTAGTTTGAATCTACCGCGCAGAGCATAAAAAATTGAGGAGCCTTCATCATGAGCGCACACAACCTCACTCATGGTTCAGTCATTATGAAATTGGGTTCTCACTACGAAAAAACTTCGTAACAAATAAAAAAGAAAAAGAAAATAAGAATAACTATTCATAAGCTTTCCATATAATCGTGGATGTACTTGTGTGGATCTTTGACCAGACGCTGACTCAGGCGTCATTCTTCCTTCACTGACATATCAAGTAAACCAAAATCCTTAATACATCAACGAATGGGAAGGGGATGGTCGGGAGGGCCCCAGTCGTCAATGATTACGGGGCCACTACTAAATATTAGGTTTTCTTTATCTCCTTGCAGGAGTCAAACCTGTAATTTATTAGTGGCCCCTCCATCATTGACAATTATGCCTGATATCTAAGACTGGAGGGGGACATTCGTAATCATATCATAACTCTAGCAAAAGCAGATAATCAAACAACCACATAGTATTCTTACTTTGTAAACTGTATATTTATGTATAAACTTTATACAACATATAAAAAGGGGTACAAGCAGGAGCGTGCTTCAAAGAAGCCTGCTTGATAAAAAAGGGTTAACTCTGAGATTCTGAGAACAGATCTGCCAGTTAAAAAGGCACCCCACTTAAATTAAGTGGTGAAAAAATAAAAACTTCTAAGTTTACATGTGCACATATAAACCCCATAAGCTAGAGGAGATATCTTGCAAAATATTTCCAATGCTTAAAATTAGATTGCTTCACAGCCCAAAACTATTTACACAACACTGTTGTTTGTACTACAATTGTACTAGCACAATTTCCTGTAATGAATAGTACAGAGACATTTTCATATCACAACACACATAACACAGTATCACAGCTCACATATTCCGGCGGGGTCTAGGGCGTCCTATGTTACACTGACTGCACCCCCCCCCCCCCCCTTTTCATGAAATTAAACAATAAGTGACCTAGGGACCACCTAGACCCTCTGCCTTAAAGCTATACATGGTAAGGAAGGTTTGTCTAGAGCAACTGAAAGGTATCGTGTCAAAAACGTATGATTAGAGGCCCACAACTGTGTGGACGTAATATCTTCAATAGAAAAATTCTTAAGAAAACGTAAAGATGCTGCCCACTTGCGTAAATCGTGGGCCTTACCCACAACGCCGGGATTACTCTCTTTAATGACCTCGACCAAGAGAGAAGCCAGTTTACGTTTCATCAAGCGTTTACCCGTACGTGCTACCCATAAAGCACCCTGGTGATTTAGAGGTGCCACTCTTAAATATTTGGTTAGAGCTTGCACTGGACATAAATTATGGTGCACCTTTCCCCTTTTCAACGCCGGCACCGTGAATTCTGAAAACACGTGTTCACTGTGCTCATTCTTGGCTATGAACCCTGGGGAAGGTGCAATCTGAACACATTCATTAAGCCTACCAAACCTGAGGCAATTAGGTGTGTTCCTCATCGCCGCCAGCTCAGATACTCTGTTCCCGGTAGCCAAAGCCATAAGGAATACTGCCTTTTTTAAGAGTAATGTAAAATCTGCAGTATATTGGTACAGACGGGAATGAAGTAACGACAATGCTTTGTCCAGAGACCAGGTAGGCATGAGCTGACGGGGAGGTGGGCGGAGTTTAAAACATGCCCTCATAAAACCTGTTTCCTCCGCGACTGGTATGGTGAGACCGGTAAGGTCCAAAAATGGCATACTAATCGCTGTAAAGTGATTTTTTAACGTTACTACAGATAAACGTTTCTGCTCGAACAGGTAATTTAAATAATTAAAAACACCGAGGGCACCGTTTGTTCTGTCCTAAGAATCCAGGCCTGCCAATGCGATTGATACTGTTGCCTTGTAGACTGGGTATATTGATTCATGAATTTATTGGTCACGTCTCTACCATATGGCGCTAGCCACTTGGCCTCCTGAATGTCCATAATGCAAAAGTCAGCGAGGTCTCTAGGTTGCCAATTGTGTCTAAGTGGAAAAACCCGTCCGGGAGTGACACAGGGTGCGGGCACCATGTTTTCAATTGCTGGTACCACAACTGCGCCGGCCACAGGGGCGCGATTAGTGAGACTATGCCCCGATAAATCTGTAGTTTGTTTACTACGTGGCACATTAGAGATGCGTCTGGCGGCGGAAACAGATAAATGGAACTCCATCTGTTCCAGTCTGTCCCAGTCTGTCACCAGTGCATCTGGGCCGCCTGCCGGCGTTATCGTCCGGCGGGTGAGGTACAGTGGGAGTTTGTGAGTCTCCTCGGACGCAAACAAATCCACTTGGGATGGTAAGGTTCCGCAATCATTTGGTCGAAAATGGTTTGCTTGAGCGCCCATTCTACTGTTGTGCTCTGTCTCCGAGACAGAGCGTGTGCCCAAACGTTTGCTATGCCTGGGAGATAAGATGCCTATCTAGCCTGTTGGCTAGAATAAAAATCTTTTCCGACACGTTTAGCAACCTCCGAGATCTCATCGACCCTTGCTTCTGAATACAGTGAACCGCATTCAGATTGTCCATTCTGAAGGCCACCGACTTGCCCCGTAAAGTAGAGCCGTGAGCCTGAAGGAAATATAAGGGGACTAGTAATTCTTTGACATTGATGTGGGAGATTTCTAAATGGGACCAAAGCCCTTGACCCTGGTGCCCTTGGTTTGACTGAAATCCCCAACCTATCGTTCCTGACGCATCCGTGTCTACCCATACCGTCAGCGGAGGACAGATCCATGACATGACTGAGTGTAATGTTTCCCTCTTCGCCCAGACCGCTAGCATGTTGTGGATTAATTTTGGTATGGGCCATAATTTTTTCGCCGGCAAGAGCGGAAAATATTTGTTGCCCTCCAATATTAAACGTTTGACTCTTAATCGGCCCAACCGTACAGTTAGTTGAATCCAGTTGAGAGAGCCGACCAGACTCCCAGGTTCTCCGTGTCGTAGTCAGACTGTGCAGGAACAAAAACAATTTCCTGCGAAATCTGTTGCGATTGTCCACACTCTGACTTAGAGTGAGAGTAGCTGTGTCCCAGACCAGCCCTATCCATTGAACTACTCTTGAGGGAACAAGGTTTGACTTTACCAGGTTGACCTTGAACCCTAGAGTTTTGACATGTTTTAATGTTATGTTGACATGATTTACACATACTTGTTCCGTCTCTGCCACCACTAGCCAGTCGTCTAGATACCATAAAATCCTGATCCCTTGCTTTAACAAGGGCATCAGGGCTTGCCGGACTAATTTCGTGAATAAGCGAGGTGCTAGGTTCAATCCAAACGGCATCCTCTGAAAGACATAAGTCTGATGCTTCATTCTTAAGGCCAAAAACCATTGAAATCTTTTGTTTACCGAGACATGCCAGTACGCGTCTGTCAGGTCTAAAGAACACATCCATCCTCCCGGCGGAAGTGTTAGCCTGATCTGGTTTACCGTTAACATCCTGAATGACACGTTGTGAATATGGAGGTTCAGATAAGACAGGTCTACGACTGGTCTCATCTGAACACTGTCCCTTTTGGGCACTAGAAATAGTTTGAATGTAAAAACTGGGTAATTTTGAGGGACCGAAATGATGACATTCTTGGCGATCATTTCCTGGATCAGTGACTCTACCTCTAATGAAACTAAATTTGCTTTTGTTGGCTGACGTAAACGAGGTCGCCGGAGCCACTGCCAGGTGATGCCCTTGCGTGCCACCATTCTCGCCCAAGTATTTACTGGCCATGCGCGGTGACACGTCCGGAACGACCCAGTTAGCAGACAAGGGTTCGCCGGCTGTACTACCCTCTGATCCACCCGCCGTGAGACCGGCCCTGGGAGTGAGAGAGACTTTAGTTTTTTTATGGTGGTGGAGGGGGTGGTGGTGGTGGACGCTTAGCCGACTGGCCGGCGTTGGCAGAAGACGGGCCCTGGCCCGGTCTGTTATAGTTTCGTCCTTTATGACCTGCAAACTTACCTTGTTTATACCTGTACTGACCTTGGGGGGAAGCGGACTTAGGTATATGAAAGGGCTTTGACCCACCCGGTTGAGCTTTTGTGACTGGCTTGGGTTTGGAAAAGTTAAAAGCAGGTTTTTGAGAAGGGATGGGACTGTGCTTAAAGGCTTGAGCCATGTTGAAAACAGTTCTCCACACATCAGGGGACATTAAAGAGGGAGTTAGCACCGGCGACATGACCACCTGGTTTGCAATTCTATCAGGAAGTTTCTTTACCAGGGACATCCTAAGATCCTGTCTCGCCCGCACTGCCTCGAGCAAGGCTGTGCGGATATCACCCAACGACTGAATAGAAGTCTGAAGGCGTAACCGCCGAGATAGTTCAACTGATCGTCTGGCCTCCGCGTCCGCGATTGCCTGAGTAGATCTTAGCATAAATTTCGCCACCTGGTGCGTAACAATGTATTGGGAGAAAAGTCTATACGCCTTCCCCCGTAGCCTAAACTCCCGGTCTAGGTGAGCTGGGGAAGGTGTAGTGAACGGATCTTTAAGTTCGCATAGATTGATTTTTGGGGCAGCTAAAAAAGCAAACAAAGCAGATGGGACTCCGCCGGCTGAAAAGACTGGCAGAGAGAACCAAGAATGGCTGTCCTGAGGAATCTGGTGCGAAGATTTTGAGGTGAAGGTGGTCGCAAAGTTCTGAGCCTCTACCTCCCATTCCACCCAAGGTCCTGGACCCAACTGCCCCACCTTCAACACTGGGTTAGCGGCTGTATCTGTGACCGTTTGTAAATCTAATTCTGGAGTGAGAGCTGACAGTGCTTTTATATCATTAAAGCCGTCATGCTTGGTCCAGTCAGAAAACAGTTTTGAAGCTGAGGCAGGGGGCAGTGCAGGTGTAGCTGTATACACAAAATAGTCATGGTGATAATGGTTCGGAATGGCCTTAATATTAACATCAAGTACATTACCCGCAACATCCAAAGCTCGTAACTTTCTAGATTTATTTCCTTGGATTACCCACTCACGTGGCACTGGAAGTTCCCCTGACAAAGTGGGCTGCGCCGCCTCTGGCTTAGTTGGGATCATTTGAACCCATGAATCATCGGGACCGTATAACAGGGGCATAGCTACCTTTCTTAATGGTGCTTTATCTAAAGGGGGAGGATTCACATCCGCTACCACCCTTACGCTAGAAGTAGTCAGTGCCGCCGAAGCAGGCCTAGCGACCATAGTAGGTGATATAGAGGGGGGGTGCGGAATCTTGGTCAAAGCAATAGAAGCGATCAGAGGCCGAACACTTGAATTTGTCATGGAAGCTCCCAGGTCCACTGTAGGAGTCTCCGGCTGTTGGCAATTTTTTTTTGTGAGAGCAGTAACTAATAACCCATCTATTTCCTCCGCCGTGACAAATTTAGCAGATGAAGAACTGAGAGGTGAATCATTCCTATCTCGCGAGTCATCTAGAACTGAACCTGACTCTTGCACTTCCATGTCAGAGATTATTGACACCTCATCCTTGTCATCTGGCCCATCCTGAGAGGATTCCGCCGAAACCGGAACCCCATCGTGGTGCCAATTTAAGTCAGGAATGGATGATGGGATCACAGCGTCCCGGTGGACGTCCGCCCATACCTGTGGCTCCTGAACCAGACGTGGGCGCTCATGCCCTGGTTGGGAATACCGCCATACACCTAGGCCTTGGCCCGAACTCCCTTGGGAGTCAGATACACCATCAACCACTGAGCCCCCACTAGACTCTTCTAAAGGGCGATCACTGCTTACAGAACTCTCCAACTCTAATTGTATAATATCCATTGGTAACCTGTCCGCCGGTAATACCCCCACCACAGTCTCTGACTCCACTCCCGCCCCATCAGATTGGACACTAGATAAGTCGGGAGTAGAGGCAGAAAGTGAGGCACGAGGCTCCGGCGAACGCCGGGATGCCTTTCGTTCCTTAGAATCTTTCCTGGAAGATTTGTGGCTGCGGTGTGACTTAGATCGTTCACTGCTCTTAGACGTTTCCGATCTTTCACTAGAGCTGTCCTTGGACTTTTCCTCTTTGGACTTCTTTCTTGCTGGTGAAGAAGAATGACTAGGCGGCTGTTGGACCTGGACCGCTCCCGTGACGTGGAGGCTGTCACCGGGGGCGTGGGTTCACGAGGTCTCTTAGTGCTAGGGACCAGAGAAAGTGCTGTACCCTGCCCAGTCTCTGCCGACTTTCGTACAGTTACTCTAGCGGGACGTTTAATAGGGGAGTGCTCAATCAATAATTTATCCCAAAGAATTACATTATCACATTGCAGCGCTTTATGAGCCACTGTGGTAGCATAACTTGACAACTGCTGCCTGACCTCCCTCAAAGCGACCGCTGCGGATCTATTATTGTCTCTCAATACTTTGACACTCAATTGAGTACAGAAGGTACAGTTCCCCGTTACCCACAAACCCCTTGAGCGATCTAAACATTTAACACATCTAATGCAAAGAGTGTGTGCAAAGATAGGGATACCTAAACAGGAGGGAGCAATACACAAGGCAAAAACAGGGTCTAGGGTAGCCATGACAGAGACTGGTGGAAAACGAACCCACCCCCAGTTTACTCTAGGTTCTCTATAGACCCGCCGGAACTCAGCCCTGGAAAAAAGAAAATTTCCAGGAATTAATGCTCATAAGGCATGATCCAACATGATCGAACACAAGTGTTAAATAACCCGCCGGGTAACGAGACGCAATACACAACTATCACGGCTCGCTACGCGGGAGGTACATGTATAAAGATTTCAGAATATCTTAGCCTGTCCAAACGATTTATGAATATCCTCTGACATGATATAAAGACCAGCATGGCTTTTATAAATGACGCAGTCTATCCAGTGGTGATTGTTAAGTTTCCTGGAAAACCCTTAAAAGACGCCGGCCCCCGTATTATCTCGCAGATCAAAAACTGGGAAGCCTGTCTTAAATACTAGATCTGGCTTCTCCCGAAGCAGTCTAGATCGCCGCATGATGAATGGTGGCGATACTAATGTATCCTTCAATTGTCTGGTTAACTTCACTGAATTTTGCAAATTCGTTAATCCCACCCTCCCAAGGTGCAACCGCCGGGTGTGAATTTAAGTTAGAACGTTAACCCCAATTATTCCTATCCCCACTTCTTTGCAAAAGATCGCCGGGGAGGATATACCAAACAACAAACAGCCTAGTTTTACTGGCTTTGCAAAAACCGGGAAAAACTCAACTCAACAAGTGTCCGTATGAACACTTAGTTAAATGGGTAAAGCCATCCCGCCGGGAAACACAGTAAGCCTGAACACAGGCCCCACCACAGAGACGCAGTCCTGGAGAGCCGCAGGCCACCACTCGCCGGGGAAAACAAGCCTTTTTTAACCACGCGTGATTAAAACTTGGCAACCAGCCGGGTTTTCATGGTGTAACCGAGAAAACCCGCCGGAAAAGGCAACCCACCTCGTTCAGATTCAATCTGAACGCACCAAATAGACCGTGGAATTAGCCAAAGCACAACTAACCCAGGCCACACAAATAGTCCGTGGAATTAGCCAATACACAACTAATCCAGGACACATATATAGTCCGTGGAATAGCCAATACACAACTAAACCAGACACACATGACACAGTAGTACATATTTATAACATAAATCAATAACACTTGTACATGTGGCAAAGCTACGAGCGGCTGGCTAGGCCTAGGCAGACGGACATAAAAAGTAATCATGTCGTAATAAAAACAAAAGCACTGAATTATATCACAACAGGAACCACCGTCAACACACCACTGTAGCAAACACTTCCCGGCAAAGGGAAGAACTGACTCGGGACCCGGAAAAAACTTCACTAAGTGAAGAAAAATACGCTGGGAACGTCAGAGAAAATAAGCTACCTCATCAGAAAGATAAAAGGAAGCAAAAATAACGCGTAATGAAAGCCGCCTACATCACAAAGCTAGCTAACCGTGAAAAAGTTCACATGTCCACAACAGGACCACGAGGGTACACCCGAAATAGATGCCCCAAATACACGACCCAAAATACACTGCACTGAGGGCAACCCGCCCAGGACACTCCTGCTACGCATATCCTAACCTTACTCGATACATCCTGGAGTAAACAAATGAGAAAAAACTCACTAGGGACGCAACAAATGCGGAACCAGCGGAGCGTGGGGAGGCACGTCCGGGCAGGTTGAGCGCAGAGCAGAGAAGGAAGAATGACGCCTGAGTCAGTGTCTGGTCAAAGATCCACACAAGTACATCCACGATTATATGGAAAGCTTATTGAATAGTTATTCTTATTTTCTGTTTGTTTTTATTTTTTACGAAGTTTTTTCGTAGTGAGAACCCAATTTCATAATGACTGAACCATGAGCGAGGTTGCGTGCGCTCATGATGAAGGCTCCTCAATTTTTTATGCTCTGCGCGGTAGATTCAAACTACGGCGGATGAGTGTTTGAAGAGGGTGCCTTATGTAATAGGCATAATCATCAATGATGGAGGGGCCACTAATAAATAGCCCTGTTAAGTCATAAAAGGGAGTTCTGATAGCTGACAAATGGTTTTTCAGTGTAATTACAGAAAGGCGTTTTTGTTCAAATAAGTAATCCAAATACTTGAAGATCAAAGCTACTGATGCGTCAGTTTGCGCTGTTTCTACTATCCAGGTCGTGAAAGATTTCCAATGCAATTGATATTGACGCCTGGTAGAAAGAGTATACTGATTGAGAAATTTATTAGTGACGCTCTCTCCATACGGGGTTAACCATTTGGCATTCTGAATGTCCAAAAGGCAAAAGTCAGCGAGGTCTTTAGGTTGCCAATTGTCTCCAAGTGGAAGTACGAGATCGGGAGTGACACCGGGGTCTCGCACCACATTTTCAACTGGTGGTACCACACCTGAGCCGGCCATAGAGGCGCGACCATCGAGACTAAAACCCGGTAACCTTGTAGTTTGTGAACTACCTGACACATGAGTGAAGCGTCTGGAGGCGGAAACAGATAGATGGAACTCCACCTGTTCCAGTCCTCCATCAATGCGTCTGGACCCCCTGCCGCAGATACTTCCCGGCGGGTTAGGTAGAAAGGAAGCCTATGGTTTTCCTTGGACGCGAATAAGTCCACTTGTGGACGGTATGGCTCTGCAATCATCTGGTTGAAGATGTTTTGCTTGAGAGCCCATTCTACTTTGGTGCTCTGTCTTCTTTCCCAGACATTTGCTATGCCTGGGAGGTATGATGCATGGAGATGAATGTTCAGCTCTTCGGCCAGAACAAAGATCTCCTCTGACAACTCAACCTCGTTGACCCTTGCTTTTTAATGCAGGATACCACATTCAAATTGTCCATTCGAAAAGCTACGGATTTCCCCCGCAAGGTGGAGCCGTGAGCCTGAAGGAAAAATAAAGGGACTAATAGTTCTTTCGCATTGATGTGAACATTCTCAGATTGGGACCAAAGACCTTGACTCTGATGGCCTAGGTTCGACTGATAACCCCAGCCTATTATCCCTGAAGCATCTATCGTATAAATACGATAGAATATGACTCTTTTGTGATCTCTTATGTCTCTGTGACGTCATGATCTCTCCTACAGAACGACGTAGGACGAGTAGATCGTATATTATAAGATTGTAAATAAGTTAAGTTATAAAAGGCCTAATATGCTATTAAGCAATATTGCCATGGTCTTATGTAGTATATATGAATTTATCGTATATATTAATATAATTTATCGTATAGAGCAACCTAAATGCGGTACGATAATTTGGGCTCCTGGCGGTTTGCCAAGGCAGCAAGGTGTGCTTTTGAGGTACGCCAGAGCCTTCACGAACACCAACCAGTTAACATCTAAATTTCCGCCCTCAGTTGATCGTGCTTTTGTGCCTCTAATCACAATACACATACAGCAATACACACAGCTACACCATCACGACGCTCTCATCGACATCATGACTGACTGATAGATAAGCATATTATTCATGTCCATTCCCATGTAATCATTTATTCTTTCTTTAACTTGACTCGAGTCTTGGGACCGAAGTCTCGTTCCCCATTGTCCACCACCATATTGGGTAAAACGTTCTCCCTTGCCTCATTGCCACGTGGAACTATTGGTGAGTTAATTCCTGGCTAATATTAACCCTTATAACCTTACCCTATATATACATTTATTATGTGAGACCTTTGGATATAAATTAGCTTGTTTCAGATTGAATTCAATTTAGATATAGAGTAGTTTTCATTTAGATTGATTTTATTTGATTCATTATAGCTTAGTAATATTTAACTTCCATTGATAGTTTACCACATTGGTGCCCAGACCCGGGAATTAGCTACCAGTAAGGGATTTTAAGGCAATGAACAAGGGGACATATAACAGGATGCAGGAACAACTCTATGATAAACTGGCAAGGCTAGCCAAGCGATGGTTAGAGCTGGAATGCAGGGTCACATCGTTGTGCCTGCCTAAGTCCTGCATCCCACCCATCATCTTTCCCCAATAATTTTCTTTTCTGTTTCAGACTTCCTGTGACATATGACCTGACCTAACATTTTTTCTAGTTCAATATGATCCATTAGGAGGTATTGCTATTTAGTGTACTATTTTTTTCTCCATAACATAGAAGTCCGCCGGTTGGCGTCTCTTAATTAGACTATTATTTGGCCGTTGTCTTTGTAACGTAATATTTAGATACATAGCCTATAGGCTCGCATGCAAAATGGATACAAACGATAAAGAGACTCCGTCTAGTGGGGTGCTGATCAAAGCCCCTAAAAATCAAAGGGCGGGACTTCGGGGAGTAATAAATAGGCTAATTGTGGACTTAAACACTTTCATCACTACTGCTGAACTAGAGGAATTGGAGGCTAGATTAGATAACGTCCAGGCTACCCACGGTCGTATTACGGCTCTGAGTGAGGTGATTGTGGCTGACATGATAGAGGAGGAAGAGATAGTTACAGAGTGTGATAATCGCGCCCTCTATGACGAACCTGTCTTTAGAGCGAAGCGCCTATTACAGCGTGCTGTCGCAAGTAAGAAGGGAGGCGATAATGAGGCCCATAGAAGGGCTGACCCAAAACATACTGTACACCTCCCAAAGCTCAATCTTCCTACATTTGGGGGCAAGTTAACCGAGTGGTTAGCTTTCTGGGACGTATTTCGATCTACGGTTCATGAATCCTCTTTGGATAATGTCCGCAAGTTTCACTATCTGAAGGGACAAATGGAAGGAGAGGCCTTACATTTAATAGAGGGTTTTGCAGTAGTGGGTGGTAGTTATCTTGAAGCGGTACACTTATTAGAGTCCACATACGGGGATAGAGAGCAGTTGAAGATGGCCCATGTCGTTGCCTTGTTGGGGCTCGCAGAACCACAGTATAAGGTTGATGAGTTGACAAACTTCAGGGCAAATATGGAGTGCCATACTCGATCGCTAGACACCCTAGGGCTTACCACGCAGGAAATGATAGTCATTATCTTGCGTCAGAAGCTTTCTATGGCAATACTTGATAAGGTAAGATCATTTGAGCTGGGGGAGTTCAAAACTCAGTTCAGTAAGGAGATCAATAATCTACAGTTGAACAAAGGGAGAATGTATGTGTCGGGAGGGAGTGAGAATGTGGAGAAGAGGGGAACAGTAAGCATGACAGTGGGGACTAAAATAAAGAAAGAGGGTGCGTATAAGAAACCTGCTCAGATTCTATGTAAGCTATGTAACAACAAACATAAATGGAGTTTCTGCATAAAATACCCAACAAATGAGACAAAACTAGCACAGGCGAAAAGATTGAAGCTATGTGTAGGTTGTCTAAGTGGGGAACATGGTAAGCAGGGACAATGTACTGCTACATACTTAAGGCCCTGTCGGCACTGCAAAGGACATCACTTTGATAAGTTGTGTCCTACTGCAGATAAAGTCAAAGACGTCAAAAATGAGGGTACTACAACTGTGGCACTAGGTAGCACGCAAGACACCACTATATTGCCCACAATACAGATTCCCATGGAAGGTAATGACAGTAACAAAGTTTGTCGGGTACTTCTAGATCAAGGATCTCAACGTTCCTTTATAAAGAGGTCCGTACTAGTGGGATTGAAGCACCGAATCGTAGGGGCTCAGACTCTTTGATTACAGGGCTTCACAGGGGTTACTGATAAACAAGACTACGAGATAGCGGAGATTTCATATTTCTATCGTAAAAACCGGTACTTTATGACTTGTATCGTAGTAGACACCCTACCAGAATATGTATCTGTGGGTGTGAAGAAGGTGGAACACGCATTACGTAGCAAAGGGGTTAACTTGTCAGATCCCATGGGAAATCAGAGTGAGGTGCATGTACTACTTGGTGTGGATCATTATTATGAAGTAGTATACCCTGGATTTAAAAAGATGTGTGGTGTAATTTTAATCCCCACTAAATTTGGATACTGCATGAGCGGAAAGGTGCATACAACACAGTCAAAGGTCCTGGTCGACACGGTCTCGATATATAGAGTCAATGTAACCGCGGCAGAGGAGTTGGGAAGGGAGGATTCCCAACCTAGTGACCCTAAGATGGCTGCCGAGTTCGACCTGGAACGACTGTGGAGATTGGATCACATAGGCATTAATCCTATGGAGACTGATTATGACTCGGAAGTTGCGCTACAAAGGTTTGACGAGTCTGTGTGCTACTGTGCCTCAGACAAGCAATATAAAGTTAGTTTACCCTGGAAGAACAGTGAGATAAGCCTGCCTACCAACTATGGTTTGGCATTAGGTCGCTTGCGCGCATTGCAGCGGAAATTGTCTAACGAACCGAGCACGCGCCAGGCGTATGACGATGTATTTCGGAGTTATGAGGATAGGGGCTTTATAGAGAGAGTCGATGTCAGGGAACCGTGTAAGAAGGGTAGGGTTCACTATCTGGCCCATCATGGGGTAAAGAAAGACAGCGTCACCACACCAATACGGGTGGTGTATGACTGTTCTGCCCACCAAGGACAACAACCCAGTCTAAATAACTGCCTGTTGACAGGTCCGTCCATGGTGTCGGATCTGTCGCAACATCTATTGCGGTTTAGGCTGGGGAAGTATGCCTATACCAGTGACATCGAGAAGGCATTCTTGATGGTCAAGCTAAAGGAGGAAGATAGAGATGTTACCCGCTTTCTTTGGTTCAGCGACATTAGCGACTCTGAAAGTCCCATCATAATATACCGTTTTCGGGTTGTACTCTTTGGGGCCACTTGCTCGCAGTTTTTGTTAAATGCCACAATCAGAAAACATCTAGCTGACACTCATGAGGACACAAGTAAACTATCTCGCGGATTATACATTGACAATTTGCAGGGTACTAGCGATAGTCAAGATGATTTGTTATGCATACTGGCAAGCACGCAGATTGTTTGCGGATGCACATCTATTTCTCCGCGAGTGGGTTACTAATAGTGAAGATCTTCAGAGTTTAATACAGGTGGATGGTACGGCATCTCTTAACCAGGAAAAGTCCAGAAATTTGGGGATGATCTGGCAACCTAAACATGACTTACTAACTTTTCAAACAAGGTCTTTTGCTCAGCAGACAGGAGCGCACACAAAAAGAAGTCTGTTGAGCAAAGTTGCGCAATTTTTTGATCCTTTGGGTCTAGCATTACCTGTTACCATAAGAGCTAGGATTCTAATGCAGGAAGTTTGGAGACGTAAAATAGGATGGGATGACAGTTTGCCCGAGGACCTGAATGACCAAGGGACATTGTTGTTGAATGAATATGCCATCCTATGTACTAAACCTATACCTCGTAAAGTGGCGGCGTTCGGTGACGTTACGTTACACACGTTTTGCGATGCTAGCGCCACGGCATACGGGGTAGCCATATATGTTGTTACTTCATTTGGGGCACATTTAGTTACAGCCCGGGCCAAGGTAGCCCCGGTTAAAAAGGTAACTATCCCTAAAATGGAATTGACTGCCATGCTGCTATTAGCACGTCTGGTGCAACATGTACGCGCAGCATACGAGAGCGAATTAAATATTGAAATCGTTCATGTATGGTGCGATAGTCAGGTCGCACTCAACTGGATACATAGCAAGAAGTCTCTGCCAGTTTATGTGCGGAATAGGGTAGATGAGATTAGAGCCCTTTTGCCAGACGTTGCTTATCATTATGTAAATACAAAAGAAAACCCTAGTGATCTCATAACTAGGGGTATAACGGCTAGCCAGTTAATGAAGTCCGAATTGTGGTGGCATGGTCCAAAGTGGCTGCTCCATGAAAGTGAATGGACGATATGGCATGCTGTTGGTGAGGGACTTCTGCCACTGGAAACAGTGGCAGTTACAGCCCAACCAAATGAGCCACCGGGTCCTATCATGAAGTGGGCAAGATTCGGTGACTATAATAAACTAGTCAGGGTTGTAGCTTGGGTGTTGCGATATGTATCCAATCTCAAGCTTAAAGTAACGGGCCAACTCTGCAACAGGGGTCACAACATTGATGCTCGTGAATTTAAAGCAGCTGAAGTAACTTTGATCAAATGGGTTCAAGTAGAAACCTTTTCCAATGAATTAGAATCCTTGAAAAGCTCGAATAAGACATTAATGCCTAATATTTATTAGTGGCCCCTCCATCATTGACGAACATGCCTATTACATAAGGCATCCTCTTCAAACACTAATCCGCCGTAGTTTTGAATCTACCGCGCAGAGCATTTAAAAACTGAGGAGCCTTCATCATGAGCGCACGCGACCTCACTCATGGCTTCAGTCATTATGAATTGGGTTCTCACTACGAAAAAACTTCGTAAAAAATAAAAACAAAAAGAAAATAAGAATAACTATCTAATAAGCTTTCCATCATATCGTGGATGTACTTGTGTGGATCTCTGACCAGACGCTGATTCAGGCGTCATTCCTTCTTCTCTGCTCTGCGCTCAGCCTGCCCGGACGTGCCTCCCCACGCTCCGCTAGTTCCGCATTCGTTGCGTCCCTAGTGAGTTTTTTCTCATTTGTTTACTCCAGGATGTATCGAGTAAGGTTAGGATAGGCGTAGCAGGAGTGTCCTGGGCTGGTTGCCCGCAGTGCAGTGTATTTTGGGTCGTGTGTGTGGGGCATCTATTTCGGATGTACCCTCGTGGTCCCGTTGTGGACATGTGAACTTTTTCACAGTTGAGTTAGTTTGTGATGCAGGCGGCTTTCACTACGCGTTAATTATTGCTGCCTTTTATCTTTCTGATGAGGTAAGCTTTGCTTTCTGACGTTCCCAGCGTATTTATCTTCACTTAGTGAAGTTTTTTCTGGGTCCCGAGTCAGTCTTCCCTTTGTCGGAAGTATTTGCTACAGTGGTGTGTTGGCGGTGGTTCCTGTTGTGATATTTCCAGTGTTTTGTGTATATTTCAACATTTATTATGCCGTCTACCTAGGCCTAGCCAGCCGCTCGTAGCTTTGCCACATGTACTAGTGTTATTGTTTATTATTTATAAATATGCCCTACTGTGTCATGTGTATCCGGGTTTTAGTTGTGTATTGGCTAATTCCTCGGACTATAATTGTTTCCTGGTTTAGTTGTGTATTGGCTAATTCCACGGATTATTGAGTGACCTTGGGTTAGTCGTGCGTGGCTCTCCTCGTGTCTCTTGTTTGTTCAGATGGTGTCTGTTCAGGGTGGGTTTCCTTCCGGCGGGTTTTTTCTCGGTTTCACCATGAAAAAATCCCGGCCGAGAGCCGTGTTGGGCCACACGTGGTTGTCAACACTGGCTTGTATCCCCGGCGATGGGGTGTCTGTGGCTCTCCAGGACTGCGTCTCTGTGGGTGCCTGGTTTCAGGCCTCCTTTGATTCCCGGCGGGATGGCTGTACCCATCTATAAAACGTTGTTCATGCGAACATACGTTATGTAGTTTTTCTACCCGGTTTTACAAAAACCACATGAAAAACCTAGCTGTTGTTTTAGGCTTTCCTCCCCGGCGATCTTTTACAAAGAAGTGGGGACAGGAACTTATGGGGTTAACGTTTGGACATCTCACCCGGCGGGTGTACCTGGGTAGGGTGGGATGAACGACTTATGTCTTTCAGTTAGTTAACCAATCCATTTTAAGTGATACTATGTGTATCGCCGCCTTTACACTTACGGCGATTGAAGGTTCAATTAGGTTAATATCGATTCTTCACACCCGGCGGGTGCTCCTAGGTGGAGGAACTAAGGAATTTACAAAATTCGATTTCGATTTAACCACTTAATTTAGTGATACAATTAGGTATCGCCACCTTCAAACTTACGGCGATCTTTTGTGACAATTCGTTAGACATCAGATCTCGTATCATCCTGCCCTGTGCTATTCTACTAAAATATTTCAAGGGCCGGCGTCTTTATGGGGGGTTGCTTTGTTCCAAAATTGAATCTTGAGACAGTCACCACCAACAAAAGACTATAAGCGCCATGCTGGACCGTTATATTATATCAGAGGGTATTCTTCACTTTCTTTAAAAAAGATTTGTTTAGATATTCTGAACCCCGCCGCGTAGCGAGCTGTGTTCGTTGTGTCATTACATCTCGTTACCCGGTGGGTTATTAACACTTGTGTGCGAACATGTTGGGTTAACCTTATGAGCATTAATTCCTGGAAATTTTCTTTTTTTCCAGAGCTGAGCTCCGGCGGACCAATACAGACCCGGCGGTAGTTTTCTCCCACCAGTCTCTGTCATGGCTACCGTGGCCCCAGTTTTTGCTTTGTGCACTACCCCTGCTTGTGCTGGTATCCCTATTTTTGCGCATACCCTTTGCTTAAGGTGTGTTAAATGTCTAGACCGTTCAAGGGGTCTCTGGGTAATGCGTAATTGTTCTTTTTGCTCCCAATTAGCTGTAAAGGTCCTTTGTGATAATGATAAGACCGCGGCGGTAGCGTTAAGAGAAGTTAGGCAACAGATGTCAGCCTACACTATCATTGTTGCGCATAAATCACTTCAATGTGACAACGTCCCACTTTGGGATAGATTGCTCTCCGAACACCCTCCCCCTAAACGTTCCTCTAGAGTCACGAGTATTAAGCCGGCGGAGACTGGTCAGGGTTCTGTATCTTCTGCTGCTACACCTAAACGCCCAAGAGAGCCTACACCCCCGGCATCCGCCTCCTCGTCTCGGGCGAGATCTCGGTCTAGGTCACCTCTCAGACACCAGTCATCTAGTCGTGCCTCTTCACCGGCGAGTAAGAAGAGTAGGACGGAAGGTTCCACCAGTGGTCACGGCGAGGAATCCTCCAGATCTAAGAGTAGTTCGCGGTCACACCGTAGCCATAAATCCTCCAAAAAGGATTCCCATAAACGGAAGTCCTCTCGACATTCACCAGCTTCTAGTGCATCTCATCGTACCTCTACCCCAGACAGAGTTTGTGTTACGGCCCAAGGGTCCAGTGCAGCGCCTGTCCCGAAAGAGGATTTGCCACTTAATATTTTAACCCTGGAATTGGAAAGTTCAGGGGGTTCAGTAATTGAGAATGTTTCAGACTCTCAAGAGAGCGTAGGCCAGGGCCTCGGTGTTTGGCGGTTTGCTCAACCAGGGTCTGACCACCCACGTCCGACTCAAATGAGTCACACAGTAGCCGATGTCCACAGGGACGCGGCGATCCCATCCTCTATTCCGGACTTATCTTGGCAACAAGGTACCCCAGCCTCGGCGGGGTCTTCTCAGGAGGATCAGGAGGAGAAAGACGAAGTTTCAATAATTTCGGAGATGGAAGGACAAGGGTCACGCTCAGGCTTGGACGCCGCACGGGATACTAATGATTCACCTGTAAGTTCTTCATCAAACCAGTTTTTACGGCACAAGAAATTAATGGGCTGCTTACTCATGCTTTATCTAAATTTTTTGGCCAACAACAGGAAAACCCCACAATGGACTTGGGGGCTCCCACGACAAGTTCTACGGTACGGCCTCTGATGACTTCGATTGATTTATCTAAGATCCCTAACCCTCCCACTCTGTTAACCTCAGGGATCACTAGGCCTGCTACGGCGGCATTGACAACTTCAAATGTCAGGGTCATAACGGATGTCAATCCACCCCCTCTAGACAAAGCGCCTCTTAGAAAGGTAGCTATGCCCTTGCTTTATGGGCCAGACGAGTCATGGGTTCTTTTGAACCCCTCTAAACCAGAGCTTGCCCAACCTACCTTGTCAGGGGAACTCCCGGTACCGCGTGAGTGGGTCATCCAGGGCAATAAGTCAAAGAAATTAAGGGCCGTGGATACTTTGGGTAATGTTCTGGACGTAAACATCAAGGCTATACCTAGTTATTATCACCAAGACTATTTTGTGTATGCTTCTAAGCCTGCTTTACCCCCTACCTCAGCTTCAAAACTATTTTCAGACTGGTCTAAGCTGGATGGGTTTAATGATATTAAGACTCTGTCAGCTCTCACTCCTGAACTAGATTTACAGACCGTCACAGACGACGCAGCTAATCCAGTTTTGAAGGTGGGACAGTTGGGACCAGGACCTTGGGTAGATTGGGAGGTAGAGGCTCAAAACTTTGCAACCACTTTCACTTCTAAATCTTCCCACCAGATCCCTCAAGATACTCATTCATGGTTCTCCATGCCGGTGGGTTCTGCCGGCGGAGTCCCGTCAGCTTTGTTTTCATTTCTAGCTGCCCCTAAGATTAATCTTTGTGAGCTGAAGGACCCGTTCACTACCCCTACCCCTACTCACCTAGACAGAGAATTTAGGCTACGGGGGAAAGCTTTTCGCCTGTTCTCGCAGTACATAGTATCTCAGCAGGTGGCTAAGTCTTTACTACGGTCCACTCAGGCAATCGCAGATGCGGATGCTCGAAGATCGGTTGAGTTATCCCGGCGACTGATTCTTCAGTCGTCAATCCAATCCTTGGGTGACATACGCACCGCCTTGCTTGAGGCGGTACGAGCACGACAAGATCTTAGGATGTCGTTAGTTCGCAAGCTACCTGATCGCATTGCTAATCAGGTGGTTATGTCACCAGTGCTTACTCCCTCTTTAATGACCCCTGAAGTGTGGCGAACGGTGTTCAATATGGCACAGGCCGTTAAGCACAGTCCCACCCCTTCTAAGAAACCTGCATTTAACTTCCCCAAACCCAGGCCTACCACTAAAGCTCAGCCAGGGGGATCTAAACCTTTTCTTCCGCCTAAGTCCTCCCACTCCCCCCAGGGTCAGTACAGGCATAGACAGAGTAGGTTTTCAGGTCAGAGAGGACACGGCCAGAATAAGCCAGGTCAGGGCCAGTCTTCGGCCAACACCAGCCAGCCGGCAAAGCGTCCAGCACCACCAACCCCACCATCAAAAAACTAAAGTCTCTCTCACTCCCGGTGCCAACCTTAAGGCCGGAGGAACCGAGGGCAGTACAGCCGGCGAACCCTTGTCTGCTAACTGGGTCGTTCCGAACGTGTCACCAAGCATGGCCGTTAAACACTTGGGCACGGATGGTGGCACGCAAAGGCATCACTTGGCAGTGGCTCCGGCGACCTCGATTACGTCAGCCGACAACGGCGAATTTTGTTTCTTTAGAGGTGGAGTCACTGGTCCAGGAAATTATTGCCAAGAATGTCATCATCCCGGTCCCACCAAATTACCCTGTATTCACGTCCAAACTATTTTTGGTTCCCAAAAGGGACAGTGTTCAGATGAGGCCGGTCGTAGACCTGTCTTATCTGAATCTTCACATTCACAACGAATCTTTCAGAATGTTAACAGTACACCAAATCAGGCTAACACTTCCGCCGGGAGGTTGGATGTGTTCACTAGACCTGACAGACGCCTATTGGCACGTATCGGTCAACAAAAGATTTCAAAGGTTTTTGGCCTTACGGATCAGGCACCAAAATTTTGTTTTTCAGAGGATGCCGTTCGGCTTGAACCTAGCACCTCGATTATTCACAAAACTAGTCCGGCAAGCCCTGATGCCATTGTTAAAACAGGGGATCAGAGTGTTGTGGTATCTAGACGACTGGCTGGTGGTGGCAGAGACACAACAATTATGCATAAAACATGTCAATATCATTTTAAATCATGTCAAAACTCTAGGCTTCAAGGTAAATCTGGTAAAGTCAAACCTTGTTCCCTCACGAGTAATTCAGTGGATACGGCTGGTCTGGGACACCGCCGCTCTCACTCTGAGTCAGAGTGTGGACAATCGCAACAGGTTTCGCAGGAAACTGTTCAGGTTTCTTCACAGTCTGACTACGACGCGAAGGGTCTGGGAGTCTCTGGTCGGCTCTCTCAACTGGATTCAACTAACTGTCAAGTTGGGCCGGTTGAAAGTAAAACGATTAATATTGGAAGGCAACAAATATTTCCCGCTCTTACCGGCGGGAAAATTATGGCCCATCCCGAAATTAATCCACACCTTACTAGCGGTCTGGGCGAAGAGGGAAACATTGCACTCAATAATGTCATGGACCTCTCCTCCACCAACGGTATGGGTAGACACGGATGCGTCAGGCACAATAGGGTGGGGATTTCAGTCAAATCAGGGGCACCAGGGTCAGGGGCTTTGGTCCCACTTAGAAATCTCTCACATCAATGTCAAAGAATTACTAGTCCCCTTGTATTTCCTTCAGGCTCACGGCCCGGCGTTACGGGGCAAGTCGGTGGCCTTCAGAATGGACAATCTGAATGCAGTCCACTGTATTCAGAAACAAGGGTCAACGAGGTCAAGGAAGTTGCTAAACGTGTCGGAAGAGATTTTTGCTCTAGCCAACAGTCTAGATATTTATCTTCACGCATCTTATCTCCCAGGCGTAGCGAACGTCTGGGCAGACGCTCTGTCCCGGAGACAGAGCACGCCAGTAGAATGGGAGCTCAAGCAACCCATTTTCAACCTAATGATTGCAGAGCTCTCCCATCCACAAGTGGATCTTTTTGCGTCCGAGGAGACTCACAAACTCCCTCTATACCTCACCCGCCGGGCGAAAACGCCGGCAGGGGGGCCAGACGCCCTAGTGACAGACTGGAACAGATGGAGCTCCATCTATCTGTTTCCACCGCCAGATGCGTCACTAATGTGCCACGTAGTGAACAAACTACGAGATTATCGAGGCTTAGTCTCACTAATCGCGCCCCTGTGGCCGGCGCAGTTGTGGTACCAGCAATTGAAAATGTGGTGCCCGGACCCGGTATCGCTCCCGGTCGGGTATTTCCACTTAGACACGATTGGCAACCTAGCGACCTCGCTGACTTTTGCATTATGGACATTCAGGAGGCCAAGTGGCTAGCACCATACGGTAGAGATGTGACCAATAAATTACTCAATCAATATACTCAGTCTACAAAACGACAGTATCAATCACATTGGCAAGCCTTTACTTCTTGGATCGTTAGAACAGAACAAACTGTACCCTCAGTGGCATTAGTTTTTAATTATTTGAATTATCTGTTTGAGCAGAAACGTTTATCTGTGGTAACATTAAAAAATCACTTAACTGCGATTAGAGTGCCCTTTTTAGACCTTACGGGTCTTTCCATACCGGTAGCGGAGGAAACAGGTTTTATGAGAGCATGTTTTAAACTTCGCCCACCTCCCCATCAGCTCATGCCTACTTGGTCTCTGGACAAAGCTTTGTCTTTGCTTCACTCTCGTCTGTACCAAAATACTGCAGACTTTGCATTACTCTTAAAAAAGGCGGTTTTCCTTTTGGCTTTGGCCACCGGAAACAGAGTGTCTGAGCTGGGGGCGATGAGCAACACACCTAATTGTCTTAGGTTTGGTAGACTTAATGAATATATTTCCATTGCACCCTCCCCAGGTTTTGTAGCCAAGAATGAGCATAGTGCACACATGTTTTCTGAGTTCACGGTGCCGGCGTTAAAAAGGGGAAAGGTGCATCATAATCTATGTCCAGTGCAAGCTCTAACCAAATATTTGAGAGTAGCTCCTCGAAACCCCCAAGGTGCTTTATGGGTAGCAAGTACGGGTAAACGCTTACTTAAACGGCGATTAGCCTCTCTTCTGGTAGAAGTCATTAAAGAAAGTAATCCCGGCGTTGTGGGTCGGGCCCACGATTTACGCAAATGGGCAGCCTCTTTACGTTTCCTGAAAAAAATTTCAGTAGAAGATATCGCATCCACGCAGTTGTGGGCGTCTAATCATACGTTTCTGTCTAGATACTTGTCAGTTGCTCTAGACAAACCTTCCTTACCATGTATAGCTTTAAGGCAGAGGGTCTAGGTGGCCCTGCAGTAACTTTTGTTTACTTTCACGGGAAAGGGGGGGGGGGGTGCAGTCAGTTGACATAGGACACCCTAGACCCCACCGGAGTATGA
Source organism: Paralithodes platypus (assembly GCA_032716605.1). NCBI lineage: Eukaryota > Metazoa > Arthropoda > Malacostraca > Decapoda > Lithodidae > Paralithodes > Paralithodes platypus. The sequence goes on from CM064498.1 coordinate 55,593,537, forward strand.
GAGCTGTGATACAATTTAAGGTTAAAATGTGATATGAAAATTTCTCAGCGAGAAATTGTGCTAGTACAATGTTAAGTACAAAACAACGGTGTTGTTATAGTAGTTTTAGCTGCGAAAGCAATTTAATATTAGAACAATGGAGTTCCTTTGCAATGTATCTCCAAGTTTATTTGGGGTTTATTATGTGCACATATAAACTTATAACTTGTTATTTTTTGTCACCACTCGTTGAGTGGGGTGCCTTTGTAACTACAGATCTGTGTTCAGAATCTTCAGGGTTACCCATTTTTTGTCAGGCAGGCTTCTTTGAAGCACGCACCTGCCTGAACCCCCTTTTTCTTGTATATTTTCGGCCTACGCCGTGTTAAAATATAGTTTCAAAAGTAAGAATACTATGTGGTTGTTTTTATTATCTGCTTTTCTAGAGTTATGATATGATTACGAATGTCCCCCTCCAGTCTTAGAAATCAGGCATGTTCGTCAATGATGGAGGGGCCACTAATAAATTATAGGTTTGACTCCTGTAAGGAGATAAAGAAAACCTAATATTTAGTAGTGGCCCCGTAATCATTGACGACTGGGGCCCTCCCGACCGTCCCCTTCCCATTCGTTGATGTATTGAGGATTTTGGTTTACTTGATATGTCAGTGAAGAAGGAATGACGCCTGAATCAGCGTCTGGTCAGAGATCCACACAAGTACATCCACGATATGATGGAAAGCTTATTAGATAGTTATTCTTATTTTCTTTTTGTTTTTATTTTTTACGAAGTTTTTTCGTAGTGAGAACCCAATTCATAATGACTGAAGCCATGAGTGAGGTCGCGTGCGCTCATGATGAAGGCTCCTCAGTTTTTAAATGCTCTGCGCGGTAGATTCAAAACTACGGCGGATTAGTGTTTGAAGAGGATGCCTTATGTAATAGGCATGTTCGTCAATGATTACGGGGCCACTACTAAATATTAGGTTTTCTTTATCTCCTTACAGGAGTCAAACCTATAATAGTGCGTCAACTAAGGTTGCACCTAGACAATGGCCTCATCAGGTGTGAGGGTCGCCTGAAGTGGTCGGGTGTACCAGACGGCACAAACCGACCTATACTTATGCCAACAAGACATCACGTTACTGATCTATTGATCATACGTGCACATAGGGAAGTAAAACACTACGGGGTATGTCATATTATATCAAATTTACGTCTCACATGGTGGATACCCAGAGTTCGACAAGTAGCTCGACGCGTAGTGAGAAAGTGTGTAATATGCCAGAGACTAAAGGGTACACCATATGCAACTGGACCAGCTCCACCTCTACCTGCATGCCGTGTAAAGCACGTAGAACCTTTCCAAGCGGTAGGATTAGATTACACAGGGGCATTGAAGACGAGGGAGCATGAGAAGGTTTATATATTATTGTTTACCTGTGCGACGTCTCGAGCGGTACACCTAGAACTATGTGATAATATGTCTAGCGAAGAATTTATGCTGGCGTTCAGACGGTTTTGTGCCCATCGTTCATTCCCTCAACTCATTCTTAGCGACAATGCTCCCACTTATGTCCAAGCATCAAAATATCTAAAGGATATGAGTAGTGATCCTACTATCATCACTTTTTTGGGAGAGAAGAAGTGCGAATGGAGGTTCATTCCAGTTAAGGCACCTTGGTTTGGTGGAATGTGGGAACGATGTGTCGGCATAGTAAAGTCAGGACTCAGAGCGGTTGTAGGACGTGCTCTATTAAAGAAGAGTGAGTTGACGACAGTCCTCACAGAGATAGAGGCAGTCGTGAATGATCGCCCGCTTACATATGTGTACACCGACCTGCAAGAACCACTACCATTAACACCAGCTCACTTGCTATATGGGAAACCATTGACTGCGTTTCCATCTGATTTTCAGTCCATAGTAGAGTTAGAGGATCCCTCGTTGTACTCTGAGGTAGCGGTGTCTAAGAGATACCAGTATATATCCAGGATAATCGAGGATTTTAGGAAACGGTGGATTAGTGAATATCTGCTAGCATTGAGGGAAAGGAGTGTTACTCCCTCTGGTAGACCAACGGCACCTACAGTTGGCGAAGTTGTTTTAATTAAAGAAGATAGTCCTCGTTTATACTGGAAATTAGGCCGCGTATTGGAGGTATACAAGGGGGCAGACTCTGTAGAGCGGGTGGCGCTATTGAAGACAGCCACTGGAACTACTGTTCGTCCTATCGCACGTTTGTACGCTTTGGAGCTCGATTCCACATTGCAATCTGATGCTCCACCTGTTATTGCTGGGTCCGAGGATTCTCAAAGGAACGACTCACCTCTTACTGATGGTGATCATTCTCGGACCGGGACGCGTCCCAGACGCGCTGCTGCTGGCGCCGTTGACTTGTGGCGTCAGAAGATAGCCTCTGGGCAACTTTAGGTTTAAGGTGGGGTTCAGGTCTTTTTTGTGGGGGGAGTGTATCGTATAAATACGATAGAATATGACTCTTTTGTGATCTCTTATGTCTCTGTGACGTCATGATCTCTCCTACAGAACGACGTAGGACGAGTAGATCGTATATTATAAGATTGTAAATAAGTTAAGTTATAAAAGGCCTAATATGCTATTAAGCAATATTGCCATGGTCTTATGTAGTATATATGAATTTATCGTATATATTAATATAATTTATCGTATAGAGCAACCTAAATGCGGTACGATAATTTGGGCTCCTGGCGGTTTGCCAAGGCAGCAAGGTGTGCTTTTGAGGTACGCCAGAGCCTTCACGAACACCAACCAGTTAACATCTAAATTTCCGCCCTCAGTTGATCGTGCTTTTGTGCCTCTAATCACAATACACATACAGCAATACACACAGCTACACCATCACGACGCTCTCATCGACATCATGACTGACTGATAGATAAGCATATTATTCATGTCCATTCCCATGTAATCATTTATTCTTTCTTTAACTTGACTCGTGTCTTGGGACCGAAGTCTCGTTCCCCATTATCCACCACCATATTGGGTAAAACGTTCTCCCTTGCCTCATTGCCACGTGGAACTATTGGTGAGTTAATTCCTGGCTAATATTAACCCTTATAACCTTACCCTATATATACATTTATTATGTGAGACCTTTGGATATAAATTAGCTTGTTTCAGATTGAATTCAATTTAGATATAGAGTAGTTTTCATTTAGATTGATTTTATTTTATTCATTATAGCTTAGTAATATTTAACTTCCATTGATAGTTTACCACAGCATCCGTGTCTATCCATACCGTAGGTGGGGGAGATATCCACGTCATTATTGAGTGCAATGTTTCTCTCCTCGCCCAGACCGATAATAAGTTGTGAATTAATTTCGGAATTCGCCATAACTTTACCGCCAGCAACAGTGGAAAATGTTTGTTTCCTTCCAGTATTAATCTCTTTACTTTCACCCGGCCCAACTTCACAGTTAATTGAATCCAGTTGAGAGAGCCAACCAGGGATTCCCATGTCCTTCTCGTGGTAGTCAGACTGTGGAGAAACAAAAACAATTTCTTTCGAAATCTGTTGAGGTTGTCCACACTCTGACTGAGAGTAAGATATGTGGTGTGCCAGACCAGCCCTATCCACTGAATTACCCGTGTGGGAACAAGGTTCGACTTTGCCACAGGCCGTAGCTCGATTGGTAGAGCGTTCGCCTGCTAACCGTGAGGTTGACGGTTGGAGCCTCGGGCCAGCCACTGAATTATTGGCAGACGTCAGTGCTGTTGGTGAACGGTGCGGTCTAGCAATCTGTGACAACTATTTACTAAGTCCCTGATTCATCAAGGCACCCACCCTAGCCTTGCTATTCAGCAGGGTGGTAAAAACTGCATCATTTGCCAAGTTGACCTTGAACCCTAGGGATTGAACATGGTTTATAATTTGAGTGACATGAATTTTGCATTGACTCTCTGATTCTGCCACCACTAGCTAGTCATCTAAGTACCACAACACCTTGATTCCTTGATTCAATATTGGCATGAGGGCTTGGCGGACTAATTTTGTGAACATTCTCGGAGCAAGGTTGAATCCAAATGGCATTCTCTGAAAGACGTAAGTCCTCAAAGCGAGAAATTTTTGGAACCTTTTATTTACCGGGACGTGCCAATAGGCCTCTGTCAGGTCTAATGGGCACTTCCAACCTTGCGGCGGTAGAGTTAGCCTGATATGATTCACAGTGAGCATCCTGAATGATGTGTTGTGAATGTGTCGATTCAAACAAGATAGGTTTATGATTAGTCTCGTCTGAATACTGTCCCTCTTTGGTACGAGAAAAAGTCTGGACGTGTAAACTGGGCAAGTTGGATTGACCGGGACAATGATATGCTTGGTGATCATTTCCTGGACTAGTGACTCCACCTCTAAAGACACATGATTTATTTCTAGTGGTTGACGTAAACGAGGTCGCTGGAGCCACCGCCAGGTTATGCCCTTGCGTACCACTGTCCGTGCCCAAGTCTGCCGGGGCCAAGCCCGGTGACACGCCAGGAATGACCCAGTTCGTTGACTGGGCTTGTCCCACTAGGTTGAGGTTTAGCACTGCTCTTGGGCTTAGAATAAGGTTTCTTAAAATTATGTTTCCTAGCCTGCGAAGCACCCTGCTTGACAGTGTCTACCATATTGAAGACTGTTTTCCAAGTGTTGGGGCAAAGTAAAGAGGGCGTCAGCACTGGTTAAAGGATTACCCGGCGACCAACAATGTCTTCCGGTAATTTCTTCACCATGTAGACTCTTAAGTCTTGACGTGCGCGGACAGCCTCCAACAAGGCTATCCTGACGTCGCCCAGAGATTGTATTGAGTTCTGTATAGGAGCCGGCGGGATAAATCCGTGGCTTTCCTAACATGTGTCATTTATAGCATCAATTGTTCTAGTGAGTGACTGGGCTAATTGGCGACTGAGTAAGAACTGGGAGTAGAGCCTGAAAGCTTTATGTCTCAACTTTAAAATCTCTGTCCAGATGTGCCGGAGGAGGCGTTGAAAAGGGCTCCTGTAAGTCCCATAAAGCTAATTTAGGGGCGGCAAGAAAATAAAAAATAGCAGGGGGAACTCCTCCGGCTTTTGTGATGGCCAATGAAAACCAACTATGATTCTCCTGAGGGATTTGGTGGGAGGATTTTGAAGTTATTGTAGCCGCAAACTGTTGCGCCTCAATCTCCCAGTCCACCCAAGGGCCTGAACTACCTGTCCCACCTGCAGGACCGGATTGCCGGACTGGTCGCTCACCGGAAGTGTATCCAGTTCCGGCGTGAGCGTGGCTAAGACTTTGATGTCGTTCATGCCGTCAGTCTTGGACCAATCCGCAAATAGTCGTGCAGAGGAGGCAGGAGGAATAGCCGGTGTGGGGGAATACACGAAATACTCATAGGAATAAACATTGGGGATGGCTTTGACAGCAACATCCAAAATTTGACCCTGTGTGTCTTTTGCCCTTAATTTTCTACTCTTATTCATCTGGATTACCCAGTCACTAGGGACTGGGAGCTCCCCCGCGATTGTCGTTTGTGCTATGGTTGGATTTGATGCCATGATAGTCACCCATGAACAATCCGGTCCGTAAAGCAGAGGCATAAGGCTTTTCTTTATCGGTACCTTCTCTAAAGGAGGGGGATTAATGTCCGTAATTACGCGCACGTTAGTGGTGGTTAAAGCCGGACTTTGTACACTACTAGTGAAAGCAGTAGGTTGAGTTACGTTAGGTAGGGAGGGTGGCAAATTAGATGGAACAACGACTCTGGTTGGTACTAACGGCCGCACAACAGACGCAATCGGAGGAGCTCCCGGTATAGTTGTGGGAGTTTCCTGTGACTTAGGTGGTAGGTTATATTGTTGCATCATATTATGGAGAATGTAATCTAGATCCTTTCTGGTGAAATATTTTTGTGAACCCTTGGATGACTCAGACCCTACCTCTGACCCTTCCTCATCTGGCTCAGGCTGAGCCGAAGACAACTGTTCTACGTCTTCCGGCTCTTGCTCTGTAACCTCCATCTCTTCCGGTTGTTGCCGGGATTCAAATGTAAACTGTGCATTACCTGGCCATACTAGGTCAGGGACGGAAGAGGGAATATTGTCAACATTGTCACTACCTCTATTATCCGCCGGGTATTGTTGTAAGGGCTGTGTTTGCACGGTCTCAGGGTGTCTCCACACACTGCGGCCTTGCTCTATATTAGGTTGTGAATCAGGGATAAATGGAGAACTCTGACTTAACTGTAAACCCGTATCATAGCCATGTGGCTCACTCACTGTGTAACCACCGTACTGTTCGGCAAGAACTCTTTGAGACACTATAGGAGCCCTGCTATGTGTAGTATCTAATTTAGGGATAGCAAAGTTCACATTATGGTCCACATATCTATCACTAGCCCCGTCCCTGGGAGTTGACTCAGCTCCCTCCGTCCCTACCTCGGAACTGCCAGATTGGACGTTAGGCATGGTAGAGGTAGGGGCGGAGGGCGATGGACGCGACCCCGGCGATTGCCGAGGCCGCGAGCACGTCGCCTCCTTCCAGGATTGTTTATGACCCTTCCCCTCTGACTGTCTGTCACTAGACGCCACCGCATCTGTCTTCCGCCTCTTGAGTGACCTGGACGTCTCTGTGGACGACTTGTAGGACCGCTTGAGCGGCGATCTGGACCGGGACCTGGAACGGTCCTCTTTCGGTGACGTAGATCGCGCTCTCTTAGGGCGGCCCGGGGGGGGGGGGGGGGGGGGGGTTGCCCTACTTGAGTCACTATTATAACTACTGCTCACTATTTCTTTAGAGAGAAATATGTTTTACTTTAGAGCTGGGCCGAGAAGGGGGAATTTTAACAACTGACGATTTAATTACTAATTGGTCCCAGAGTGCCTCATCATCCCAATGGAGGGCTTTATGAGCAATGTCTTTTGAATAAGAATAAAAAGTGTTTTTAACTTGCAACTAGACATGATTGATCTCTTTGAGTTAATAAACCATTCCTCAGGTCTGTGCATACTCCGCACCTCTTTGAAACCCAGACTCCCCTGGACCTATCGAGGCACTTAACACATTTTACGCATAGTTTATGATAAAAGACCGGGATGTTTGAACAAGTTGGGGTTGAGCATAACGTGACTAAGGGCATGATGGAGACTAACCCCCCCCCACCGGGATCGGCCCCTCCCCCTGGTGTCCGGTGCCCGTACAGATGTGTTGTGATCTGGAAAGAAAAAAAATCCAGGAATCAATGCTCATAGGGATAAACCGAGACATTTACACATATCACCCCCAAATCCGCCGGAAAATTAGACGTAGCCACACCGCTACTCTAATCTTCCTTCACACATGTTGTCGAAAAGATCTCGGAAATCCTTTCTCGGTTTGAACTGCTTACCTGTGACTAAGTGTCACTGACCCATACTTTAGAGAATTCCATTTGGATATAAATTAACTAACACAATGTCTCCCATGACATGATAGTTAATTACCCCACTGGACTTTTCCGCCGGGAAAATTCAAAGTTATGTCATGCTGTGAGGCTCTTTGTATCGGCGAGTTCTCTCGGCCGGGCCGAGATCACCCCCTTAGGAATCTGCATTTCCTCCGGGAGTCTAGTACGTGGTACTCCAGACCACGCCGGGATCCTTGGATCTATTCCCTGCCCGCCTGCAAGGCGAGCCTCTGGTATCAATACCCGGTAAAGATCGCCGGAGGGAAAACCAAGCTAATTTAAGAGTATTGACTTGTCCGGGCAAGGGAACTACCCTCAAAAACTACCCGCATAAGTCAGAACGTCTCCTGACACCTTCCAAACATGTATAATAAACACCACATGAAAGTGAAGGTCACATCTTAGGGCTAAAACATATTAATAATTAAGCAATTAATAATAAACCCCTAGCCTACTAAGGATACCCCTAATGAGGCTGGTCACGAGGCTCAAGGTAAATATTTTGACAAATAATACACCCTTACCTCCCAAGAAGACACAGAAGCAGCAGCACGCAAGGCGCCCCCAGCCAAAAGGTGAAAACAGGAGACTCGGATTCTGGAAAGTTCCCACCACGTGGAACAACTCTTATACCAGACCGACTGCTATACAAGTAAAAAATGCTACTCCATCATAAGGATAGCTAGTAACATAGCTCCGCGGATATATAGCCTCCTAAATAACTAGGTTATAGCAAAGCTAAGGTGCAGAAACAAAAACAAATACACATGGCGCGCGTGTCCGATGTGGACCGACTGGGCGCCTACACACAAGTACCCTATTTTAACACTTCCTGTGGACGTACCAATGGGGCTGACCGTCCTGCTAATCTAAACCTAATCTATAACATCTCAGATAAATACAAATGAGCAAAAGACTCACTAGAGGTGAACGAATGTCGAATGAAGCGGAGGACAGGTTGGGCACACCTTGTCGGGACGGCCACAGGGGAAGGAAGGAGGAATGGCGTTGCCTGGTTCAGCGTCTCGGATAGAATCCACAAAAGACATCCACGAGTTGGAAAGCTTTATTATAATAATTCTTAAGTTAATTTTATTTTTTTTATTTTTTACAAAGTTTTTTCGTAGTGAGTACCCAATCATAAAGACGATTCCATAAGAGAATGAGTGTTGCACTTATGATGTTGGCACTCTTTCCCCTGTGGCGGGTGTTTCAAACAGGCTAACCGCGGGTGTTCGAAATAGCTATTACTTAATAGGCATATGGCATATCGTCAATGATGGAGGGGCCATTAATAAATACAGTGTTTAATTTGGTAGATGCCGCTAGGCCGGGTGCTTCCTCAGCTAGGAAGGAATATTTAAAATTTGCCAAACCATATGCCAAGCCTAAACATAATCAGAAGACTACCTAGTGGGTCTAAAGTCTTTCAAGGCTCAAGGTCTCCTCTGGCACAGGGCAGCACTCAGGCCAGAGGTAAGCAGAGGAAAGGGGTCAGGAAGATGGTTTAAGGGTCAACCCAAACACAAGTCAGGGCAAGGTTCGACTCCTGCCAAAGCTAGCCAGCCGTCTACCTCTACCCCACCACCTTAAAAAAAAACTAGTCATATCACAAACTCTCTCACTCCCGGGGCCTGTCGTGGGCTAGTTGGATCAGACTGTAGTTATGCCGGACAAGCCCAGTCAAGTCACTGGGTCATTTCGGGTGTGTCATCGGGCTTGGCCCCGGCAGACTTAGGCAAGGATAGTGGTACGCAAGGGCATAACCTGGCAGTGGCTCCGACGACCTCGTTTACATCAACCACTCAAAATCACTCATGTTTAATTAGAGGTGGAGTCACTAGTCCAGGAAATTATCACCAAGAATATCATTGTCCATGTCAATCCAACTTGCCCAATTTACACATCCAAACGTTTTCTCGTACCAAAAAGGGACTGTGTTCAGATGAGACCGGTCGTAGACCTATCTCGTTTGAATGAACACATTCACAACGCATCGTTCAGGATGCTCACTGTGAACCAAATCAAGCTAACACTCCCGCCACAAGGTTGAATGTGCTCGTTAGACCTGACAAAAGCTTGTTGGCATGTCCCGGTAAACAAAGGTTCCAAAAATTCCTTTCCTTGAGGATAAGAGCATCAGACTTATGTCTTTCAGCGGATGCCTTTTGGATTGAACCTAGCACCGAGAATATTTACCAAAATAGTCCGACAAGCTTTATTACCACTTCTAAATCAAGGGATCAAGGTGTTGTGGTATCTAGACGACTGGCTAGTAGTGGCGGAATCAGAGAATCAATGCAAGAATCATGTCACTCGAATTCTAGATCATGTACAATCCCTGGGGTTCAAGGTCAACTTGGTGAAGTCGAACTTTGTCCCAACAAGGATAATTCAGTAGATAGGGCTGGTCTGGGACACAGCACATCTTACTCTCAGTCAGAGTGTGGACAATCGAAACAGATTTTGAAAGAAATTGTTTTGTTTTCTCCACAGTCTGACAAACACGAGAAAGAAGTGGGAGTCTCTGATCGGCTCTCTCAACTGGATTCAACTTACTGTAAAGTTGGGCCAGTTGAAACTAAAGATATTAATCTTGGAAGGAAACAAAAATTTCCCGTTGTTGCCGGCGGGAAAGTTATGGCGAATTTCGAATTAATCCACAACTTACTGTCGGTTTGGGCGAGGCGGGAAACATTGCATTCAATAATGACGTGGACGTCTCCTCCACCCACGGTATGGATAGACACAGATGCTTCAGGGACAATAGGCTGGGGTTATCAGTCGAGCCTAGGTCATCAGGGTCAAGGGATTTGGTCTCAGTCCGACAATTTTCACATAAATGCGAAAGAGTTAATAGTTCCCTTAATTTTCCTTCAGGCTCACGGTTACACATTGCAAGGGAAATCAATAGCCTTTCGAATGGACAATTTGAATGCAGTAAACATGCATCCAAAAACATGGGTCAACAAGGTTTCGGATATTGCTAGAATTGTTGGAAAATATTTTTGTTCTGGCAGACAAGCTGAACATTCATCTTCACGCATCATACCTGCCAGGCGTGGCCAATGTCTGGGCAGACGCTCTCACCCGGAGACAGAGCACATCTTCAATCAGATGATTGCAGAGCCGTACCGTCCACAAGTGGACTTATTCGCGTCCAAGGAAAACAACAAACTTCCTTTCTACCTAACCCACCGGGAAGTAACTTCGGCGGAGGGTCCAGACGCATTGTTGGAGGATTGGAACAGGTAGAATTCCATCTATCTGTTTCCGCCTCCAGACGGCTCATGTGCCAGGGTAGTTCGCAAACTACGAGATTATCAGGGCATAGTTTCGATGATAGCGCCACTGTGGCCGGCTCAGGTGTGGTACCACCAGTTGAAGACGTTGCGAGAACCCGGTGTCACTCCTGATCTCGTACTTCCACTTAGAGACAATTGGCAACCTCGAGACCTCGCTGACTTTTGCATTTTGGACATTCAGAAGGCAAAATAGTTAACTCCTTACGGTGAAAGTGTAACTCCTTACGGTGAAAGTGTAACTAATAAATGTTTAAATCAGTACACTCTATCTACCAGGCGTCAATACCAGTCACATTGGAAATCTTTTACAACCTGGATAGTGGAAACGGCTCAAACCGAAGCATCTGTAGCTTTAATTTTCAAATACATGGACTATTTATTTGAACAAAAACGCCTTTCCGTAGTAACACTTAAGAATAATTTGTCAGCTATTAGAACCCCTTTTTATGACTTAACGGGTCTATCTATACCACAAGCGGAGGAGACAGGTTTTATGCGTGTCTGTTTTAAGCTCCGCCCACCACCCTGTCAGCTCATGCCTACCTGGTCGCTAGACAAAGCTTTGTCTCTACTTCATTCTCCAAAGTATAATCGCAATTCAGATTTTGATTCAATATTAAAGGAGGCTGTGTTCCTTATGGTTTGGCCACAGGTAACCGAGTATCTGAGCTGGCGGCGATGAGCAACGAACCTAATTGTCTCAGGTTTGGACGACGCAATATCAATGTACAAATTGCACAGCAATTACAGCAGGTGCCCAACCCCGAAATGGGTTGAAATAGGGGAGCTATCCCCCCGCCAAAGGCGGCTTTCTAGGGCCTTTCCTAGCTGATGCTGAGAGGATTGGGTTCTAGTCATGTGGTGATGGGCTGGTATATCAGAGTGAGAACTGAGCGATCTCTGCCATACCCATAGCTTACTCTGACTGTTCCTTTTACTTATATATTTTCTAGATCTCAAGTGACGGCATCTCTTCCGTGGATTGACCTCCCAATCTACCAAGATTGAAAGCCAAAGCGTCACATTTTTCCTTTGCCCCTCAACTTTCTCTTCATAATTGCTGAGGGGCACAGGGCCCTGGGTGGGGCTTTGGTTTCCCGGGCGTTTCCGCACCCTCCTCAGCTCCCCGCCATGGAGTGGCTTCGGTCACCCAGGCTTTATTGTGGTCGGCAGGGAGGGTTCTGTGGGTTCGCTCTGTTATGGCCTTGGCCTTGCTCGGGGACTTGGGGCTGCTCGGCCAGGCAGCTTGGGGAACAACAACAAATTGCACAGTCACTCACTTTTATAGCTAAAAATTAGCATAGTGATCATGTTTTTTCTGAGTTCACGATCCCGGCGCTAAAGCGAGGGGATACGTATAATTTATTATGCCCAGTACAAGCTCTTCGTAAGTTCTTGAGAGTATCCCAACCTAAGCAACCGGGAACTCTCTGGGTTAATAGTACAGGTAAGCGCATCATGAAAAGGAGGTTAGCGACTTTGCTGGTCGAAGTTATTAGGGAAAGTAACCCCGGTACAGTGGGGAGAGCCCATGATATTAGAAAGTGAGCAGTATCATTAAGATTCCTACAAAACTTTTTGGTAGATATTGCTAATACGCACCTCTGGGCGTCTAACCATACTTTTATGACGCGCTACCTGTCTGTGGCCTTGGACAGACCAAAGCTCACCTGCGTGGCATTACGTCAACGGGTCTAAATTGGTCTTTGTGCTAATAGATTTAAGTTTATTTTTATGTGAAAAGAGGGAGGGGGGGGGGGGGTTACTGGAGAGCTAAGACCTTCAGACCCTCCGCCTGATATGTGATGAGTATACGAGCTGTGATACTTAATATTGTTGAACTGGTTGTACAGTTCCAGATCATATTTTAATTTTAAGTGATATATATCAATAATAGTTACAACTATAAGATATATGCAATACGGTGTACAAGCATATACAGTAATTATATGTGCAAGTTAATTTTAAGGTACAAATAATTGTGATCAAATACTTTGTCCTTTATAGAAACTCTGACATCTAGATTGAATCAGAGGAGTATCGTTATTTTGTCAAAGAATAAATATTCTTGAACATTATTTTAGTGAATCTCATGTGATATTCATTACCTACATGTACCTGTGTGGTTATGTATAAGTAAACTATCTTTGAAGTGCGCGGTCTACTTTGCTTTTCTATTTTTATACCAAATATTGTATATAAACAATACATTTAAGCAGAGCTGGGCACCACAAACAAAGAGTCAAATTAGCAAACTCAAATCAGCAAACCCAGAACATAACTTCAGCAAACACAAATGTGCAAACCTTGTGAAATTTCTGGTTCGCAAATGCAAATATGCAAACGCAAACCGGTTTTCATTAATTTTAAATTTAAACTACAGAATCAAGGGTAAATCAATAAAATCAATCTCTAATGTCAATAAATATAGATATTTACTTAAATATAGTGTTGCACAACTTCCAGTGACCTCAGGGATATACATTTTAATAATGCCATGGGATACAGTAATGGGTTGAGGGGGGCTTTGCCCCCCTCATCCCCCCCATGACTTATTATCATCATATATATTGCCAGTAGGGGGCAAATAACAAGTACGCCGTGGCCCAACCGACTGTACACCCGCCCGCTAACACAACTCTTACCGTAACTAAAGTTTAATAGGCCTACAGTTTATTTTAGCCTAGGTTACTGGAGATGTCGCCCCAAAAACTTGTCCCCCTTTTTGTATGAGGAACTTGCCCCGTTTTGGTTAAGTTTGGCTAACAAAAATATATATATAATATATAGCCTAGACCAATAGCATAGGCCACTCCGTTTGTCCGACATGGGCAATAAAACGTTGGGGTGACTTGTTATCGGGGATAATCATTCAGTAATAATCAGTATTCGCAATTTTGCACCATTCGGGAGGAGGTACGCCAGATCACAGAGGTGCAAGGAGGCGATTCATTCGTGGCCATCCCTTTGGGGATGGCAATAGATAGATAGGTTTACTTTAGATTGATTAAGTAATTTAATAGAAAGTAGCCTAGGCCTATATTCATTATTATGCTCAGAATATAGCTTCAGATCAGAATTAAATAAAATCTTATTGTAAATTATATAATATTTTCAAAATTAACACTTTCTATTTGACACTGATAATATGAGTCGGTCATTAGGCCTATATACTGTATATTAAATATTTAGCCTACATGCTTTGAGGCATTTTCGATGGGATTAGGGTAGGCCTAGCATATTTAAATTAGTTTAGGTTAAGAAAACATTAACAATATTGAAATAACAGAAAAACATTCTCACCACCACAACCAACATACCGAGATCCCCACCCCTACCTCCACCATCTCCACCACCATCACCAACACTACCACCACAGCCACATCAAGTGAAATAATGGGAAAGCTTCTCACCACGCCTGTACTGTATAGCCTACCTCCACCATCATCACCAACACTACCACCACAGCCAACATACCAATATCTCCACCACATCAAAGAAAACGAAGTCTACCTCCCCCGCATCAAAGAAAACGACTCAAGGGCAAACAATTATATAGAGAACATGTGATCAGTTTCTCGCCGATTACACTCCTCCTGCAACATCCCAAACCTACAAACTTGCAAGCACTGTCCACTCCATCTACCTCCAGCCTACAAACCACCTAAGCAGCACCAGAACAAACCAGAAGGACAAATATAACTTACCAAAGCCAAAGATGCCCAAGTTCTTCTTCTTTCTTCTTCTCTCACATCGCATTTATGAAGATAAGAATAACCCCACCCCAGAGCTACAAGGGAAAAACCACCACCCCAACACGAGTTACTGCCATTGAGATGACACGTCCTCCAACACCAGGGAAAGACTTATTCATCACCATAATCACTCCCAAAGTCCAGCAGAACAAGAAGAGCGAAGAGGAGAAATCAACCAAGGAATAGCACCATAAACACGCAGACATCCCCATGCCACTCTAGAGCGCAACCGCCTCGCCGCCATGACCAGAGAAGCCGAGATATACAGTTAGCAGATGTCACCCCACCTCCAGGCCACACGGACTCAACCGCCCTACAATACTCTACCCCTAGGCGCCTTTCTGATGCTCAGCCACACCACCGCCAAGACGCTGAGAAAAGAGGTGACCTCAGCAGGAGATTCTAAGATCGATACTCAGTCAGAGAACTGTCCTTGCTATCCACAGACGTAAGGCTATTTCGAAACCTGAGGGCTCGATATGACAAATTGTTCTCGCTACCCACAGACGTGAGACTGTTCTAATATTGAGGCAAACCCTATTAATTGTTTTGAGTGGGTATCAACAAGGCTCGTTATTAGACTCCTTCACAGAGGCTAACTAATATCGTTCCTTTACCCCAGCTGGTGCTATTGTGGATAAAGTACGCTACCCCACAGGGCAAGTAGCTTTATCCGAAATAGACCAAAAAGCTTTAAACACCCATCCATCCTCAGTTCTGAAAAGTTCTGCATCAAAGTTCTTATAAGACCAGAGTAGTCAGGAGTTCTCTCCTGCGTTAGCTCGATTCTATTGTACTAAGGCCACAGCATAGTATATAGTATTCAAGGTCTTACACCAGAGAACTCGAGGTAAACTGTGGGAACCCAGTCACGATAGGACAAACCCCACGGCCAACGCATCTGCATCTACGGAGATAGGATTACTTAGTCTACACTACTTGGATTACTATTCTACACTAATTGGATTACTATTCTACACTAATTGGATTACTATTCTACACTAATTGGATTACTATTCTACACTAATTGGATTACTATTCTACACTAATTGGATTACTATTCTACACTAATTGGATTACTATTCTACACTAATTGGATTACTATTCTACACTAATTGGATTACTATTCTACACTAATTGGATTACTTATTCTACACATCTAAAGTGAAGTGATTATACCGTTAAAAGTTATAGCAGATCTAACGGTGGAAAGAATACATACTTAGTGTCTTATCAGAGAAAGAGTATAAAAAGATCAACAGTGGAAAGTAGTCAAAATATATCTACCAGGACAAGTGCTATGGTCTTCGAAAGGGGTGAAGTCACAGAGTGTGAGGTGAAGCTGAACGGTCAGGCTATGGAGATCGTCAACTCTTTTAAGTATCTGGGCAGTGTGTTGAGTAAAGATGGGACTATGGATGAAGAGGTGCGGGAGAGGATACAACAGGGGAAGAGGGTTGTAGGAACGCTAAAAGCAGTAACAAGAAATAGGGTGGTCAGTATGGAAGTGAAGAAGTCCTTGCATGACAGTGTGGTAATCTCGACACTGACTTACGGAAGCGAAGCATGGACGTTGGTTGAGAGACTCAGACCAAGAGTGAGAGCAGTGGAAATGAATTACTTAAGGAGTGCGTGCGGAGTTACATGGAGGGATAGACAGACTAATGAGGAAGTAAGAAGGAGGTGTGGTGTGGAGGTAGATGTGCTGGAAAGTGTGAAAAGGAACAACTTGAGATGGTTCGGCCATATGGAACGTATGGAAAGCGAGAGAGAGAATGACTAAGAGGTGTGTACGAGAGCGAGGTGGAGGGACAGGGGGAGAGGTAGACCGAATATGAGGTGGAAGGATGGAGTGAGGAACTACATGAACGAAGGCGGTGCTGGTTGTTGTTGTTGTTGTTGTTCCCTAAGCTGCCTGGCCGAACAGCCCCGAGTCCCTGAGAAAGGCCATGGCCACGATCGGGCTTTCCCACAGAGCTCTCATTGAGTGTAGATTGTGTTGTTGGCGTAAGTGGTTGTGTGAAATGCAGTCTTCTATGATGTGTTTAATGGTATGGGGTGCTGTGTTACATCCCGGGCAGGCGTCGACAACGGAGTCATCCAGTCTCTTCTGATAGCTCAGGAGAGCTGGATGGTGTCCGCATCTCAGCCTGGCCAGGTGGACTCTGTCCTCGCGAGGAAGGGAGGATTCGGAAGGATGGATTTCGGGAGGTCGTGCATGCAGCTGTGTGTTGTCTGTGAGTGAGTGGATGGATCGGTGAGAGATATGAGTATGGATGTGCTTCTGGATGTTGGTTCGGGGTGGGCAGGGAGGGAGAGAGGACAATAATTGTGTGTGATACCGTGTGCTGGGTGTTGTTTTGATATTTCTTGGTGTCTGTGGGTGTGTTGCCATGTAGTTTAGTGGGTGGTCTTGGTTCGTGGAGGCTGCTGCCAGGAATTGAGTGCCTCTCATGTCCAGATGGTCTTTGACTTTGAGGATTTTGGCGGTGCTGGTTGGGGGGAGGGGCGTCGACTGACTGGGGACAGAGGTGCATGGGGGCGGTTCGTTCATGGCCACCCCTTCGGGGATCACGGCGTCAGGCGATAGATAGATAGACAAGTGTAATCTTTCAGTTAGAAAGCGGTCAAATACTCACTTAGATATTGCATAGAATATCCAGTCTTGCGAGTCAGACGTAGTGGAGCCTCATTCGTGCATCTGTTATTGTTTTGTTCTTGACCATTGTTATTCTAGCTTTTACGTATGCGATATTCTTGTGCAAATAAACGGAATATGAATACACGTCTTGTGATAATTATCCTCTATTGTCTTTCTGTGTCTGTGGTAAAACAATAAAACTTCTCCAGTTAGGAAGAACCCACTTAATCAAAACCAATTAAACCCCAGTAAAAACCTGGCATAACAAATATAAGTCAAATTGCTAGGCTACTAACTGAAGTGAAGCACCGCTATACTTATAGGCCTATTATAACCGTTACATTTTACATATAGGCCTAGGCCTATTCGTTTATAAAAGGTAAGGCTAATGTACTATTCACTTCAAATACAACAGGAGACTTTCCAACTATCTTATCTAATCATAAATAAAGGCGGAGGCGTAGGCTATCACGTGGTCACGAAAGCGTGTTATAAACACAACACCAGCTACACAGCTGATAGGCATCACCATCGCCATCTATGGAGACGATGGAAAACCATGATTGGAATTGCCTTCCCTCTCACTTTACCAACCCTAATTCTCATTTTTATGATAAATATAATTACATTTACTCAAGGCTAGACAAAATATAATGCATATTTCCAGTTGCGCAATTAATAGGCCTACGATCGAATCTCTCAAGGTCTTCAAATATTTTTGTTTACCTTTAAGCAACATTTATTGGTGACTGGACGACTCGGCCCATGGGACAACTCGGCCCGGACAGCTCGGCCCAATTTTGGACAACTCGGCCACGACGGCAAGACAACTCGGCCCATTATTTGAGACAGCTCGGCCCCATGTTTTGCTATGGGGCAATTTGACGAGACCAGTCAGGATATAGGATGGGGAGAGCTAAGTGGAGGGTTTATGGGTGAGGCCATGTATGCAGCACCAAATCCTGTCCAAACTCACCATCTGCGCATGCGCGGCCTTTTCCCTAATATTTTTATTTTGTTATTTAGGCTCAACTGTTCTATCTATCTATCTATTGCCTGACGCCGTGATCCCCGAAGGGGTGGCCACGAACGAACCGCCCCCATGCACCTCTGTCCCCAGTCAGTCGACGCCCCTCCCCCCAACCAGCACCGCCTTCGTTCATGTACTTCCTCACTCAACTGTTAGGTTAGGTTAGGTTAGGTTAGGTTAGGTTAGGTTAGGTTAGGTTAGGTTAGGTTAGGTTAGGTTAGGTTAGGTTAGGTTAGGTTAGGTTAGGTTAGGTTAGGTTAGGTTAGGTTAGGTTAGGTTAGGTTAGGTTAGGTTAGGTTAGGTTAGGTTAGGTTAGGTTAGGTTAGGTTAGGTTAGGTTAGGTTAGGTTAGGTTAGGTTAGGTTAGGTTAAGTTAAGTTAAGTTAAGTTAAGTTAAGTTAAGTTAAGTTAAGATAATATAATAGTATAAAGGCAAAAACACGGGGCCGAGCTGTCTCGTTTTTACTGGGCCGAGCTGTCCTGGCCGAGCTGTCCCATGGGCCGAGTAGTCTAGCATTCCATTTATTAAGTAATCTTTATTATCATGTCTTCCTTAGCATTTTCACACATCAAATCACATACGAAAAATCACGAAATATAGAGAGTGCACTAGATTCCAGCACAAAAAGTAGGCTAGTTGGCTTGGCTTTTGGCGGGCCGCTGGAAGTGGTGAGGGCCGCGATGCTGTGTTTACCACAGGTGGGGGTTTTGCGGATTCAAGGTTAGCAACATGGAGGTACTTTCCAGAGCTACAAACCCGCAAATAGGCGGCCATTTTGGCACCAACGCTAATGCGCCATCAAAATGATACTTTCGCCATGGCGAAATTGGCTATTTGCGAAAGTGTTGGCGAAAGTGCCCAGCTCTGCATTTAGTGCTTTTTTGAGTGTCTTTTCTCAACCTATAGTTGGTTTGTTAGTGGTGTTAGATATTGTCACGAATGTCCCCCTC
Organism: Paralithodes platypus; assembly: GCA_032716605.1. NCBI lineage: Eukaryota > Metazoa > Arthropoda > Malacostraca > Decapoda > Lithodidae > Paralithodes > Paralithodes platypus. Next base: position 55,612,643 of record CM064498.1, read on the forward strand.
CAGTCTTGAGATATCAGGCATATCGTCAATGATGGAGGGGCCACTAATAAATTATAGGTTTAAGTCCCGGAGGGAAGAAGGAAAACCTAATATTTAGTAGTGGCCCAGAAATAATTGACGATGCAGGCCCTCCCTTACATCCCCTTCCCATTCGTTGATGTCTTTAATTTAAGTCTTGATATATCATTGAAAGAGGTATGACGTAGGCGGATCAGCGTCTCGGATAAGAGTCCACGGGAAGACATCCACAAAGTTGGGAAGCTTAATTATAGCATTTCTTAAGTAAATTTTTATTTTTTATTTTTTACAAAGTTTTTTTGTAGTGAGTACCCAATCATACGGACGATTCCATAAGGGAATTAGCTTACGCTTATGACGTGGCTTCTCTTTCTCCCTGAGGCGGCTGTTTCAAACAAGCTGACGGTAGGGCTTGAAAGAGGGCTATTATATAATAGGCATATCGTCAATGATGGAGGGGCAACTAATAAATAAACAGACCGTAGCCGCAGTCGGCAGAGCGGCGGCGCTGCATTCGGACGAAGGTCGGAATTCCCGCTTCACTCGCCGTCTTATTTCTCACCTCACACAATAACTACACAATGTAGAGTGTTCTAGTCTTCACCCATCGCACGGCAACGATCATATTTAGTAATGGTTCTCTCCGTCAATGACGTGAGAGCCTTATATATATAAGGGCTCCCCGGAGACCCCCGTGAGGGTCCCGGAGAAAGCATAACGCGACCCAAATATATAAAAAGTACATCCTAGGGTGGAACCCTTTACTTTGGAATATGCGAACCAGGTGTGGGCTCCTTATATGGTAAAGGATATAGAAGCAGTGGAGAAAGTGCAGAGGAGAGCTAGCAAGATAGTACCAACGTTGAAGAACGCGGGCTATGAGCAGAGGTTGAGGACACTGGCATATAGGAGAAAGAGAGGGAATATGATAGAGACTTTTAAGATAGTGTCAGGAAAGTATGATGATGTGTGTGAAGGTATCTTCTTGATGCGGGAGGGAACGAGAGGACACTCAAAGAAAATTTACAAACAAAGAAATAGGCTTGAGAAGGCAAAGAACTCATTTTGTGATAGAGTGGTAAATGAGTGGAACGCACTGCCCCAGTATGTAGTCGATTCCGAATCAATAAGGGAGTTTGAAAGTAATCTTGATAAAGCATGGGGAAGACAAGATTTGAAGTTTGATTATAAAGCAAAAATACAGAATAGTAAAAATGTTGCGTCTGCTACCGCCGCCGCCAACACCGTGAATGACCGCAGCAGTGGATGGTGATGGGCTGGTCTATCAGAGTGAGACCTGAGCGATCTCTGCCATACCCATAGCTTACTCTGACTGTTCCTTTTACTTATATATTTTCTAGATCTCACTATATCTCACTATATCTCTTATATATTTTCTAGATCTAGATCCACGGTCTCTTCCGTGGATTGACCTCCCAATCTACCAAGATTGGAAGCTAAAGCGTCACATTATTCCTTTGCTCCTCAACTTTCTCTTCATAATTGCTGAGGGGCACAGGGCCCTGGGTGGGGCTTTGGTTTCCCGGGCGTTTACGCACCCTCTCAGCTCCCCGCCATGGAGTGGCTTCGGTCACCCAGGCTTTATTGTGGTCGGCAGGGAGGGTTCTGTGGGGGCGCTCGTTTATGGCCTTGGCCTTACTCGGGGCCTTGGGGCTGTTCGGCCAGGCAGCTTGGGGAACAATAACAATAACAACAACAACAACAACAACAACAACAACAACAACGACCGCAGCAGTGCAAGTACTGGTACTGAGCTGGATACACAGGCCTAGTTTGCCTTTATCCAGAGGATCTACTGTAAGAAACTGTAAGAAATTACTACCACCAGGCCCACCATCCCTATCACCAGATGTACTAGAGGTTATAATAAACGCGAGAGATACGAGGTTCAGGCACAAAAAAGCTTGCGAACAGCTGTTTTTTTTCAACATAGAAACGAGTGGACTGTGAGCTAGTGTTGACGTCATACAAAGATGGCGGCAACTTGCGCAATGACGATCGGATCTCGGATTTCGTCTCTAAGCGGCAAACACCTTGACAATGGCAGATTCTTTTAGTTCAGTTAACTTTTTTTTATTGTTTTTGTTTGTTTTCTAGTTTTATGTAGAGTTTTTCACTATTTTGTTTTTTTCGGGTTTTGACTGGAATATTTGTGTGCCAAGATGGAAGCTTTTTGAGCGAACATGGAAATTGGAAATATTTGGTGTCTACAACGAAGATTGAAACAACGAAGACTGATGTGGCGAAGATGGGGGCTCAACTGTACAGTATATGTGCCGATCTCAAATCCAAAAACTTGACAAGTGAAGCAGCCCTTAACAGGGTTGCCAGGAACGCCGTCATTAGGACAAGAGACTGAAACTGTACGTATGTGTGGAGCACTCAGTCTTCAAATTTTATGTATGTATGTACTGTATGTATGTACTGGCAAAAATATGGTTGATGTATGTATGTGTATGTATTTGGGGGCCTCGAGGAACCAATTCAATTAGTCCCATTGATTGTTAACTTTCCCTATCGCGCATTTTCCTTATCTGGTGCGCTCCTGGCACTAATTGACCACTTACGAGTTTCAGGCTATAAGGAAGTTAGAACTTTAAACATCGATATTTAGCAGAAATTACCAAATATATGTGAGCTTTTGATGGACAGAAAATATTTAGAAAATTTGTCTTTGTGTTTTTATATTTTCATAACAACCATATTTTAGCTGGTAATTCGGCTAAATATCGATACTTATAGCACCAGGGGAGGTGTGGTGGAGTGGTCTTGCCACTGGCCTGGTAATCCAAAGGTCCCGGGTTCAAATCCCGATGTATCAATGGGAAGATATTATTGGGATGGAATTTGTGCTGTACCTAGTATCAGTGCATTACCACAAGCCCACCGAAACGTCAATAAAATACCCTCATTGTTCCCTGATTAAATAGCACTGTATGAATATTCCCATATTCAAAAAATGCTATAGGGGTGCAATGCCTGGTGAGTTATCTGCTCAACAGGTGGCGTTGTGTGTGTGTAAGTGTGAGAGTCCGATTGTAGGGGGTGAGACAGTGAAGCACGGGAACGAGGTGGCTTCAGAGATGGGGTCGTTTCGGGCCATGAGTGAGCACCGTGCCTCATGTGAAGGCAAGATGGCAGGTGCTCGTTGTACTCTACGTGCTTCACATGTCTCACTCCCTAGACTGGAACAAGACCTCACAGGCTTCACTGTTCATTGTAAAGCGGTGAATGTTAAGGCTCTCAGCCTATGCCCGAGTGGAAGTAAGTTGGAATATAGAAAAAAAAAAAAAAAAAAAAAATCCTTATAGCCCAAAACTCGCAAGTGGTCAATCAGGTGCGATAATGGGAGGTTGACGTACTGTACCTCCCAACCTACCAAATAGGAAAACCTACTATTTGGTAGTAGTCAAGGCTATTAACCTAATTGCAATGACGACTTGTCTATTTTGACTGCTATGTCGTCATCCCAATCGCGGTTAAAAAAGAAAACGTCTAGAGTCTACTCCTTAACTTGCTCTAGGAGACGTTGTACATTAACCAAAACTACCACCGAAGGTGAAAAATGAATAGAAGAGAAGAAAAAGGGATTTACCTGAGATACAGCTGACAGCCCATACCGTCTTCTGTCCATGTTTACACCTGGTCGAACCTGAGCGCATGCGCCGTTGTCCAAGCAACATTATTCCACGTAGACAGACGAGCGAGGATGGGCAGGGGTCCGGCTTGTGGGAGGGTACAATGTACGTTGGATTTTCCAAGACTACTACCAAATAGTAGGTTTTCCTATTTGGTAGGTTGGGAGGTGCGTCAAACCTCCCAATTTGTTAGTAGTCTTGGCAAATCCAACGTCAACACTGCGTAACAAATTGGAGGAGGACATCCAAGCCCAATTACCAAATACAGATGCTAAACAAAAATATGAATGACAAAGAACACAAAATAAACAAGAGAGTTTAATAAAAAGAGTAGCTAAAATACGGGTTTGACAACCCGAAGGGAAGGAAGGAAAACGAACTACAGTATTTAGTAATGGTTCCGTAGTCAATGACGTGAGAGCCTTATATATATAAGGGCTCCCCGGAGACCCCCGTGAGGGTCCCGGAGAAAGCATAACGCGACCCAAATATATAAAAAGTACATCCTAGGGTGAAACCCTTTACTTAGTTCCTAGGGAATGTCATTAAAAAAGGTAACCATAAGAAAGAAAATTTTTATGAGTAAAAGATTAGAAACTATGAATGTTGCATTACTAAATTAACTAGCGCGCCGTTATACAGTCCTTCCCTTGCACGCGTCCTCCAGCTGACCACGCTGGGTTCATACGTCCTTTATAGTACTAAGTTGCGCATGTGCATGGGAAGAGGGAGGAGGGAGGGCCGCTTTACGTCATTGACTACGGAACCATTACTAAATAGTTAGTTTTCCTTCCTTCCCTTCGGGTTGTCAAACCCGTAATTTAGTAATGGTTCTCTCCGTCAATGACGTGAGAGCCTAAGAATACCAAGATCGGTGGCTGGGACATCTCCTGCTCAACGTCAAAGACTGGAGAAAACCAAAACTAACGGCTCGCGCATTAGATATAGATAACATTTAGATAAATTTAAGAAAAAAGGAGTAAAGAATAAGGCAGGGTTTCTGAGTAATCCTTAGGAAGCAAGAGAAAGTTAAAGGAAGGTAAGTGGAAGGATTTAGTAAAACTTAATAAGAGAGCAACTGTATAGTGTAAAAAACATAAAAGTTGTATATTTCTATAGCCCACAAATAGATTTTTTAAAAGTGAAAACTTTATCATATTTATTAAACTCAAAAAGATTTTTGTGTATTTACCAAAATCCCATTAGGCAATTAATTACCTCATTATTATCAACCTTACTTAACCCTAATATTAATCATCACCTGAGAGAGGTTCTCCAGTTCAGAAACACTCCCCCCCCCCCCCTTTTCTCAAAACACAATTGTATAAGCCAGGATCTTAGGGAACCTCACTCATAGGAGTAACATAAACCAATTGCACTATTGTAATTAAAACAGAAATTAACTTGGCATATGGAAGAGTTTCAAGGCTACGCATGGAACAGTGGGACTCTTCAAATGTACTGACAGGTACTGTACTTGGATAAAATGTGTGGTGGGAGAACCAGCCCTTTGTTTGTTTAATATTTTGTATTGAGTAATTAATAAGAAATCGGACAGACGTGGCCCACTCCCTCACCTCATGAGCCTTTGTTACCGCTGATGGTTCGGCGACTTAAATAACATCAACTAGAATAAATGCAAGTTGTCTTTGAGATAACCTTGATTTGTCATGTGAAGAGATCCATAAATGAGACAGGTGTAAGGGTGAAGTTTGTTATACTGTACTGTATCTAATTATATCATGCCATCACAGGGCATCGAGCATGGTGTTGATTGTTTTGATTTATGGCCATGAAATCAAGGAGAGAGAACACATGATCTTCTCATTCATACTTGGCTATGAAATCGGGAGCTGGCGCCAGAGAGACCGCGCTCAGATCCTCCTTAAAGTGGAATCAGTTATCAGATCTAGTCATGGCCGCAAGCCCAGATACTCGATGAGCTGTTGCGACAAAAATTAAGAAAATTCATACTTGGCTATGAAATCAGGAGTTGGCGCCAGGGAGACCGCGCTCAGATCCTCCTTAAAGTGGAATCAGTTATCAGATATAGTTATGGCCGCAAGTCCAGCTACTCTATGAGCTGTTGCTACAGAAATTAAGAAAACCCATTTAGATCACAATTTGTCATATGATGGGTTGACTGTGTAAGGTTTACTGATTAATAAGTTTAACACCTTGTCTAGTGACTACTGTGGGAGAATCTGTCTAGATGGATCTCGTAACTAAAACAAGTTGTAAGAAAAACTCCTTTCGACTTTTGAGGGGTAAGTCGGAAGCCAGTGAGATCAAAGAACGGCTCTTTAATGGCTGAGAATTGATTGTGTGGTATGTTAATTGACAGTTGTTTGTCTTCAAAAGAGTAATTGAAGTACTTTAAAAATAAACTGACTGAAGCCATGTGTTGGACAGACTCTACAATCCAGGTGGTAAATTGTTTCCAATGTGATTCATACTGTCTAATAGTGGAAGGCGTAAACTGTTTGGTTAACTTGTCATGAACAGCTTAACCCTTGGGATCCGGGGGGCCTCATATGAAGTTTGGTATTTTCAAACTTCATAATTCAGTAGCTACTGATTGAGACCACCTAGAGCAGGCAATTTTTTTTGAAAATTGTAGAACGTTTTCTTGTCTGTAGACTGCCGTTGAGATGACATCGCTACGTTGCGTGGTTGCCGAGTTCTGATGATTATATCGGCGACTTTTTAGCCGCGCATTTTGCCTCATATGAGGCCTCCCGGATTCCAAGGGTTAATCATAAGAGCTCCGCCATTTGACTTTGAAAAGATCCATAAAGCTAAATGTAGACAAGTCTGCAGGTTGCCAATTTGCTCTAAGTGGAAACAAGACGTTGGAAATGGTATTGGAATGGGACACTTGAGAGACAGATGAATGAACTATACATGTGTTGACCAGACTTTTTTTTTTTTTTTTTTTTTTTTTTTTTTTTTTTTTTTTTTTCTATGTGATTGAGGGAGGCAAAAGGCATAACTGCCTATAGCAAGTGCCTCCCCCATAGTTGAAAGAGTGACAGGGCCAAAATCAAGGGACGTTCGAGCCAAAATGCCTGGACACACGGAGTTTGAAGCAATTTAAGTCATAGGAAGAGGGAAAGACTGATTCTGGGAGAGAGTTCCAGAGCTCAGCTGTTGAGTAGAAGAAAGTTTGAGAGTAACGTTTCACTCTTGGGTTGGAGAGTTGCACAGAGTAGGGGTGGGATTGAGTTGCAAGACGGGTACCACGTGCCCTACGTAAAGGAGGTGGTATGCACTGGGATAGCTCTGAGGAACACTGATTATTATAGTAGCGATAGAATAGCGAGAGAGATGCAACATTGCGGCGGAGAGAGAGAGATTGCAGAGAGTTGGTGAGTGGACGGGAGTTAATGATATGAAAGGCCTTCCTTTCAACTTTGTCTAGGAGAGCAGTGTGAGAGGAACCTCCCCACACATGTGAACAATACTCAATACAAGGGCGCACTATGCCCCTGTACAGAGCAAGAAGCTGTACAGGGGAAAAGAACCCCCTAAGGCGGTTGAGCACACCCAGCTTCTGGGAGGCTGCCTTAGCAAGACTGGTAATATGGTCCTTCCAAATGAGAGCAGAAGAAAAAGAGACACCAAGAATATTGAGAGAAGATGAAGGGTTGATTTTTGTATTGTTGAAGAATAAGGGATAGTCCGCTGGGAGATCCTGACGGGTAGATAGATGGAGAAATTGGGTTTTGGAAGCATTAAAGTTAACAAGGTTTTCTCTGCCCCAATTGGAAATAGTATTTAGATCAGAATTTAAGAGTTCTATGGCTTCATTACGTTTGTCGTTGAGGGATTGCTGGCTGGGGCGTTCTGAAAAACTAATGGAGTAGTGCAAGGTTGAGTCGTCTGCGTATGAATGGATGGGAATTAAGGTACAGTTAAGGAGATCATTTATAAAAATTAGAAAGAGAATAGGAGATAGGACAGAGCCCTGAGGAACACCGGAGTTTATAGAGTGAGGAAGTGAACAATGGCCGTCCACAACCGCGGCTATGGAACGGCCGGAAAGGAAATTAGAGACAAAGGCACAGATGGAGGGATAGAAACCGAAGGAGGGTAGTTTAGAAATTAAAGATTTATGCCAGACTCTATCGAAGGCTTTCGATATGTCTAGTGCAATAGAAAAAGTCTCACCGAAGTCCCGAAAGGAGGATGACCAAGAGTTAGTAAGATATGAAAGAAGATCACCAGTAGAGCGACCCTTAAGGAAGCCATACTGGCGATCTGAGAGCAGATTATGAGAAGAGAAATGCTTAAGAAATTTGGAAGCAAGAATAGTTTCAAAAACTTTAGAAAGACAAGAGATAAGAGCAATTGGACGATAGTTGGAGGGTTGAGAGCGGTCACCCTTCTTTGGGACAGGTTGAATGTGAGCAAACTTCCAGCATGAAGGGAAGACGTTAGAGGATAGACAGAGACGAAAGAGTTTGCCTAGGCAGGGAGTCAGCACGGAAGCACAGTTTTTGAGAACAACAGGAGGAACACCGTCCGGACCGTACGCCTTATTATTGTTAAGCCCAGAGAGGGTAGAAAGTACATCTTTAGAAGAGATTAGGATATTAGGCATAAGTAAGAGAGAGGAGGGCGGAGAGGGAGGAATAGCACCGGAATCATCCAAGGTGGAGTTTCTAGCAAAAGTTTGAGCGAAGAGTTTAGCTTTGTCAGAGGAAGAAGTGATGGTTGTGCCATCAGAGTGGGAAAGGGGAGGGAAAGACGAGGAAGAGAAATTGTTGGAGAGGTTTTTGGCTAGATGCCAGAAAGCTTGGGAAGAGCTAGAGTTGGATAGTTCAGTGCATTTATTATTGATGAAAGAGTGTTTGGCAAGTCGAAGAACAGATTTGGCTTGATTCCGGGCAGAAACATATGAAGAATGAGAGTCTTGAGTTTTAAGGCGTCGGTACCGTTTGAATGCTTCCTCCTTATTGCGGACAGCAGTAGAACAGGCGTGAGTAAACCAAGATTTTTTAGCATTAGTCTGAGAGAAAGAGAATGGAATGTATGCTTCCATGCCCGATAGGATTACCTCGGTAATGCGTTCAGCACTCTCCGAGGGTCCTCGGCCATGGAAGCAGAAATCATTCCATGGGAAATCAAAAAAGTACTGCCGAAGAGCCTCCCAGTCGGCAGCGCCAAAGTGCCACAAGCGCCGCCGGCTAGGAGGATCGGGTGGCTGTACTGGAGAGATAGGACAGGATAAGAGATAAGAGACTGGTGTTATAAGGCACACTTGACCCTGAATTTAAGTGTATATGTTGCAAAACTTTGGACATTCGTGTGTGTCCGGAGGGGGAAAGGGGTATATCGATAACCACTTGTTCCAAACCTCTGAGAACGCATCTGTTCCGCTCTCCTGGACCTCGTGCCAGCAGGTCAGAAGCAGGAGGAGTTTTGTCGATTGGTGTGAATTAAAGAGATTTACCTGTGGATGGAACGGCTTTATCAAGTTGTTGAATGCTGTCTGAGTGATTGTCTATTCGACTAAGGTACCCTTCCCTCGAGATAAGGTGCCCGCCTACAGATTCGACTTGCTTGGTAGCTAAACTGCTTGAATTGTGATATGGTAATGAAGAGTAAGGAAAAATATTGTCTCCGACAATTTCAGGAGCGTGTGAGATTTCATTGAACCCTGCCTGTTGATACAGGACACGGCTGATGTGTTGTCCATGTGAAAGGCTATTACTGTACTCTGTGTTGGAGTGAAAGGGCATGATTTTTTTAGGAAAAATAGAGGGACAACTAGTTCCTTTGTATTTATGTGATAGAGATTGAGAGAGGTCTAGTGACTTTGGGTCTGGTGACCGTCGGACAATTGGTAACTCCAGCTCGGGGCTCCCGCTGTGTCCAAGTCGACTCCCACTGATGGTGGAGGTTCTGACCAGAGGGCTGTCGAGGAAGGGGTCTCGGGTCTTATCCAGAAGCCTAGAAGTCTGATGATACGCTGAGGGAATGTAATTAGGGTATGAGGTTGATTGACTCGGAAAAGCTCTGTTGTCCAGTCCGATGTAAGGATTCAGGCGAAGTTTGTCCAATGGAACAGGTAGCTGAACCCAATGTATTGACCCTATTAACGACTACCACAGTCGTTTGGTAACTCTTTTTTGCATGTAATGTCTTGCATACTTGTAGTAGTCAAGCATTTGATGTTGTATGTTGTGTGATAGGGTCTCCCAATGGAGGTATACCCAGGGTTCCCACTTTACTAATCAGACGTTGGGCTGTGATATTTGTTGTATTGTTATCATCTCGAAAAAGTGGTTTACAATAAACTTGTTGAGGATTGATAATTCTATGACTGGTCTGAACTGTAGGCTATCTCGTTTTGGTACTAGAAATAAGTGAGACAGAAAACTTTTGATGTGGGAGGAATGTTCACTAGAATTCCTCACTGAAACATCGCTTTTATGAGTGTTGCCACATTTACTGGTATGAGACGGTGTATACTTACAAAGGAACGGTCGTCTCTCCCAGTCCCAAGACCGACCATTCTTTATTAAATGTCTGGCCCAAGTTCCTTTTGGTCATGCTGTGTAAATGGCCTGGAAAGAACCAGTTGTGCCTTGAGATATAATGTGATGCAAGGCTAAGATGAACTAAGTTAGTTCCTTGAACCGGTATGTGCTCTTGGAAGGTCAGACTGTTGTTGCTGGTGTGTCTGAGTCTGTCTAATTGTTGTCTGTGGATGAATAAACCAGTCTGCCCAGACTACTGTGGCCTGCTGAGTGTCTTTGAGATCTGAATTTAAGAAAGTTAACACGAGAGAACCTTAGAGACGGTTATAAAAAGTAGTGCTGATACTTCAGACCAAGTAGTTGTGGGTGTTAATCTGTTAGAATAGATGGAGATCAAGATTTTAGTCTTGATGTCTTTGGGCAGAGTTTTTTAGATAGAAAGATACGGAAGTCTTGACGTGCTTTGGACGTCATGAAGAGGGTTGTTCTGACATCTCCTACTGTCAGAAGAGTGTTGCAAAGATAGACTTCTCTTATGTGTGATAATGTTGCCCTAGAGTATGTATCATGAATAGAATCTGCCACTCCTCATTAGTGTGACTGAGTTGTCTGTAAAACAAAAGGTTGGATAATCGCCTATGGGCTGTTTATCTGAGAGTGTAAAGTCATTCCCCAGCCTTTTGTTCCTAAGAAATATCCTCGTCAATTATGAGGACACGGAGTCAAGGATCTGACTCAGCCAAATTGCCAGAATAACCCTGTGTGATTAAGAGGTGTGTGGGGAAATGGTTGATTGAGCCCCGTGAAAGTTATTGCGTAATAAAGGATAGATAAAATTATCTACCTGGAGAATTCTGGTATGTGAATGAGGAACTCCGGCAAAGTAGGCAATGAATAGTTATCTAAGAGGCCCCCTTCCTCTGCAACCCGGATTCATAGAGAACGCGGAGAACTCCTACTGACCGGAGGTGTCATTATAAGAGCTCCAGACTAAGTGCTAGCCGACCCAAAGTGGGACCGGAACAACCAGTTGTGCAAAGGTAAAATAGCAATTGAATGTATCGGTTCTGTCTGGTTTTTTAAAACAGACCCTAGTCGAACAATTTATTAAAAGGAATGGCTGGTGCTAGGGATACCCAAAACTCTAGCATGTTGCGCTGAGGCGTAAGGAAAACAAGCTAATGAATCATTACTATACTGGTTAAGTAGACCCTAAAGAAGTGTCCTCTGTTATAGTGAGGACTTGGAGAAAATATTACACTCGACCCTCGCAAATCCGGACTTCACCAATCCGGACACAATCCGGAGTCCGGTCCGATCGTCCGGTAGTGCGTACCGTAACGCATACTTGTCCGAATACTTAAAATTTTGTCCGGTAGGTGGCTCTCGCGACGGGTGACGCCACCCGTTCCCGCCTAGTCATTCAAGCTTGTTTACAACCCGCCGTGCGACTACTGTACCTGGTTATTAAGGTGTTTGTGAAGTTATTATCGACTTTCATTGCCAGCCACCATGCCCCCCAAGCCTCAAAAGACTGTCAAGCGGGTAAAGGTTACTCTGAGTGTAGAACAAAAGCTAGAACTGATAAGGAAGCTTGAGAATGGTCGTACAGTGCTCCAGGTTTGTGAGGAGTATGGGTGCAAGAAGCAAACCGTCTCCGATATACGTAAGACCAAGGACAAGTTAAAGAACTATGCTGCTAAATTTTGTGTCGAAGGCAATAAATCTAAAACTGGCAAAGCAAGACCAAGGAAAAATATGACCACAGCTGATCATTCCCAGCTAGATGCAGCTGTACTGAAGTGGTTTCTTCAGGAGAGGTCTAGTGGCATGAATGTACGGGGTGTGGAGATTATGACCGCCGCAGTGAAGCTGGCTGAAAATTTAGGCCTAGCTAACTTTAAGGGTAGTGATGGTTGGTTATGGCGGTTTAGGAATCGACATGGATTGTTTAATGTTAAAACTCATGGGGAAAGTGGGAGTGCAGACAGTTCTGGGATAGAAGCTTTCCGTGCTCGTTTCCATAAGCTTGTGGAGGAAGAGAACCTAACCCTCTCTCAAGTATATAACGCCGATGAGACTGGATTTTACTGGCGTTCTATGCCCAAAAATACCCAGGTAACGAAGCATGAGGGGAAAACAAAAGGAAAGAAACTATCCAAGGAACGATTATCAGCCCTGTGTGGGGGAAATGGCAGTGGCACGCACCGTCTCAAGCTGGCGATAGTGGGAAAAAGCAAGAGGCCACATGCAATGAGGAACCTAGACATCGAAACAGAACTGCCAGCCAAGTATTACCACAGCAAGAAAGCCTGGTTCAACTGCGCTATTTTTACTGCATGGTTTTTCGAATACTTCGTGCCAGCTGTCATTAGATATCAAGTGGAAGTTTTGGGCATCCCCAGAGACGAAGTGAAGGCAGTTCTATTGTTGGATAATGCCCCAGCCCACCCCAGCGCTGATATATTGGTCTCACCTGACGGGCGAATTAAAGTTGTGTACCTCCCGCCTAACACCACAGCACTTATCCAGCCCATGGACCAGGGCATTATTAGCGCCCTCAAGAGGAAATATACCAGGAAGTATCTCAATGAAGTCCTGGTGGTGCTGGAGGACGAGTCCGACTCAGTACAGGATACTCGTGGGGCACGCACACTGGCTAACATCAAAGCCTATAACATCCGCTCTGCTATTTGCAATCTTTGCTCTGCTTGGGATAGCCTACAAATTTCCACCTTAGCCAACTGTTGGAAACCATTCCTTCATGCCGAAGATGATCCCAACGACTTCGAGGGGTTTGGTAATGATGCGGCTGCTGATTTCCACAACCTATTGAGGAATGCTGGGGAAAAGGATGTCACTGTGGAAGATGTACAAGATTGGCTGGACGAGGCAGAGATAGTACCAGGGCATGAAATTTACACTCATGAACAGATCGCAGAACGGATCCAGAGCCAAGAAGCAGAAGAAGAGAGCAGTGACGAGGAAGAGGAACCAGTAAACCGACACAAACTATTGTCACTGAGGGCCAGTGTGGACGACCTGATTGCCTTCACTGAATACACTCCTGAGGTAGCGTCACACTACACCCAGCTACGTTTACTCAGGGAGGCAATCATACTGAAGCAGCACCAAGTGGGTAGGCAGACGAAAATCCACTCTTTCTTTCGCCGGCCAGCCACAGCCACCCTAGCCACCACCCAGGAGCCTCAGCCGGGTCCCAGTAGTGCCACCACCCAGGAGCCTCAGCCAGGTCCCAGTAGTGCCACCAGCCAGGAGCCTCAGCCGGGTCCCAGTAGTGCCCCCGACCATCGCCGGCCAGCCACCACCCAGGAGCCTCAGCCGGGTCCCAGTAGTGGATGTGGATGTGAGGTGGATGATCCGATGGTCGTGAATTCGACCTCGGATTCTGATTCTATCTATCTATCTATTGCCTGACGCCGTGATCCCCGAAGGGGTGGCCACGAACGAACCGCCCCCATGCACCTCTGTTCTGGATTCTGATTAACCCCCTTCAATCAACCCCTGTACATAGTGTAAATAGAAGATTTAGGATAAGGTGAGTACTGTACAGTACTGTATATTACGTAACTTTTATTTACTGCTAGGCTATTAATATTAACAATGTATGTGCGTATGTGTATGCGTGTGTGGCCCCCCCCCCCCCCCCCCGTACACTATTTTCTGAATCCGGACTTTTCCTGAATTCGGACAAGGACCAGTCTCTTTTAGTCCGAATTTGCGAGGGTCGACTGTACTTGGAAATTGCCAGATGGAAAATTAATTCCAACTGTTGTCCTTCTTTGTAGTATGAGGACTCGGGGTAAAGAAATTACTCGGTAATGACTGAGGAAATAACTCTGTGTTGTTTAATAGGTGCGGGGGTAAAATTTACTAAGCACCTAATAGACCTCTCGGACTGGTATGGAGGACTCAAGATTCGAACGGAAATAGAGTGAACAAAATCTATTTCGTAATAAATGACAGCGAAAAATATCTAATTGGAGAACCCTAGTATAAGACTTGTGGAACTCCGGCAGAGAGGGCAATGTTAAAAATATCTAAGAGGTCCTCTCTCTCAGCCTACTCTGCTAAAACTCCGACTCAGAGAGAATGTGGGGATCTCCTAGTGATCGGAGATATGTAATAGAGCCCCAGACCAAGACACTCGCCGACCCAAAGTGGGACCGGAGGGAGGTTCAATTAGTCATTGACCAACTCGAGAGTTGGTCCGGAGCCTAAAATATAAAATGTTTATTGCTGAGTTGAGTAGTCAAGTGTTAGCCTTGAATGATACTGATTATACCATAGTATCCTTATTGAAGGAGTGGTAACCTGGGAATCTTTGTGAATCAAAATTATTGATTTATTATTAGTAGTTATACTTGAACGACAATATCATAGTATCCTTACTGAAGGAGTGATAATTTGGGATTCTTTGTAAATCAAAATTATTGATTTACTAATAGTAGGTAAAACGGTAAAATCTGTGTAAAACGAATGGATGAGAACCAACCGGTTAATCGTGTCCATGTATATACTTGATCTAGGGAAAGATAGATAATATCTCTTGATTTTGTCCCGCCTTTGGTTGGGAATAAAAGTTAATAATAATAATAACAATAATAATCGTCAGGTTACTTATATAGCGCCCATTCTCCTCCTTCGAGGGTTCACAAGCGCTTGGCTTTCTTTAGTCTACCATTGACCATTACCCATCCCCCTTGCTCGTGGGGAGATGGTAACCGCCGGCTATATCCCTGAAAACTTTTCAATCTGAGAGGGGATTGAACGCGAGACCTGCAGGATGGGTATCAGGCACGCTATCAACTAAGCCAGCCGGACGGCTAAATTATTAATCCTCCTAACCTATATGGCTATGCATGAATGAACAGGTTAACCATGGTATTGAAATACTGTTCTAATAAAAGGTAGAAATAATCCTACAACCTTGTACCATAATGTAGGATTGGAAAGTGTAGTGCACCTTTTGTCCCACTCTGAATGAGTATAAACATTATCAGTAATACTGAGTGAATGAAGTTTTACTCGGGACTTTGTTAAAATTGAGTTATCTCTAGTACTATGCTAAGCATATACAAGTATTGTAAAAAGTTCTTGAAGTTGATTCTATTAATTACCAATTTGAACTTCGTCATCTAGGACTGTCAACTTGAATAATAATTGAATAGGCCTACTTGGAGTGTGCTAGTAGGACTCGGTAGGCCTATTGGCATAACTCGGTGTCTGGAACCGGAAATAAGTTAATATTGTTTGAATACCCGGAGTTGGTTGATAGAACTCGGTGTCTGGGAACCGGAGTTAATTGACAATATTAGACTACTCAGAGTTTTACTGGTAGAACTCAGTGTCTGGGACCCTGAGTGAAGTCACTATTGTTGAATACCCGGAGTTAGAAGGGTAGAACTCGGTATATAGGAACCGGAGATATCTTCTCGCTAAGGGATACCCGGAGTTATGTTGGTAGAACTCGGTGTTTGGGAACCGGAGTATGTATTCTCCTTAAGGGTTCGAGTACCCGGAGATACTGTATGGGTAGAAGTTCCTAAGATATGTCCTCGTTGACTGTGGGGACCCGGAGTCAAAGAGATGACCCAGCCATACTAATGGAAGATAACTCCATGTTGAATAAAAGGTGTGGGGGGAAAGATTTAAGAAGCACCGAATAGTCCGTGCGGACCTGTGTGGAGGACTCAAGTGTCGATCGGAATTGACTGAATAAAAGTTATTCCGTAAAAATCGTAGATAAAAATATCTACTCGGAGAATCCAGTATATGAAAATGGTACTCCAGCGAAGTAGGCAATGAATAGATATCAAAGAGGCCCCTTTCCTCAGCCTACTCGCTTCAACCCGGACTCAGAGAGAATGCGGGAATCTCCTAGTGACCGGAGATCTAAATAAGAGTCCCGGACTAATCACTAGCCGACCCAAAGAGGGACCGGAGTGAGGCTCAAAAAATAATTGACCAAGCTGATGGCAGGTTCGGTGCCTAAAATAACAGAATTATTTGGTGCGGGGGGAAAGGTTTAAAAGGCACCATAAGTTATACTGTAAAAAGTGGTAGATAAAAACATCCACTCGGAGAATCCTATAATACAAATATGGAACTCCGGCGAAGTAGGCAAATGAATAGATATTTAAGAGGCCCCCTTCCTCAGCCTACTCCGCATCAACCCGGACTGAGAGAGAACGCGGGGATATCCTAGTACTCGAAGATGTAAAATAAAAGCTCCGGACTAAGCCCTAGCCGACCCAAAGTGAGGCCGGAGTGAGGCTCAATAAATCATAATTACTCTGAAAAGTGTCTACGGTGGCTCGTATCATGAAAACAATTGTAGACAAAAACATCATAATAGAATATAATATCACCAAATCTGCGACAAAGACAGAAAACCTGAAAGGTATAGTGAATAAGAAGATGTTGCTACAAAATAATAATAACAATAACATGTCATAAATGTTAAAATAAAAACTTTTAGTAAGAGAACTTATGAACAATACATAGGAAAAACGCTCAAAGGAGCAAAGATATAAAAAATAACGAATTTCGAAACATCTAGAATGTCGGAGTGAAACATAAAAATATCGCGAGACAATCAAGTCGGCATTAAAATTAGGACTGAAAGTGCGATGTCAATGGAAAATAGTTAAGTTATCAAACAAAATGTGTAGTGATAAGAAAGAATTATCGTTAAAGACGTAAAGTCGAATTCAACGATAAACAGAATGTTGAAAAGGAGAAATAGTTAGAATTATAATACTGTACTCAAATTTTAAGAGTAGGCTATGGAAAATCGGCGATGGTGAATAGGCCTAGGCCTATTCACGAAGTCTGGCGACCGCCAGATAAAAGCTAAAGGAGCCTAGAAAATTAAAGATAGGCATTCTAACTAATATAGCCTAATCGATATAACATAATAATTTCTTGATAAGAAGAAATAGTTGGAGTTAAATAAAAGAATATCGCGATAGCATAAAGTCCGCATTAAAAAGTGGATCGAAAAAGCGAAGTCATTGTAAAATAGTTAGGCTATCAGCAAAAATGTGTAGAAACAAACAGGAAAACTCGTAATGGCGCAAAAGAGAATTTCAATTATTAACGGTAATGTGATAAGTAGGAATAGTTAGAATGATAAAACTCTAATCTAGTATTGGAAAAATTTCATATGATAAATAGGCCTAGGCCTATTCATGCATCTGGTGACCGCTAGACAAAAGCTAACGGAGCCTAGAATAACTGAAATATGAGGCATTCTAACTAACATAGCCTAATTAATATCACGGAATAATATAAGAAAGAAAAAGGTAGGAATAAACAATAACAAAATATATAATAATAATGGTTATGGCATGTGGCGCGTCCCGCGGGAGAATCTCAGCTCTCACTGAAAAATGCTCAATACAAAATGCATATCTATGATGCCTCCTTACTATAAAGTAACATATACTTCACAGAAGAGGCAGCAGGAAACGTCCGTAGATGAAAAGTCGCACATCCAGAGAGCACAAAACTAGCACAACCTCCCATGCGGGATGCGACCACACGAAGGACGTATGAACCCAGCGTGGTCAGCTGGAGGACGCGTGCAAGGGAAGAACTGTATAACGGCGCGCTAGTTAATTTAGTAATGCAACATTCATAGTTTCTAATCTTTTACTCATAAAAAATTTCTTTCTTTTTCTAATGGTTACCTTTTTTAATGACGTAAAGGGTTTCACCCTAGGATGTACATTTTATATATTTGGGTCGCGTTATGCTTTCTCCGGGACCCTCACGGGGGTCTCCGGGGAGCCCTTATATATATAAGGCTCTCACGTCATTGACGGAGAGAACCATTACTAAATAGAGCAGTTTTGTCAGTGTGACTTTGTCACTCATAGCATCGGAGGAAACTTGAAAAATCTACAACAGTACCGTACAAAAATCCATTTCTTCTGAAGCACAGATATTTACAGCATACCAACATACATACATGGGAAAAGTAGGTCACATGGGACATATACTGTACTGTATACAGAATATATAAATATACCCAAGCTCGTGACCACAGTGTCCGTAACCCGTACCCCCTCCCTTTTCCCAAAGAAAACAAAGAAAAATAAAGAATGACAAGGAGGGAGCCCATGGGACCCAGCCAGGGCACCAGGAGACAAGACTCCCGAGAGCGACCACCAGCCCGGCGGGTCAGACGACGGACACGGAGAGGCAGGAGGAGACGAAGGGTGTGACCGATGACCACAAACTCACAGAGGCAATGTCGGGCAGCGATCAACAGTGCAGGAACCGTAGGGAGGCTGCAAAGGATCGAAGAACATGCGCAGAACCCCCACAAGCAGGAAACCAGCACGAAGCGCCCGACAAAGGAGGCGGCCAATTGGCACCCTCGACAACCCCACATCAGGCCTCGGTGACACCCACACAGCCGGCACCACAGAGTCCACAAATGCGTGCCAGGAGCACACCGGGCATCACACAAGGCGAGCACTGCCACGCCGGAAACCCAGCGGCAGCCAGTCCCGCCACCCGACTACTGGAAACCAGCGCCACAAAGGACAAAGGACTCCCGAGCAAGAGCCCCGGCGTCGCGTCCAGTGTGGAAAACCGCGACGCCAGAAGGTCCAGAGTCCAGGCCAGAACACACAGAGGAGGGGGCTGGCGTGGCGGCGGGTGAGCCTGGAAGGCCGGTTTGAGGAAGGAAACCAGCACGGTCGGTGGAACGACCAGCGCAGCCAGATACACAAAGACTACTGGGATGGTAGACAGGTGGCAGCGCACAGAGCGAAACATAAAGTGACGGGCGCGGAAAAAGCGAAGCAAGCAGCGCAAAAGGCGTATGTTCAGCATCCAGGGCGGAAGAGACGTCCAGCGGGACACGGAAGACCATGGAGAGTCCGACCAGGAACAGGAGAGGAAGGCAGGGAGGACCCGACTGTGGACCGGGAGCCACCGAGCCCGCGAACGGCAACGAGGGCCCGAGGTCGTCAACCCGGCCCAAGAGGAATCGCAAGACAGGCAGGGGCACCGGAAACGAGCACCCTCACCGCAGCCGGACGCACCAAGCCAGTGCCAGCCACGGGGGCGGCAAAAACCAGACCCATCCGCGGAACTGTCGTAGCTTCAGGGGGACGGCGCACAGCAAGAGTGCGACCGGAGGAGGAATACGAAGAGCTCCGCCACCTTGCCCCATACATCCGTGAATGCAACCAGAACCATTGCCGGGGTGCGAGACAGGAGGGAGAGGGACAAAGGCAACGTGTGCAACCCCCATGAGGCGAACAAGGAGAGCCCCGGAACGCCCCAAGAAGCAGACAGGTCGACGAAGACAGTATGCGGCAGCGACCACTCTACCAGAACAGCCCGTTCGGACAACAGGCAGTCACAGGCAGGCAGAAAGCACACAGGGACACGCAGTGCCGGACCGCCAGGAAGAACAACGGCTCTGCGAACCCCAACAGAGGACACGACCAGGAGGACCTCTGCACGCGGAGACCATGGATCTCCGACTGAATGTTCAACCGGAAAGCCACCGACTCGCCCGAAAGAGCGAACGCGTGAACCCACAGGAAGAACAACGGCACCAACAGGCCGAGAGCATCGACTGGTAGGGGCGTGGGCCCAGATCACCAGCCCAGACGTCGATGCCCCATGGACAATCGGGAGCCCGAAGCCACCTCGCACAATGCATCTGCGACCACCCAGATCGTCGGCAGAGGGGCAGGCCAGGGCACGGCTGCAGAGAGCGTGCCCCGAGTGACCCAGGACCGAAGGGCGTCGTGGAGGGCCCCAGACCGCGGTGACAATGGACGCCCCGGCAGAGTGTCCACCCCGAAAGTCACCGACACGCCCGAAGGGCCAGTGCGTGAACCCTCAGGAATAACAATGTCACCAACAGGTCGAGAGCATCGACGTGCAGGGGCATGTGCCCGACCACCAGCCCTGACGGTGAAGTCCCATGGAATAGTGGGAGCTCCAAGCCACCACACACGACGAAGCTGTGACGAACCAGAATGTCGGTGGTGGGGCAGCCCAGGGCCCGGGTGGCGAGATAGAGCCCTGAGTGACCCAGAGTCCCAAAGGGTCGGGAAACGGTGCATGGGACTAACCACAACCTGGAACGTGGCGGCCGACAGGGAGCGCGTCCAGAGAGTACCGAGCCAGGGAGTAGGAGACTACCAACCAAACGTCTAGGCAAAACAGGAGCTGGATGCCAAAATGCACCCGGCAACACCCGCGACATCACCTACGACAGAAGTCGTAGCGGCAGTCGGACCATGAGTACCAACAGCATGTGAAACCGAGTGCTGAGAGAAGAGGCAAGGGCCGACAGAACTAGCACCGAACTCCTCGCGCCACAGGCAGTCTACGGTACCAGGAATACACGAGAGAGGAAAATCCTGTGGCCGAGTTGCACCACCGGAACTACCCTTTTCCCGTGCATGGACACAACCATGGTGGCCACGTCGTTAGGGTAGATTCCACCTGGTAACCGTTCGGCCCCACATGCCTCGTGGCCAGGGAAGATAGGCACAAGGGAGAAAAATTCAGTGGGGACTCCCACGACAAAGGAAGCAACCCTGTCTGAGAGGCGAGAAGGAGACCGACCTGGAGATCTGACACGTGTTGAGATGTGGAAGCCCCTCCGAAACAGCTCTGAGTGCCACGAGCAATCTCTACCATTTTCCCCCCCCCCCCCCCCCCCAGACGAAAAGGGTGTGACACACCACCAACCGTCCGGGAGAGTCCACCCCGACGAAGCGCAACCAGAGGGAGAGGGCTGACCGGCCTCGCACCAGCGGGGCCAACGCGATGAGGCCCGGCCGAGCGGGCAGACAGCGTACGGTATTCTGACCATGACACGGCATGACGGTGTGAGCCGGAAGCAGGGGCAGCTGACTGGGAGGCGTGCAGTATCCAGGCGCTACGGAGCAAACAACCCCGTTGTAGACAGAGCGCAGAGTAAGCAGGCCCAGACGCCCAGCGAACAGGGCGCCGCAGCAGACCGTGGACCGGATGGCGAGGCAAAGGCGAGCAGCTTCGCACAGCACCACCGGTAGCACAGGGACGAAGGATATAGCGAGCTGGAGGGAAATCCGCCGCACATAGCCCATAGCTATAGCTTCTGCTTATCAGAATTCATTTATCCCCAGAGCTACTACTCTTTGGAATTCACTTCCCTCGAATTGCTTTCCACAAACTTACAATCAACAAATGTTTAAATCCAGTTGTTACAAACATTTTATGAATGGAGGATGCCTTTAGGCACATGGACCTTTTTGTTTTATCTGTGTTTTTCCTTCCTCCGTTCATTGTCTCTTAAAAAAAAAAAAAAAAAAAAAAAATAGCGTGGCGAAGGGGACTCCGAGACAGCGACGTCGACGGTCAGGGAAGCAAACAGCAGGACCCCGACAACCAGGCCCCAAATGGGGCGGTTGAACGAGCACGGCAGTAAGAGCAGGGATACCGCCCTCGCGAAGGGCCGGCCCCAATGAGAACAGTCCCGACAAGACCGAGAGGGACCGAACAACCAGTAGGACGTCCAGGCGGCCGAAGTCCGACCAGAGCAGGGGCCTATGGGCAGATGGAGGCCTGGGCCCACCGAGAAGAACTGAAGGCCCGCCCTGCTCTGGGAAGGCCTATACCTCCACGTCCGTAACCAGAACGTCACCTCAGAACGCCCTGCACAGCAGGTAGACACGAAGAGGGACAGACCAACTAGAAGGAAGAGGGCACGGAGGGCACGGAGGGCACCAGCACCCGGGCCCCCTCACTCCAAAAGAAGGCAGTCCTGGAGGAAGAGAATCCCGAAACCGCGAGGATCCCCAGGCCTGCAGAGGATGGGGAAGTGGGGCCCCACCGGTGGAGGAGGGCGACCCCCCCCCCCCCCCCGGTAGAACAGAAGGCGGAGGAGAGACAGCCAAACACTGCATCCGCAACAGGGAGCTCCCCCCTGGATAGAGGGGAAGAGGGAAGCAGAGGAACAATGAAGGGGGGGTGCAGAAGAAGAATCCCCCCTCGCCGTCGAAAGTCGGTGTAAGCAGAGGAAGAGACAGTAGAAGCCAAACCGAGATGGAGAAAGCGTAGGAGACAGCAACATCGCTGAAACCATCAAAGATCAGCTTGCCAAGTAGCCTACCATGCGCGGCACCCAATGAGAACCACAGTCGGAAATGAAGGAAAGAAGTCCGTAAGTGGGCCATGTAGGAAGAGAGACAGGTGTTGCCTGATGGCCTATGTACCCCAGTGGACTCATAGTACACCGGAGGGCAAGCAACCGGGAGGGGTCGGAAGACCCGTCGCCGCCAGAGTCCCTGAGTAATGCCGGACGTCCAAGGTACTCCTTGGCACTCCTATGTACACCGTAAAATGGCCAAGAAACCAGGAAGGAAGCATAGAGAGTAACAAGTTGGCATGCAAACCGAGGTTCAGGACACACCAAACCGGCAACTCGGAGGGGCAGTGATGAAGGGCAGGTCGAAGCCTGGGAGAACCTGCAAAGACGGAGAAAGCGTTAAATACTAACTCAACATCCAAAATGCCGGGTCTATAACACAGTAAAAACAGTGAAAACCAGATGTAGAAGGGGTGTGTAAAACACCAGCCATACATCTTCCATGTCATTGTAAAAGCAGTCAGGGAAGACAAATGACAGCATTGGTGAGAAGTAAAAAAACAACCACCACCGCAAAATTGCGGGTCCATGTAGGTGTGGCCTATGTGACACCACAACCCGCAAATTCGCGGAATTCCGCAAAATTGCGGGACCATGGCGAGGCCAGGGCCACGCCTAAAAAGCAAAAGGAGGGTCTGAGACAACACCGAAGCAGGCCGCAAGGTTGTGGGCATCTCCTATGAACTCCAAGCTTGGGAGAGGGCCGACAAGCTGAGTAGTGTCTTCCAAGTGAGCATGCTCTCCAAGCTTGTGTGAGGGCCTACACGCTGAGCAGTATCTTCCACGAACAGTACTGTACACCTCTCAACCTGTCAAGGGAGGGGAGGCAAGGAAGACACACCAGGGGAGAGGAGGTACATCCCCCAGGTACCTAGCATCTCCCTATGACCTCCAAGCCTGTGAGAGGGCCAACAAGCTGAGCATGTCCTCCAAGCTTGTGTGAGGGCCCACAAGCAGAGCAGTGTCTACCTTGAACAGTACAGTACCCATCTCAACCTATCAAGGGAGGGGTGGCAAGGAAGACACACCAGGGGAGAGGAGGCACATCCCCTAGGACTCCTATAACAACTCCTTATGATCTCCAAGCTTGTGTGATGGCCAACCAGCTGAGCAAGAACTCCAACTTGTGTGAGGGCCCACAAGCTGAGCAGAAGCTTCCTTGAACAGTACCGTACCCAACTCAACCAGTCAAGGTAGGGGAGGCAAGGAAGACACACCAGGGGAGAGGAGGCACATCCCCCAGGTTTCCTATAACAACTCCTTATGATCTCCAGGCTTGTGTGATGGCCAACAAGCTGAGCAAGAATGCCAAGCTTGTGGGAGGGCCTACAAGCTGAGCAGTGTCTTCCTTGAACAGTAGCATTTCTTATAAACTCCAAGCTTGTGTGAGGGCCAATAAGCTGAGCATGATCTCCAAGCGTGTGTGGTGGCCCTCAAGCTGAGCAAAAATGCGGGCATCTCCTTATGATCTCTAAGCTTGGAAAGGCCATCAAGCTGAGCAGCGTCTTCCTTGAACAGTAACCCATCTCAACCGATCAAGGGAGGGGGCAAGAAAGACACACCAGGGGAAAGGAGGCACATCCCCCAGGAACCACCCAACCCACAGAGATAAGAGCATAGCCCATGAAGAGACAGTGGCAGGGAGGGTGGTGGCACAAACAGGGACCCCCGAACTGAACTGTGCATGAAAGGGATGAAAGCCCACCAAAATTGTACCCTAAATCCGGCGATGAAGAGAGTGAGGGGAGGGGGGGGGCTCCAGCTGGAAAAAACATGATGACACAGCAGGAAGCACCTCCCACTAGCCTAACCTAGTCCAGAGCGGTACAGGCTAGCCTCTAAGGGAGGGAAGGGGAGGGAAGGGGAGGGGAGGGAGGGGGGGGGGGGGGGGCTCTAGCCGGGAAAAACATGAAGACACAGCAGGGAGTGCCGCCCCCCACTAGCCTAACCCAGTCCAGTGTGGTACAGGCTAGCCTCTAGAACAGCCACATCTCGCCAACAGCATGAAAGGGCACGAGTACAAGGTGGGCGAAATATGGAGATGAAATGTAAAGGGTAAAAACAAGCCAGCAAATGCAGGCTCCTCTAAAGCTGTGCATGGGGCCCACAAGCTTTACAGTGTCTTCCGAGAAACAAATGCCCAACCAACCAGGCCAAAGGTTGTTGGGCAGCAGGGAAGACACACCAGGGGAGGCGAGGACACTCCCCCAGGAACCACCCTACCGGCGATAGAACGAGCATAGCCCAGGAGAGAAACCGAGGCAGGTAGGGGGTTATGAACACATGGGGACCCCGAAGGTACCCCCGAAAGTGCATTAAAGAGGATGAATGCCCACCGAAATCGTGCCCTTGAACTCAGCTTGAAGAGATGGGGGGGGGGGGGCGTGCGCGCTTGCTTGACCGGTACGATAAGGTAGGGAGCGCCGCCCCCCACTCGCCTAACCAGCCAAAGCGGGGCGAGGGTGACATCAACAGCACAGCACCAGCAATGAAGCAAGGGTACGAGTTCAAGGTGGGCGAAAGAATGAGGGTGAAACGTAAACGGGTATAAACATGCCAGGAAGTGACCTCTGGGGAGAAAAAAGGGGGGCACATAGCCTATTTGTAGTGAGTGTCGGAAGCGAAAAAACCCTGGGGAGTAAAACCCACCACGTCCAGGCCCTGACCCACTCAGGAGGATCGGAAGGGCGGAACTCGGGAAAGAACGCTGATGAGAAAAGACCGACACAGACACTACAAATAAAGCAAGGCCCCCAGTGATTTCTGAATTATACCCGAACGTAAACACCTAGGCTATGAAAATATGAAAACTCAATTGGGCATACCCAAACCTGAATGAGAAACAAGCTAGGCTATAAATAAGCTAAACCTATGCCCAGCTAACAGAAAAGACAATATGAAAAGAGAAAGATAACTAAAAAACAGACGGAGGATGCCAAGCGGCCCCCCGAACCTCCGGTAGGCTATTTCCACACGCGACCTCCATATGATACATTCTAAACAGTCTGGAGCCCATGTCACGTGTGTCCTAAACCACGTAGCATCTGTCTAACATAAAAGAAGGCTGAAGAAGCCGAAAAATTACGGTGACAGGGTGGATGGAAGAACACAAGGCATAGACGTCTGAATTATGTGAGGTCGCGAGTGAAAATTATGCTTGGACAACGGCGCATGCGCTCAGGTTCGACCAGGTGTAAACATGGACAGAAGACGGTTTGGGTTGTCAGCTGTATCTCAGGTAAATCCCTTTTTCTTCTCTTCTATGCATTTTTCACCTTCGGTGGTAGTTTTGGTTAATGTACAACGTCTCCTAGAGCAAGTTAAGGAGTAGACTCTAGACGTTTTCTTTTTTAACTGCGATTGGGATGACGACATAGCAGTCAAAATAGACAAGTCGTCATTGCAATTAGGTTAATAGCCTCGACGTTGGATTTGCCAAGACTACTAAAAATTGATTATTAGCTTCTGGCCGATTCCGGGAACCGGTAATTTTATTTGCTATTATCACCAGTCCAGGACAACACATTTTTTGAAGCAAGAGCATAGCAATATTTTAAGCATCTTCTTTTCTCATTTATTGCATTTTCAACCTTGTCATTCCACCACCAGGAAATCTTATGACAATTAATACAAGTGTCTCTGCCTTCAAGAGAGATGACATTACTGTAGGTATACACTGAGGCCAGGTATATTCACACAAGCATTGAACAGAACATTAAGTGCACCTACCAGTTCCATCCCCTCCCAGTTTCCAGCGCTCAGCTAGGTCTTGTGTGAAGAGGAACACTTTTTCCACTAAGACTTGTAGTACAGGTAGGGTGGCAGTTGGTGGTAGTGTGGTGGTGGTGGTGGTGGTGGTGACGGTTGATGATAGCACACTTGATGGCACAGTGGTGGGTGATGGAAGAAAGGTGTTTGGTCTGCTGCCAACCAAGTAATTGGTCTCATCATTTCTGTCAATATGGTACAGTATTAAGCTAAATTTCCTCAATTATTGGTATTTTCCATTCAAATATACAGATAATACAGTAGTGTTAATTTTGGTAATATCATAGTCTGTGTCAAGGGTGGGTAGCGCGCGTACCTTGTACGCAGGAGGCTGCGAGTTAAATCCTCGGTGGTTGAATGTCTTCGACACTCATCCCCATGGAAAGATTGTAGGCACCAATCGAGTAGGTAAGTAACCCGGGGGCCACATATGCACATGATAAGGAGTTGCTGGAATTCCTGTTTCATTTGCCTGGCTTCCCCCACTGTTTCTATTTGTACCCCACCTACACAGAGAGTAATCCAGCTGACTCTCAAAAACACCTACTCCTATTTACTTCACTACACTAAACAAGTACACCATACTTCTTTCTAGAGATGGTATTAAAAAGGGTAGATGAACTGGGAGCAGAGAATATGGCATTGAAGGAATACGAAGGACGATTCAAGGAAGTAAAGGAGTTGTTGTTGTTGTTGTTCCCTAAGCTGCCTGGCCGAACAGCCCCGAGTCCCTGAGGAAGGCCATGGCCACGATCGGGCTTTCCCACAGAGCTCTCATTGAGTGTAGATTGTATTGTCAGCGTAAGTGGTTGTGTGAAATGCAGTCTTCTATGATGTGTTTAATGGTATGGGGTGCTGTGTTACATCCCGGGCAGACGTCGACGACGGAGTCATCCAGTCTCTTCTGATCTTCCAGATCTTCAACCTAGCTAGGCGAGTTAAAAATGACAGTAGGGATATTATAGGTGAACAGTGTGTTAGAGATGATAATGGGAAGATTGTGTATGCAGAAAATGAAATCAGAGAAGCATGGAAGGTGATAGCTCAGGAGAGCTGGATGGTGTCCGCATCTCAGCCTGGCCAGGTGGACTCTGTCCTCGCGAGAAAGGGAGGATTCGGAAGGATGGATTTCGGGAGGTCGTGCTTGCAGCTGCGTGTTGTCTGTGAGTGAGTGGATGGATCGGCGAGAGATGTGAGTATGGATGTGCTTCTGGAAGTTGGTTCGGGGTGGACAGGGAGAGAGAGATGATAGTAATTGTGTGTGATACCGTGTGCTGGGTGTTGTTTTGATATTTCTTGGTGTCTGTGGGTGTGTTGCCATGTAGTTTAGTGGGTGCTCCTGGTTCGTGGAGGCTGCTGCCAGGAATTGAGTGCCTCTCATGTCCAGATGGTCTTTGACTTTGAGGATTTGGTTTCTTGATGTAGGTGATCTGTGGGTGCAGTAGCTGTGCAGCCTGTAATGATCTTTAGGGCTTTGTTTTGAATAGTCTGTAAGGTCTTATGATGTGTTTCAGCTAGGTTAGAAGCCCAGGCTGGGCTTGCGTTTTCCATCACTGATCTTATGTATTGTTTATATACTGTGGAGGTGGTTTCTTTGTTGTGTCCAAATTTTGTGTGAGCAAGTGACCTGAGGGCGTTAAGTCTGGGTGTCAGTTTCTTTTTAATATTTGTGGTGTGCTGTTTGAATGTCATATGAGTATCATATGTTACTCCTAGGATTTTGGGTGTATGTGTTAGGGGTGTGTTGTTTATGGTGAGTTGAGGGATGTATTCGTGTTCTCCTATCCAGCTTGTGAGCAGGGTTGCGGTGGCTTTGGCTGGAGCTAGATTAAGTCTGTTTGTAGTGCACCAGCCTTGTAGTGTGTTGAGATAGGGTTGAAGGAGATCTGTTGTTCTGTTTGGGTCATGGTGTATGCATGTGAGTGTTATGTCATCTGCATAGGAGGCGAAGTTTATTTGGGGCGTATTGGGTGTAGTTATATCGTGCATGTACAGATTGAAGAGTGCGGGCGATAGGACTGATCCTTGTGGGACTCCGTTTGGAAAGTTTCTGATTCTAGATGACTGACCGGCAAAAGATACGTGTGCACATCTGCCTGCTAGGAAGTTGGCCAGCCACCTTTTTGTGTTGTTGTTGTTGTTGTTGTTCCCTAAGCTGCCTGGCCGAACAGCCCCGAGTCCCTAAGGAAGGCCATGGCCACGGTTGGGCTTTCCCACAGAGCTCTCAAAGAGTGTAAATTGTGTTGTTGGTGTAAGTGGTTGTGTGAAATGCAGTCTTCTATGATGTGTTTAATGGTATGGGGTGCTGTGTTACAACCCGGGCAGGTGTCGACGACGGAGTCATCCAGTCTCTTCTAATAGCTCAGAAGAGCCGGATGGTGTCCGCATCTCAGCCTGGCCAGGTGGACTCTGTCTTCGCGAGGAAGGGAGGATTCAGAAGGATGGATTTTGGGAGGTCGTGCTTGCAGCTGCGTGTTGTCTATGAGTGAGTGAATGGAACGGCGAGTGATATGAGTATGGATGTGCTTCCGGAAGTTGGTTTGGGGTGGGCAGGGAGGGAGAGAAGACAGCATTTGTGTGTGATAGCGTGTGCTGGGTGTTGTTTTGATATTTCTTGGTGTCTGTGAGTGTGTAGCCATGTAGTGTAGTGGGTGGTGTTGATTCGTGGAGGCTGCTGCCAGGAATTGTATGCCTCTCATGTCTAGATGATCTTTGACTTTGAGAACTTTGGTTTCTTGATGTAGGTGATCTGTGGGTGTCATAGCTGTGCATCCTGTGATGATTTTCAGGGCTTTATTTTGAATGGTCTGTAAGGTCTTATGATGTGTTTTAGCTAGGTTGGAAGCCCAGGCCGGGCTTGCGTATTCCATAACTGATCTTATGTATTGTTTGTATACTGTGGTGGTGGTTTCTTTGTTGTGTCCAAATTTCGTGTGGGCAAGTGATCTGAGGGCGTTAAGTCTGGGTGTCAGTTTTTTTTCGTGTTTGTGGTGTGCTGTTTGAATGTTTGGGAGGGAACAAGAATGAGAGGACACTCTAAGAAAATTTACAAAGAAAGAAATAGACTTGAGAAGGTAAGGAACTCATTTTGTGATAGAGTGATAAATGAGTGGAACGCACTGCCCCAGTATGTAGTCGATTCCGAATCAATAAGGGAGTTTGAAAGTAATCTTGATAAAGCATGGGGAAGACAAGATTTGAAGTTTGATTATAAAGCAAAAATACAGAATAGTAAAAATGTTGCATCTGCTACCGCCGCCGCCAACACCGTGAACGACCGCAGCAGTGCAAGTACTGGTACTGAGCTGGATACACAGGCCTAGTTTGCCTTTTTCCAGAGGATCTACTGTAAGAAACTGTAAGAAGGGAGCTTTGCCCCCTCAACAAAAATGGAGGTGTTGTGCATACAAAAATATATTAAACTAGACTAGCCTATAGACAAAAAAAAAATATATATATATACTGTATATATATATATATATACTGTATATATATATATATATATATAATTATATGCTAGGCCTATTTTGAAAAGGTAGGCCTTGAGGTGTTGTGAATACAAAAATATTACCCTAGGCCTATTTTGAAAAAAATTAGGTCTAGGCTAAGTCTGGCATTTTGGCTTGGCTAGAACTGCCTGTGTAGGCATAGTAAAGTATGGCATTTTGGTTTGGCTAGCCCTGTCTAGGTGTAGACATGGTAAAGTAGAACAATATAGTGTAATGTAGTTAACCCTTTCACTGCGGGTGACATTCTGGAACGTCCTGGCAATTTACAATTTCCAGGCTTTAAAAGCCTGTAAAAACTGTAGAAATCGATTGTCAGTGGGCGGGAGCGTGAGGGGCCCACCTCCGACCCTCAGAGCAGCCAGAGGCTCACTGAAAGTAGACTGTGTCTCGCACGGGTCTCTCACTGCCTCTCACAACAGTGTTGCCGAGCGAGCGAGTGCTAATAAATAGCGGGTTTCCCGCGTTTCTATGGCACCGCTGCGGGTGAACCAGGCCACCTACGAGGCCCGTTCTGGTCTCATTTTGAAGCTATTTTCGCCTAGTTTTCGGCATAATACAGTTCATTTAATGCAGATGCTTGATTTATGATTCAGGAGTGCCTGAATATGCCCTAAACAGCCCCAAACACCCCGCAGAGAAAGGGTTAAGGTATAAATAATACACTAATTTCCCAACTAGCCTAACAGAAGATTATCAATGATCAATCCGTCAGAAATTCTTTATCTTGGGCCACTAACAGACTTCCCGTATAAGTGTAGCCTAGCTAGGCTAATTTCTTATCATCAATTCACAAGATACTCTATTCCTCTTCCTGTTGGCTGTGGTGGATCGAATTAGCCATGTTAAACAATGAAAGGCTCATAAATTAAATTATATTAGGTTCTTCTTGGTGGCTTTGGTCATGTGGGTGAGATATTGTTTATTTACAAAATGACTTAAGCTCAGTGAGTAGCCAAGCGCCTGATTGGTCAAGAGAAGCCTCAGTGAAAATAACAGAAAGGGAGCCTAACGATGCGTTCGTGAATACACCTTCCGCACTCCCTCAGGAACGATCGTAGATTACTGTACGACATCGCACACTACGACCGTTAGTGAATCCGGGCCCAGTATGGCTTCCTTAGGGGTTGCTCTACTAGTGATCTTTTTTCTTAGCTTACTAACTCTTAGTCGTCCTCCTTTCGGGACTTCGGTGAGACTTTTTCTATTGCACTAGACATATCGAAGGCCTTCGATAGAGTCTGGCACAAATCTCTAACTTCTAAACTACCCTCCTTCGGTTTCTATCCCTCCACCTGTGCCTTTATCTCTAATTTCCTTTCTGGACATTCCATAGCTGCAGTTGTACATAGCCATCACTCTCCTCCTCAACCTATCAACTCCGGTACTCCTCAGGGGTCTGTCCTTTCTCCAGTTCTCTTTCTCTTATATTCATTAATGATCTCCTCAGCTGTACCTCTAGTCCCATCCACTCATATGATGATAAATCTAACTTATACACACTATTCAACTAGTGTTTCACAACAACCTAGCATGCAATCACTCCAAAAGTCACGTAACAGGGCCTTGGCACACCTACTGTATCTTCTGATCTTTCTACTATCTATGATTGGGGCAGAGGAAACCTTGTTACTTTCAATGCTTCCAAAACTCAATTTCTCCATTTGTCTACTAGTCACAATCTTCCAGAAGACTATCACAACATACAAATTAACCCTTCATTTTCTCTTTGGCCACCCCTTCGGGGACCATGGCGTCTGGCAATGAATAGATAGATAGATTTTCTCTTAATATTCTTGGTGTCTCTATTTATCAGTGGTTTTCTCTGTCAATGATGTGAGCCTATATGTAATATATGGCCTCTTCCAGGTTCTAAATGACCCAGATTTACCTTATAACTGTCGGTCAAGAACCATAATTCTCTTCGGGGGGTACCCTTAAATATTTCCCAAGGTACGTCATTGTTGTGGATACCACTAGAAAGAAAAAATTAAATATAAAAAAAAGATTGATTTGAATGAAGCCCCAGTTTTGCTATTCATCTTCCATTTTGTTATGACGCCCTTCCCATACACAGTTGCCATGTCACGTCATCTTGGGCAATTCTGTCTCTCTCGGCTGGCACCAGACGCTACTGGACGTGTCCTCCCACTGCTCAGCACTAGTGTCGCCCGTTCTAGTTCTCTCTACACGTTCTTATCGTGAGTCCATATTGTATATCTATAGTGCTAAACCCATTGGATCCGGGGGCCTCATATGATCCCGATCGCTGTGTCCAGGCCATTTTCGTACAGTCAAGCTTCATAATTCAGTAGCTACTGATTGAGACCACCAAGAGCAGTCAATTTTTTTGCAAATTGTATATTGTTTTGTTGTCTGTAGACTGCCGTTGAGGTGACATCGCTACGACGCGTGGTTGCCGAGTTATGATGATTTTAGCGGCGATTTTTAGCCACGCATTTTGCCTCATATGAGGCCTCCCGGATTCCTGCCAATATTTTTGTTTGCCTCATATGAGGCCTCCCGGATTCCGAGGGTTAAGTGAACTACGAATGTGTTTTAACGAGTGTGTTTAGTGCCCTTGGTGCGAGTGTTGTGACATAGCATCGGTGTCCGCCGTGCTAGTTAGGATGCTACGCCATCTTGTTTGTGACTACAGTACTACTGTACTTAACTTCTATTTTCACACCTTGTATTAACCCTTTACAGGTTTTTTTCTTTAGTCTTTATATATGAAATGTTTTTCTGATTGATTGGCAGAAGTATTATTATAGGGTGTTCATCACAAATCTTGAATTTCATGTTCCCACATGTCACCCCTAGGCTAGCCTTAGACTCCCTGGCCCTCTAGGCCTGGTATGTGTGAGTAGGCTTTTTCATACTCAATTGTTCGTACATTGCTCTCCTATCTAAAAATTCATCAATTTTGTGACATTTACATACATACATACATACATACATAAAATGTTAAGACTGAGTGCACCACACATACGTACAGTTTGGGAGGTTTGACGACCTCCCTTATAACCAAATAAGGAAAACCTCTTATTTGGTAGCAGTCTCGGAGTATCCAACGTAGGGCTTATGATCTCAGCCGCTACCACAGCGGGCCGATTTATAGGTACTCACGCGAAGTACCAAATAATCTCTAGAGTTGCACCACAATTCACTACTAGGCACGTTGTACACACTCCGAGACGACTAAAGAAGGAAGAGAAAGCGAAGGAGAGAAAGAATTGTTATAGTTATCCATTTAATATAGCTGCTCTCCTCTAAGCCATGCTCCATTTTCTATGAGCCTGCACCAGGACCTGCCAAAGTATCGAGGTATCAAGTAATCAGTGTATATTGGATGGGCAGGGGATCGGCATGAGGGCGGGATACTCTGTCGTTGGATACTCCGAGACTGTTACCAAATAAGAGGTTTTCCTTATTTGGTTATAAGGGAGGTCGTCAAACCTCCCAATTTAGTAGCAGTCTCTATGTTTCCAACGTAGGGCTTGAATCACAAATTGGAGGCGGACATCCAAGAAACCTTAAAAACCCCAAGCCTTAGCAAAAGTAGATGACCAAGAAAAGACACAAATAAACAAATCAGTTGATTGGAAAAAGAGCGTAACAGTACGGTGCATATTAAGAAAGTACATGTTACAAGCGTATCAGTCTAGGGTCTAAAATGCACAGGCAGGTAAAGGAAGAGGTCATGTCGACCTTGGAATGGCACACCAACATGGGAAAGGTGAAGTCAATTGTAAAGTAGTACAACAACAAACAGCACGGCACAGCATGTGGATGACCTCCGAAGACACTCTTATGAGGCATAGGCATACCAATACAAAAACCCGTAGACAGTATAGTCCAAATGTAATAAACCTTAAGAGTTACATCCGTAACACTAAACAGACAGTACTGTTCAGACAAGTATTGAAAGAGAAAGTCTTTGTACAAGCATACAAAAAGACCCCCCCCCCCTGTTTTAGGGAAAGGAAGAAAATACAGTATGGGAGGAAGAGACACAGGAGACGGTGGACATCACCACATGACACTCTGTAGTTACACGACATGGGTAGGAGGCAGAAGCATACCAACACAAAACCCGGAGACAGTTGTGTCAGAAAGTAAAAACTGTAAGAGCGAAATCCTAAAGTGAAGCCAAGTGGAAAGTATTCACAAAAACACAAGGCACGGCATAGCCGGCGGACGCCATCATATGACACTCTGGAGGTACATGACATGGGTAGGAGGCATAAGTATACCAACACAGAACCCGGAGACAGTGGAGTCAGAACGTAAAAATTGTAAGAGCGAAAACCTTAAGTGAAGGCAGGTGTTAAGTGTTTACAAAACAAAATGGCACGGTATAGCCGGCTGACGCCATCATATGACATTCGTCATGTACATGACATGGGTATGCGGCATAAGCATACCAAGGCAAAACCCGTAGACAGTGTAGTCATATTGTAAAAACTCTAAGAGCGACATCCTCCATACCAAACAGACATGTATTGAAAGAAAGGCTTTGTACAAGCATACAAAAAAGACCTCCCCCCCCCCCCTTTGTCAGGGAAAGGAAGAAAATACAGTATGGGACGAAGACAGCATGAAGAGAATCAGGATGGATGACGAAGCAGGGGACACGTTGATGGAACGCGACCCAAGGCATATGAAGCCTGGCCGTGGGCATGGAGAGGTATGAAGAGACAGATGCACTGCGGGGGGACCATAACCCTGTGTCGGTCATGTCAGTGAGATAGCAAGACTGTAAAAGCGGAAGGCATCGGAGCAGAGCCCTCTGTAAGAGGGTTACCGCCTCCAAGAACATGACGGAAATGTAGGCCCACAGCATGCACACCGAAGCCCGTCCCGGCACAGTGGCACACACAGAAGCAAACAGGGCGTGAATCCGGCATAGCAGAAGTTCCATACGAGTCTACAAAACGAACAGAAGGGGTCAAAGTGACAAACCCGAGGGAAGGGGCCCTGGCTATGGTTTGGGGCCGGAAGGAGCCTAAAGCAGGTCTTCAGAAAGATGACACCCCTTGTGAGGGAGCACCAGCCCCGTCAAGGCCTCTAAGGGTACCCCAAGAGCGGGCAGGTGGCCTCGAAAGATGTAGGACCGTACATGCCGGCGAGTGTCCCAAACCAGTGATGAAGGGAACGGAACACAAACGCAACCGAGGGAGCTGTGCGCTCACTACCCAGCGTCATTGAGCCAGTTAGGGAACCCAATCCAAGATGGAGTATTCATTGATGTCATGTACATTGTCAGTATAACCATATGATTTCAGCATCGCTCTAGGACTGCTATCTAAATTTATAAGACTCAACTCCTACTATCCCCCCCTATAAAAAATAATTTAGTAATGGTTCTCTCCGTCAATGACGTGAGATCCTTATATATATAAGGGCTCCCCGGAGACCCCAGTGAGGGTCCCGGAGAAAGCATAACGCGACCCAAATATATAAAAAGTACATCCTAGGGTGAAACCCTTTACTTAGTTCCTAGGGAACGTCATTAACCCGTACAGCCCCAGCGACGCGCCTGACGCGTCGGCGATGTATGTAACGCACAGCCCCAGAGACGCGCCTGACGCGTCACCCTAATTGCGCCGACCGTAACCTCAGGTGTAGCCACTCAAGAGGGCTCAGATTTGTATGGGAACTGTGTACGTATCCCACGCAACTGTGCCGATGGTTGAAAACTCTCAAAGTCCACGTGCGTGCGCGTGAGTGCGCAATAACCTGGTTTTTTGGGGTAATTGCCTTCAATTTTTTACTCTTGTAAAATACGTTTTCGGGGGCTCTGTAGGACCATTTTTTAAGCTTTTTGAGCGGTTTTTCGTGGTTCTTCCTTCATTCCTAACCCATTCGCTATTGTTTCTGGAATAAAACCATTTTTTGAAAACCGGCCGGGTTCTGGTGAACAAACATTACAAAACTAGCCGGGGCTCCACGGGTTAAAAAAGGTAACCATTAGAAAAGAAAGAAAATGTTTATGAGTAAAAGATTAGAAACTATGAATGTTGTATTACTAAATCAACTAGCGCGCCGTTATATAGTCCTTCCCTTGCACGCGTCCCCCAGCTGGTCACGCTGGGTTCATACGTCCTTCTTGTGGTCGCGTCCCGCGAGGAAGGACGTGCGTGTTTTAGTGCTTCAAGTTATGCTACTTTTCATCGTTGATCCACCTCCTGCTAACTTTTCTGTGAGTGTATGTTATCTTATAGTAAGGAGGCGTCATAGATATGTATTTTATACTGAGCATTTCCAGAAGAACTGACGACTTCCGCGGGACGCACCACATGCTACGACCATTATCATTATTTTAATATTATTATTATTTACTGTATTTCTATCTTTTTCCTCTTTATATTACTACATTATGTTATGTAAGCCAGGTTAGTTAGAATGCCTCTATTCAGTTTTTTAGGATTCGTTAGTTTTGTCTAGCGGTCGCCAGTTTTAGGAATAGGCCTTTGCCTATTTTCCATCGATGCTTTTCCAAGCTCCAAGATTCAATATTCTTAATTCTAACTATCCATTCTTATCATCTTTTTGATTAATCGTTGATTCTATTCGTCACAACTTTTCTTGCTGATAGCCTAACTTTTCTCTGAACGTCGCGCTTTCGATAACAATTTTATTGGCGGACTAAAGGCTATCACATTTCCTTAATTTCTTATCGAATATTCTAGATGCTTCGAATTTCATTATTTTGATGTTTTCGTGACTTGCAGCTTTTCTCTTTACGTTTTAATAAAGTTTTAACGAAATATTTTCCTTTTGCACTTTATATAAACAATTTATTAGTCTAGTATTTCATACGTCTTCATAGTCTCTGTACCTTCCAGGTCTTCTGTCTTGTTGCAGAAGCGGAGAAATGTTATTCTTTTATGATACTTCTGCCTGTAATTATTTTTGATACATGCCACCGTAGCCTCCCTTTTCAAAATATGATTTTAAGCTACGAACTAACCTTCAGTTGGGCCCCTTTTTGGAGTCTCGCTCCGGTCCTTTTTAGGTCGGCTAGTGTTAGACCGGGCTTAGTTTATATCTCCGGTCACTAGGAGATCCCCGTGTACTACTTGAAGTCCGGGTTGTAGCAGAGTAGGCGGAGGATGGGGGCCTCGTTTGTATTTCTTTTATTTTTGCCTACTCTGCCGGAGTTTCTCTAGTATGTATCTACGATTCTCCGGGTAGTTTAACCTACCATTTTACAGTTACTACAAGGTCCTTTTGCCATACACCTCACCCCTATCATTCACACAGAGTTTTTCCCGGGTTATGCTTTGCCCTTTCCTTATATCCGGGTCCTCATTGTCAAGAGACCTTATGTTAATACTACCCGCACCTATATTCACACAGAGTTTTTTCCGGGTTGTACACTATCATAGCCTTATCTCCGGGGCTCCAGAGTTAAGAACCTTTTCCCTCACAAAATTGTTATTAACTCCGGTTCACAAACACCGAGTGCCACTATAGCTCCGGGTGCAATTATGTCAAAATTCATAATTTACTCCGGTTCACTAACAACCCAGAGTCGCACAACAAGTATCAACTTTACATGGGGATTGAGAGAACTCAGTTTCATCTAATTCTGAATATTATCCATTACCTCTAATAATTCTCGAACGAAAATAAGTATTATTCTTTAACTCTAGTAGTTCTAATAATATTTATTCTTATCCAGACGAGACAAGAAGGAGCTTGACACACTCCGGTTGCCTGGATACTCTTGCTGAAGCCGGAGCTCTCGTGTCCCCCTGGTTTCACGGCACTCCTTCCTCGCCCAGACCCCCCCCACCGGAAGCCGGAGTGAGAGGCCCTGTTCGCCTCCACTCCGCCCCAAATTCCGACTTCTCGTATCAACACGAGTAAGTACGAACTAACTTTTATTATCAGAGTACAATAAAAATATTCCGGGTTCTCAATCAGACATCCAATTGGCACATTCGAAGTTACTAGTCCTACGTGCAATCTACAACTTTGTTTACCTAGTGAAGATTTAATTCCCACTAGTCAATAGGGTCACTGTAAATTAAATGTGTTACAAAGAATTTTCCACTTTTAATCTTCACACAGTTGCACATATAATGGAAATTTTATTCATTACCTAATAGGAATCTAACATAACTCGGAATTACAAGATTCCAGTGTTGATTCCTTCTCTAAAAAACTGTGACATAATCAACATTAGCCAAGACTAACTATGGATTACCCAACTCAGATAACGGAATCTCCCCTGGGTTGTCACCTCTACACTCGAGGTCCTACTTCACGCTGGAGGACGAGTGCGAGTTCCCGGGCTTCGCCACTCCGGGTCCTTCCTCCAAGCGAATGGCGTCTTTACAACAACATCCCGCCACACCTCCGCCGGAACACATCCAGTGGTGTGCAACAACAGGCTGTCGACAACTTCCCTTAATAGCACATAATCAATGCTTATTTCATGTACCTTGCATAGATCACACTAGGGCAGCTTGGAATACCCTTGTCTGCCAGTCATGTTCTTTTTATGTTACCAAATTCCATGATCATAGTTCCCCTCAGAATCAATCTCTTGCTAAACAAGTACTCTTATCTGCATGGGACGATATCAAGACTTACATTTCAAGGATTCTAAAAAAGGTTCCGTCTCTGGCTGACCCGAAATCCCTTGAATTTTTGAAGATCACTATTCGTCCTTCTCAGAGGAATAGCCGATCAGTAACTCCTTCTAAGTCTAAACATTCATCCGATCGGAAACGTAAATCTTCATCAAGCTCTAGTTCAAGAAGTAAAACGTTTGCTCGGAGTAACTCCCCTCAGTCTGACACGAGCACAGCTGTCAAAATCAATTTGGACTCTGATCACCAAGCTAATACTTTAACCCTCCAGCCCCGGCTACGCATTACATAAATATTCCCCGAAATCCGGGGGTTTTGGCCGAAAAACGT
The DNA here is from genome assembly GCA_032716605.1 of Paralithodes platypus. Taxonomy (NCBI): domain Eukaryota; kingdom Metazoa; phylum Arthropoda; class Malacostraca; order Decapoda; family Lithodidae; genus Paralithodes; species Paralithodes platypus. Next base: position 55,651,208 of record CM064498.1, read on the forward strand.
CTATGCCTAGGCTACCGTATCTTTGTTATTCTGACTGCTTCCGCATTCCCGCGCATCCCTAAGCGTAGATGTGTTTCGTACCTGTAGAATGGCGTTAAGTAGAGCTCTCTAAGTCAACTGGTTCAGTTGTGATGATGATTTCATTGGAGATATCTTTATGGCAAAAACAGCCACTTTACACTACTTTTCGATACTTAACAATAACATACAGGCACACACGAACAAGCGACGCACTCCTTCTTGTGGCCGGAGATGCGGGGCGTCGGTCCAGCCGGCTGTTGTTTACATGCGTCAGACGTACGCCTCGCACACCAAGCTTACAGGCTTTAAGCTCATGGGCGTTCAAGAGACCTTCCGGGTAGCTAGGGTGTGTTTTTTATGGGCGTTCAAGAGCTCTTCCGGGTCTGGAGGGTTAAGGGAACATAAAACTCCTGAAACTTATTATCCCAAACAGTCTCTCGAGTCAATTCAATCTTCCATTCCTAGTTTCCAGATTAAACCACTTTTGAAAACTACTACGTCAATCAATCCAGACGTAATTACTGTTCACGCTGATATTCATCACTCAGGGAATTCGCCAGTCAAACAGAGTCTTACAATCACTCCTCTCCAAAACAAGCTTATATCTCAGCAACCTTACATACTAGCACCTGACATGCCTGAAATTTTAGATAGTCAGTTAATACCAGGTCAAGGAGTGGAAGAAGAAATTTATCTTTCAAACTCACAGGATAATTTGCATGACACCAACCCGGAAGATCCAGGTGAGGGAGATTTCGAAGGGTTCACTAACTTTCAATCTTTTAAAGATGACACTTGGTTCCAAGGTCAACAAAGCCACGAACGACCCTTCTCTCCTTCACAGGCATCTGAAGGAGATGTCTCATAATACTTCCGTATCTAAGGAATATGTTGCTAATGTAGTTCAAGAATCCCTAGAAGAGTTTGCTTTACTAGTGTCAAAGGATATGGATAGTAAACTAGATAAGGTGTTACAAGCTATCTCTAAAACACCTTCTCACACCCTGACCAAACCTGACCACCAGACCATACCCTTAGCAGTCAATCCTATTCTACCTAAACCATCTCCCAATATTACTCTTGGACAGTCAGTTACCAACCCAAACAACAGAGCAGCTTGCTTCAGCAACCCATTTTTCTGTCTCCCATTACACCAATGGCTCTCGAAGTTGATCCCGACCCTCCTAAACAACCCCTACCCCTTCTCTATGGCCCTCCTCGTCAATGGGGCAAAGTACCCATCCTCACACCAATAGGGGCCACATCAGACTCCTCAGATTCCTTCCCAGTACCTCGAGAATGGTCAGTCGAAATTAATGAATTTCGGCAGTTACGAGCAAAGGATGAGGAGGGTAGAGTGTTAGATGTGTTAATCTTCCCCTTCCCATCAACACAAGATGCTAGATTTTTTGTGTACAAATTGGCTCCAGCCATTACTTCCACTAAACTATTCAAACCGTGGTCCAATTTTAAAAAATCAGACGGCCACGATGCCTTAAAATTACTTTCTTCCCTTTGCACAACTGGATGCACCACGGTCCTGGGTGAGTCACAAAATCAAATGCTAGAACTCACTGATATTGGTTATGGTCCGTGGTCAGAATGGGCAGAGGAAGCCAGTAAATTTGCTATGAGTACCACTGATTCTTTAACTACAAAGATTCCTAATGAGGATTATCACTTTGCATCTCTCTTTGTGTACCTTTCAGACTCTCTGCCCAAAGAATTCTGGGAATTTTTGAGAGGCCCGAAAATTGCATGCCAAAATTAAACAGACCCACTCTTATCTACACCTACTCAGAGCATGCTGGAGAAGGATTGTAAACTTAGACAAAAAGCCCATAGAATGTTATCCAACTGTTTGTTAAACAGACAACTCACTCACACTATGAGAGAAGTAACAGACTCTATTCAGGATCCAAACTCTAGGGCAGCTTTATCACACATCAGGAGAGTCTCTCTTAGCAACACTCTTCTGACAGTGGGAGATGTCAGGACGGCCATTTTCGAAGCTGCCAAACACCGTCAAGATATCCAAATTTTTCTCTCTAGAAACCTGCCCAAAGAGATCATGACGAGAATCTTGCTCTCTCCTCTATACTCTAACAGATAAATACCAACAGCTACGTGGTCTGAAGTATCTACACTGCTATTACTATAGGTTTGACTCCTGTAAGGAGATAAAGAAAACCTAATATTTAGTAGTGGCCCCGTAATCATTGACGATTATGCCTATTACATAAGGCACCCTCTTCAAACACTCATCCGCTGTAGTTTGAATCTACCGCGCAGAGCATAAAAAATTGAGGAGCCTTCATCATGAGCACACACAACCTCACTCATGGTTCAGTCATTATGAAATTAGGTTCTCACTACGAAAAAACTTCGTAAAAAAGAAAAAGAAAAAGAAAATAAGAATAACTATTCAATAAGCTTTCCATATAATCGTGGATGTACTTGTGTGGATCTTTGACCAGACGCTGACTCAGGCGTCATTCTTCCTTCACTGACATATCAAGTAAACCAAAATCCTTAATACATCAACGAATGGGAAGGGGATGGTCGGGAGGGCCCCAGTCGTCAATGATTACGGGGCCACTACTAAATAATAGGTTTTCTTTATCTCCTTACAGGAGTCAAACCTATAATTTATTAGTGGCCCCTCCATCATTGACGATTATGCCTGATATCTAAGACTGGAGGGGGACATTCGTAATCATATCATAACTCTAGCAAAAGCAGAGAACCAAACAACCACATAGTATTCTTACTTCGAAAAGATATATATTTTGGCGCAGCACATATATACAAAAAGGGGTACAAGCAGGAGCGTGCTTCAAAGAAGCCTGCTTGATAAAAAAAGGGTTAACTCTGAGATTCTGAGAACAGATCTGCCAGTTAAAAAGGCACCCCACTTAAATTAAGTGGTGAAAAAATAAAAACTTATAAGTTTACATGTGCACATATAAACCCCATAAAACTAGTGGATATATCTTGCAAAATATATCCAATGCTTAAAATTAGATTGCTTCACAGCCAAAAACTACTTACAACAACACTGTTGTTTGTACTACAATTGTACTAGCACAATTTCCTGTAATGAATAGTACAGATAAATTTACATATCACAACACCCATAAACAGTATCACAGCTCACATACTCCGGTGGGGTCTAGGGTGTCCTATGTTACACTGACTGCATCCCCCCCCCCCCTTTCTTGAAATTAAACAATAAGTGACTTAGGGGCCACCTAGACCCTCTGCCTTAAAGCTATACATGGCAAGGAAGGTTTGTCTAGAGCTACTGAAAGGTATCGAGTCAAAAACGTATGATTAGAGGCCCACACCTGTGTGGACGTAATATCTTCAACAGACATTTTTTTTAAGGAAACGTAAAGAGGCTGCCCACTTGCGTAAATCGTGGGCCCTACCCACAACGCCGGGATTACTCTCTTTAATGACCTCGACCAAGAGAGAAGCCAGTTTACGTTTCATCAAGCATTTACCCGTACTTGCTACCCATAAAGCACCCTGGTGATTTAGAGGTGCCACTCTCAAATATTTGGTTAGAGCTTGCACTGGACATAAATTATGGTGCACCTTTCCCCTTTTCAACGCCGGCACCGTGAATTCTGAAAACACGTGTTCATTGGGCTCATTCTTGGCTATGAACCCTGGGGAAGGTGCAATCTGAATACACTCATTAAGCCTACCAAACCTGAGGCAATTAGGTGTGTTGCTCATCGCCGCCAGCTCAGATACTCTGTTCCCGGTAGCCAAAGCCATAAGGAATACTGCCTTTTTTAAGAGTAATGTAAAATCTGCAGTATGTTGGTACAGACGGGAATGAAGTAATGACAATGCTTTGTCCAGAGACCAGGTAGGCATGAGCTGACGGGGAGGTGGGCGGAGTTTAAAACATGCCCTCATAAAACCTATTTCCTCCGCGACTGGTATGGCGAGACCGGTAAGGTCCAAAAATGGCATCCTAATCGCTGTTAAGTGATTTTGGACAATATAAAGATGATGTAATTAAAGTCATACATCGATTTTATCGTGGCCTACAGGTTTCTTATACCATGTATTTCATTCCTATATGTGTCTAAATGCGCGTAAAAATGTATTACTGATCCTGAAAAAAACAAAATATCCTCTATATCGCCTACGTCGCAAGAGGCCGGTGGCTTTGTTTACATCCGCCGCGAAGAAGAAGAAGCGTTGGGGAAAATTTGGTTTTTGCCCCCTACTGTTTAAATATATGACGATTTCAATAAATCTTGGGGGGGGGGGTGAGGGGGGGGGGGCTTGCCCCCCCCTCTACATATTTTGTATCCAACGGCAAACGGTTATGGCCAAATAGTTATTTTTCGCGAGTGAAGGGACGTGTTTTTAGATTGTTGTATAATGGGTAAATATGCATTTACGCCTATTTTCACACATCAAAACACCCTTACACAACTCTAAACAACATAAAAACAATCAAAACAATTTTTTAGCAATTTAATTACATCATCTTTAAATTGACCGTGATCTTTTAACGTTACTACAGATAAACGTTTCTGCTCGAACAGATAATTTAAATAATTAAAAACCAAAGCCACCGAGGGCACAGTTTGTTCTGTTCTAAGAATCCAAGCAGTAAAGGCTTGCCAATGCGATTGATACTGTCGCTTTGTAGACTGGGTATATTGATTCATGAATTTATTGGTCACGTCTCTACCATATGGTGCTAGCCACTTGGCCTCCTGAATGTCCATAATGCAAAAGTCAGCGAGGTCTCTAGGTTGCCAATTGTGTCTAAGTGGAAAAACACGACCGGGAGTGACACCGGGTGCGGGCACCACATTTTCAATTGCTGGTACCACAACTGCGCCGGCCACAGGGGCGCGATTAGCGAGACTATGCCCCGATAATCCTGTAGTTTGTTTACTACGTGGCACATTAGAGACGCGTCTGGCGGCGGAAACAGATAAATGGAACTCCACCTGTTCCAGTCTGTCACCAGTGCGTCTGCCCCGCCCGCCGGCGTTATTGTCCGGCGGGTGAGGTACAGTGGGAGTTTGTGAGTCTCCTCTGACACAAACAAATCCACTTGTTGATGGTAAGGCTCCGCAATCATTTGGTCGAAAATGGTTTGCTTGAGCGCCCATTCTACTGTTGTGCTCTGTCTCCGAGACAGAGCGTCTGCCCAGACGTTTGCTACGCCTGGGAGATAAGATGCGTGAAGATGAATGTCCAGCCTGTTGGCTAGAATAAAAATCTTTTCTGACACGTTTAGCAACTTCCGAGATCTCGTTGACCCTTGTTTCTGAATACAGTGAACCGCATTCAGATTGTCCATTCTGAAGGCCACCGACTTGCCCTGTAAAGTAGAGCCGTGAGCCTGAAGGAAATATAAGGGGACTAGTAATTCTTTGACATTGATGTGGGAGATTTCTAAATGGGACCAAAGCCCTTGACCCTGGTGCCCTTGGTTTGACTGAAAGCCCCAACCTATCGTTCCTGATGCATCCGTGTCTACCCATACCGTCGGTGGAGGAGAGGTCCATGACATTACTGAGTGTAACGTTTCCCTCTTCGCCCAGACCGCTAGTAAGTTGTGGATTAATTTTGGTATGGGCCATAATTTTTCCGCCGGCAATAGTGGAAAACATTTGTTGCCTTCCAATATTAAACGTTTGACTTTCAACCGGCCCAACTTTACAGATAGTTGAATCCAGTTGAGACTCCCAGATTCTCTGTGTCGTAGTCAGACTGTGAAGGAACAGGAACAATTTCCTGCGAAATCTGTTTCGATTGACCACACTCTGACTCAGAGTGAGAGTAGCTGTGTCCCAAACCAGCCCTATCCACTGAACTACTCGTGAGGGAACAAGGTTTGACTTTACCTTTTTTTTTGTTTTTTTTCTTTTTTTTAAGAGACAATGAACGGAGGAAGGAAAAACACAGATAAAACAAAAAGGTCCATGTGCCTAAAGGCATCCTCCATTCATAAAATGTTTGTAACAACTGGATTTAAACATTTGTAGATTGTAAGTTTGTGGAAAGCAATTCGAGGGAAGTTAATTCCAAAGAGTAGTAGCTCTGGGGATAAATGAATTCTGATAAGCAGAAGTTCTGCATTGTGGAGGAGAAAGTGTAAATTCATGGGCGCTCTCAGCTGCCCTAGTTCTACGGGGAAAGATGTGGAGAGGCGGCACAATTGAAGCAAGTTCCTCGGAACAATTGCTGTGAAAATATCTGTAGAATAATGGAAGGGATGCAACGTTTCTTCGTATGGATAATGTAGGAAGGTCCTGTGTGATTGCAGGGTTATTGATTAATCTAATAGCTTTATTTTGAATTTTGTCCAACTGCCTCAATGCAACCACTCCACTTCCACCCCACAGAGGTGAACAGTAATCCATCTGAGAACGCACATGACTTTTATATATTACGGCCAACTGCTCGTCAGTGAAGAATTCTCGAACTCTGTACAGGAGTCCCAGTTTTTTAGAGGCATTCTTAGCAATGCTTCTAACATAATGTGTCCAGCTCAAGTTAGTAGTTAATGTTACACCGAGAATGTCAATACTAGGGGAAGTGGGAATATTTACATCATTAAAAAATATATGGGAGTCAGTGAGATTCTGTCGGTTAGAAAATTGAATGTACTTTGTTTTCTGTGCATTAAAGGAAACTAGATTCTTTTGTCCCCATCCATTAATTCTAGAAAGGTCCTGGTTCAGAGAAATTGCAGTGTTTATTTTTGAATTTATAAGATCGGGTTGGGTGAAAGAATTGGTAAATGTGAAGGAACTGTGGAGTGTTGAGTCATCTGCGTAGGAATGTATTGGATTATGAGTGGTAGATATGAGATCATTGATATGAATGAGGAACAGAATTGGGGCCAAAACTGATCCCTGGGGAACACCAGCATTTATTGAGTGAAATTGAGAATAAAGGCCATCTACCATTACACGTTTTTTCTGTTATGAAGATAAGAAGAAATTAGTGGAACTAATGATGCAAGGCCGTAGTGTGACATCTTCGACAATAAGGATTGATGCCAGACTCTATCAAATGCCTTTGATATATGCAGTGCTATTGTATGTGTTTCACCATGTTTGATCTGTAGCTTGGTTGATTTGATGCGTAAGAAGGCAAAGAATGTCTGCAGTTGATCGACATCGTCTAAAACCATATTGCCTATCACTGATTAATTTATTATTCTCAAGATGCTTAATTATGTGATTATTTAATATAATTTCAAAGACTTTACCAAGAGTGGAAGTTATAGCTATTGGTCTGTAGTTTGATGGATCTGAAGAGGCACCTTTTTTAGGAACTGGATATGTTTGCTTCTTTCCAGGGTACTGGGAAGCATGAGGTATGAGTACACAGACGGAAAATTTTTGCCAATACAGGAGCGAGCACCAAGGAGCAATTCTTAAGTACTATTGGAGGAATTTCATCTGGACCAGGAGCCTTATCTACTGAGAGATTCTGCAAAATAGTATTGACAAGGTTTACCTTGAACCCTAGAGATTTGACATGATTTAATGTTATGTTGACATGATTTATACATACTTGTTCCGTCTCTGCCACCACTAGCCAGTAGTCTAGATACCACAAAATCCTGATCCCTTGCTCTAACAAGGGCATCAGGGCTTGCCGGACTAATTTCGTGAATATATCTCAATCTAACGAACCAAAATCAATATCTAACGGCAATTATTCTGGATGCCCGGTATCAATTTTCCAAATTTCCCGCCGATCCCTAAAATTTCCAGCCAAATAGGCCTACAGTACTGAGCTAAGTGGTGTCCCTCCCTCCTCCCTCCCTCCCTCCCTCCCCGTCACTGTCATCAGTCCAGTCCGCGCCGCGCCTTAGGCCTACATTACTCAACCAAACCCAATCTTTTGTTGTGTTACTCGCCCCAACCTTAAGCTTTTGTTGTGTTACGCCTTTTGTGATGTCGACCCAATCCTCCGGTACTGGAGAGGGGAGTGGTGAGAATGGAAACATGCATGAAAGAAAGACAAAAGTACCAGTGAAGAGAGTTACGTATGTTGGAGAAAAAAATGAATAAATATACGGGAGAGGATAAAGCGAAAGTGATTGAACTAATTGAAAAAGGCCTCAAGAACTAAGATAGTGAAAATAACTGGGTTTCTCGAGGGGACAGTGCGTAACTTTAAGAGACAGAAAACTGAAATTAAAGCCAGCCTATCTATTGCAAAGACGTGTTTTAGTGGCAATGTTAAGAGAGGGAGGCGGTGGTGGAGGTGAGGAGGTGCGCGGCGCATCCCAGTAGGCTAGCCTCCCTGCTCGGATATCTTCGACATCGTCTAACCTACACTCTTCATTATTCACTCACAGGTTGCTTTAATATTAATTCTTATAATTAATATATTACATGATTTGAATATATTTGATGTCACAAAATAGCACTCGGCAGGGCAAAAATAGGTAAAAATGGGGACTGTTGTCTAAATTTTGGCACCAATTACCATTTGTCCCATTAGTTTATGTACAGTATTTATATCTAACGAATCTGGATCTAACGCATTTTTTTTGGCACCTATTATTCATTAGATATGAGATCTTACTGTAGCTTTAATTTCTGTTAAGGCAATTTTACAAGACTGGTCCCGGTGAACTAATAGGCCACTCCGAAGATCCACACATACGCCGCATTTCTTGGACAACCATGTTCCTCTAGAGCGGTCTAAGCACTGCACATATTTCACACACAAACGATGGTGGAAAACTGGGACCCCATGGCAAGTTGGTGTTGAGCAAAGCGTAACTGAAGGCATGTTGGCAAAGCCGAGGAATGACTTCGGCGGGGGGGGGGGGGGGGGGTCCAGACGCATTGTCGGAGGACTGGAACAAGTGGAATTCCATCTATATTTTTCCGCCTCCCGACGCTTCACTCATGTGTCAGGTAGTTCACAAACTACGGGGTTACCGGGGCTTAGTCTCGATGATCGTGCTTCTATGGCCGGCTCAGGTGTGGTACCACCAGTTGAAAATGTGGTGCGAGAACCCGGTGTCGCTCCCGATCTCGTACTTCCACTTGGAGACAATTGGCAAACTAGAGACATCGCTGACTTTTGCCTTTTGGACATTCAGAATGGCAAATGGTTTTCCATCACCACCCTCGGCCCTGGCCGCGCCGATCGTGGGCACGTCGGGTTGTGGTGCGGAGTTTGTCCTGGAGGTGACGGTCACGACCTTTCCTCAGGCGACCTCCCCGACATCGACCAGTGTCTCAGGACGTTGGCAAAGTGCTTCGGTCTCTCCACAAGGTTGGGATGATTTGAGTGGTCACGTCTCAGCAACGTGTCTTCCTCTCGTTTGTCTTTCTGGTCTCAAAGGGGGACTGCAATGCAGTGTGACCGATGGTAGGTCTGTCCTGCTTCAACCAACACATAGTGTATAAACCCGTTTCGGGTGCTCACCATCGGTCGCGTGAGACTGTCGCTCCTGCCCGGTTCTTGGGTGGTGGCCCTGGGACTCCAGGACGCTTCTTGGCATGTGACTCTGGCCCTCGGTTCCAGGGCTATCTGGCGGATGGCGAGGGTTCACCTTCGTAATATTGCCGTTCGCCCTCCATATCGCTCCGCGGGTCTTTGCGACTCTCATCACACAAGCTCATCGCCGCAGCCTCTCAGACACACTGTGTACAGAACACACTACTGGTCTTCCGCCTTCTCACTTGTGTGTGATCGTGACAACGTTCCCCGATCGTGCCTCACGCCGTTGCCGGAAGTGGCAGGCGTGGGCCTAGACTGGGTCGTAACGAGCGTGCCTGTCAGACTGAGTCCAGTGGATGCGGCACGCCTTCGCAGGTTGCTTTTGCCGCATTGCACTCGATCTCGTTTACCAGGACGATATGGGCATCGCTCTTCGAGTTACTCATTTGGGCGTCGCTGCCCATTCCCCTAGGGTGGCTCCGGCAACACCACCTTCTCCAGTTTGGCACCTGATTTTCCCTCTGTTGCCTCCGAATCGGCTTAGCCCGGTTCCGCGCTCGATTCGTTTGTGTTTCACACACTGGGTCGCTTGGGGCACACTCACAGCGGTTGTGCCCTGGTCTGCTCCGCCACCGACCTTCTGGGTAGATCCGATGCGTCGAGCATGTGGGGAGGGGCTACCGATCCTACATGGGTTGTCCGATCGGGGCGGATGGTCGGGTCTCGCCCTTCCTCGTCATTGTCTTGGGTCTGTTAGTCCCGCTGTTCTTCCTGGGGGATCACGTACGGTCCCTCCCCGGCAGGTCGGTAGCCGTCTGGGTAGCTGTTCTGACGGCGGTTCCCTGTCATCAGAGGCAGGGCTCCTCCAGGTTCGCTGTTCTCCAGGCCCTGGCAGGGATATTATTTTTCTCAAACCGGCCTTCACGGCGTCGCCTTGCATGCGACTTCCCTTCTCGGGACTGCCATTCTTTGAGCGGATGCTTTGTCGCAGGGACGACACACCTTAATGGAATGGTGTTTCATACGTTACGTATTCGACGACCTGGCAGCCTCCTGGGGCTCTCCACTGGTGGACTTCTTCACCTTGCTCGTGCTGACCTAGTTGTCTGTCTTCCTGAACCGCTGGACTCACCCCTCAGCGGGGAAGAGGGGGGGGATGGACGCATTCAGCGAAGACTGGAACAGGTGGCAGTCCTTATACGTATTTCCGCCACCTGCCGCACTTTAGATGTGCACGGTCCTCCACAGATTGCGGGGGTAACGTGGCAGGGTTTGGTTGTTCGCTCCCTTATGGCCGACGCAGACCTGGTTCTCTCAACTATGGCGATGGTACCCATATCCCGTTCCCCTGTCGGTTTCCAACTTCCACTGGGGGCCGATTGGAGTCATGGGGTTCTCGTTAGCTTTCGCTTCATGGACTGTTGGTGTGGCGATGTAGCTAGCACAGTTTGGGATACTCTTGCCACACAGGTTTCTTCTGATTGGACTGCGACGACGAGGACGGCTTACGTGTCTCAACTGGGACTGTTTTCCTACATGGATTCCTGACCCTGCCGTTGGTCGCATTGGTGTTTTACTACCGTCACTTTTCCTTTGCTTTCCATCGCGACTTGTATGAAGCTCTTCGGAACCTCCTGTCTGCCATACGGGGGCCTTTTCGGGCCTTGACGGGGTTGGCCGTCCCTCAGCGAGGGGCGAAATTTTTCATAGACGCCCATTTTTCGGCTTCAGCCGCCCCCGCGCCTGATTCCGCCTCGGTGGTCTCTGGCGGCAGCTCTGAAAGCTCCTCCTTATGCCCATTTCCACTACCTACCCGACGCCTGAGCACTTACTTGAAACGTCGTTGTTTCTTATTGCGTTCGCTATGGGGAAGAAAATCTCGGAGCTGGCTACCTTGTCTGGGGCCCTGCCTTCCTTGCCTTTTCTCCTGTCCTCAGGGCGGTCATTTTGACCCTGTCTGTTCATTTTGTGGCTACGACTGGACATGAGGCGCACGTTTTTCAGCCGTTTGTTGTTCCACAAAACCAGAACGTGTTCGTCATACGCTCTGCCCGGTGCAAGCCCGGCATACGTATGTGCGCTCCGCCAGGCCGATGTCGGATGCGGCGCAGTGGGTGGCACCACAGGCCGGTAGGGACATCGGCAACCGTGCGGTGGGGATTACCCTGTGTCGGGTGCTTCGTGCCGGTCGTCCTGCCATTCCAGGGTTGGCTCACGGCATACGATCGTATGCTCCTACGATTCGTTTTTTTCTTACTAATTCGCTCACGGACTTTGCCGACACGGGGCTCTGGCCTTCCCACAACACGTTCGTCGCCTCCTATCTGTCCGTGTCCATGGGCTGGCCGGGTCGTCCTTTTGTTGCATTGGGCAATAATGGGTTCCCTAGGGCTATTACCTGTACTGTTCTTTCATTCTGTGTGATTACCTATGGTGCATCCTTGCCTACGTTGAGGACTTGATTTATTCTAATCTTAAGTATCCTTCTTTGTACTTCGGTATGTCTATGCCTCATACCTATTTCTTTCGGGAAATAATTACGTGCTGGTCGCTTATACACTCAACCCTCGGTTTAACGGACCTCGATACAACGGATTTCGGATTTACCGGACTCCGTCTGTTTAGGCGGATAATCCATCTGGACCGGATCAAATGTCCGGTGCTGGATAGATTTGTCCGCTAAGTGGCAGGGCGAGTGATTCTTAGGCCTAGGCCTAGGCTATAGATACTCACAAAACCTCAACTGAGCTGCTTTGATAGCGAGAATATCCCAGGTTGTTGTTGTTGTTGTTCCTCAAGCTGCCTGGCTGAACAGCCCCAAGGCCCCGAATAAGGCCAAGGCCATAATCGAGCGCCCCCAAAGAACCCTCCCTGCCGACCACAATAAAGCCTGGGTGACCGAAGCCACTCCATGGCGGGGAGCTAAGGAGAGTGCGGAAACGCCCGGGAAACCAAAGCCCCACCCAGGGCCCTGTGCCCCTCAGCAATTATGAAGAGAAAGTTGAGGGGCAAAGGAAAAATGTGACGCTTTGGCTTCCAATCATGGTAGATTGGAAGGTCAATCCACGGAAGAGACGCCGTCACTTGAGATCTAGAAAATATATAAGTAAAAGGAACAGTCAGAGTAAGCTATGGGTATGGCAGAGATCACTCAGTTCTCACTCTGATAGACCAGCCCATCACCATGAATATCCCAGGTATATTTAATAAACGTATATTAACCGAGTAATCTTGACCAAACTGATTCATATCTCTTGTGTATTGCTTTGTTTACACTTTACTGGTCTGACGAACGATCCGCGACACACACACACACACACACACACACATTATGTGCCCATAGCCTAGTAGGTAGAGCTCTCGTCTCACACACGAGGGGTCGGGGGTTCAATCCCCGGCCGGGCGGAGACAAATTGGGCTTGTCTCCTTTCATGTTAGCCTCAGTTCACCTAGCTGTAAAATAGGTACCTGGAATAAGTGGACGACGTTGTGACGTCCCATCTGGGGTTGGCAAAAATGGTACAAGGCGAGATGGGTATCATATGGTTCACCTAAGCTGATGGCTACCTAAGCCTTCGGGCGAGACGGTACCGTCTATAGTGAGAATGGTACCATACAGATCCACCCTAAGCCTTCGTTTCCAATGTCGCCAATTGGCTAAAATACAGACTACACACACATCCACAGCCATTCCAACAGTACATAAAACACTTAACATGCATTTCACGCAATACATTCCCAGTTAAGGAGGCGCGATAATAATGAGCTTAGCTCGCATTGCGTGGATTCCCCTTGACGAACAAGTAACTGAGAGTAACATTATGTGTGAAATTATGAACAATACACTACACTCAGTACAGTATATACTAAAGACGAGAACTTTGAAGAAGTACAGGTAGGTGAAATTGGTGATAAACTGGGAGAGATTAAGTTTCTCCCAGAGGAGCTAGTAGAAATAATGAAAGGACTAGATGTGAAAAAAGCAGTGGGACCTGACAATGTAGCGGGATGAATTTTAAAAGAATGTGCTGACGAACTAGTGAAACCCTTATATGAGATAATGAAATACTCTCTGGAAGTGGGAAAATTACCAATGGACTGGAAGAGAGCCAACATTGTACCTATTTATAAAGGTGGGAACAGGGAGCATCCATTAAATTATCGACCTGTGTCACTTACTAGTATAGTGTGCAAAATCTGTGAGAAAATAATTAAGAAAAGATGGATGATTTACTTGGAAAAGGATAATCTACTATCTAACAGGCAATTTGGATTCAGGGAGGGTACCTCATGTGTTACAAATCTACTCATTTTTTATGACAGAGTGGTTGACATATTACAAGAGAGAGATGGTATATATTGACATGAAGAAAGCTTTTGACAGAGTATCGCATAGCAGGCTGAAGTGGAAACTAAAAGAGTATGGAGGGATTCAGGGTAGTTTGTTAAATTGGATGGAGGACTATCTTTCAGGGAGACAGATGAGGACTACTATCAGAGATAAATTTTCTATGTAGAAAGACGTCACAAGTGGAGTTCCGCAGGGAGCGGTGCTGGCTCCCATAATGTTTCTAATATACAGTAACGACATGCCAAAGGATATACTGTAAATGCATATATGAATATGTTCGCAGATGATGCCAAGATCATGAAGCGTATAGAAGATGAAAACAGTGGCAGGGAATTACAGAGGGATTTGGATAGGATAGATCAATGGAGCAAGAAGTGGAAAATGGAATTCAACACAAATAAATGAAATGTGGTGGAAATGGGAGTAAGTAAAAGAAGGCCTCATATGGAATATAAGTTAGGAGAAAATACTATTAACCCTTAGGTGCACCTATAGTTTCCAATCCAGTTTTTTCCCACTCCCTAAGTATATCTCGGCTCACTCCGAGCCAGTTTTGTGCACGGCGATAATTTGTTTCTGTGACGTTTTTATCCACCAAAAAATCCTTGTATTTGGATAAATGAGGTACCATCGGCTTCGTTATTGATTAAACTTGAAGATAAGCAAGTAAAAACATAGAATAAATACAAAACAACCACATTGGGGCACTCCGAAATAAGAATTGTAAACAAATAATTGAAATACCCTATTTCCAACTCGCGCTAGCTCAAAATTTTGCCCACAACATTTTTGATTTGCATACATATATGGAAGCGGAATTTTATGAGGATTCCACTGGTAACTTCAGAATTACTATAAACCAAATAGATACTGAGATACACGAATAAACGTGAAAGTATCGAAAACAGACTGAGTTGTACTCTGCTCTCTTCCCATGCCAGCCGTGAGTCAACCGTTAAACTGAGGGAGTTGCCAATTGTACCCATTGAACTAGACTTAATACTGAGTATATGTGCCAAATATGACGTGCGTCAGACAAAAACTTAATTTTTGGCGAATATTTTTAAGTTTAAAGACGCACATAGAGTCATCTTGCGCTTAGGGTAAAATACCCTAATGACGCACATAGTCATCGTGCGCCAAAGGGTTAACCCATCAGAGAAAGAAAAGGACTTAGGGATAACTGTTAGGGGTGATCTTTCACCTGAGAATCATATTAATAAGATAGTGGGAGAAACATATGGACTGCTAAACAGAATAAAAATAGCCTTTAACTATATAAACGAAGAGATGCTGGAGAAAATAATAAAAACATTAGTGAGACCAAGACTGGAGTATGTGGCAGTGGTGTGGGCACCACATCTAAAAAAACATATAAAGAAGCTTGAAAAGGTTCAGAGAGCTGCAACTAGGATGATACCTGAACTGAGAGAATTACCATATGAGGAGAGATTAAAGAAATTAGATTTACCATCTCTAAGGGATAGGAGGGAGAGAGGCGATATGATTATGATGTACAAATGTGTGAGAGGACTCGAGAAGGTGGGCAAGAAGGGTTATATTGTGAAAGATAATGGTAGAACTAGGGGGCATAGATATAAGCTAATGAAAGGAAGATGCAAAGGAGATGTGAGAAAGTATAGTTTCCCTTACAGAATTATAAGTAAATGGAATCAGTTAGAAGAGGAAGTGGTGTGTGTAAAAAACATTCATATTTTTAAGGCAAAGTTAGATAATTGTAACTCAGGAAGCGGGACAATACGAGCCTAAAACGCACGCACGCACGCACGCACGCACGCACGCACGCACGCACGCACGCACGCACGCACGCACGCACGCACGCACGCACGCACGCACGCACGCACGCACGCACGCACGCACGCACGCACGCACGCACGCACGCACGCACGCACGCACGCACGCACGCACGCACGCACGCACGCACGCACGCACGCACGCACGCACGCACACACACACACACACACACACACACACACACACACACACACACACACACACACACACACACACACACACACACACACACACACACACACACACACACACACACACACACACACACACACACACACACACACACACACACACACACACACACACACACACACACGAACCACCGACGAGACAACACCTCCGCACCCACGCTCCCGAAAATCAGCTGATCTAGCAAGCTGTTTACAGCGATCGTCAAATAAACTCACCTAAACTTCAGTATAAGGATATTTTGTGTTGTCCTGTATTAAAATGCAGTATTAAAATAATTTGAGATTAAAAGCAAGTGAGGATATTTCGAGTGATAAAAATAATTCAAGTGATTGTGAATGCGAGTGGATGTAAACAAATATGGCTGACTTTGATGGATTTGAAGTCGGTGAGACCGAGGGCATTCTAGGGAAAATTATACGTGAGCTGAATGACATTAAAAGGTGGAAGGAGGATATGCAGGAGTGGAAGGTGAGTGTTAGTTCACAGATTGAGGCTATATGTTCAATATGTGGTGCTCAGGCTGGGGACATCGAGCCTGGACAAGATTTGAGTCGGGCTAGCCTAAAAGATATTCAAACTCATATGGGGCTACTCCAGGACGAAAATGAAGCTTTAAGATTGCAACTTGAAGAATACAAAGGGCAAACCAAGGAAATGAAAACACATGTGGAGGAGATTAAGGAGAAACACAATAAATGGGTTAATGACGAAGGAGGAAAAGTGAAGGAAGTGGCAATGAAGGAAATCATGGAGGAACAAAAGAAACAATCAGAAAGGGAAAATAAAGATTTAGAATCAGTGGTAGTAAAAGCTATGAGGAGAAATGAACAGGTCCTGCGTGAAACAATAGATAGAAATAAGTGTATTATTGTATTTGGGGATATAGAGGAGCACATTATTGAGAGGAAAGCTAGGGATAAGGAAGAAATTAATAAGGTAAAAACATTGATCAAGCATGTCGATGAAGAAGGAAACAACTGGAGAGATGATACTGAAGAAGTTAGGAGAATGGGTAAATATAGTAAGGGAAACACAAGGCCAATGAGAGTGCAGTTTGGGTCTAGGGTAACAGTGGATGCAATAATGAACGTAACATGGAGACTTAACTTGACCAGCAAGTTTAAGAAAATTACAATTAGAAAAGACATGAGTATTGAAGATCGAAACATAAGAAAGGAATTGCAAACCGAGGCAAATGTAAAGAATGGAGAAAGGACGAAAGAAGACGAAAAGAAGTTTTTCTGGAGAGTGTGGGAGGGAAAACTCAAGAAATGGTATATAAAGCGAAGGGACGAAGTAGGGAGGGAAGGGGAGATGGTACGGGTGACGGGGGAGAAGGCAGAGAGGGGAGGTGGAGATAGAGAGAGAAACAGTCCAAGTGGAGGCAGAGGGAGGGGAGGTGGAAACGGAGCGAGAAACAGTCCAGGTGGAGACAAGAGGAGAGGAGACAAGCTAGGAAATAAATTGGGAGGGGTACGTACAAAAAAGAAAGGAACGGGCAGGGACGAGAAAAATAGGGAAAATACTGGAAATGCTAAGTTCATGTATACAAATATTGATGGGTTAATTTCCAAAAAGATTGAGTTTGACGAATATGTAAAGAGAGAGAGGCCCGGGGTAGTATGTTTGACTGAAACTAAGCTTAACCAGGAGGTAGACACAAATATAATTAGTTGTGCAGGATACAGTACATGGAGAAGAGACAGGTTAGGAAAGCTAGGAGGAGGAGTGTTGATCATGGTAGATAATAAAATTACTGCTAAAGAATTAAAACTTGGTGATAGCATTGCTGAAGTGGTAGCAGTTGAAATTGAGGATAATGATAGGTCAAAATTGGACATTGTATCAATGTATTTACCTCCTAAGACTAAATCTTGGAGCAACGATGAATATAATGAATTAATTTTGGAAACCTTGCGTATGTTAGAAATTATTTGTAAAAGGAAAAATAGGCTTATTCTTGCAGGGGACTTTAATTGCGGGGAGGTGGATTGGGAATGTTTGGATGTGGGTTCAAATGAAAATACTTGGGGTAGCAAATTTCTTGAACTAACAATGGGGTACCTATAAACACAACACGTTACGGAAAATACAAGATTTAGAGGAGGTGATGAACCATCAAGACTTGACTTATTATTCACCAAAGACCCCCAAGAAATAAAGAACCTAACATATTTGAGTCCCATGGGAAAAAGCGATCATGCTGTGATTGAATTTGAATTGACAGTGGAATTTCTGGAAGGCAGAGAGGAGGAACATAGGGAATATAGACTAAATTATAGTAAGGCGGATTATGAATCATTACGAGGATACTTTGCAAATATAGATTGGTCATTTAATGAGCAAGAACAGAATATTCAGGTAAAATACACCATGTTACTAGACATTTACAGGGAGGGGGTAGATAAATATGTACCAACATTTAAGGATAGAAAGCTGGTTAAGGAGAAAGAGTGGTTTAACATGCGATGTCACATTGCCCAGAACAAAAAGGACTCTGCATGGAATAAAGTGAGAAGGAGACACACTGAGGAAAAATGGGATGAGTATAAGAATGCTAGAAACAACTATGTCAAGACTATAAGAGAGGAGAAAAAGAACTTTGAAAAAGATATAGTAAACAAATGTAATAAAGAACCCAAACTGTTCTATAGTTATATCAACGGCAAAACAAAAATAAAGGACAAAATAACAAAGCTTAGGGTTAGAGGGTCAATTATATGAAGACACAGTGGGTATGTGTGAAATTATGAATGATACATTAACATCCGTGTTTGTGGAAGAGGATGACTATGTAGAACCTGTGGTGGAATTGAATGAGATACAGGGACTAGAGTCGATAGAAGTCAACAAGGATGAACTAAAATCATTGTTGGAAGAATTGGACGTGAGAAAATCTATGGGCCCAGATAACATTGCTGGATGGGTATTAAGAGAATGTTCTGAACAACTAGTGAGACCTATTTTTAATATTGTTCAATACTCATTAAACAAGGGGGAACTTCCCTTAGAATGGAAACAAGCAAATATAACTCCAATATATAAAAGTGGAAATAAAGAAGACCCGCTAAATTATCGACCGGTATCCTTAACGAGTGTTATATGCAAGCTTTGTGAAAAGATTATTAGAAAAAGATGGGTGGGTATGTTGGAGGAGAGGGAAATAATTTCAAGCAAGCAGTTCGGGTTCAGAAAAGGTCATTCGTGTACCACAAATTTGTTGAGTTACTATGATAGGGTAATTGACATTGTACAAGGGAGGGAGGGGTGGGTAGATTGTATCTACTTAGATTTCAAGAAGGCATTTGATAAGGTGCCTCATAAGAGATTGTTGTGGAAGCTCAGGACTGTGGGGCGGGTTGAGGGAGTATTATTAAAGTGGATGGAAAACTATTTAATTGGGAGGGAAATGCGAACAGTAATAAAAGGAAAGTTCTCCTCGTGGAAAAGGGTAAAAAGCGGAGTGCCTCAAGGATCGGTGTTGGCCCCAATCATGTTTTTGGTTTTCATCAACGACCTTCAAATGGGAATAGGCTCATATATATCTATGTTTGCTGATGATGCAAAATTAATGAAGCATATTACAAGTAGGAGTAGTTGTGAAGAATTACAGAGAGATCTAGATAAGTTATATGAGTGGAGTCAAACTTGGAAAATGGAATTCAACACGAGTAAGTGTCAGGTTCTTGAGATGGGAAAAAGTAAATATAGACCTTCTTGGGGATATAAAATAGGAGATGAAATAATTAGTAAAGCTGTGAAAGCAAAAGACCTAGGGGTAGTTGTGGCAGACAGCTTGTCACCTGAACAGCATATAAATAAAATAACTGGTGAAACCTATGCAGTGTTGACTAACATGAGAATAGCTCTGAATTATTTAGATGAAGAGATGTTAGCAAAAATAATAGGGACAATAATACGACCAAGACTGGAGTATGCAGCAGTGGTGTGGTCTCCACACCTTATAAAACATAATAAAAAAATGGAAAGAGTTCAGAGAGTTGCCACTAAGATGATAGCTAGCCTTAGAGACCTACCTTATGAGGAGAGATTGGAGAGGCTAAAGCTGCCAACGCTGAGGGAGAGGAGAGAGAGAGGTGACATGATCATGATGTTTAAGTGTGTGAAAGGTTTTGAGAAGATCGACAAGGGAGATTTTGTGGTGAGGGACGAGGGAAGAACCAGGGGTCATGATTGTAAGTTGAGGAAAGTTATATGTAAGTCTGATGTAAGAAAGTTCAGCTTCCCGTATAGAAGCATTGAGTGTTGGAATAAGTTGGATGGGGAGGTGGTGGGAGCAAGAAATATCCAAACTTTTAAAGCAAAATTGGATAAATGTAGAGAGAGAGACAGGACAACACGAGCTTAGGCTCAAATCCTGTATACACAATTAATTACACACACACACACACACACACACACACACACACACCTGACACTTAGGGACACTAACAAGGATGCATGCGGACGAAGCTGCTTAAAACGATCAAACCCAGAACGCCAGATTGATTCCAAGCAAATTTGCAAAAGATGCATGAATGAATGGAGGGAATATGGAGTTCAATGCAGGGAAATGTAAGAGACTCTAGAAATGGGTAAAACAAGTACAGACCTAGAAAAGATTATAAACTAGGAAACGAAGTGATTCCCAAAGCAGAAAAAGAAAAAGACTTGGGGATAGAATTTAGGGATAACATGTCTCCAGAAAGCCACGTAAATAAGATAGTGAGAGAATCACTGGCATTATTGGCAAATATTAGGATGTCTTTCAATTATCTTAATGAAAACACCATGAAACAAATAATAACGGCAATAATAAGACCCAGGATGGAATATGCATCTGTAGTGTGGTCCCCTCACTTGAAGAAACATATCCACAAAATTGAGAGGGTACAGAGAGCAGCTACGAGGATGATCCCAGGTTTGGAAAAATTTGAGTACCAAGAGAGGCTCGAGAGATTGAATCTACCTACACTGGAACAGAGAAGGAAACGAGGACAGCAAATTCAGATATATAAATGTGTTAGGGGTATTGACAAAATTGACCAAGAAAACTTCATAGAGAGGGATGGAGGTGAGAGGACAAGAGGTCACAGCTACAAACTAAAAGTGCTAAATAGTAAATCTGATCTGAAAAGTAAAAGATTTCCTACCAACTCGATTAGTGGGTGGAACAAATTGCCAGCCGAAGTAGTGTCTGCACCATCAGTGCATAGTTTCAAAGCACGGTATGACAAACATATCTTAGGAGGCGGGAATTAACGAGCATGCTCACTCCCGCAAATACAACTAGTGTAAGTACAACTAGTGTAAGTACACACACACACACACACTGACACACCACCGACGAGACAACACCTCCGCACCCACGCTCCCGAAAATCAGCTGATCTAGCAAGCTGTTTACAGCGCTCATCAAATAAACTCACCTAAACTTCAGTATAAGGATATTTTGTGTTGTCCTGTATTAAAATGCAGTATTAAAATAATTTGAGATTAAAAACAAGTGAGGATATTTCGAGTGATAAAAATAATTTAAGTAATTGTGAATGCGAGTGGATGTAAACAAATATGGCTGACTTTGATGGATTTGAAGTCGGTGAGACCGAGGGCATTCTAGGGAAAATTATACGTGAGCTGAATGACATTAAAAGGTGGAAGGAGGATATGCAGGAGTGGAAGGTGAGTGTTAGTTCACAGATTGAGGCTATATGTTCAATATGTGGTGCTCAGGCTGGGGACATCGAGCCTGGACAAGATTTGAGTCGGGCTAGCCTAAAAGATATTCAAACTCATATGGGGCAACTCCAGGACGAAAATGAAGCTTTAAGATTGCAACTTGAAGAATACAAAGGGCAAACCAAGGAAATGAAAACACATGTGGAGGAGATTAAGGAGAAACACAATAAATGGGTTAATGACGAAGGAGGAAAAGTGAAGGAAGTGGCAATGAAGGAAATCATGGAGGAACAAAAGAAACAATCAGAAAGGGAAAATAGAGATTTAGAATCAGTGGTAGTAAACGCTATGAGGAGAAATGAACAGGTCCTGCGTGAAACAATAGATAGAAATAAGTGTATTATTGTATTTGGGGATATAGAGGAGCACATTATTGAGAGGAAAGCTAGGGATAAGGAAGAAATTAATAAGGTAAAAACATTGATCAAGCATGTCGATGAAGAAGGAAACAACTGGAGAGATGATATTGAAGAAGTTAGGAGAATGGGTAAATATAGTAAGGGAAACACAAGGCCAATGAGAGTGCAGTTTAGGTCTAGGGTAACAGTGGATGCAATAATGAACGTAACATGGAGACTTAACTTGACCAGCAAGTTTAAGAAAATTACAATTAGAAAAGACATGAGTATTGAGGATCGAAACATAAGAAAGGAATTGCAAACCGAGGCAAATGTAAAGAATGGAGAAAAGACGAAAGAAGACGAAAAGAAGTTTTTCTGGAGAGTGTGGGAGGGAAAACTAAAGAAATGGTATATAAAGCGAAGGGACGAAGTAGGGAGGGAAAGGGAGATGGTGCGGGTGACGGGGGAGAAGGCAGAGGGAGGGGAGGTGGAGATGGAGAGAGAAACAGTCCAAGTGGAGGCAGAGGGAGGGGAGGTGGAAACGGAGCGAGAAACAGTCCAGGTGGAGACAAGAGGAGAGGAGACAAGCTAGGAAATAAATTGGGAGGGGTACGTACAAAAAAGAAAGGAACGGGCAGGGGAGAGAAAAATAGGGAAAATACTGGAAATGCTAAGTTCATGTATACAAATATTGATGGGTTAATTTCCAAAAAGATTGAGTTTGACGAATATGTAAAGAGAGAGAGGCCCGGGGTAGTATGTTTGACTGAAACTAAGCTTAACCAGAAGGTAGACACGAATATAATTAGTTGTGCAGGATACAGTACATGGAGAAGAGACAGGTTAGGAAAGCTAGGAGGAGGAGTGTTGATCATGGTAGATAATAAAATTACTGCTAAAGAATTAAAACTTGGTGATAGCATTGCTGAAGTGGTAGCAGTTGAAATTGAGGATAATGATAGGTCAAAATTTGGACATTGTATCAATGTATTTACCTCCTAAGACTAAATCTTGGAGCAATGATGAATATAATGAATTAATTTTGGAAACCTTGCGTATGTTAGAAATTATTTGTAAAAGGAAAAATAGGCTTATTCTTGCAGGGGACTTTAATTGCGGGGAGGTGGATTGGGAATGTTTGGATGCGGGTTCAAATGAAAATACTTGGGGTAGCAAATTTCTTGAACTAACAATGGGGTATCTATTAACAGAACACGTTACGGAAAATACAAGATTTAGAGGAGGTGATGAACCATCAAGACTTGACTTACTATTCACCAAAGACCCCCAAGAAATAAAGAACCTAACATATTTGAGTCCCATGGGAAAAAGTGATCATGCTGTGATTGAATTTGAATTGACAGTGGAATTTCTGGAAGGCAGAGAGGAGGAACATAGGGAATTTAGACTAAATTATAGTAAGGCGGATTATGAATCATTACGAGGATACTTTGCAAATATAGATTGGTCATTTATTGAGCAAGAACAGAATATTCAGGTAAAATACACCGTGTTACTAGACATTTACAGGGAGGGGGTAGATAAATATGTACCAACATTTAAGGATGGAAAGCTGGCTAAGGAGAAAGAGTGGTTTAACATGCGATGTCACATTGCCCAGAACAAAAAGGACTCTGCATGGAATAAAGTGAGAAGGAGACACACTGAGG
Source organism: Paralithodes platypus (assembly GCA_032716605.1). Lineage (NCBI taxonomy): Eukaryota > Metazoa > Arthropoda > Malacostraca > Decapoda > Lithodidae > Paralithodes > Paralithodes platypus. Next base: position 55,674,798 of record CM064498.1, read on the forward strand.
AAAAATGGGATGAGTATAAGAATGCTAGAAACAACTATGTCAAGACTATAAGAGAGGAGAAAAAGAACTTTGAAAAAGATATAGTAAACAAATGTAATAAAGAACCCAAACTGTTCTATAGTTATATCAACGGTAAAACTAAAATAAAGGACAAAATAACAAAGCTTAGGGTAGAGGGTCAATTATATGAAGACACAGTGGGTATGTGTGAAATTATGAATCATACATTAACATCCGTGTTTGTGGAGGAGGATGACTATGTAGAACCTGTGGTGGAATTGAATGAGATACAGGGACTAGAGTCGATAGAAGTCAACAAGGATGAACTAAAATCATTGTTGGAAGAATTGGACGTGAGAAAATCTATGGGCCCAGATAACATTGCTGGATGGGTATTAAGAGAATGTTCTGAACAACTAGTGAGACCTATTTTTAATATTGTTCAATACTCATTAAACAAGGGGGAGCTTCCCTTAGAATGGAAACAAGCAAATATAACTCCAATATATAAAAGTGGAAATAAAGAAGACCCGCTAAATTATCGACCGGTATCCTTAACGAGTGTTATATGCAAGCTTTGTGAAAAGATTATTAGAAAAAGATGGGTGGGTATGTTGGAGGAGAGGGAAATAATTTCAAGCAAGCAGTTCGGGTTCAGAAAAGGTCATTCGTGTACCACAAATTTGTTGAGTTACTATGATAGGGTAATTGACATTGTACAAGGGAGGGAGGGGTGGGTAGATTGTATCTACTTAGATTTCAAGAAGGCATTTGATAAGGTGCCTCATAAGAGATTGTTGTGGAAGCTCAGGACTGTGGGGCGGGTTGAGGGAGTATTATTAAAGTGGATGGAAAACTATTTAATTGGGAGGGAAATGCGAACAGTAATAAAAGGAAAGTTCTCCTCGTGGAAAAGGGTAACAAGCGGAGTGCCTCAAGGATCGGTGTTGGCCCCAATCATGTTTTTGGTTTTCATCAACGACCTTCAAATGGGAATAGACTCATATATATCTATGTTTGCTGATGATGCAAAACTAATGAAGCATATTACAAGTAGGAGTAGTTGTGAAGAATTACAGAGAGATCTAGATAAGTTATATGAGTGGAGTCAAACTTGGAAAATGGAATTCAACACAAGTAAGTGTCAGGTTCTTGAGATGGGAAAAAGTAAATATAGACCTTCTTGGGGATATAAAATAGGAGATGAAATAATTAGTAAAGCTGTGAAAGCAAAAGACCTAGGGGTAGTTGTGGCAGACAGCTTGTCACCTGAACAGCATATAAATAAAATAACTGGTGAAACCTATGCAGTGTTGACTAACATGAGAATAGCTCTGAATTATTTAGATGAAGAGATGTTAGCAAAAATAATAGGGACAATAATACGACCAAGACTGGAGTATGCAGCAGTGGTGTGGTCTCCACACCTTATAAAACATAATAAAAAACTGGAAAGAGTTCAGAGAGTTGCCACTAAGATGATAGCTAGCCTTAGAGACCTACCTTATGAGGAGAGATTGGAGAGGCTAAAGCTGCCAACGCTGAGGGAGAGGAGAGAGAGAGGTGACATGATCATGATGTTTAAGTGTGTGAAAGGTTTTGAGAAGATCGACAAGGGAGATTTTGTGGTGAGGGACGAGGGAAGAACCAGGGGTCATGATTGTAAGTTGAGGAAAGTTATATGAAAGTCTGATGTAAGAAAGTTCAGCTTCCCGTATAGAAGCATTGAGTGTTGGAATAAGTTGGATGGGGAGGTGGTGGGAGCAAGAAATATCCAAACTTTTAAAGCAAAATTGGATAAATGTAGAGAGAGAGACAGGACAACACGAGCTTAGGCTCAAATCCTGTATACTACAATTAGGTGAGAGCGCGCGCGCGCGCGCACACACACACACACACACACACACACACACACACATACGGAATATAAGTTAGGAGAAAACACTATTAACCCATCAGAGAAAGAAAAGGACTTAGGGATAACTGTTAGGAGTGATCTTTCACCTGAGAATCATATTAATAAGATAGTGGGAGAAACATATGGACTGCTAAACAGAATAAAAATATAAACGAGGAGATGCTGGAGAAAATAATAAAAACATTGGTGAGACCAAGACTGGAGTATGCGGCAGTGGTGTGGGCACCACATCTAAAAAAGCATATAAAGAAGCTGGAGAAGGTTCAGAGAGCTGCAACTAGGATGATACCAGAACTGAGAGAATTACCATATGAGGAGAGATTAAAGAAATTAGATTTACCATCTCTAATGGATAGGAGGGAGAGAGGCGATATGATTATGATGTACAAATGTGTGAGAGGACTCGAAAAGGTGGACAAGAAGATGAAAGATAATGGTAGAACTAGGGGGCATAGATATAAACTAATGAAAGGAAGATGTAAAGGATGTGAGAAAGTATAGTTCCCTTACAGAAGTATAAGTAAGTGGAATCAGTTGGAAGAGGAAGTGGTGTGTGCCAAAACCATTCATATTTTTAAGGCAAAGTTAGATAATTGTAACTCAGGAAGCGGGACAATACGAGCCTAAAAAGCTCAACTCCTGTATACTACAAATAGGTAAATACAAATAGGTAAATACACACACACACACACACACACACACACACACACACACACACACACACACACTGCCAACGCTGAGGGAGAGGAGAGAGAGAGGTGACATGATCATGATGTTTAAGTGTGAAAGGTTTTGAGAAGATCGACAAGGGAGATTTTGTGGTGAGGGACGAGGGAAGAACCAGGGGTCATGATTGTAAGTTGAGGAAAGTTATATTTAAGTCTAATGTAAGAAAGTTCAGCTTCCCGTATAGAAGCATTGAGTGTTGGAATAAGTTGGATGGGGAGGTGGTGGGAGCAAGAAATATCCAAACTTTTAAAGCAAAATTGGATAAATGTAGAGAGAGAGACAGGACAACACGAGCTTAGGCTCAAATCCTGTATACTACAATTAGGTGAGTACAATTAGGTGAGTACACAGTAACCACGGGTCCAAAACTACTTTTATTATTCTGCTCAATCGAAAAACCTGGGGTGACCAGTAGTGACATTGGTAGAGCGCTCGGTTTCTATCCGGGAGGACCGAGTTCGATTCTCGGCTGGTGGAGATAGTTGGGCAATCTCCTCACACCCCTTGCCTCTGTTCTGATCGCCTAACAGTAAAATAGGTCTATGACAGGGTAAAAAGGTTCCTCGTGACCTCATCCCTTAACTACTACCAACAAAAATAAAAAATAAAAAATCGAAAAACACTTGATATATTTGATAGTAGTCTTGGCAAATCCAACGTCAAGGCTATTAACCTAATTGCAATGACGACTTGTCTATTTTGACTGCTATGTCGTCATTCCAACCGCGGTTAAAAAGAAAACGTCTAGAGTCTACTCCCTATCTTGCTCTAGGAGACGTTGTACATTAACCAAAACTACCACCGAAGGTGAAAAAAGCATAGAAGAGAAGAAAAAGGGGTTTACCTTAGTTACCGCTCAAGGCCCATCCCGTATTCCGTCATGCGCAGATCCCTGTCGAACGTGCGCATGAGCGACCCTCTCTCGTCATCATTTTTTCACGCGTCGCCATTGTTGAGTCCGCTTTTGTTGTGCTCCTTCAATTCACCCTGTTTTAGGTTCGTTTCGGCTTTTCTGGCCTTCTTTTTGTTAGACAGATGTTACGTGATCTAGGGCACACGTAAATGGGCTCCTCAGTGTGTTTAATGGAGACGCGTGTGGAAATAGCTACCGAAGGTACGGGGGCGCCTGGCGTTCCTCGTGTGTGTTTTTCATTCCTTTCTCTTTTCATATTCTTTTTTCCTGTTAGTCTGGGCATAGTTTAGCTTTTAGCTTATTTTAGCCTAGCTTGTTTCTCATTCAGGAATTGCTATGCCCCTATGAGTTTTCATATTTTCATAGCCTAGGTGTACAGTTGGTTCACAATCTGAGATTTCGTGGTGGCGGTGCTGTTTGTAGGGTTTGTGTCGGCCGCATTATTAGCGTTATTCCCGAGTCCCCCCTTTCGAACCTTCACTGTGTCTCAAGGGCCTGGGCGCTTGGTGGTTCGTGATAACCAGGGGTACCCCACGGGGGCCCCTCCCTCACACCACAGGGTTTTTCGCCCCTGACACATTCTCTCCTCACGGCTAGGCCACCCTTTTTCTCGCCAGTTTCATTTACTGGTTTTGTGTTCCCTTACTGTTTTCACCTCCATCCTTTCATACCCTTTTGCCCAATCCTGGGGTACCCTACGGGGGCCCCTGCTTGTGCCAAACCACCCTTCCTGCCACTTCTCCTCATGGGCTTTGCTCTATCTCTGTGGGTTGGGTGGTTCCTGGGGGATGTGCCTCCTCTCCCCTGGTGTGTCTTTCTTGCCTCTCCCTTGACCGGTTGAGTCAGGATTTGATCAAGGAAGACACTGCTCAGCTTGATGGCCATCGTCGCTTGGAGTTCATAAGGAGATGACGCTTTTTTCTGGGCCTCTTTTGGTTTTCCCTAGCCGCTCCTCTCGCTTTTTCGGCGCCGGACCATCTCGGCCGGTCCCGCAAATTTGCGGGGTGCTCGATTCGGTCCTCGGACGTTTCGGCTCCCCGCAAATTTGCGGAGATCGCTGGGGGGTCTCGCGGTGAGGCGGGAGGGTTGTGTCGGTACGGTTATGCCTCCATTGGCCCGCAAATTTGCGGTTATAGTTGGCTTTCACTGTGACCCTTTTTTGTGTCGTCTTGTTGCCTGATACTATATTGGTGTATGCACTTTCCTGGTGTTATGGACCCTGCATGTGAGGTGTTGAGTGGTGGTTAACACTTTCTCCATCTTTGCAGGTTCTGCTTGTGCTCTTCCGCCTCACCCGCCCTCCTCACCTCCATCGGTGCTCCCGGTTTAGAGTGAGTACGACTTCCAGTTTGCATGTGTGTTCCTGTTTACCCATGCTCATTCCCTGGTTTTTATTGGCCATTATCTTCACTTACTCCGTCAACGTGCTGCTTATGGTGTGTGTTCTTCCGTTGCAGGTGGGATGCCTTGCTTTCGCCAGGGCTGTGGCTCCCTGTGCTTGGAATGCCACAGGTCCTGCTTACGCCACTCTCAATGTGTGTCCTCTACGGCCTACCTCCCTGCTTTGTGTGGCCCGTGTATGGACCTGGTGGATGTGGTGGACCATCACCCTGGTTCCTCTGACGCGGCAGTGGCCTCTGCATCCCTTCAGTCTGTGTGGGCGGTGGTCTCCCACCACATTAGGACTGTGGGCCACCGTTCCCCGGCCTTTGTTGACGACCGGATACGCGTCGCCCTGGGCATCCCTGAGCCGTCTGGAGGCCGTTTACCTGGCCCTCTCCCTGCTCGGGCCCTCCTCCCTGAGTCCCGTGGTCGGTCGTCACATCGTCGGGTGGATCCCCAGCTCCGTCCACGCTCTCGCTCTCCTCGTCGCCCGTCCTCTACTGCCCCTCCTCGTCCTCCTGATCACCTTGACTCCGCCGTTCGCCCTCGTCATGGTTCTCGCTCTGAGGCCGGGGTTAGCGTCTCTGCCCCTGTACGCCCTCCCCTGGCCTCTCCGGATAGGGGCTCTACTACCTTCCGCCCGCTTCCCCTGCACAAAAGACGTTCTCTTCATTTGTCCTCTACGCGCGCGGATGTTCATGCTGTAGCTGGCCCTCTGCTCCCTCCTCCTACTCTGTCCAGGGGGGTCCGCCAGGATGTAGTTGCTTCTCCTCCTACTTCTCCTGCTTCGGTGCCTCTTCTTCCTTCACGGTCTCGTCCCAAGGTGGAGGTCCCTCCCTCCTCCGCCTCGGTGTCGGGCCGCCCTGTTCTCTCAGCCCCGGGGATCCTTGCTCTGTTTCCCCCCGCGGCTCCTTCTGACCTCCTTTCACCCGGCCAGCCTTCCCACTCCCGTCATCCTGCTCCTCTTCCTTCTTCTATCCCTGATCTTCGATTACCGGCTCCCCGAGGGGGTACCCCGCCGCTTGACTCGGTAGAGTATAGCGAGGTTTCAGGGTCCCCTTTCTCGGGGGCTGACGTGTCGCTGGAAGAGGGGGATGGTGATGTTTCCCCCTCGGGCGTTAGTGATCGGGGACGAGACCCTCAGGACCGCCACGGCCGTCGTCGCTCGCCTTCTTTGGGCCGCGACGCTGCTGTTTCGTGTCGTGGGTCTCGCTCTCGCTCACGCTCGCCCCTGCGGGCCGAACTATCTTCGGGGGGGTCACCTCTCTCGGATCGATTTTCGGCTATGCAGGGGTGGGTTGTGTCACACTTCGACGCGCGCTTGGAGGAGATGCAAGATTCCCTCTTATCGCGCTTCTTGGCGGTGACACAACCTCAGCGCCTCACCCAACCTACCCCTGCTTTGGTCCCCCTCCCCTCTGCGGTGGACCACATTCCTTCTCGCCCTGCTTCTCCGCCTGCCCGGTCGTCGGCTAGTACTGCTCCTGCCCTGGCTCAGGTGGTTGCCCCTCCTATCTCCCATGCGGGGGTTCTCCGTCTGCTAGGGCAGGGTCCGCGCTTGCCCCCCATCCAGAAGGCCAAGGTCCCGTCGCGGACTATGCCGCTCCTCTATGGCTCCTTGGCTGTTTGGAAGGGGTGCAGGCCTCCCACCCGGAGCGTGCTACCGACTTCCCGTCAGGTGAGAGGGCCCTACCTTCGGACTGGTCGGTCCAAATTAATGATAAGATGCAGTTCAGGGCGATCAGGGTGGATGGTCAGGTGGCCGACGTGGAGGTGCGGGCTTACCCGACGAGGACTGACCTTCAGTACTTTTCGGTGAAGCCCAAGCCCCCGTCTGCTCCTCGGACTAAGCTCAGACTTCAGCCGCCAGGACATCCTTCAGGATGTTCAGTCCCTGGCTGTGTTGACGGGACTGTCCTCCTATGGGACGGGTTTGTGCGACAACGGTAAGCCTGGCTTAGCCGTCGTGCTCGATAATCCTCTCCCATTGGAGGCCTGGTTTGCTGAGGCCTTAGAATTCGCCAACCGTTCCGTCGACAGATCTGTTTCAGTCCCTCCCCCGGAGTCATCACTGCTTTGCCTCCTCTTGTATCTGTCGGCGGATTGGATGGCAAGTTCTGGTCCTGGATCAGCGCGCCCAAACTTGAAATTTGTGCTATTGCTAACCCATTCTTCTCCCACCCAGATAAGTCCTCTGTCGACAGGGATTTTACCTTGCGGCAGAGGGTGGCGAACTTATTGTCTTGTCTTTTAGGTTCCCTCCAGACGTCTGTTCACCACCTGAGGCTTATCGAGGCGACTGCACCTGGCGATCTTCGCGAGGGTTTGGACCACGTTCGGCGGATCCACCTTCAGCTTGCGGTGTCTTTGGTTCCCGAGCTGAAGGCGGTTTTGTGCGAGGCAACTCGACAACGCCAGACGGTAAGGTCCTCGTTCTGCCGGAAGGCCCCTTTGGATATTCGTCAGGGTTTGTTATACTCTGAGCTATATACATCGGGGCTTTTTGCGCAGGATGCTTGGGAACGCTACGCTTCTCTGTCAGCGGACCCTGCTTACGACACGCAAAGACGCGCTGTGTCGCGACCAGGGTCTTCGCAGTCCCGTCCTTCTGCCGGTCCTCTTCGGGGTGCTGCCGCCAATGCTGCCGCCAAGAAAGGGCGCAGGAAAGGGAAGTTGCCGGCCAGAGCGTCGGTTCCGCCTCGCACTTCTGCTCCTGCTCCCTTTCATCCCCGCCGTGAAGGGGCTGGCCAGCCTTCCACTTCCGGCCGCACTTCGACGGGGTCAGACACACGACGGACAGGGGATGGGGTGACCCGCCCTTTTCGGCGAGGTGGGGGGGGTAGAGGTGGTCAACGTGGCTCTTATGACCGCAAGGACCGTACCGGGGGACCCTCCACGTCAAAAAATGTGTAGGTTCTCCAGGTCGGTCTCCTCCTTGTTCTCCTTCTCGCCTCGCAGAAAGGGTCGCTCACCTCATCTCGGGGGCTCCCACAGGTTGTTTTCGCCCTTGCGCCCCTCGGTGGCCGCGAGGGACGTGGGGGCGGAAGATTGCACGGAGGGGTCTCACCTGGAGATGGAAGTCCAGACCCCCACTCAGCTCTTGTCAACGAAGCCGGCCTGTCTCTTCGGAGGTGGCCGACGTGATTATGTCCATGCACGAGCAGGGAATCGTCAAGGAGGTGGAAGCCGGTCAACCGGTTTTCCTCTCCCGTGTTTTTCTGGTACCGGAGAAGGACTGCGACGCGATGCGACTGGTGGTGGATCTGTCGGCCCTCAACGGGCACATCGTGAACACACGGTTTCGGATGCTGACGGTGCACCAGGTACGACTGGCCCTGCGACCTCTGTCGTGGGTGGTGTCGCTGGACCTCAAGGATGCATATTGGCACGTTCCTATCCATCCTCGTTTCCAGCGATTCTTGGCCGTTCAGACTTCCGATCGTGTGTTCATGTTCGACAGACTTCCCTTCGGTCTCAACATCGCGCCGCGGATCTTCTCGAAACTGGTGAAGCAGGCTCTGGATCCTCTCCTCAGGAGCGGCCTCCAGATCCTGTTTTACTTGGACGACTGGTTGATAGTTTCAGACACCCTAGAACAGTGCGTCCGCGACACCCTCACAGTAGTTCAACACATCACACAGTTAGGGTTCAAAGTCAATATTCCCAAGTCACGCCTGACCCCGTCGCGTGTCGTGACGTGGGTAGGTCTCGAATGGGATCTGTCCAACGCTACGGTAACCCAGAGTCAGCCAAACGCGGTGAAACTTCGCAGGAAGGTCTTCGCCGTGTTGCACTCGGTCTCCCTCACGAGGAGGATCTGGGACTCGTTAGTGGGTTCACTGAATTGGGCTGCTCTGACCATTCCCTTAGGGAGGCTCAGGCTGCGCCGCCTAATCCTCATGGGCAACAAGGTGTTTCCGTTGGCCCCTATGGATCGGCTCATGCCGATCCCGCGTACCATTCACAGACACTTAGGACACTGGGTTGCTCGGGGCACGCTCTCTGCGGCTGTGCCCTGGACCGCCCCCCCCGCCGATGATCTGGGTGGATACAGATGCGTCGAGCGAGGTAGGGTGGGGTTACCAATCCAACCTGGGACATCAACATCACTGCAGATGGGTGGGACACACACACCTACACATCAATGCCCTCGAACTGTTGGTTCCCTGTTCTTCCTGCGGGACCACGCGCTGGCCCTTCGGGGCCAGTCGGTGGCCTTCCGGATGGACAATCAGACAGCTGTCCACTGTATCCAAAAGCAGGGGTCCTCCAGGTCTTTGACTCTGTTGGGGATCTCCGAGAAGTTGTTCTTCCTCGCGAACCGACACAACATCTCCCTGCATGCCTCCTACCTGCCCGGGACTGCCAACCTATGGGCGGACGCCCTGTCGAGAGGACAGGGCGTTCTTGTAGAATGGGCAATGAAACAGACTGTATTCGACGACCTCGCGGCTTCCTGGGGTGTTCCGGAGGTCGACTTGTTCGCATCGAAGGAGACGCGCAAGTTGCCTCGGTACCTATCCCTCCGGACTCGTACTCCGGAGGGGGGTCCGGACGCTTTCATGGAAGACTGGAGCAGGTGGCAGTCGATATACATATTTCCGCCACCAGACGCACTGTTGATGTGCAAAGTCCTCGCGAGGCTGCGGCTGTACCGCGGCAGAGTCTGGCTCATAGCTCCTCTGTGGCCGGCCCAGGCTTGGTACTCCCAGTTGAAGCGGTGGTGCCCGAGTCCGGTCCCTCTCCCTCTCTCACACTTCCACTTGAGCCAGGTTGGAGACCTACGGACCTCGTTGGCCTTCGCATCGTGGATGTTCGTGAGGCACGGTGGCTCCCAGTCCACGGACGGGACCTGACTGACTTCCTGAAGCGTTCATGGACGTCTTCGACTTGGGGGACTTACGAGTCCCACTGAAGGTCTTTTACTAGGTGGATACAGGACACTCGCCAGACTGTTAGCTCTCCTTCCCTCGTCCTACACTACTTGTTTCACCTCTTCCGTACACGTCGCTTTCAAGTCAACACTATACGTAACCACTTGTCTGCCATCCGGGAGGTCTTTGAGTCCGTCACTGGGCTGGTCGTTCCGCCGAAGGAGCTGGATTCCTTCATGAAGGCTGCCTTCAGGGAGCGCCCGCCTCCGCGCCAGATCCCTCCTCAGTGGGATCTGGGGCGTGCTCTGGACCTTCTGGCTTCCCACACATATACACGGGACACTACACCGGTTCAGTTGCTCGAGCGTACACTCTTCCTTCTCGCTCTGGCCACTGGGGATAGGGTGTCTGAACTAGCTGCCATGTCGCGGTCCCAGGAATGCATGCGATTCTCCCCGTCCTTGAATGTCGTCACGTTAGCCCCCTCTCCTCATTTTGTTGCCAAGAATGAGAGAGAGACCCACGTTTTCAAGCCTTTCACCATCCAGGCTTTAAAGCGTGGGCATACTCACCCTGTGTTGTGCCCGGTGCAGGCCTTGCACTCCTATGTTGAGTCTGTGGCGCCGACTTCGGGTACTGCTGTGTGGGTGTCTCCTCGGACTGGTGGGAGGCTCTCGAAGGTACAGATAGGACGCCACATTTGTCGGGTCATTCGTGCCAGTAACCCTGCTTGTCGGGGTTCTGCGCACGATGTGAGGTCCTTTGCTGCCTCCTTACGGTTCCTGCAGACTCGTTCGTTGCCTGACGTCGCCTCGGCGGGTTTGTGGTCTTCTGTCCATACCTTCGTCTCCTCCTACCTCTCCATGTCCATTGTTAGACCCCCTCGGCCTGTGATAGCTCTCGGGAGTCGTGTTTCCTAGATCTCTGGCGAAGTTGCCTGGTCTTCCCCACTTGTCACTCTTTCTTTTACTTTGTTTTCTTTGAAAAGGGGGGGGGGGGGGGGGAGTACGGGTTTGCAACACTGGATTGCAAGTTTGGGATTATGTTATATGCATACAGTACATAAGTGTTTTTTTTGCCAACTTGAAAATTGTGTTTTATTTTTGTGTTCCATGTTTTTGTTCGTTTTGGAAGAAAAGGGATTTTTGTGTACAGTACTTTTTGGTTTACGACGAGTCTATGGTTTTGCATTACTATGAATGACGGGCACGTGTTAAAACTGCTCTTTTTAGCTACTCCTCAGTTTTTCACTCTTTTATTAAACTCTCTTGTTTACCTTGTGTTTCTTTGTCATTCATAATTTTGTCTTATGCATTGTTTTTTTTGGTATGTTGGGCTTGGAGGTCCTCCTCCTATTTGTTATGCAGCCTTGACGTTGGATTTGCCAAGACTACTAACAAATTGGGAGGTTTGACGTACCTCCCAACCTACCAAATAGGAAAACCTACTATTTGGTAGTAGTCTTGGAAAATCCAACGTACATAATACCCTCCCTCATGCCGGACCCCTGCCCATCCGCGTTCTTCTGCTGACGTGAGATGTGATGACAAGAGAGGGTCGCTCATGCGCACGTTCGACAGGGATCTGCGCATGACGGAATACGGGATGGGCCTTGAGCGGTAACTAAGGTAAACCCCTTTTTCTTCTCTTCTATGCTTTTTTCACCTTCGGTGGTAGTTTTGGTTAATGTACAACGTCTCCTAGAGCAAGATAAGGAGTAGACTCTAGACGTTTTCTTTTTAACCGCGGTTGGAATGACGACATAGCAGTCAAAATAGACAAGTCGTCATTGCAATTAGGTTAATAGCCTTGACGTTGGATTTTCCAAGACTACTACCAAATAGTAGGTTTTCCTATTTGGTAGGTTGGGAGGTACGTCAAACCTCCCAATTTCTTTCAGTTTCTTACAGTAGATCCTCTGGAAAAAGGCAAACTAGGCCTGTATATCCAGCTCAGTGCCAGTACTTGCACTACTGCGGTCGTTCACGGTGTTGGCGGCGGCGGCGGCGGCAGCAGACGCAACATTTTTACTATTCTGTATTTTTGCTTTATAATCAAACTTCAAATCTTGTCTTCCCAATGCTTTATCAAGAATACTTTCAAACTTCCTTATTGATTCGGAATCGACTACATACTGGGGCAGTGCGTTCCACTCATTTACCACTCATCACAAAATGAGTTCTTTGCCTTTTCAAGCCTATTTCTTTCTTTGTAAATTTTATTAAAGTGTCCTCTCGTTCTTGTTCCCTCCCGCATCAAGAAGATACCTTCACACACATCCTCATCATACTTTCCTGACACTATCTTAAAAGTCTCTATAATAACCCCTCTCTTTCTCCTATATGCCAGTGTCGGAAGTCCCAGTGTCCTCAACCTCTGCTCATAGCCCGCGTTCTTCAACGTTGGTACTAGCTTGCTAGCTCTCCTCTGCACTTTCTCCACTGCTTCTATATCCTTTACCATATATGGAGCCCACACTTGGTTCGCATATTCCAGGTGCGGCCTAACCAGCGCTGTAAAGAGATTCCTGAAGATTTCTTCGTCAAGTGACACAAATGTCCTCCTTATCAGCCCTACAATTCTATTGGCTTTGTTTATCTTTTCCGCTAAATGTTCTGAGAAATTTAACTTATTGTCTATCACTACTCCTATATCCTTTTCTACATTCACTTCCTCCATCGCTTCATACATACTGTATCTTACCTTGTCTATCTTGCTTGTCCCAATCCGCATGTACTTGCATTTTTTGGGATGAAAAGGCATTAACCAATGTTCAGACCATCCCTTCATGCCCTCCACATCTCCTTGAAGCAAACCCACATCTTCCTTACTCCTCACTCTTCTATACAGCTTAGTGGCATCCGCATACAGGTATATCTCACTTCCATTAGTTATAACTTCAGGTACGTAGTTGATAAATATAACGAACAGTAGTGGTCCCAACACAGATCCCTGAGGTACCCCACTTGTAATTTCCCTCCACCCCGAGCCTATTCCATTCACCAGTACCCTCTGTCTCCGATCTTTAAGGAAGGCTTCAATCCATTTCACACATTTCTCCCCTATACTATAGCTTCTAACTTTCTCTATTAACCTTTTATGTGGGACCTTATCGAAGGCCTTCATAAAATCGCAATATACCACGTCTATAACATCACCATCCTCCAGAATTTGCATCCAATCATCTACCACTTTAATTAGCTGTAGTACCGTCGACCTCCCCGGCAAGAATCCGAACTGTCTCCCACTGAAAAGTTGGTTTGATTTCATATGCTCCATTATTCCTTCTCTAATTACCGTTTCCATTAGTTTACACACAACAATTGTCAAACTGACTGGTCTATAATTTCCTGGGTCATTTCTCTTTCCCTTCTTAAATATAGCTGTTATGTTCGACTCTCTCCAGTCCGTCGGGATTTGTCCTGTATTAAAAGATACCTCAAATAACATTTTTAATGGCTCTAATAACATCTCACCTCCTTCCTTTATGATTCTTGGATGTATCCCATCCGGTCCCGGGGATTTACTTCTGTTAATTTTTTCTATAGCCCTACTTATTCTAGCATGGGAAAACTCTATTAGTTCTAGTGCTGGTGCCTGTTTGATGGGAATAGTAGGCACTGCATCATCCAACTCCACTGTTAGTACCTCCCCAAAGTATTTCCCCAGCACCTCTGCTTTCTCCTTATCAGTTTCTGCTCTATTCCTATCATCCAAGTCTCCTATCAGTTCTGGGATACCTACTCTTCTTGATAACTTTTCCTGAATATACTTCCAGAATATTTTTGGATTATCCTTCACATTTCTTGCAATCTCTCTCTCCCTCTCCTTGTCTCCCACCTTATTTTATTGTTTATTTGTAGAACATTCTAGTCTTCACCATTCACAAGGTAAAGGTGATTTTTGCCTCCTGATATATTATCTAAGATAGGTTGGACCATTTCTTGGTCTGGCTAGCTAATAATAAAAGTAGCTTTGGACCCGTGGTCACTGTGTGTACTTACACTAGTTGTATTTGCGGGAGTGAGCATGCTCGTTAATTCCCGCCTCCTAAGATATGTTTGTCATACCGTGCTTTGAAACTATGCACTGATGGTGCAGACACTACTTCGGCTGGCAATTTGTTCCACCCACTAATCGAGTTGGTAGGAAATCTTTTACTTTTCAGATCAGATTTACTATTAGGCACTTTCAGTTTGTAGCTGTGACCTCTTGTTCTCTCACCTCCATCCCTCTCTATGAAGTTTTCTTGGTCGATTTTGTCAATACCTCTAACACATTTGTATATCTGAATTTGCTGTCCTCGTTTCCTTCTCTGTTCCAGTGTAGGTAGATTCAATCTCTCGAGCCTCTCTTGGTACTCCAAATTTTCCAAACCTGGGATCATCCTCGTAGCTGCTCTCTGTACCCTTTCAATTTTGTGTATATGTTTCTTCATGTGAGGGGACCACACTACAGATGCATATTCCATCCTGGGTCTTATTATTGCCGTTATTATTTGTTTCATGGTGTTTTCATTAAGATAATTGAAAGACATCCTGATATTTGCCAATAGTGCTAGTGATTCTCTCACTATCTTATTTACGTGGCTTTCTGGAGACATGTTATCCTTAAATTCTATCCCCAAGTCTTTTTCTTTTTCTGCTTTGGGAATCACTTCGTTTCCTAGTTTATAATCTTTTCTAGGTCTGTACTTGCTTTTACCCATTTCTAGAGTCTTACATTTCCCTGCATTGAACTCCATATTCCATTTGATGCTCCATTCATGGATCTTTTGTAAATCTGCTTGGAGCTCAAGGCAATCCTCCTGGGTTCTGATCGTTTTAAGCAGCTTAGCATCGTCCGCAAACATGCTCATGTAGCTTGTTAGTCCCTCAGGTAAGTAATTTACAAATATTAGAAACATGATTGGGGCTAGGACAGATCCTTGTGGTACTCCACTCGTAATTTGAGTCCAGTTTGACGATTTCCCCCTTACCCCCTGTGTGTGTGTGTGTTTGTGTTGTTCGTCAGACCAGTAAAGTGTAAACAAAGCAATACACAAGAGATATGAATCAGTTTGGTCAAGATTACTCGGTTAATATACGTTTATTAAATATACCTGGGATATTCTCGCTATCCTAGCAGCTCAGTTGAGGTTTTGTGAGTATCTATAGCCTAGGTCTAGGCCTATTAATAGATTTCCGGCCCCCTTATATGAATACTATATCCAGCAACGGACTTTTTCATGCAACGGACAAGTGACGGTCCCATATAGTAAGTTGAACCGAGGGTCGAGTGTATTGTGTATTACACACTTCGTACTGTACTATATTTGTACTGTATGTGTATGTCTTCACTCTTTCCAAAATTGGGTGTTCATACTGTCTTCCACAAGGGAGAAGGGGGGGGGGGGGCATCCTGTTGTTCATAATCATCTTGATGACATACATCATTCTTTGTCTTAGGCTAAGATCTCCAGTGAACTTGACATGACTGTACTTGACTTTCTTAATATGCACCTGTCAGTACACTCTTTTAAATAAACTCTCTTGTTTATGTCTGTCTTTTCTTGGTCTTGATCTTTTCACTAATGGCTAAAGTTTTGTTTGCAGCTTGGATGTCCGCCTCCAATTTGGTACTCTAGCTCTACGTTGGAGACGTAGAGGCTACTACTAAATTGGGAGGTTTGACGCCTCCCAAATACCAAATAAGGAAAACCTTCTATTTGGTAGTAGCCTCGTAGTATCCAACGTCATAGTATCCCTCCCTCACGCCGTACCCCTGCCCATCCAATCTAGTGTACAGTATTTCACTTGATACCTGGATAATCTAATAAACCCGGCCGGGTTACACGGGAGACGCACGAAGACGTCGTAGGGAGCCTAGATGGCGGATGGGCAAAATTCTTCAACTTTCTCTTTTCTTCTCACCCATATTTTGTTTTTTCTTTAAACTAGTGGCCTCAAAGTGTGTACAACGTCCCTAGTAGAGAAAGTAGGTGCTACTCTAGATGTTATCGTTTAATCGCGCTAAGTGGTTACGATAATGCCCGCTCCGCTACAGGAACGGGATTATACATAGTACAGTATAAGCTCTACGTTGGATACTACGAGGTTACTACCAAATAGAAGGTTTTCCTTATTTGGTATTTGGGAGGCGTCAAACTTCCCAATAAAAAACGTGTGTATATCGAGACCTGACTGTATTCGTCATGAATGAGGTCACATCTTATGGCTAAAATTATTATAATAACAATATTAATAATCACATCCTAGCCATAAATAAAATCCCTACACAGAGGCTGGCCACGAGGCCTAGGGAAAGAAGCACGACGAGTCAGCGACACTCTTACCTCCAGGAAGAACAGCCAGCCAGCACCACCATCTCGACGACAGGCGCGAAGGGGAAAAAGACGACGCAGAAAACTACACAAGGCTCTCCACTAAGTGAAACCACCCTTAAACTATAGAATCTGCCAATGATGAAAACACGCTTAACCTTGGTGATGGGCTGGTCTATCAGAGTGAGAGCTGAGCGATCTCACCCATAGCTTACTCTGACTGTTCCTTTTACTTATATATTTTCTAGATCTCAAGTGACGGCGTCTCTTCCCTACTGCCAACCTAGAGGTTGGCAGATTGGGAGCCATAGCGTCACATTTTTCCCTTGCCCCTCAACTTTCCCCTCATAATTGCTGAGGGGCACAACGCCTTGGGTGGGGCTTTGGTTTCCCGGGCGTTTCCGCACCCTCCTCAGCTCCCTGCCTTGGAGTGGTTTCAGTCACCCGGGCTTTGTTAGTGGTAAACAGGGAGGGTTTTGTGGGGGCTCTCATTTATGGCCTTGGCCTTGCTCGAGACCTTGGGGCTGCTCGGCCAGACAGCCTGGGGAACAACAACAACACGCTTAACCTACCAGGCGTACGGTCCGGACGGTGTTCCTCCTGTTGTTCTCAAAAAATTTGCTTCAGTGCTGACTCCCTGCCTAGGCAAACTCTTTCGTCTCTGTCTATCCTCTAACGTCTTCCCTTCATGCTGGAAGTTTGCTCACATTCAACCTGTCCCAAAGAAGGGTGACCGCTCTCAACCCTCCAACTATCGTCCAATTGCTCTCATTTCTTGTCTTTCTAAAGTTTTTGAAACTATTCTTGCTTCCAAATTTCTTAAGCATTTCTCTTCTCATAATCTGCTCTCAGATCGCCAGTATGGCTTCATTAAGGGTCGCTCTACTGGTGATCTTCTTTCATATCTTACTAACTCTTGGTCATCCTCCTTTCGGGACTTCAGTGAGACTTTTTCTATTGCACTAGACATATCGAAAGCCTTCGATAGAGTCTGGCATAAATCTTTAATTTCTAAACTACCCTCCTTCGGTTTCTATCCCTCCATCTGTGCCTTTGTCTCTAATTTCCTTTCCGGCTGTTCCATAGCCGCGGTTGTGGACGGCCATTGTTCACTTCCTCACCCTATAAACTCTGTGTTCCTCAGGGCTCTGTCCTATCTCCTATTCTCTTTCTAATTTTTATAAATGATCTCCTTAACTGTACCTTAATTCCCATTAATTCATACGCAGACGACTCAACCTTACACTACTCTATTACTTTTTTCAGAACGCCCCAGCCAGCAATCCCTCAACGACAAACGTAATGAAGCCATACAACTCTTAAATTCTGATCTAAATACTATTTCCAATTGGGGCAGAGAAAACCTTGTTAACTTTAATGCTTCCAAAACCCAATTTCTCCATCTATCTACCCGTCAGGATCTCCCAGCGGACTATCCCTTATTCTTCAACAATACAAAAATCAACCCTTCATCTTCTCTCAATATTCTTGGTGTCTCTTTTTCTTCTGCTCTCATTTGGAAGGACCATATTACCAGTCTTGCTAAGGCAGCCTCCCAGAAGCTGGGTGTGCTCAACCGCCTTAGGGGGTTCTTTTCCCCTGTACAGCTTCTTGCTCTGTACAGGGGCATAGTGCGCCCTTGTATTGAGTATTGTTCACATGTGTGGGGAGGTTCCTCTCACACTGCTCTCCTAGACAAGGTTGAAAGGAAGGCCTTTCGTATCATTAACTCCCGTCCACTCACCAACTCTCTGCAATCTCTTTCTCTCCGCCGCAATGTTGCATCTCTCTCGCTATTCTATCGCTACTATAATAATCAGTGTTCCTCAGAGCTATCCCAGCGCATACCACCTCCTTTACGTAGGGCACGTGGTACCCGTCTTGCAACTCAATCCCACCCCTACTCTGTGCAACTCTCCAACCCAAGAGTGAAACGTTACTCTCAAACTTTCTTCTACTCAACAGCTGAGCTCTGGAACTCTCTCCCAGAATCAGTTTTTCCCGCTTCCTATGACTTAAATTGCTTCAAACTCTGTGTGTCCAGGCATTTTGGCTCGAACGTCCCTTGATTTTGGCCCTGTCACTCTTTCAACTATGGGGGAGGCACTCGCTATGCCTTTTGCTTCCCTCAATCACATAGAAAAAAAAAAAAAAAAAAAAAAAAAAAAAAAGGTAGCCGAAAAGCGGTGCCCTGTAGAATAAAGCCTCACACAACACTTGCTAGGCTAAAAATAGAGTAATAATAATAAAACAATGGCGGCCTCATTCATAGGGGAACCGAAGGGGCGCCAGCCTGAGCACCCTTAAATACAGGAAAGATACTTACTAAAAGGCAGGGATCTTTACTTTGCGTTTGTAGACCTGGAGAAGGCCTTTGATAATGCCTAGAGATGTTGTGCAGTGGGCTATGAGGAAACTTGGTGTGGAAGAGTGGCTGGTGCGTGTGATAATGAAGATGTATGATGACTCGCGAAGTGCGGTGAGGGTGAAGGGTGTACTGAGTGATGAGTTCGCAGTCCGTGTTGGAGTCCATCAGGGTTCAGTGTTAAGCCCCCTCCTCTTTATTATGGTCTTGGAGGCACTGTCTAGAGTTTTTAGAGGCGGACTCCCGTTGGAACTGTTTTATGCAGACGATTTAGTCCTAATAGCCGACAGTATGCAAGATGCTGAGGCCAAATTCAGAGAGTGAAGAGAGGGCATGGCGAGCAAGGGTTTAAGAGTCATTATTAACAAAACCAAGGTTATGCATTGTAGATTGAGACGAGGCAATGTGGAAAAGAGCAGTGCATACCCATGTGCAGTGTGTGGAAAGGGAGTGGGCATTAACTCAATTCAATGTAGCATCTGTCGATGTTGGGTACACCGTGGGAGTAAGCGCTGTAGGAGAATAAAGGGACCCCTGCCGAAGGATAAGTCAGAAATAGAGAAATTTGAGTGCCTAGTGTGCAAAGGCGAGCTTGTGTTAAGTGATGATCCTGTGGCTGTGAATTTTGGAAATGTGTCTTTGGAGCTGGTGAACAAGTTTTGTTACCTAGGAGATACCATCTCTGCCGGTGGTGGGGCCGAGGCTGCCACTGTTGCTAGAATTAGGTGTGGCTGGGGGAAGTTCAGAGAACTGATGCCAATCCTGACCATGAAAAGAATGCTTCTCCCCCTGAAGGGAAAGGTGTATGCCTCATGTGTTAGAAGTGCAATGATGTATGCCTCAGAAACATGGGCCGTTAAAGTAGATGATGTCAACAGAATGGAGCGTAATGAGATGAGAATGGTGAGATGGATGTGTGGGGCCAGGCTACAGGATAGAATAACAAATGTTGAGCTGAGGAGACGTTTAGGTATAAAGAGTATTAGCGAGGTGATGCGTACAAGTAGACTGGGTTGGTATGGACATGTGGAGAGAATGGATGAACAAAATTGGGTGAAAATATGCAGGTCTGTGATTGTGGAGGGAGCTGCACCAAGGGGTGGACCGAGGAAGACCTGGGATCGGACTATACGCGCCGATCTCAAATCCAAGAACTTGACAAGTGAAGCAGCCCTTAACAGCCTGGAACGCCGCCATTAGGACAAGAGACTGAAACTGCACTTATGTGTGGAACACTCAGTCTTAAAATTTTATGTATGTATGTATGTAAATAACACAATCCTGGGGATCGTGCCAATCGGAACGTCCGACCTATCTAATCTAAACCCTATTCTAAAACATCTCAGGTAATACAAATGAGCAAAAAACTCACTATCTCAGACCGAAGAATGAAGAGCGGTCCAAACCCCCCACGTCCGACGGCAACGAACCTCAGAGTGAGAAGAAAGAATGGCGCTTGGCGCTTCAGCGTCTGCGGGCAAACCTACACTATCAAGATCCACACGATGGGAAGCATAGCAGATTAGTAGTTCTAATATTTTTCTTTTTATCATTTTTTTATTATGTTTTTTCGCAGTGAGCTCCCAATCATAAGGACGATTCCGTAAGTGAATATAAGCGTACGCTTACGATGTTTGGACTCTTGCACTCTGGGACGGGTGTTTTGAACAGCTGACTTTGGGGTTCAAAGAGTGTCATTAATGTTTAAGGCATATCGTCAATGATGGAGGGGCCACTAATAAACATGATTAGGTGGCATGTCTCTATACCTCCACCTACTCTTACATGTGTCTCCCATCTCCCTCCCTCTCCTCCCCCTCTTTCTCTCTTAACTTCCCCCGCTCCTCCTTTGTTTTACTTTTTCTCTCCCCCACTCCCTATAATTCCTCCCTCCCTTCTCAAATACTTTCAGTCACCCTCCTCTACCCCTCCAGTACCTCTCCCCTCCCTCATATAAGTGCCAGAGCTGTCAGTGTCGTGAGAGACTTGAGAGAGAGAGGGTCTATGCTGCGCCACCGCCCACCCACTCGATACGCTGACGTCACAATAGTACCTTTAATGTGTTGGCAACACTGTCGTGAAGAAATTGCATCATTTAGTAGAGTATTGCATTGGTTATCAATATTTATCAATATTTAAATACATTTGAAGCAGGTGGATAAATAACAAAATACTAAATTTAATGATAATTTTCAACAGACTTTATTATGATAATTTAATGGAAAACAAAATAGCTTGAGTCTAGCTTAATGTGTTGGCAACACCCTCGTGAAGAAATGGCATAATTTGGTAAAGAAGTGCATTGGTAACCAATATTATATTTTATTTAAGCAGGAGGATAACAACAAAATTGTATTAACTTTGACGCTCATTTCCCAGAGACTTTATTTTGCAAGTACAATGTTTTTCAAATTGCTATAACTTTTGCAATTCTTGCTCAATTTGCACGATTTTATTTTTATTGTCTAGCTTACTTTTTGTTCTAAAAAATACGGCACCTATGGGTCTGTATATTACATATTTTACTTATGGGTGCGGTTAAAATGTTATGTAGGCGTAAAAATGCAGTGAAGTGATTTCGTTAGAAGAGCAGAACCCAACCGTTGGACCTACAGCAGTAAAAGTGCCGGAGTTTTACAAGCATGCCCCATACTTGTCTCAAATAAAATATCAAGCCATAACTCTCAATAGCAAATTACTAGATGCTAGATGAAAAATGGACAAATTTAGTGCAATATTTCTATACAAATAGTAAAATAGAAAAATAGTAAAAATAATTCATAGAATTCAATTAAAATTCACCAGTATTATCACCATGGGCAAGCAACTATCAGTGAGAATTTCAACATCCTAGCTTAATTAGGGAAAAAGTGATCCCTTAAGTGGACCTCCATCCTTAAATGGTAGATAAAACAAATTTTGTTTGAATTGAAGCTAAATCTGTCTCACTTGTGGCACTGTAATATACCGGCTTGATGTAGCTGCCGGGCTAATGTTACATCTATCATCTTCTATTTTCTAAATTCAATTTAGCTATTACAACCTTATCATATGGTCCACATAAATCAAAAAATTCTCTGGAATCAATACCACATCATCAGTCAATTCCCAACATAACTACTACTCTGCTCACCTCAGAGAAAATGATTCTCTGGAATCAATACCACATTATCAGTCAATTACCAACATAACTACTACTCTACCTACCTCAGAGAAAATGATGATGCTAGTCTCGTTGCTGTTGTCTCCTTCGTCACAATCTCGGAAACAGGCACTGGCAAATCCTCCTTTACCCTCGGATCTTCAACGCCACACATCTCCTCTCTGCGCTCTTCAACTCCCCTTTTCTCTTCTCTTCGCTCCTCAACACCTCGCCTCTCTTCTCTCCAATCCACAATCCCTTGGTTCTCCTCTCTATGATCTTCAACGCCTCGCCTCTCCTCTCTCCACTCAACGTCTCTCAGCTCCTCAACTCTATAGTCCTCAATCTCCCTCCTTTCCTCATTCTCAACCCCTCGCTTCTCTTCATCCTCAATCATTTTCAGAGCATCAAGCAGGTCTTTTGATGGCTGGGTCCTTGCCTGCTTATCTCTCAGGATCCTACTGGTAGTGTTTAAAACTAGGCAGGCTATTGCTGAGCCGGGTCGGTAAGTTGGCAGGTCAGCAGTGCAGGAAAAATCGGAGGAGATTTTGGAGGGAGATGTACGTTTATTGAAGTCCGGAGATATACTCGATATTTTTGGAGGTGACATTCCATTGAAGTCGGAGGATATACTTGGTGTTTTTGTAGGTGAAGCTGAGGAGTGCTTCATTCCAAACTCATGAGATGCTTGGTGACTTAATGTACCTTTCTGTGCAAAATTATATCCAGTTTCTCTATCTAAATTACCTGAATCTATAGAATTAAGAATAGGATAACTATTATCAGTGTTTATCTTATTGCTATAGCTTGTGATAAGGGATTGATCTGCTACTTCTGTTTTTATTCTGCAAGCAAGATCATAATTTTTCTGTTCCGATCCATTTTCAATCATTCGAGGCGAAGATTTGTTACTTGAGCCAGATTCTTCTATTATATCTTCCAGTATGCATTCAGGACTAGTGGCTCTCACGTATGCTTCCCTCAGTGCGCTTGCATCCTCGTCTTCGTCAATTCTCAGTTCCAGGATTTCCTCAAGGGGATCCGACTCTGAGAAAAGCAAGTCTTCAGGACACTTTATAATATGTTCAGCATTCGTTTCCTCCTCTGTGGTGAAAGTTACAGTCTGAACATAGCTGTCGTGCACGTCAACATTTCTGGAGCTGTCGGCTGTACTATCCGGAGAGTGAAGGTCCTCTCTACTAGACAGTTTCAAAAGGAGCTCATGGTTTTGCTTTAAGAGTTGCTTCCATTCAGAATCCCAGTTTTCTTCTGGCCGTCTAAGTTCCGGGGAACTCATTGCCATTAGCTGTATCTTCTGTCCCAAGCTTATCACTGTACTCTCAGATCCATCATTGGAAGTGGAATCTGTGTCTTGTTTTGTGAAGTTATTCTGGCTAGTATTTCTGGTTGGAGTTACAGGGATCTCAGAAGTCTTGTTTTTTGCAGTTCTAAGACATTGTGGCCTCAAGTTATAAGCAGAATTGCCATAAGCAAAACTATCCACTGATCCGTCCATTGAGCATACTTGATGGTCAGTTCCAGGTGAATTAATCAGCTGGTAGGAAGGGTCATTTCTCTCTGCCTTTCCATCAGGGGGAATTCTGTCATTAAAGTGTACATCGTTCCCCATTTTTCTGATGGTATAGGTTCCCCCGAGCCTGTGGTCATCGTGAGAATTATGAGCCTCATCTTTTCCCCCTTTTCTAATGGCACAGGTTCCACGAAGTCTGTGGTCATCATGAGTCTTGTGAGCCTCTCTGGTGTATGTGGCCCCAAACCCTTCAACTTGGTCACTGTGGTCTAAGTGTTGGCAGGTGGGATCAGCATAGATGATGGGATGGCTGGAGTTAAGAGGGAGGCTGTAGGTGGTGCCAAAACCCATTAGCACTGAGCTCTCCGAGTCGTCACTACCGGCTTCGTAAGATGAAATGAATTTGTAGCCAGGAAGGAACTGCAAAAAAAATTTATGTTAGAGTATGGGTATTGAAGAGTAGCAATACAGAGCACAAACAATAGCAAAAATTGTATATCACAGTACTGTACTTAGATTATTTCACTAAATAAACAAGTGAATGGGGACAAGAGAATCTAGTTTCCTTTAATGCACAGAAAACCAAGTACATTCAATTTTCTAACCGACAGAATCTCACTGACTCCCATATATTTTTTAATGATGTAAATATTCCCACTTCCCCTAGTATTGACATTCTCGGTGTAACATTAACTACTAACTTGAGCTGGACACATTATGTTAGAAGCATTGCTAAGAATGCCTCTAAAAAACTGGGACTCCTGTACAGAGTTCGAGAATTCTTCACTGACGAGCAGTTGGCCGTAATATATAAAAGTCATGTGCGCTCTCAGATGGATTACTGTTCACCTCTGTGGGGTGGAAGTGGAGTGGTTGCATTGAGGCAGTTGGACAAAATTCAAAATAAAGCTATTAGATTAATCAATAACCCTGCAATCACACAGGACCTTCCTACATTAGCCATACGAAGAAACGTTGCATCCCTTGCATTATTCTACAGATATTTTCACAGCAATTGTTCCGAGGAACTTGCTTCAATTGTGCCGCCTCTCCACATCTTTCCCCGTAGAACTAGGGCAGCTGAGAGCGCCCATGAATTTACACTTTCTCCTCCACAATGCAGAACTTCTGCTTATCAGAATTCATTTATCCCCAGAGCTACTACTCTTTGGAATTCACTTCCCTCGAATTGCTTTCCACAAACTTACAATCAACAAATGTTTAAATCCAGTTGTTACAAACATTTTATGAATGGAGGATGCCTTTAGGCACATGGACCTTTTTGTTTTATCTGTGTTTTTCCTTCCTCCGTTCATTGTCTCTTAAAAAAAAAAAAAAAAAAAAAAGTATATATTTGTTAGTAGTCTTGGAAAATCCAACGTCAAGGCTATTAACCCCCTCCGACACAATATGACGCGATCGCCTCATATGGGCGAGTGGCCAAAAACTCTCATATGACATGATCACAACATATGAACTTATTGAAATCGCTCAGAAATACGTTAATGACGCGATTTGCGTCATATTGAGCTCAGTAAGTTAGGTAAGTTAGATCAGAATCTGTCGGTTGTTGGCAACCCCAAATTCCTCCAACTTCTAACGGCCCCTCAGTGTGAAAAAGAGTGTTGTGACGGGAATACCGGGTGCACGGGCAACCCCTAACTTTTGTAAGTTAATATGTCTGGGGGGGTTAACCTAATTGAGATAACGACTTGTCTAATTTGACTGCTATGTCGTCATCCCAACCGCGGTTAAAAAAGAAAACGTCTAGAGTCTACTTGCTCTAGGAGTCGTACACTAACCAAAACTACCACCGAAGGTGAAAAAATCATAGAAGATAAGAAAAAGGGATTTACCTTAGTTACAGCTGAGACCCATCCTGTGTTCTGTGTTGGTGCAGACCCTTGTCGAACCTGCGCATGAGCGACCTTCGCTTGTCATAATTTTCACACGCACCCTCGTATGTTTCAGACGTCTATGCCTTATGTTCTTCAATCCACCCTGTCGCCGTACGTTTTTTTTGGCATTCTTTTTGTTAGACAGATGCTACGTGGTTTAGGGCACACGTGAAATGGGCTCCAGAATGTTAAGAATGTATCATATGGAGGTCGCGTGTGTTAATAGTCTGCCGAAGTTTCGGGGGTTGCCTTGCTTCCCCCATATTGTTTACTCACTCTTTCTCTTTTCATACTGTCTTTTCCGTTAGTTCGGGGCATAGTTTTAGCTTATTAGTAGCCTAGCTTGTTTCATCATTCAGAATTGGTTATGCCCCAATGAGTTTTCATTTTGTTTTCATAGCCTAGGTGTTTACGTATTGAGGTAAATTCGGAAATCGCCTGGCGGCCTTGCTTGATTTGTAGTGCTTGTGTCGGTGATTTATCATCTAGCATTTTTTCCCAAGTCCCCCCTTGGATCCTCTCGTGTGGTTCAGGACCTGGGCGTCATGTGATTTATCACCAGGATTTATTCACATCCGACACTTTCACTACAAATGGCTCTGTGCCCCCCCCCCCCTCCCTTTTTCTCACCAGTGATCATTTGCTGACTTGTTTTTACCCTTTACATTTCACCTCTCATTTTTCATAGCCTAGGTGTTTCCCTTATTAGGTAAAATTCAGACAGGCGGCCTTGCTTGATTTGTAGTGTTTGTGTTGGTCATTTATCATCTAGTGTTCTTTCCCAAGTCACCCCCTTTGATCCTCTTGTGTGGTTCAGGGCCTGGGCGTCGTGTGATTTATCACCAGGCGTTTTTCGCATCCGACGCTTTCACTACAACTGGCTCTGCGGCCCCCCTTTTTCTCACCAGTGATCATTTGATGGCTTGTTTTTACCCTTAACATTCACCTCTATCCCCTTTCGCCTGCCTTGAGATCGTGCCCTTTTTTCAATGCTGTCCTCTTCACCCTCACCCCGCCTCGGACTAGGTTAGGCGAGTGGGGGGGGGCGGCGATCCCTGCTGTGTCGTCATGGTGTCTCTCCCTTCCCATCGTTCGCTGAGTTACAGGGCAAGATCTCAGTGGGCAATCATCCTCTTTCACGTGCTGTTCAGGGGTACCTTTAGGGGGTCCCTATTTGTGCCACCACCCTCCCTGCCACTGTCTCTTACTGAGCTATGCTCGATCTTTTGTGGGATGGGTGGTTCCTCGGGGATGTGCCTCCTCTCCCCTGGTGTGTCTTCCTTGCCGCCCAACTACCTAGGCCTGGTTGAGATGGGCGTTTGTTTCTTGGAAGACACTGCTCAGCTTGTGGGCCCTTTGCACAAGCTTGGAGATGCCCGCTTTTGCGGCCTGTTTCGGTGTTGCCTTAGACACTCAATTAGCTTTCTCGGCGCGGAACTAGCTCGCCATGGTCCCGCAATTTTGCGGAGTTGATTTGGTTTCGTCTTAGACAATCGTTTTGCTCCCGCAATGTTGCGGGTTACAGCGCGAATTCGCGGATTTGTATTGCGCGAATTCCCGGATTCGTATAGGACGGTCCCGCGATGTTGCGGGGGTTGATTTGGTATCGTTTCGGCCCCGCAATGTTGCGTGATTTTGTCTGGTTTGGTCCCGCGACATTGCGGGCTGTGGTGCCGATTCTGACACACCGTAATCGGCCCGCAATTCTGCGGAGGTGGTTAGTTATTATAATGGAGCCCCCATCTTCGCCACAGCAGTCTTCGCTGTTTCAATTTTTGCGGTACACACCAAATATTCCCAAATTCCATGTTCGCGCAAAAAGCTTCTATCTTGGCGCAAAAATCCTAGTCGAAACCCGAAAAAATAAAAAATAAAATAATGAAAACTCGACATAAAACTAGAACATATAAACAAAGATAATAAAAAACATTAACTGAACTAAAATAATTTATTATTGGCCCCTTCATCATTGACGATATGCCTATAATATAATGGCACTCTTTCAAACCCTTGCGTCAGCTGTTTGAAACACCCGCCACAGGGAGAAGAGAGGCCACACATCGTAAGGGTACGCTAATTCTCTTACGGAATCGTCCTTATGATTGGGTACTCACTACGAAAAAACTTCGTAAAAAATAAGAAAATTAAATTAAAATAAGAACTGCTATAATCAAGCTTCCCAACTTGTGGATGTTTTGCTGGGCGGAGTATTCCCCTGAGACGCTGATCTGCCCAGCGTCATCTCGTCCTTCCTCTCCCTGTGGCTGTGCCGAGCGGACGTGTGTTCCGTCCTGTCTTCATTCTGCGTTCTACTGGTCTCCTAGTGATCGAGTCATTTGCTCATTTGTATTATCTGAGATGTTCTAGAATAGGTTTAGACTAGACAGGTCGGGCATCCCCATTGGCACGTCCACAGGAGTGTGTTAATTTAGGGTACAGTGTGTTGGCGTCTACGTGTCCCCATGGTCACGCGCGCCATTGTTATATTTGTTTTTTCAATGCTCGTAGCTTAGCCTTGCTAGCTAGTTAGGAGGCTGTTTGTGCGGGGCATTGCTACTTTGCTACCATTAACCCTTGTCTAGCGGGGTGTTTTGGGCTCATTTGGGCATATTCAGGCCCTCCTGCATGATAAATCAAGCATCTGCATGAAATTTTTTTTTATTTAGCAAAAAACTAGGCGCTAAAAGCTTCAAAATGAGACCAGAACGAGCTACGTAGCACTCGTGGTTCTCTTGCAGTGATGCCACGAACATGGGAGTTTAGCATTTATCGGTATATTTTTCCCAGCTATGCTCACTACTGGCTACACTGCCGGCCTCTCGAGAACACAGGGAACATGAGTTAATGGGCGGCGGTAAGCCCTGGGAGTCGGCTGTCTGGCCCGCTGTGCTCCCGGCGCCATTTGCACTCGATTTTAACCCTTTAACCCGTGGAGCCCCGGCTAGTTTTGTAATGTTTGTTCACCAGAACCCGGCCGGTTTTCAAAAAATGGTTTTATTCCAGAAACAATAGCGAATGGGTTAGGAATGAAGGAAAAACCACAAAAAACCGCTCAAAGCGCTTAAAGAATGGTCCTACAGAGCCCCCGAAAACGTATTTTACAAGAGTAAAAAATTGAAGGCAATTACCCCAAAAAAACAGGTTATTGCGCGCTCACGCGCACGCACGTGGACTTTGAGAGTTTTCAACCATCGGCACGGTTGCGTGGGATACGTACACAGTTCCCATACAAATCTGAGACCTCTTGAGTGGCTACACCTGAGGTTACGGTCGGCGCAATTAGGGTGACGCGCCAGACGCGTCTCTGGGGCTGTGCGTTACATACATCGCCGATGCGTCAGACGCGTCGCTGGGGCTGTACGGGTTAAAAGCCTTAATAATGCTCCTAACTTGCTGCAAATTGGTGCACGACTTAAGTCGAGCGCCGCCAATAAGGGGTTAAGGTGGAGCTCGCAGTTTTATTTGCTTTAGCAGACGCTTTGGTTCAAGAGTTGCTCCACGTGGTCGAGAACTTTCTAGTGTGTGCTGCCCTTTTTTTTCCCTCTGACCCGGAGCTTTGTGTGATGGCTGGCTGCTGCTCATCGATGGTGGTAAGAGTGTCGCGTGCCGTCGTGCTGCTTGCCCTAGGCCTCGTGGCTTGCCTCAGTTTAGGGGTAAATTTTTATGGCTAGGATGCATTATTGTTATTATTGTATATTACTGTATAATGATTATAGCCATAAGATGTGACCTTCCCTCTCATGTACTGATATTAAGAATGACGGAAGGTGTAAGGAGACGTCCTGACAGTGATATTTATGTACAGTTGCGTGAAGCTACCTCGGGCAGACGAGTTAGTAAACACAAAGGGTTTGGGTCTTCTCCCCCGGCGGAAAATTGGCTAATTTTTTTTACTGGAGGCTCGCCTCGGCGAACAGGAGAAAGCGATCCAATAAACTCATTAGTGGTCAGAAGTACCACCGCATCCCCGGCGGAAGAGAAGGCTTCCTCAAGGTTGTTGTTGTTGTTGTTGTTGTTGTTGTTGTTGTTTTTTGTTTTTGTTTTTTGTTTTTCCGGCTCAGCCTTCCGGAAGGCCTCACCTATACGTGGTTATTATCCTCCAGCGGCGGGGAAGGACCTAAAATCCGTCGTCGCGGCGGAAAGGCCTAGTTTGGTAATAAAAGTATTACCCGTCAAGCGAGGCGTTAGGATAGTTACCAAGGAGCATCAGTATAGGTCAGTGATACGGAGTGTCATAGATAAGTAGTCATATTACCTTCAAGGAAAAACCGGATACATACATAACATTTTAAGACTGAGTGTTCCACACATAAGTGCAGTTTCAGTCTCTTGGATAAGGGTTTTTTCCAGAGGGATACGAAGGAATGTTAGAGTAGCAAGTGGCACTAGATCTAATTTTCCGGCGTATTCGAGGTATATACTGTACATGTGTGGATGTCTTGGATTATCCTTATGAGCATTGATTCTTGGAAATTTCTTTCCAGATACCACGGAGTAACCTCAGCACGGGCTCCAGGTAGGGGGGGGGCTGATCCCGGCGGAGGGGGGGGGGGCGTTAACATCATGCCTTTCGTAACCTTATGTTTGACTCCGAAATGTATGAGCATACCAGTTTTTAACCCTCCAGCACCGGCTACGCATTTATAATATATCCCCGAAACCCGGGGGAATTTGGCCGAAAAAACGTCTCGCCTAGGCTACCGTATCTTTGTTATTTTGACTGCTTCCGCATTCCCGCGCATCCCGAAGCGTAGATGTGTTTCGTACCTGTAGAATGGCATTGAGTAGAGCTCTCTAAGTCAACTGGTTCAGTTGTGATGACGATTTCCGTGGAGAGAACTTTGTGACGATATCAGCCATATCAGCCACTTTTCAATACTAAAAAATAACACACAGCCACACAAGAACAAGGGACGCCTCTCCTTCTTGTGGTCAGAGATGCGCGGCGTCGGTCCAACCGGCTGTTGTTTACAAGCGTCGGACGGACGGCTTTCAAAACAAGCTTACAGGCTTTCAAGCTGCCGGTGCCTCAGAGACCTACCGGGTTCCTGGCCCTAGTTTGTTATGGGTGCCTCAGAGCCCTACCGGGTTTGAGGGGTTAATCATCAGCTGTGTATTAAATGTGTCACGTGCTTAGACCGATCCCGAGGGATTTGGATGTCTAGAAAGTGTGGAGTTTAAATAACAAGAAGCCAAAACCGAAATCATCCCGGTCAGTTAGTAAAACTAAATGAAAACCTAAAATTTAGTAGTAGCCTCTATGTTATCCAATGTAGAGCTATAAACTGTACTATAGGTTTGACTCCTGCAAGGAAATAAAAGAAAACCTAATATTTAGTAGTGGCCCCGTAATCATTGACGATTATGCCTATTACATAAGGCACCCTCTTCAAACACTCATCCGCCGTAGTTTGAATCTACCGCGCAGAGCATAAAAAATTGAGGAGCCTTCATCATGAGCGCACGCAACCTCACTCATGGTTCAGTCATTATGAAATTGGGTTCTCACTACGAAAAAACTTTGTAAAAAATAAAAGAAAAAGAAAATAAGAATAACTATTCAATAAGCTTTCCATATAATCGTGGATGTACTTGTGTGGATCTTTGACCAGACGCTGACTCAGGCGTCATTCTTCCTTCACTGACATATCAAGTGTGTGTGTAAGTGTGAGAGTCCGAGTGTCGTGGGTGAGACAGTGAAGCACGGGAACGAGGTGGCTTCAGAGATGTGGTCGTTTCGGGCCATGAGTGAGCACCGTGCCTCATGTGAAGGCAAGATGGCAGGTGCTCGTTGTACTCTACGTGCTTCACATGTCTCACTCCCTAGACTGGAACAAGACCTCACGGGCTTCACTGTTCATTGTAAAACGGTGAATGTTAAGGCTCTCAGCCTATGCCCGAGAGGAAGTAAGTTGGAATATAGAAAAAAAAAAAAAAAAAAAAAAAAACCAAAATCCTTAATACATCAACGAATGGGAAGGGGATGGTCGGGAGGGCCCCAGTCGTCAATGATTACGGGGCCACTACTAAATATTAGGTTTTCTTTATCTCCTTACAGGAGTCAAACCTTTAATTTATTAGTGGCCCCTCCATCATTGACGATTATGCCTGATATCTAAGACTGGAGGGGGACATTCGTAATCATATCATAACTCTAGCAAAAGCAGATAATCAAACAACCACATAGTATTCTTACTTCGAAAAGATATATATTTTGGCGCAGCACATATATACAAAAAGGGGTACAAGCAGGAGCGTGCTTCAAAGAAGCCTGCTTGATAAAAAGGGTTAACTATGAGATTCTGAGAACAGATCCGCCAGTTAATAAGGCACCCCACTTAAATTAAGTGGTGAAAAATAACAACTTATAAGTTTACATGTGCACATATAAACCCCATAAACTAGTGGAGACATCTTGCAAAATATTCCCAATGCTTAAAATTAGATTGCTTCACAGCCCAAAACTATTTACAACAACACTGTTGTTTGTACTACAATTGTACTAGCACAATTTCCTGTAATGAATAGTACAGAGAAATTTTCATATCACAACACCCATAAAACAGTATCACAGCTCACATATTCCGGCGGGGTCTAGGGCGTCCTATGTTACACTGACTGCACCCCCCCCCATTCATGAAATTAAACAATAAGTGACCTAGGGGCCATCTAGACCCTCTGCCTTAAAGCTATACATGGGAAGGAAGGTTTGTCTAGAGCAACTGAAAGGTATCGAGTAAAAAACGTATGATTAGAGGCCCACAACTGTGTGGACGTAATATCTTCAACAGAAAAATTCTTAAGGAAACATAAAGATGCTGCCCACTTGCGTAAATCGTGGGCCCTACCCACAACGCCGGGATCACTTTCTTTAATGACCTCGACCAAGAGAGAAGCCAGTTTACGTTTCATCAAGCATTTACCCGTACTTGCTACCCATAAAGCATCCTGGTGATTTAGAGGTGCCACTCTTAAATATTTGGTTAGAGCTTGCACTGGACATAAATTATGGTGCACCTTTCCCCTTTTCAACGCCGGCACCGTGAATTCTGAAAACACGTGTTCACTGGGCTCATTCTTGGCTATGAACCCTGGGGAAGGTGCAATCTGAATACACTCATTAAGCCTACCAAACCTGAGGCAATTAGGTGTGTTGCTCATCGCCGCCAGCTCAGATACTCTGTTCCCGGTAGCCAAAGCCATAAGGAATACTGCCTTTTTTAAGAGTAATGTAAAATCTGCAGTATGTTGGTACAGACGGGAATGAAGTAACGACAATGCTTTGTCCAGAGACCAGGTAGGCATGAGCTGACGGGGAGGTGGGCGGAGTTTAAAACATGCCCTCATAAAACCTGTTTCCTCCGCGACTGGTATGGTGAGACCGGTAAGGTCCAAAAATGGCATCCTAATCGCTGTTAAGTGATTTTTTAACGTTACTACAGATAAACGTTTCTGCTCGAACAGATAATTTAAATAATTAAAAACCAAAGCCACCGAGGGCACAGTTTGTTCTGTTCTAAGAATCCAAGAAGTAAAGGCTTGCCAATGATACTGTCGCTTTGTAGACTGGGTATATTGATTCATGAATTTATTGGTCACGTCTCTACCATACTGTGCTAGCCATTTGGTCTCCTGAACGTCCATAATGCAAAAGTCAGCGAGGTCTCCAGGTTGTCAATTGTGTCTAAGTGGAAAAACCCGACCGGGAGTGACACCGGGTGCGGGCACCACATTTTCAATTGCTGGTACCACAACTGCGCCGGCCACAGGGGCGCGATTAGCGAGACTATGCCCCGATAATCCTGTAGTTTGTTTACTACGTGGCACATTAGAGACGCGTCTGGCGGCGGAAACAGATAAATGGAACTCCACCTGTTCCAGTCTGTCACCAGTGCGTCTGGCCCGCCCGCCGGCGTTATCGTCCGGTGGGTGAGGTACAGTGGGAGTTTGTGAGTCTCCTCTAACGCAAACAAATCCACTTGTGGATGGTAAGGCTTCGCAATCATTTGGTCGAAAATGGTTTGCTTGAGCGCCCATTCTACTGTTGTGCTCTGTGTCCGAGACAGAGCGTCTGCCCAGACGTTTGCTACGCCTGGGAGATAAGATGCGTGAAGATGAATGTCCAGCCTGTTGGCTAGAATAAAAATCTTTTCTGACACGTTTAGCAACTTCCGAGATCTCGTCGACCCTTGTTTCTGAATACAGTGAACCGCACAGTGAACCGCATTCAGATTGTCCATTCTGAAGGCCACCGACTTGCCCCGTAAAGTAGAGACGTGAGCCTGAAGGAAATATAAGGGGACTAGTAACTCTTTGACATTGATGTGGGAGATTTCTAAATGGGACCAAAGCCCTTGACCCTGGTGCCCTTGGTTTGACTGAAAGCCCCAACCTATCGTTCCTGACGCATCCGTGTCTACCCATACCGTCGGCGGAGGAGAGGTCCATGGCATGACTGAGTGTAACGTTTCCCTCTTCGCCCAGACCGCTAGCAAGTTGTGGATTAATTTTGGTATGGGCCATAATTTTTTCGCCGGCAATAGCGGAAAATATGTGTTGCCCTCCAATATAAAACGTTTGACTCTTAACCGGCCCAACCTTACAGTTAGTTGAATCCAGTTGAGAGAGCCGACCAGAGACTCCCAGATTCTCCGTGTCGTAGTTAGACTGTGAAGGAACAGAAACAATTTCCTGCGAAATCTGTTTCGATTGTCCACACTCTGACTCAGAGTGAGAGTAGCTGTGTCCCAGACCAGCCCTATCCACTGAACTACTCTTGAGGGAACAAGGTTTGACTTTACCAGGTTGACCTTGAACCCTAGAGTTTTGACATGATTTAATGTTATGTTGACATGATTTATGCATACTTGTTCCATCTCTGCCACCACTAGCCAGTCGTCTAGATACCATAAAATCCTGATCCCTTGCTCTAACAAGGGCATCAGGGCTTGCAGGACTAATTTTGTGAATAAGCGAGGTGCTAGGTTCAATCCAAACGGCATCCTCTGAAAGACATAAGCCTGATGCTTTATTCTTAAGGCCAGAAACCGTTGAAATCTTTTGTTTACCGAGACGTGCCAATACGCGTCCGTCAGGTCTAAAGAACACATCCATCCTCCCGGCGGAAGTGTTAGCCTGATCTGGTTTACTGTCAGCATCCTGAATGACACGTTGTGAATATGGAGGTTCAGATAAGACAGGTCTACGACTGGTCTCATCTGAACACTGTTCCTTTTGGGCACTAGAAATAGTTTGGATGTAAAAACTGGGTAACTTTGAGGAACCGGGATGATGACATTCTTGGCGATCATTTCCTGGATCAGTGACTCCACCTCTAATGAAACTAAATTTGCCTTTCTCGGCTGACGTAAACGAGGTCGCCGGAGCCACTGCCAGGTGATGCCCTTGCGTGCCACCATTCTCGCCCAAGTATTTACTGGCCATGCGCGGTGACACGTCCGGAACGACCCAGTTAGCAGACAAGGGTTCGCCGGCTGTACTACCCTCTGATCCACCCGCCGTGAGACCGGCCCTGGGAGTGAGAGAGACTTTAGTTTTTTGATGGTGGTGGTGGTGGTGGTGGTGGGTGCTTAGCCGACTGGCCGGCATTGGCAGAAGACGGGCCCTGGCCCGGTCTGTTATAGTTTCGTCCTTTATGACCTGCAAACTTACCTTGTTTATACCTGTACTGACCTTGGGGGGAAGCAGACTTAGGTATATGAAAGGGCTTTGACCCACCCGGCTGAGCTTTTGCGACTGGCTTGGGTTTGGGAAAGTTAAAGCAGGTTTCTTAGAAGGGATGGGACTGTGCTTAAAGGCCTGAGCCATGTTGAAAACAGTTCTCCACACATCAGGGGACATTAAAGAGGGAATTAGCACCGGCGACATGACCACCTGGTTCGCAATTCTATCAGGAAGTTTCTTCACCAGGGACATCCTAAAATCCTGTCTCGCTCGCACCGCCTCGAGCAAGGCTGTGCGGATATCACCCAACGACTGAATAGAAGTCTGAAGGAGTAACCGCCGAGATAGTTCAACCGATCTTCTGGCATCCGCGTCCGCGATTGCCTGAGTAGATCTTAGCATAGATTTCGCCACCTGGTGCGTAACAATGTATTGGGAAAAAAGTCTATACGCTTTCCCCCGTAGCCTAAACTCCCGGTCTAGGTGAGCTGGGGAAGGTGTAGTGAAAGGATCTTTAAGTTCGCATAGATTGATTTTGGGGGCAGCTAAAAAAGCAAACAAAGCAGATGGGACTCCGCCGGCCGAAAAGACTGGCAGAGAGAACCAAGAATGGCTGTCCTGAGGAATCTGGTGCGAAGATTTTGAGGTGAAGGTGGTCGCAAAGTTCTGAGCCTCTACCTCCCATTCCACCCAAGGTCCTGGACCCAACTGCCCCACCTTCAACACTGGGTTAGCGGCTGTGTCTGTGACCGTTTGTAAATCTAATTCTGGAGTGAGAGCTGACAGTGCTTTTATATCATTAAAACCGTCATGCTTAGTCCAGTCAGAAAACAGTTTTGAAGCTGAGGCAGGGGGCAGTGCAGGTGTAGCTGTATACACAAAATAGTCATGGTGATAATGGTTCGGAATGGCCTTAATATTAACATCAAGTACATTACCCGCAATATCCAAAGCTCGTAACTTTCTATATTTATTTCCTTGGATTACCCACTCACGTGGCACTGGAAGTTCCCCTGACAAAGTGGGCTGCGCTGCCTCTGGCTTAGTTGGGATCATTTGAACCCATGAATCATCTGGACCGTATAACAGGGGCATAGCTACCTTTCTTAACGGTGCTTTATCTAAAGGGGGAGGATTCACATCCGCTACCACCCTTACGCTAGAAGTAGTCAGTGCCGCCGAAGCAGGCCTAGTGACCATAGTAGGTGATATAGAGGGAGGGTGCGGAATCTTAGTCAAAGCAATGGGAGCGATCAGAGGCCGAACACTTGAACTTGTCATGGAAGCTCCCAGGTCCACTGTAGGAGTCTCCGGCTGTTGGCCAAATTTTTTTGTTAGAGCAGTAACTAATAACCCATCTATTTCCTCCGCCGTGACAAATTTAGCAGATGAAGAACTAAGAGGTGAATCATTCCTATCTTGCGAGTCGTCTAGAACTGAACCCGACTCTTGCACTTCCATGTCAGAGATTATAGACACCTCATCCTTGTCATCTGGCCCATCATGAGAGGATTCCGCTGAAGCCGGAATCCCGTCGTGGTGCCATGTTAAGTCAGGAATGGATGATGGGATCACAGCGTCCCGATGGACGTCCGTCCATACCTGTGGCTCCTGAACCAGACGTGGGCCTTCATGCCCTTGTTGGGAATACCGCCATACACCCAGGCCTTGGCCCGAACTCCCTTGGGAGTCAGATACACCATCAACCACTGAGCCCCCACTAGACTCTTCTAAAGGGCGATCACTGCCCACAGAACTCTCTAATTCTAAGTGTATAATATCCATTGGTAACCTGTCCGCCGGTAACACCCCCACCACAGTCTCTGACTCCACTCCCGCCCCATCAGATTGGACACTAGATAAATCGGGAGTAGAGGTAAAAAGTGAGGCACGAGGCTCCGGCGAACGCCGGGAGGCCTTTCGTTCCTTAGAATCTTTCCTGGAAGATTTGTGGCTGCGGTGTGACTTAGATCTTCCACTAGAACTGCTCTTAGACTTTTCCGATCTGTCACTAGAACTGTCCTTGGACTTTTCCTCTTTGCTCTTCTTTCTTGCTGGTGAAGAAGAGTGACTAGGCGACTGTTGTCTGAGGGGCGACCTGGACCTGGACCACGCCCGTGACGTGGAGGCTGTCACCGGGGGCGTGGGTTCCCGAGGTCTCTTAGATGTGCTAGGGGCCAGAGCAAGTGTTGTACCCTGCCCAGTCTCTGCCGACTTTCGTACAATTACTCTAGAGGTACGTTAAATAGGGGGGTGCTCAATCAGTAATTTATCCCAAAGAATTACATTATCACATTGAAGTGCTTTATGAGCCACTGTGGTAGCATAACTTGACAACTGCTGCCTGACCTCCCTCAAAGCGACCGCCGCAGATCTATTATTGTCCCGCAATACTTTGACACTCAATTGAGTACAGAAGGTACAGTTCCCCGTTACCCACAAACCCCTTGAGCGATCTAAACATTTAACACATCTAATGCAAAGAGTGTGTGCAAAGATAGGGATACCTGAACAGGAGGGTGCAACACACAAGGCAAAAACAGGGTCTAGGGTAGCCATGACAGAGACTGGTGGAAAACGAACCCACCCCCGGTTTACTCCAGGTTCTCTATAGATCCGCCGGAACTCAGCCCTGGAAAAAAGAAAATTTCCAGGAATTAATGCTCATAAGGCTACACCAACATGTTCGAACACAAGTGTTAAATAACCCGCCGGGTAACGAGACGTAATACACAACTATCACGGCTCGCTACGCGGGATAGATAAAGATTTCAGAATATCTTAACCTGTCCAAAAGATTTATGAATATCCTCTGACATGATATAAAGACCAGCATGGCTTTTTATAAATGACGCAGTCTTCCCAGTAGTGTTTGTTAAGGTTACTGGAAAAACCCCGAAAAGACGCCGGCTCCCGTATTATCTCGCAGATCAAAAACTGGGAAGCCTGTCTTAAATGCTAGATCTGGCTTCTCCCGAAGCGTCCTAGATCGCCGTATGTTGAATGGCGGCGATACTTATCGTATCCCTCAATTGTCTGGTCAACTACACTGAATTTTGCAAATCCGTTAATCCCACCCTCCCAAGGTGCAACCGCCGGGTGTGAATTTAAGTTTTAACGTTAACCCCAATTATTCCTATCCCCACTTCTTTGCAAAAGATCGCCGGAGAGGAAAGACCAATCAACAAACAGCCTAGTTTTATTGGCTTTGCAAAACCGGGAAAAACTAAACTCAACAAGTGTCCGCATGAACACTTAGTTAAATGGGTAAAGCCATCCTGCCGGGAAACATAGTAAGCCTGAACACAGGCACCACCACAGAGACGCAGTCCTGGAGAGCCTCAGGCCACCACTCGCCGGGGAAAACAAGCCTTTTTTAACCACGCGTGATTAAAACTCGGCAACCAGCCGGATTTTCATGGTGTAACCGAGAAAACCCGCCGGAAAAGGCAACCCACCCTGTTCAGATTCAATCTGAATGCACCAAATAGACCGTGGAATTAGCCAAAGCACAACTAACCCAGGACACACAAATAGTCCGTGGAATTAGCCAATACACAACTAATTCAGGACACATATATAGTCCGTGGAATTAGTCAATACACAACTAAACCAGGACACACATGACACAGTAGTACATATTTATAACATAAATCAATAACACTTGTACATGTGGCAAAGCTACGAGAGGGTGGCTAGGCCTAGGCAGACGGAAATAAAAATTAATCATGTCGTAATATAAACAAAAAGCACTGAATTATATCACAACAGGAACCACCGTCAACACACCACTGAAGCAAAAACTTCCCGGCAAAGGGAAGAACTGACTCGGGACCCAGAAAAAACTTCACTAAGTGAAGAAAAATACGCTGGGAACGTCAGAGAATAAAAAGCTACCTCATCAGAAAGATAAAAGGAAGCAATAATAACGCGTAATGAAAGCCGCCTACATCACAAAGCTAGCTTATCTCTGTTACCTGTCCTATCTCTCCAGTACAGCCACCCGATCCTCCTAGCCGGCGGCGCTTGTGGCACTTTGGCGCTGCCGACTGGGAGGCTCTTCGGCAGTACTTCTTTGATTTCCCATGGAATGATTTCTGCTTCCATGGCCGAGGACCCTCGGAGAGTGCTGAACGCATTACCGAGGTAATCCTATCGGGCATGGAAGCATACATTCCATTCTCTTTCTCTCAGACTAATGCTAAAAAATCTTGGTTTACTCACGCCTGTTCTACTGCTGTCCGCAATAAGGAGGAAGCAGTCAAACGGTACCGACGCCTTAAAACTCAAGACTCTCATTCTTCATATGTTTCTGCCCGGAATCAAGCCAAATCTGTTCTTCGACTTTTTTTTTTTTTTTTTTTTTTTTTCTATATTCCAACTACTCCCTCTCGGGCATAGGCTGAGAGCCTGTACATTCCACCGCTCAACACGGTGAAGCCCGTGAGGTCTTGTTCCAGCCTGGGGAGTGAGACATGTGAAGCATCCATCATGGCTCGAAGCAGCTCCATCTCTGAAGCGGCCGGTTGCTTCGCTCAAGTGCTTCACCGTCTCATCCTCCAGACTCAGACCCTCACTCTCAGAACGCCACCTATTGAGCAGTGAACTCACTAGGCATTGTCCCCCTGTAACATATTTTGAATATGGGAATATTCATACAGTGTTATTTAATCAGGGAACAATGAGGGTATTTTTTTTGGCATTTCGGTGGGCTTTGTGGTAATGCACTGATACTAGGTGTACAGCACAAATTCAATCCCAATAATATCTTCCCATTGACATATCGGGATTTGAACCCGGGTCCATTGGATTACCAATCCAGTGGCATGACCACTCCACCACACCATGACCACTTGCCAAACACTCTTTCATCAATAATAAATGCACTGAACTATCCAACTCTAGCTCTTCCCAAGCTTTCTGGCATCTAGCCAAAAACCTCTCCAACAATTTCTCTTCCTCGTCTTTCCCTCCCCTTTCCCACTCTGATGGCACAACCATCACTTCTTCCTCTGACAAAGCTAAACTCTTCACTCAAACTTTTGCTAGAAACTCCACCTTGGATGATTCCGGTGCTATTCCTCCCTCTCCGCCCTCCTCTCTCTTACTTATGCCTAATATCCTAATCTCTTCTAAAGATGTACTTTCTACCCTCTCTGGGCTTAACACTAATAAGGCGTACGGTCCGGACGGTGTTCCTCCTGTTGTTCTCAAAAACTGTGCTTCCGTGCTGACTCCCTGCCTAGGCAAACTCTTTCGTCTCTGTCTATCCTCTAACGTCTTCCCTTCATGCTGGAAGTTTGCTCACATTCAACCTGTCCCAAAGAAGGGTGACCGCTCTCAACCCTCCAACTATCGTCCAATTGCTCTTATCTCTTGTCTTTCTAAAGTTTTTGAAAACTATTCTTGCTTCCAAATTTCTTAAGCATTTCTCTTCTCATAATCTGCTCTCAGATCGCCAGTATGGCTTCCTTAAGGGTCGCTCTACTGGTGATCTTCTTTCATATCTTACTAACTCTTGGTCATCCTCCTTTCGGGACTTCGGTGAGACTTTTTCTATTGCACTAGACATATCGAAAGCCTTCGATAGAGTCTGGCATAAATCTTTAATTTCTAAACTACCCTCCTTCGGTTTCTATCCCTCCATCTGTGCCTTTGTCTCTAATTTCCTTTCCGGCCGTTCCATAGCTGCGGTTGTGGACGGCCATTGTTCACTTCCTCACCCTATAAACTCCGGTGTTCCTCAGGGCTCTGTCCTATCTCCTATTCTCTTTCTAATTTTTATAAATGATCTCCTTAACTGTACCTTAACCCTTGTCTAGCGGGCCCTCTGTGGCCGTTTTGGGCCTTTTCAGGCCGTTCTGACTGCTATATCAACCATCAGTATGAAAGGAACTGTATTGCGCCGAAAACTAGGTGGAAATCGCTACACAATGACGCCACATACAGCTACGTAGCACTCGTGGAGCACTGACAGTGTTACCTCGAAGATGCAAGTTTAGCTGATTTTGCTACCTTGCTCACTTTTAGCGAACTATTGGTTACACTGTCATCCTCCCGCGCGGTGGGGGAACTGGAGTTAGTGTGGGCCGGGAGGCCACAGATGTCGGACGTATGGATCATTACTATCCCACCCATTTTCACTCGATTTCCACCCTTTTTTCACCCGTTTTTTGCCAGTTTTTTCAACTCGACTTATGTGGTGAGCCGCTTTTTAAGGGTTAATTCCCATCCATTCATACGCAGACGACTCAACCTTACACTACTCCATTAGTTTTTCAGAACGCCCCAGCCAGCAATCCCTCAACGACAAACGTAATGAAGCCATAGAACTCTTAAATTCTGATCTAAATACTATTTCCAATTGGGGCAGAGAAAACCTTGTTAACTTTAATGCTTCCAAAACCCAATTTCTCCATCTATCTACCCGTCAGGATCTCCCAGCGGACTATCCCTTATTCTTCAACAATACAAAAATCAACCCTTCATCTTCTCTCAATATTCTTGGTGTCTCTTTTTCTTCTGCTCTCATTTGGAAGGACCATATTACCAGTCTTGCTAAGGCAGCCTCCCAGAAGCTGGGTGTGCTCAACCGCCTTAGGGGGTTCTTTTCCCCTGCACAGCTTCTTGCTCTGTACAGGGGCATAGTGCGCCCTTGTATTGAGTATTGTTCACATGTGTGGGGAGGTTCCTCTCACACCGCTCTCCTAGACAAAGTTGAAAGGAAGGCCTTTCGTATCATTAACTCACGTCCACTCACCAACTCTCTGCAATCTCTCTCTCTCCGCCGCAATGTTGCATCTCTCTCGCTATTCTATCGCTACTATAATAATCAGTGTTCCTCAGAGCTATCCCAGTGCATACCACCTCCTTTACGTAGGGCACGTGGTACCCGTCTTGCAACTCAATCCCACCCCTACTCTGTGCAACTCTCCAACCCAAGAGTGAAACGTTACTCTCAAACTTTCTTCTACTCAACAGCTGAGCTCTGGAACTCTCTCCCAGAATCAGTCTTTCCCTCTTCCTATGACTTAAATTGCTTCAAACTCCGTGTGTCCAGGCATTTTGGCTCGAACGTCCCTTGATTTTGGCCCTGTCACTCTTTCAACTATGGGGAAGGCACTCGCTATAGGCAGTTATGCCTTTTGCCTCCCTCAATCACATAGAAAAAAAAAAAAAGCTAACCGCGAAAAAGTTTCACACGTCCACAACGGGACCACGAGGGTACACCCGAAATAGATGC
This sequence comes from Paralithodes platypus, assembly GCA_032716605.1. Classification (NCBI taxonomy): domain Eukaryota; kingdom Metazoa; phylum Arthropoda; class Malacostraca; order Decapoda; family Lithodidae; genus Paralithodes; species Paralithodes platypus. The sequence goes on from CM064498.1 coordinate 55,716,800, forward strand.
CCCAAACACACGACCCAAAATACACTGCACTGCGGGCAACCCGCCCAGGACACTCCTGCTACGCATATCCTAACCTTACTCGATACATCCCGGAGTAAACAAATGAGAAAAAACTCACTAGGGACGCAACAAATGCGGAACCAGCGGAGCGTGGGGAGGCACGTCCGGGTAGGTTGAGCGCAGAGCAGAGAAGGAAGAATAACGCCTGAGTCAGCGTCTGGTCAAAGATCCACACAAGTACATCCACGATTATATGGAAAGCTTATTGAATAGTTATTCTTATTTTGTTTTTGTTTTTATTTTTTACGAAGTGTTTTCGTAGTGAGAACCCAATTTTATAATGACTGAACCATGAGTGAGGTTGCGTGCGCTCATGATGAAGGCTCCTCAATTTTTTATGCTCTGCGCGGTAGACTCAAACTACGGCGGATGAGTGTTTGAAGAGGGTGCCTTATGTAATAGGCATAATCGTCAATGATGGAGGGGCCACTAATAAATTATTGTATAGAGCGGAGCGGGCAATTATCGTTAACATCTAGAGTAGCACCTACTTTCTCTACTAGGTATGTTGTACTCACTTTGAGGCCACTAGTTTAAAGAAAAAACGAAAATATGGGTGAGAAGAGAAAGTCAAAGAATTTCGCCCATCCGCCATCTAGGCTCCTTATGACGTCTTCGTGCACCTCCCGTGCAACCCGACCGGGTTTATTAGATTATTTTTCTCGCGCTACACTCCCAGTCAACACATTTTTTGGAGCTCTGTATTTTGTGCCTTCCATTCCTGTCCTCTTCACTTTTCGGTGAGTTGTGGGCCTTCTTTAAAGCAACTGTGGTTCTAGACAGATGATCCATGATGCAGGCACGCAAAAAATGGGCTCTAAAGTGTTTAATTAGAGTGTTGCGGCGAGGATGGTGGTCTGCTAGTTTTGTTGTGGTCAGGCACCCCCCCCTCTGGTGGTGGCAATTAGTATTAGGCCTTCGCCTATTTCATTCACTTTCGTTAATTGCGGTGGCTTTAGCTTTGTCTAGCTAGGTTTTCTATTCATTTAGGGACTCTTTGTCACTGCCTTAGTTTTTGCTACTAATTTCGCGACTTGGTGTCTGGCAGTCTGAGTTCATTGGCTAGGCCTACTTGATGACTGAGTGGGGGGCATACACCCCTTGTTTTCTCTTTCATCTGGCCGCCTCATAGGGCTTACTTCCCTATCGAGGTCTTTTCCTAGCCCACACCTTACCCCTGTGTCTGAAGGGCCTGGTTGGAGCCATGATTCTCAGTCAGTTGACACGGTGCCGACTTTTCTAAAGCTGCCGTGGCCTAGCCTAGTCGAAGGGAGTACTTGGTTGCCTTGCTATTCACACTGTTACCAGATCAGTTCGGCATTCACCTGCTGGGCTTCTGAGTTCCAGGGACTGTGAACCCATCATCTTGGGATATTTTGAATTGGCAACAGTGTCAGCGTTCCTCATCTGGTTTCGGCTGACACGTACTCCAAAGTCCCCACCACTTGGTGGTCTTCAGTGATACTTTGTCTGGGCCGCTCCCTGCTGTCACTGCCGTCCTCTTAGGGGCGTGCTGACCTACTGAACCCTTTTCACAGACGCTCCCACGTCTGTTGTGACTGCCTGACACCTTACCCCGGTGTCTGAGGCCTCGTGGGTCGGTCCGCACTAGGTCCGATCCGCCCTGGGAGCGGCCGCACTACGCCCGCTCCGCTCTGCGAGCGGGAACACTGAGACCGCTACGCTATGGGAGCGGGACTCTGTTGTATACGCTTTTACTACCCCCCTCACCCTCTTATACAGAGGCTAGTTGGTTGAGTGTTCACGCTCTTCTGTTTTTTCACACAAGCCGTGCCTCTGCTCCGCTCTGGGTCGCAGAGTGTGTGTTTGGCTCTGCTGTGTGTGTGTGCCTGATGCTCCGCCATCTCCGCCTTGAGTGCGGGCTTTTCCGCCCGGGGAGCGGACGTTGCTGCCTTCCGCCCTGTACCTTCCCGACAACGATCCCGCTCTGGGAGCGGACTTTTCCCGCTCTGGGAGCGGACTTCTCTACACTTCCCCATTGGTGCCTAAAGGCCTTCAGGTACTGTATTATGCTCACCTTTTTTGGGGGGATCATACAACCTTTCATGGAAACTAAACCTGGCTCTTGGTATAATCTGACCTAGTGTTTGGGGTTTCTCTGGGACTTTTTGTAGGTTTCCCTGTGTCCTACCAGGCCCTTCCATACGGTGGGGCCTTCTTCTTACCTTCAATTGGGGGGGGGGGGATATTTCCTTCACAGGAAGGGCTCCAGTCTCAAGGACTAGTTAGCGCTTAGGGGCGTCTTTCTGTCCTTGTGCCTGTAGTTTTTTCATGGGGATACTTAGGTTTTTTTTTGTGCATGCTTACCTTGCTTGCTATAATTAATGCCTCATCTCTGTGTGCCTGTGTACTGCCGTACCCTGGCCTAGGTGGGTTTTTCTCCATTTACACTAATGGGATTTTTCTTTTCGGGTGTAGTGAGACTGTTGAGTCCTGCCTGCTCACGCCAGGGATGTGGGAGACGGGCCTTGGGTTTCGAACATTCTGCATCCATGTGGCCTGCTACCGTAAGGACGGTTTTAACCCGCGTCGGTGTGGTCCGTGCCTTTTGGCCCTCACAACCTTGGAAACTAACCCTACGTCGCCGGAGGCTGGTATGGCTAAGTCCAGCCTCTGCGCTAGATGGAAGGCCATTTCAAGCTACGTTAAGGACTCGCTGCATCGGATCCCTCGTGTTATGGAGGACCGAGTGAAGGGACTGCTAGACCTCCCACTGTCATCGCCGACAGGGCTCAAGGCCGCCCGGACTCAAGTGTCCGTATCAGATCGGTCGACGGCTTCTACGGCTACTGGGCGGAAGAGGACGAAGCGTCGCAGATCCCGCTCGCCCTCGCCTCGACGTCAACGGTCCCACTCACCACCTCGGCCTGTCCTTTCTCCCGTGCCTGACAGGGGCAGTACTACATTCAGGGTGAAAGTGACGTGGACCCGCTGTTGGTGCTTTGCCTGCGGTTGTGGCGCTGGCTTTCTCTCCATCTCGCCGTACGACGCATGGCCTGATCAGGGAGATTGCGGCAGAGAAGGCCGAGGAGCCCCGTCGCCCTTCGTCGCCTGTACCACTGGTGGTTCTGGCTACTCCTCCTCAGTCTCGAGCTGCTGCACTCTTTCAGTCTGTCCCCACTTCTGTGCTCTCATCGCACTCTCCACTTGCTTCAACATCGAATGTGGATCCGGCCTTTGCCTGTAGCCAGCCTTCGCCCACTACTGCTGGCCAGGCCTTGTCATCTCTAGGGTCTCCTTCGCTTCCCTCTCTTGGGGCCGTGCAGGGTGCCCAGGAGGCCGAGTTGGGGCCGGACAGGGACGGGGTCGAGGCAGACATGGTGGATCAAGAGAAAGAGGCTTGGGAGGAGGAGGACGGGACCCTATGCGAAGACTCTCCACGCGAGCCTTCCGCATACACGCCTTCTCCATCGCCGACTGCCGGACGCCGTCAACGCCTTCATTCATTCTCCTCATCTCCCCTGGACTCTGTGGATGCGCCGACTTGGAAGTCGGAGATTGCCGCCCTGCGTGAAGAGCAGGTGAAGGCCCAGGGGGCAAATGCTGAACAGTTTGCCACCCTGTGTGAAGAGCAGGTGAAGGCACAGGGGACAAACACGGAACAGTTTGCCGCCTTGCAGGAGGCTATTGCCCTTCTCACAGAGGCTGTGGTGCAGCCGTCCCCTGTGCCTCCTGTTGTACCTGTGGTTATTCCTCTCCCACCTTTGGAGGAGCACCTGCCTACAGCACCCGCTCACCCTGTGGCTGCTGCTCCACGTGTTCCTCCCCCCCCCCCCCCTTCTCAGGCTGCTGCGGCATCTCGTCGTACTGCTTAGGAGCGGGTTGGCGTTGGTTGGTCAGCCCGTCAATGTTCCTTCCTTAGGGCGATTTCAGATCCTTAAACGAAGGTTCCCTTCACTTTGTGGGGAACCTTCGGCGTGGAGGAACGTGACGGCCTCACATCCGGAGCGTGCGGTGCATCTCCGACAGGGGGAGCGGCCTGTGGCTTCGACATAGAGAGTGCAGGTCAATGCCAAAGACCAGTTCCGGGCATTGACTCTGGATGGACTCGTACAAGAGGTGGAGATCAGAGCTAACCTGGGACGGTCCGATTTGCAATACTTTACGTACCATTCTAAGGTCTCCATCCATGGTTCGACGAAACTATGGTCGGACTACTCCCGAAACGGAATCAATGTCGATGCCCCCGCTCTGTCAGCTATTGCTGGGATCCTTCTGGTCAAGAGTGCCCGGGACCAGGAGGGAGCCCATGTTCTGGAACTCCCACATCTTGAGGAGGGACCTTGGGAGTTGTGGCTGGCGGAGGGGGTGGACTTTGGTGTGCGATCGGCAGAAGGCTCAGCTCAGATTCCGCCTTTGGACCCCACCTTCATGTCGGGACTAGTCCAATCATCGTCCGGGATCCCTGCCAAGTATTGGTCTTGGCTTAATGCCCCTAGGGTTTCCCTTGATAGGTTGTCTGATCCCTTCTTCACACCCCCTGATAAGAGTGCCCTTGAGCGAGATCACCGGCTTTGACAACGCGCTGCTCGCTTGCTTTCCACCCTGTTGCTGCAGACTCAGATGTCTCGGCTTCATCTCCGACTCAATGAAGCCCATCCTCCTGGATATCTGCATCAGGGTGGGGAGCACTTGTGGCGCATCCACCTTCAGTTGGCTCTGAACTCTGTAGGGGACCTTCGGTATGCCATCCATGAGGCTGCTCGCTGTCGACAGTATCTTCGGATGGAATTCTGCAAGAAGGCCCCCTCCGAAGTTCGGACGAAGCTGTTGCTGTCTGAGCTCGCGACGGAGGGTCTATTCTCAGATGGGGCATGGCAGGAGGCCTACCTCAATACGGCTGCGGAGCGCTTTGCACCCCTGCGGAAAGAGGCGTCGAAGCCCTCAGCAGCCACTTCCTCCTTCAGTCGGGGGGGGGGGGGGGGGGGGGGACAGGCCGGACCGTCGCAGGGACGCCAGTCTTGGGAGTGCTGGGAAGCCTTAGGTGATGGGCGGCCGATTACAGCGACCCTATGATCGTCGCTCACCGTCTCGTCCTTCCCAGCAACTAAGCATCGAGGCTTCCTCTCGGCGGTTCGACCAGAGGCAGGGGCAAACTCGGCAGGCGCAGGATGCTCGTCGCCCGTTTCGGAGAGGCAGCGGGAACTGGGGGGGGAGGTAGTCGTGGGGGCCAGTCCCGCCGCGACAAGTCTGGGGAGCACTCCGTGTCAAAAAACATGTAGTGCCTCCTGGACTGTACCCTCTTCCCTCTCCCGACTGTCTCACCGAATCGTTGATGAGCTTAACACAAGGCGCTCACACCGGGTTCTTTCGTCCCCACTATCGGCAATGGCCCCGCCGATCGTGGGCGCGTCGGGTAGTGAAGCGGGGTCTGTCCTGGAGGTGGCGGTCAAGACCTTCCCTCAGGCGGCCTCCCCGACATCGACCAGTGTCTCAAGACGTTGCCAAAGTGATTCAGTCTATGTACACGGGTGGGATAATTCGGGAGGTCACGTCTCAGCAACGTGTCTTCCTATCTCATGTATTTCTGGTTCCCAAGCAGGACTGCGATGCGATGAGACCGGTGGTAGATCTGTCCAGCTTAAACCAACACATCGTGAACACCCGATTTCGGATGCTGACACTCAGTCAAGTGCGGCTGGCGCTCCGGCCCGGCTCTTAGGTGGTGACCCTGGATCTCAAGGACGCTTTTTGTTTTTTGTTTTTTGTTTTTTTCTATGTGATTGAGGGAGGCAAAAGGCAGAACTGCCTATAGCGAGTGCCTCCCCCATAGTTGAAAGAGTGACAGGGCCAAAATCAAGGGACGTTCGAGCCAAAATGCCTGGACACACAGAGTTTGAAGCAATTTAAGTCATAGGAAGAGGGAAAGACTGATTCTGGGAGAGAGTTCCAGAGCTCAGCTGTTGAGTAGAAGAAAGACTGAGAGTAACGTTTCACTCTTGGTTTGGAGAGTTGCACAGAGTAGGGGTGGGATTGAGTTGCAAGACGGGTACCACGTGCCCTACGTAAAGGAGGTCGTATACACTGGGAAAGCTCTGAGGAACACTGATTATTATAGTAGCGATGGAATAGCGAGAGAGCTGCAACATTGCGGCGGAGAGAGAGAGATTGCAGAGAGTTGGTGAGTGGACGTGAGTTAATGATACGAAAGGCCTTCCTTTCAACTTTGTCTAGGAGAGCGGTGTGAGAGGAACCTCCCCACACATGTGAACAATACTCAATACAAGGACGCACTATGCCCCTGTACAGAGCAAGAAGCTGTGCAGGGGAAAAGAACCCCCTAAGGCGGTTGAGCACACCCAGCTTCTGGGAGGCTGCCTTAGCAAGACTGGTAATATGGTCCTTCCAACTGAGAGCAGAAGAAAAAGAGACACCAAGAATATTGAGAGAAGATGAAGGATTGAATTTTGTATTGTTGAAGAATAAGGGATAGTCTGCTGGGAGTTCCTTATGGGTAGATAGATGGAGAAATTGGGTTTTGGAAGCATTAAAGGTAACAAGGGTTTCTCTGCCCCAATTGGAGATAGTATTTAGATCAGAATTTAAGAGTTCTATGGCTTCATTACGTTTGTCGTTGAGGGATTGCTGGCTGGGGCGTTCTGAAAACTAATGGAGTAGTGTAAGGTCGAGTCGTCTGCGTATGAATGAATGGGAATTGAGGTACAGTTGAGGAGATCATTTATACAAATTAGAAAGAGAATAGGGGATAGGACAGAGCCCTGAGGAACACCGGAGTTTATAGGGTGAGGAAGTGAACAATGGCCGTCCACAACCGAGGCTATGGAACGGCCGGAAAGGAAATTAGAGACAAAGGCACAGATGGAGGGATAGAAACCGAACGCATGTGCCTATAGCCCCTCGGCTCCAGGGTTATCTGGCGCTCCAGTCGCACGAGCGGGTGTTCACGTTCGACAGATTGCCGTTCGGCCTCAATATCGCACCGCGGGTCTTTACGAAACTCATCAAACAGGCTTTGACTCCTCTGCTCCGTCAGGGGATTCAGATCCTGTTTTACTTGGACGATTGGCTCATCTCCGCAGACTCTCCAACACACTGTGTAAGGGACACACTACTAGTCATACAACATATCACTCGTTTGGGATTCAAGGTAAACGTTCCCAAGTCGTGCCTCACGCCGTCACAAGAAGTGACATGGGTGGGCCTAGACTGGGATATGACGAGCGCGACGGTCAAACAGTCAGGTGAATGCGGCGAAACTTCGCAGGAAACTTTTTGCCACATTGCACTCGATCTCCATTACCAGAAAGATCTGGGACTCGCTAATCGGGTCACTCAATTGGGCATCACAGACCATACCCTTAGGGCGGCTCAGGCTAAAGCGTCTCATACAGTTGGGCAACAGAGCATTTCCACTACTGCCCCCCCAATCGGCTTTGGCCGGTTCCGCGCTCGATTCATTTGAGATTAACACACTGGGTCGCTCAGGGCACACTCACAAAGGTCGTGCCCTAGACCGCTCCACCGCCGACCATTGGGTAGATACTGATGCGTCAAGCAAAGTGGGGTGGGGCTACCAATCAAACATGGGGCATCAAAATCAGGGCAGGTGGACGGGTCTCACACAATTACACATCGATGTCTTGGAACTGTTAGTCCCGTTGTTCTTCCTGGAGGATCAAGGACGGGCCATCACCAGCAAGTCGATAGCCTTCAGGATGGACAATATGACGGCGGTTCATTGCATTCAGAAGCAGGGCTCCTCCAGGTCCGCAGTTCTACAGGACCTGCCGGAGAAATTGTTCTATCGGGCCGACTATTACAGCATCACCCTGCATGGGACTTACCTGCCCGGGACTGCCAATCTTTGGGCGGATGCTTTGTCGAGAGGACAGAGCACCCAGGTAGAATGGTCTTTCAAACAAAACGTATTCGACGACCTGGCAGCCTCCTGGGGTGTTCCGCAGGTAGACTTGTTCGCCTCCCACGAGACGAACAAGTTGCCTGTGTTCCTGACCCGCTGGACTCTCACTCCAGCGGGGAGGCCGGACACGTTCAGCGAGGACTGGAACAGGTGGCAGTCAATATACGTGTTTCCACCACCAGACGCACGGTTAATGTGCAAAGTCCTCCACAGGCTGAGAGAGTACCGAGGCAGGGTTTGGTTGGTCGCGCCCCTCTGGCCGGCACAAGCCTGGTACGCTCAGCTGAAGCGATGGTGCCCGAGTCCCGTTCCCCTGTCGGTCTCAGACTTCCACTTGAGGTCGATTGGAGACCTAGGAACCTCGTTGGCATTCGCATCGCGGATGTTTGTGAGGCAGGGTGGCTCCCAGAGTTTGGAAGAATCTTGACAGACAAGTTTAATCTGCATTGGACAAAGGCTACATGGAAGATTTATAAGTCTCACTGGAAAAGTTTTACTAAATGGATTAATGACACTGACCAAACAGTTCCACCAGTTGCATTGGTGTTTCACTACCTTAATTTTTTGTTTGAATCCCGTCACAACATGTACAACACCCTTAGGAACCACCTGTATGCCTGAGCGCTTAATGGGGTTGGCCGTACCTCAGCAAGAGCTGGATTTTTTCATGAAAGCCTGCTTTAGGCTTAGGCCACCCCCGCGTCAGATTCCCCCTCAGTGGTCTCTGGCGGAAGCTCTCAAACTCCTATCTACACCCACTTACACTACCAACCCAACACCTGAGCACTTACTTGAGAAGACATTGTTTCTTCTTGTGTTAGCTACGGAAGAGAAAGTCTTGGAGATGGCTACCATGTCTAGGGTCCAGAATTGCTTGCGATTTTCTCCCATCCTCGGGACGGTCACTTTGGCTCCGTCTGTTCATTTTGTGGCTAAGAATGAACGTGAGGCGCACGTTTTTAAGCCGTTCATTGTGCCGGCTTTAAAACGAGGATGTGTTCATCATACGCTATGCCCGGTGAAAGCTTTGCATACGTATGTGCACTCCGCCAGGCCTGTGTCGGAGGTGGCACCAAAGACCAGTAGGAGACTTGGCAAACGTGCTGTGGGAATTCACCTGTGTCGGGTTATACGTGCCAGTAATCCTCATCTTCAGGGGTCGGTTCACGACGTACGTTCGTATGCTGCTACGATACGTTTTTTGATTAATCATTCACTCTCCGACATTGCCGACACAGGGCTGTGGTCTTCCCACAACACGTTTGTCTCCTCCTATCTGTCCATGTCCACGGGCAGGCCGGGTCGTCCTTGTGTTGCGTTGGGCCAAAGGGTTCACTAGGGGTATTACCTGCACTGTTCCTTCAGTCTGTGTTCCTCCTCCTATCCTTTCCTTTCTATTTGGGGGGGGGGGTTATGAAATACTTGTACTTATTACCTAGGTTAAGGGGTTATTCTACTCTTAACCCTTAGGCGCACGATGACTCTATGTGCGTCATTAGTGTATTTACCCCCTAAGCGCACGATGACTCGTTTAGCGTCATTAAACTTAAAAATATTCGCCAAAAATTAAGTTTTCGTCTGACGCGCGTCATTTTAGGTACATATACTCAGTATTAAGTCTAGTTCAATGGCACAAATTGGCAACCCCCTCACTTTAACGGTTTACTCACGGCTGGCATGGGAAGAGGGCAGAGTACAGCTCACTCTGTTTTCGATACATTCACGTTTATTCGTGTATTTCAGTAACTATTTGGTTTATAGTAATTCTGAAGTTACCAGTGGAATCCTCATAAAATTCCGCTTCCATATATGTATGCAAATAAAAAAAATTGTGTGCAAAATTTTGAGCTAGCGCGAGTTGGAAATAAGGTATTTCAATTTTTTGTTTACAATTCTTATTTCGGAGTGCCCCAATGTATTTGTTTTGTATTTATTCTATGTTTTTATTTGCTTATCTTCAAGTTCAATCAATACCGAAGCCGATGGTACCTCATTTATCCAAATACAAAGATTTTTTGGTGGATAAAAACGTCACAGAAACAAATTATCGCTGGGCACAAAACTGGCTCTGAGTGAGCTGAGATATACTTGAGTGGGAAAAAAACTTGATTGGAAACTATTGGTGCGCCTAAGGGTAAAGTCACCATTATATATGTGTGTTCTTCCCTAGATAAAGGAATTGCCTTATTGTAATTTTAAGTCTGCTTCATTGTACTTTGGTATGTCTGTGCCTCATGTGTATGTCTTCACTCATTCCTTTATTTAATAGTGGCCCCTCCATCATTGACGATATTGCCTATTAATATAATAGTCTCCCTTCAACATCCGCGGCAGCAGTTTTGAATCTCCCGCGCGGAATGGTCAGGGAGTACTCTCATAAGTGCACGCTTAATTCTCTTATGGAATCGTCTTATGATTGGGTACCCTACAGAAAAAAACTTTGTAGAAAATTTAAAAAAACAAAAAATTAACTTAATATGTTATATTATGGCTTTCCATGCGTGGATTTCTTGTGCGCAGCGCCCAGGCGCAGGCCCCCTAGTGGCCATTTCTTCCTTCTCCCTTCCGCGCTCGTGCCAGGCGGGCGGGTGTCCCTAGTGCTCCAGCTTCATTCGTCGTTCCTACGCTTCTCGTGAGTCCTTACTCATTTGTATACATCTGCGTTGTATTGAACAGAGTTTAGATTAGCTAGCATGGGCTGCCCGATTGGCACGACTGCAGTAGGGTGTAAATTAGGGTAGTTTTTTGTTTGTTTTGTAACAAGGCGCCTTCGTATCCCAGGATCCGCGCGCCACGTGTGTTATTATTGTGTTGTTTTTGCGCCTTTAGCTTTTGATATTATAGCTAGGAGGCTACCATGCTGCAAGATTATGCTTCAGGCCATCACTTTGAGGCAGTTGCATATTAATTTTGTTTCTTGTTAGCAAATGCTCTAGTTCAAGGGTGGCTGCACTTGGTGCGGAGCCTTCTGGAGTCCGTATTTGCTTTTGGGCCCCTCTCTCGAGCCTCCCCTCTGCTTGCTGCTGCTGCTGGATCGTCGGAGCATCAGTTCATCCTGAGATGTTTCGTCGGGCCTCGTGGCCAGCCTCGTTAGGGGTCTCCAATGTAGGCTTCAGGTTGTTGTTGTTGTTGTTGTCGTTCCCCAAGCTGCCTGGCCGAACAGCCCCAAGGCCCCGAGCAAGGCCAAGGCCATAACCGAGCGCCCCCACAGAACCCTCCCTGCTGACCACAATAAAGCCTGGGTGACCGAAGCCACTCCATGGCGGGGAGCTGAGGAGGGTGCGGAAACGCCCGGGAAACCAAAGCCACACCCAGGGCCCTGTGCCCCTCAGCAATTATGAAGAGAAAGTTGAGGGGCAAAGGAAAAATGTGACGCTTTGGCTTCCAATCTTGGTAGATTGGGAGGTCAATCCACGGAAGAGACGCCGTCACTTGAGATCTAGAAAATATATAAGTACTGTAATAGGAACAGTCAGAGTAAGCTATGGGTATGGCAGAGATCGCTCAGCTCTCACTCTGATAGACCAGCCCATCACCACATGACTAGAACCCAATCCTCTCAGCATCAGCTAGGAAAGGCCCTAGAAAGCCACCTTTGGCGAGGGGATAGCTCCCCTATTTCAACCCCTTTCGGGGTTGGGCACCCGCCTTCAGGCTTCAGGTAATTTAGGATTGTAAATTCTATGTATTTGTGATTATGCCTATGTCTGCCCCATTCTTGTGCTACATGTGTGCTTTGCATGTTATTGGTGGGCCATTGGGAGACGTCCCCTATATATATGTGGGGTTTTGGTAAGGGGGAGTTTTACACATAATTTCCCCCCCCCCCCCCCCCGGCTAAAATTTTTGGTTGTTTTCTCCGGCGGCCTTCTGTGCAGGGCCCCTCTTTTCTCATCTAGTTGACGAGTTAGGGAGCAACCAAATGTCCCGGCGTGGTGCGGTGAACCACAATCCTTCCGGCGGAAAATGCTAATTCCTACGGGAGCAACCTCGGCCCGCCGAGGGGACTCGCCCTGACCGATTTGTCATACGGCAAGACTTCCTTCGCCCGGCGTTCCAGTCTAGTGTGCAGGTGTTGTGATACGTCATGCAAGCACGTTACCTATCTTTCTATTCTCAATAGTCACGGATAGTTGAAAACTTAAGGTCACTAGGGCCAGTGACACTTAGTCACAGGTAAGCAGTCCAATCAGCTTAAAATGGAGAAACCTCAGTTTTTTCCATGGACGAGTCCAGTGGAAGGTTAGAGTAGCTGTGGCTATAGTTAATTTTCCGGCGGACTTGAGCTAGGATGTCTTAACACCTCGCAGGTTATTCTTATGAGCATTGATTCCTGGATATTTTATTTTCCAGATTGACCCAGTGCTTCAGCCCGGCGGCTGGTGGATGGCTGATTACGGTGGGGGGGGGGGGGCCCTTGTCTTCCATCATGCCTCGATTTGAGCTGTGCAATACTCCTACTTGCTCATTATTGCCTGTATTTGCTCACAAACTTTGCTTTAAATGCGTAAAATGTCTCGATCGTTCTCGGGGCTTGTGGGTGTCGAAGCGGTGTTCTGTCTGTTCTGAGTTAAAGGCGGCGCTTATCAGTAAGAAAGACTTGTCGTGCCTAGTGGCATTGAAAGAGATGAAGAACATTTTCAACTCTTATGCTAAAGATACTGCCCATAAGGCACTTCACTGTGATGATGATATCTTGTGGGAGCATCTAGTCATAAAATCACCTTTGGTCAAGTCAGCCTCCATTAAATCTACTAAACCCAAAGCTAAGAAATCCCTTCCCAAAGAGGTAGTGAGTAGCTCGAGTAGTAATGAAAGTGACATCACCGAGGCTACCCCCTCCCCGACCGATCAAAGCGGAGGCGGTCGCCTTCCCCACGGCAACGGTCAAGGTCAAGGTCGAGATCCCCCAGAAAGCAGTCTAGGCACTCATCGGCGGAGTCGTCCAGATCAACCAAATGCCAGAAGGAGGACAAGGTGACACCAGCCAGTACAGGACACAGTAGTAGCCGGACAGTTACCGTAAGGCCACCGCCCTCGACCCCTGCCTCCAGTGCGCCAACCGTCCAATCCGGCGACTTAGAGGTGGGGTTGGAGGACATTGAACCTAGTCCTCATCATGAACAATCTTTAAGTGTGCCACCGGACTTCCATTTTGCTATTCCGAAATTGACTCGGGTACCACGTAAGGCCCCTACAGCTGGACCAAGTAGGGTGTTAGCAGATCAGTACAGAGGTTTACCTTCAAGTTCTCAGTCTTTTGACAGCTCTCAGGTTATTCAGGACTCACAGCCACCCGCGGCGAGCGAACGAGGGTGCTGGAGAGTGGGCCAAGGAACAGATAAGGAAAGTATTCACAGTGAAGTTTTACCCTCGTCTGTCCCTGATTTGGTTTGGCCGCCGGCGGAACAAACTCCGGGTGAACAGCAGGACATCTCAGAAATAATTGAGTTTAATGAAGAGCCAGAGGAAGTTAGTGTTCCCTCGGCTCAAGGTTTAATGTTTGAAGGATCAGAGGCCAGTTCCCAATCTTCCAGGGGTTCCCATAGTAAGTGTGTGACCGCGGAGGAAATAAGTAATATTATGCATAGGGTCATGCAGCAATACCATGTTTCTCCCTCTCCTGATCCTTCCCCTAGTCGACCGGTAGCTCCCCCGAGTAGCTCCACGATTTGACCATTAGAGCCATCAGGTTTTCCCACACCTAAGTCCTCATTACCTGCCTTGGTTTTACCCACAACAACGTCCACAGCGGCAGGCACTACAGTGCCGGCTACCATGACCACCACTAATGTGCGGGTAATTTCTGATATCACTCCTCCCACTTTAGATAAGGTTCCACAGAGGAAAGGACCTATGCCTCTCCTCTACGGGCCTGATTGCTCTTGGACTCAGGTACACCCTTTGAAACCATTTCTAGCACAACCTACTATTTCAGGGGATCTACCGGTTCCGGGTGAGTGGACTATTGAAATCAACAAGAATAGGAAACTCAGAGCCAAGGATGAGGTAGGGAGATTACTGGATGTTTCTATTAAGGCCATACCTAGTACATATAATGCTGATTTCTTTGTCTTCTCAGCTGCCCCGGCAGTACCGCCGGCCTCATCTGCACGACTCTTTGCAGACTGGTCCAAAGCAGATGGCGTTAATGACATTAAAGCTGTGAGTGCACTCACGCCGGAACTGGCTACAGTTCCGGTCCTTGATCAATCACATACACCAGTCCTGCAGATGGGGCAGGTAGGCTTGGGTCCATGGGTAGACTGGGAAGCAGAGGCGCAGGTATTTGCTTCTATTATTACATCTAAATCCTCCCATCAAGTCCCTCAAGAGTTACATGCTTGGTTTTCGTTACCTGATAATAAGGCAGAAGGGGTGTCTCCAGCCTTGTTCGCTTTCTTGGCGGCCCCCAAAATAGCTCTTCACCAATTAGATGATCCTTTTTGTACCCCCTCCCCCAGCCCATCTGGATAGGGACTTTAAGTTACGGAGCAAAGCCTTTAAATTGTTCTCACAATATCTTGTCACTCGCCAGGTTACCATATCCCTAGCTAGGACTATTTCGGCCATTGCAGACCAAAATGTGAGGTAAGCCACGCGATTCATTCGCTCCACTTTTTTCAACTACGAACCGACCCCCCCCCCCCTCCCCAGACATTTTTTGTGGGGTCAAATATATATTCTTACAGTTTCTTACAGTAGATCCTCTGGAAAAAGGCAAACTAGGCCTGTGTATCTAGCTCAGTACCAGTACTTGCACTACTGCGGTCGTTCACGGTGTTGGCGGCGGCGGTAGCAAATGCAAAATTTTTACTATTCTGTATTTTTGCTTTATAATCAAACTTCAAATCTTGTCTTCCCCATGCTTTATCAAGATTACTTTCAAACTCCCTTATTGATTCGGAATCGACTACATACTGGGGCAGTGCGTTCCACTCATTTACCACTCTATCACAAAATGAGTTCTTTGCCTTCTCAAGCCTATTTCTTTCTTTGTAAATTTTCTTTGAGTGTCCTCTCGTTCTTGTTCCCTCCCGCATCAAGAAGATACCTTCACACACATCCTCATCATACTTTCCTGACACTATCTTAAAAGTCTCTATCATATCCCCTCTCTTTCTCCTATATGCCAGTGTCGGAAGCCCCAGTGTCCTCAACCTCTGCTCATAGCCCACGTTCTTCAACGTTGGTACCAGCTTGCTAGCTCTCCTCTGCACTTTCTCCACTGCTTCTATATCCTTTACCATATATGGAGCCCACGCCTGGTTCGCATATTCCAGGTGCGGCCTAACCAGCGCTGTATAGAAATTCCTGAAGATTTCTTCGTCAAGTGACACAAATGTCCTCCTTATCAGCCCTACAATTCTATTGGCTTTGTTTATCTTTTCCGCTAAATGTTCTGAGAAATTTAACTTATTGTCTATCACTACTCCTATATCCTTTTCTGCATTCACTTCCTCCATTGCTTCATACATACTGTATCCTACCTTGTCTATCTTGCTTGTCCCAATCCGCATGTACTTGCATTTTTTTGAATGAAAAGGCATTAACCAATGCTCAGACCATCCCTTCATGCCCTCCACATCTCCTTGAAGCAAACCCACATCTTCCTTACTCCTCACTCTTCTATACAGCTTAGTGTCATCCGCATACAGGTATACCTCACTTACATTAGTTATAACTTCAGGTAAGTCGTTGATAAATATAACGAACAGTAGTGGTCCCAACACAGATCCCTGAGGAACCCCACTTGTAATTTCCCTCCACCCCGAGCCTATTCCATTCACCAGCACCCTCTGTCTCCGATCTTTCAGGAAGGCTTCTATCCATTTCACACATTTCTCCCCTATATTATAGCTTCTAACTTTCTCTATTAACCTTTTATGTGGGACCTTATCGAAGGCCTTTATAAAATCACAATATACCACGTCTATTACATCACCATCTTCTAGAATTTGCATCCAATCATCTACCACCTTAATTAGCTGTAGTACCGTCGACCTCCCCGGCAAGAATCCGAACTGTCTCCCACTGAAAAGTTGCTTTGATTTCATATGCTCCATTATTCCTTCTCTAATTACCGTTTCCATTAGTTTACACACAACACTTGTCAAACTGACTGGTCTATAATTTCCTGGGTCATTTCTCTTTCCCTTCTTATATATAGCTGTTATGTTCGCCTCTCTCCAGTCCATCGGGATTTGTCCTGTATTAAACGATACCTCAAATAAAATTTTCAATGGCTCTACTAACATCTCACCTCCTTCCTTTATGATTCTTGGGTGTATCCCATCCGGTCCCGGGGACTTACTTCTGTTCATTTTTTTCTATAGCCCTTCTTATTCTAGCATGGGAAAACTCTGTTAGTTCTAGTGCAGGTGCCTGTTTGATGGGAATATTTGGCACTGCATCATCCGACTCTACTGTTAGTACCCCCCCAAAGTATTTCCCCAGCACCTCTGCTTTCTCCTTATCCGTCTCCGCTCTACTCCCATCATCCAACCCCCCTACCAGCTCTGGGATCCCTACTCTTCTTGTTAACTTTTCCTGAATGTACTTCCATAATATTTTTGGATTATCCTTCACGTTTCTTGCAATCTCTCTCTCCCTTTCCTTTACCCCCCTCCTTGTCTCCCACCTTATTTTATTGTTTATCTGTCTACGTTCCAAATGCACTACTTTAGATTTTATACTAGACCCCCTGTTCTTTTTTAACACTTCTAATCTATCCCAGTGGCGGCTCATGATAAAATAATATGGAAGGACTGTATATTTCCTATATCAGTAAAATTATGTTATAAACTTCAAACATTCTACTGCACTTACTTTATTTTCTTTGCATACTGTTCAAAAGAAAACAATGGTGTAGGTCTTTCTTTTGTTTTAATTTCCTATCAATATTTTTGCTAAGTGTCAAATGAGAAAAAATCATGTTTTGCAAAACATCTAACTATTTGCCATTATACTCAATCAACCTATGATTATAATAATAATACAGCATAGCCTAGTTAGAAATACCCGAAAGCCACGATCCAAGCTTTGTAATAATAATGTAAAGCTTGCAAAACAAACTAACTAAAACAATGACGACATAATATAAAGACAAAATAACTTATAAAAAATGGCTGTGGAAATAACGCTTTAGTAAAATAATTTTTTGAAATATAAGAACACAAACCACCACATAATTCTGACATTTTCAGTATTTTTGTTAGATTATTTACTCATAAACTTTAGAAGTTCCATTATAAGCTAAGAAAATCGCCTACAGCCAAGTAGGCCGAGCTAGAAACATAGAAAATCATCACTGATTATGAAAAAAGGGAAAAATTGTTAAGTCTCAAATAGGCTAAAGGAATGCCTGCAAGGTGTTTGATAAACTGAAAAAAATTGCGTCCCTAGACTAATGGTAGGCTTAGTATATATAAATCATAAGCGTCCTTCATGCTCATGTATACTAACCAAAATGTATAATAATGAAATACTAAGAACAACACTGAAACAAAACTACGATCGTAGCTAACAGAATGCTATTCATGCACACGTATAAACACTTCATATGTCAACACAAGCGGCTCGCTTGGTGTAGTGACTAGCGTCTCGGACTTCCACCCAGAAGGCCCGGGTTCGCGCCGCATTAAAGATTTTTCACAAGCACTGAGTCGTTACCATCCCTCATGAGCAAAGGGATGGGGTAGTAGTACAGGACCCCAATGGAAATACGCCTAATCGGCCTTATTGAGCTATCCTTAGCTAGCTTAGCATGCGCTAGCTTTAAGAACTATTATTATTATTATTATTATTATAACACAAGACTGAGGGCTGATGCTGGTGCAGCTCATAGAGTCTTTTGGTGCCGCCACTGCGGCTGGGAAAACTCTTGTACGGTACTAGATGTTATATTTATGAAATCTGCTTAATTGAGGTTAGAATTTAACAAAAATTAATATAGCTAGCTGCTGAATAGTATACAGATGCTTAGTATTTTCAAATTTATGTTGTCAAATATTAACCTCCTGTGTCTATCATAATCATCTGCCTGACAGTGCTGTGAGCCAGGGAGGTCTGCAGCTCAACAGCTCTCATGGACGAGCCGCCACTGATCTATCCCACAATAATTTCTTTCTTCTTATCAAAGTCCACAGCTTTCTTTTCATTGGTAATTCTAGGTTCGTTCTTTTCCTCAATTTTGTTTTATCCTTATATTCCCTTACTGGTACACATTTGGATATAACATCCTCCAGATTGACTCTAATCTTCCTCCACATTCCTTCAGCGTCTTCACCGTTCAAGTATTCCCCCCAGTCAATGTCCAGACACCTTCTCAGCAGCTCCTAATCTGCTCTGTCATACATGTATATTTTTGTATTGCTTCTACCATCCCTCTCTGTTTCAATATTGCAACTAAAACTTATACAGTGGAGCCCCCATCTTCGCTACACCGGTCTTCGCTGATTCAATTTTCGCACCACACACCAAATATTCCCAATTTCAATTCTCGCGCCAAAAGCCTCAATTCTCGCATCAAAATCCCAGCCGAAACCCGAAAAAATAGCAAAAATAACGAAAAACTAGACATAAAACTAGAAAACAAGCAAAAACAATAATTTTGTTTTAACATAACGAATGAATCTGCCAGTAGCTTGCCGTTTAGAGACGAAATCCGAGTGAATCCGATCGTCAAATGCGCAAGATGCCGCCATCTTTGTATGACGTCATCACTAAGCAGACGCTTGCAGTTTAGCTAGTATCTGTGTTGACAAAACAACCGTTTGCAAGCCTTTTTGTGCCTGAACCCCTTATCTCTCGCGTTTATTATAACCTCTAGTACATCTAGTGATAGGAATGGTTGGCCTGGTGGTAGCAATGAAGGAATTTCATGCTCAAAACACGGAGCAAAGATCAGTCCATGTCGGACGAAAGCGATTGAAATGCCTAGCCTAGACGATGTTAGCCTAGGCTAGGCTAAATATGACAATGATTTATAATAAAATCCGTGTGGTAAGTAATCTTCTCATAATACGTATTTATACGTATTTTCCTCATAATATGTATTTATTGGATGTATTTGGGGCGAAATGGGTACTTGAGGGGTGGCTGGACAAATTTAGAACCTAGGCCTAGGCTAGGCCTAAAAAATTTCGCATGATAGAAACAATGCCCCAATCTACAGTATTTATGGTTAGGACTGTCATTTAGCCATGTCTACATTATTATTTACAATGCATAAGATTTAGGCCTAGGCTACTTGATGTAGCCTAGACAAAAAACATGTTTTCATATCCTAACACTGGGAAAAAGTGCGGTAATTGTTTAGATATTGGGCCTTTTTTTTTCTAGTTATTAAAAACTTATTCTATGGTGTATTATATGATACAGTATAATGCATAAAATTTAATTTGTGTACAATAAAACATGTTTTCATAGGCAAAAAATAGAAAAAGACGCAAATTTTGGCATGAGCACGGAACCGATTGAATTTTCTCCATAAGAGCAGTGCCCCGATCTTGGCTGTTTCAATCCTAGCTCTATTTCTGCGGAAACGATTAGCAGCTAGGATGGGGGCTCCACTGTACAGGCATGGTCACTATGACCTATAGGGCTATCCACATTGACATGTTCCACTATATCCTCCTCATTGCTAAAAATTAAATCAAGTATATGGCTCGATGCGCGCGAACATTCCCTACACGTTGATGTACTTTTCATCGATATTTGCAAGGGGCGCCCAAATCGTCATACCTCCGCACAGGGATCCCTGTATACTATAGGGGCTGCACAGCGGAGAGGTTAACCCAGGAGATACGGGAAGACTCTTAAGAGTTTCCCCGGGCGACTGCGGGAAGACTCTTAAGATCCTGGGCCTAAAAAATCCATTTAAAACACCCCAAAAAACTTTAACCCTTTTTTTTTTGCCCCTGGGCCATGCCAAATATCACTCCTCCACATCCCCCCCCCCCCCCTCCTTCAATTATCACCTATTTTCCCTGTTATTCCCTTATTCTATGGTCTATTTTCGTGCTAACATTAGCGAGTTGCTAGCTGGGCATTGTCATCAGTGTTACCAAGCGTGGGAATTAGGGGAGAAGTCAGGAAGAGAATTGAGAGGTACCTCCAGTGTCTCTCAAAGCTTCGTGAGTGGAAGGTTGGCTCACACTCACTCACACACACTCTCGCTTTCATTTCGCGATTTTGACCAGCCAAACACTGGTTCCACTTGTTTTATTGTTCCCACATTCTGAAAAGCATGCACTACTCCGACCTACTCTAAAGAAACCTGGACTTGATGTTGAGAACATGTTGAACTATCGTCCTGTCTCCAACCTGTCCTTCATATCAAAGATATTAGAGCGTGCAATACTTGACCAATTACAACCACTACTTCAGCAGAATGAAACTATCCCAATTTTTCAGTCTGCTTACCGACAGCATCATTCAACTGAAACAGCATTGATTAGAGTACATAATGATCTAGTTGAGAACATTTGCAATGGTGTGGCCTCACTATTGGTCTTGCTTGATCTCTCTGCGGCTTTTGACACAGTGGATCATGAGTTGTTATTGAGTGATCTTTATGATTGTGGTGTGCGTGACTCCGCTCTCTTGCTTCTTGGGTCGTACTTGTCAGGTAGATCCCAGAGTGTGATGGTAAATCAAGTGGTCTCGGACTCGACACCCCTGCAGTATGGTGTTCCGCAGGGATCAGTTTTGGGTCCTATCCTATTTATAATTTATATTAGCAGTTTGTCTCTTCTGCTTCGTGCACATAATGTCACCTTTCACTTTTATGCAGATGACACCCAGATTTATGTGAGAATCACAAATATAGTTGATATACGGAGTAAGATGGAATTGTTGATGTCTGATATCAAGAAGTGGATGAGAGCGAGAAAACTTAAACTAAATGATGGTAAAACTGATATTCTCATCATCCGAGGAAATAGAAGAGCTGATGATATGGTAGGTGCCCTCTCCATCAATGTGGGTGGATCTCAGCTGCGACCGGCCAACTCTGTTCGAAATCTGGGTGTATATGTGAACTCCCGATTAGATTTCAAAGAGCATGTAAACCAGATAGTTAAAAGTTGTTACTTGCACATCAGAAATCTCTATTTGGTGAAGCCGTTTATAACCAGACGTTGCCTCCTGACGTTGGTTCACTCATTGGTCTTCTCTCGTGTTGATTATTGCAATGCCCTGTTGGTGGGTCTTCCAAATTATATTTTGAAGAAAGTTCAGTCTGTTCTTAACAGGGCCGCAAGACTAATTTTTGGTGTTCCACCTAGAACTCCTACTACATCTCTTCACATAGAACTGCACTGGCTGCCAGTAAGAGCAAGAATAGAATTTAAGTTGTGTTTGGTGACTTTTAAGGTTCTCAAATTTGGTGAGCCTAGGTACCTTGCGGAGCTGCTCAGGCGCCCACCGGCACACCATGGTGTAGTTGTGCGTCATGACAATGACCCTTTTCGTCTTGATGAACCAAGGGCTTTCCAGCAGTCTTCTTTCTTTGAGAGGTCATTCTCCTACATGGCTCCGAGGTTGTATAACAGGTTGCCGCTGTCCATGAGACAACTGAGTTCTGTTGAATGCTTCAAGAGACAACTTAAGACTTTTCTCTTTGAGAGAAGCTATGATCTTGAGAGAGGTGTCATGACAGATGGCTATAGAGTTTAGGCTATTTTGCCACTGCTAGTGATTGTTAAATGTGTGTTGTATATGAGCCTTCTTTTGATGCATTGATTTTTGTTCTTTTTTCTTTCTCTTTTCGAGCGCTAGTGAATTCTTCGGAAAAATTGGCGCTTATGAGAAATAAGTAACATGCTTATTATTATTATTTATTATTATTATTGTTGTAACTGGTTAATATCTTCATATTAATGGTAAAATAGGCGCATATGAATAAGTATTAACGATATTTATGGTAAAATAACAATGTTAGTGATGGGAACAGCTCAAATACGTGCGCACAGGTGTGTGGTGTCTCATACCCCCAATGCGCAGCCGAGAGCCAATGTTAAACTCATATTTTATCGATATTTGCATGAGCGGCTTCGAAATCAAACAGACTCCCAAGATGAGCTTCGCGAAATCAATGAAGAAGTTAGTGATGGTGAAGAAGACGAAGCAGATGACGCACCCCTCCCCAGCCCACACCCTCCCCCCCTTCCTCCCCTACACCCTCCACCTCTCGTGCGGGACTTTCACTTTCACTGCCTCCCTCCACCATCGTGTCGATCAAGCACTTTTGGAAAGGCTTCCAAATCAAGCAAGCCGTGGATTTAGTTTGCCATGCATGGCGTGAAATAACCACGAAGACGATCAAGCACGCCTGGGATCCACTACTTCCTCACTTCAAGCTGCAAGAAAAAGAAAGGCAGAGACAAGAAGACCTGTTACAAGCCACCACAGAAGCCATTCAACAAGTGCCGGGGATGTCCAGTGTGGAGGTTGACAGTGTCAGAGCTATGATCAAGCCTCTGCTGGAGGAGTAGAGTCTGGAGGAGATGATGGAGGCGGATGAAGTGGAAGAGGAAATGCCAGCAAAAAAGCCCTGTGAACTTACTACCGCCCAATTATCTCGCCTCCTGGGAGTCTGTGAAGTGATCAAGGAGACTGTGAACAACACATTTGGGGAGATTGACAAATATGAAACAGCACTCCAGCACCTTGATAAATTTACCACAATTTTTCGTAATCTGGGAGCACTGGGTACTTCGGGAGTACTGGAGAGTGGTCTTAGTAAGATTGAAATAACTAGAGATGAGCTGTTATCTGCGATGAGAGGACTTGAAGTAAGGAAAGCTATGGGACCGGATGAAGTGCCTGCCTGGGTTTTAAAGGAGTGTGCAGAGCAACTAGTGGAGCCAGTGAGGGACATAATTCAAGCTTCCTTAGATAAAGGACAGGTTCCTGTTGAATGGAAAAGAGCTAATATCATGCCGATATACAAGAATGGAAACCCTGTGGACCATTTAACCCTCCTGGCCCGGGCTGTATCTCCAAAGGACAGGGTGGGCTACCCGGGCAATCTGGCCGAAAAATTTCTAAGCCTAGGCTACCGTATTTTGGTTAATTTTAACTGCTAGAAATTTCCCACGCATCTATAATTGTAGTGCGGTTTCCAATCTGTAGACTGGCATTGAGTAGAGCTCTCTAAGTCAGCTGGTTCAGTTGTGATGACGATTTTAGTGGAGAGCATTTTCAGGCGATGTTAGCAATACGACGATCTTTTCACTACTGAAACAACGACATACAAAGGCTTTCAAGCTTACTGACCAGGTAAGGACACCCGGGCACCAGCCCTTATTTCGTGGTGTCATATTAAAATGACACCCGGGGAGGAAGGGTTAAACTATAGACCAGTTTCACTTACTAGTATTGTATGCAAGATTTGTGAAAAGCAAATTAGGAAGAGATGGATGAAAATGTTGGAGAGAACGAAGATAATAACCCCAAAGCAATTTGGATTCAGAGAAGGGACATCTTGTGTTACCAGTTTGCTATGTTATTACAGTAGGGTGATAGATGTACTCCAAGAAAGAGGCGGATGGGTGGACTGCGTCTACTTAGACCTTTCCAAAGCATTCGATAAGGTACCACATAAGAGATTGTTATCTAAGCTTGAGACGCTAGGATGTGTCAGGGGGAGTTTGCTGAAATGGATGGAGAGCTATTTAACAGATATGGAAATGAGGACCAACATTAGAGGAACTTACTCATCGTGGCGGAAAGTTGAGAGTGGTGTGCCGCAGGGATCTGTGTTGGCACCTCTCATGTTCCTTATGTACGTGAATGACCTGCCGATAGGCATAAACTCCTACATGTCAATGTTTGCAGATGACGTAAAAATTATGAGACAAATAACAAATAAAAGTAGTTGTGAGGAGCTGCAAGGGGATTTAGATAAAATATACGAATGGAGCACCAAGTGGAAAATGAAATTAATATAAGTAAATGCCATGTGTTATGGGAAGAAGTGTGAATAGACCAAATTGGGAGTACAGGATGGGAGATAATATAATTAGCAAGGCCGAAAAAGAAAAGGATTTAGGGTTGATTATACAAGATAACTTGTCGCCAGAGAAACATATTAACAAGCTCTTTAGCGGAATGTATGCAATGGCCGGGAATATGAAAGTTGCTCTGAACTACTTGGATGAGACCATGGTAGCGAAAATTATAAAAAGTATGATTAGACCAAGATTGGAGTATGCAGCAGTGGTGTGGTCCCCGCATCTAAAGAAGCATATTCACAAGTTAGAAAGAATCCAGAGAGCAATTACTAGATTGGTTCCAAGTCTCAGAGAACTGCCATATGAAGGGAGGCTAGACAAATTAAATCTACCGAGTCTAAAAGAGAGGAGAGAGAGGGGAGACATGATAATGATGTACAAGTGCACCCGAGGGCTGGAGAGGCTGGATAGGGAGGATATATTAATTATGGATACAGGAATAACTAGAGGCCACAGCTACAAAGTAAAAAGACCTACCTGCAAGAACGACATCAGGAAGTTTAGCTTCCCCTATAGATGTACAGTAAAAGTCCGTTAATCCGACGACCGATAATTCGAATCTCCCAATAGTCCGAATTTTTCAATTTGAGGCCAAATCCGAATTCACCCGATGGTCCGAATTTCAAGAAGTCCCAAAGTCCCCTTTTTGAGGCATTAGGCCACTCAAATGACACATAATGGAGCACACACATATCATATGTTCATGAATTCACTTTAAAAGTTTAACATTGTCATTGTAGCCTATTACATACTTCAAAACATTCAGATTAATGGTCAAAGGAAGCTACTGATATAAACGTAAACACCTTCTTCTTCTTCTTCTTCCACATCGTCTGCTAGAGAGTTTGTTTTGCTCTTGAACGCATCCTTGGGACGCTCCGATGCGCTACTGGCTTGCACCGCATTTTCTGCAAGCGCATTCAGTCTTGAGCTTGAAAACGCACCTTTGGACGTATTAGTCTTGAGCTTGAAAACGCACCTTTGGACGTTCCGATATGCTACTATTTATAGTTCAGTGATCGGAGCGTCCCAAGGGTGCTTTCAGGACAACAAGACAAGGGTGCTTTCAATACAATATAATATAACAGAGCACGTCACAAAAGGAAAATCACAAAATGAAAATTACAAGAACCTCTCAGGGAAGTGCCGTTGTTAAGGCATTACTTCCCGAACCACATCTGATCTGATCTTCAAGAGCAAGACAAACTCGCTAGTAGACGGAAGAAGAAGACGTTTATATCAGCAGATTCCTTTGACCATTAATCTGAATGTTTTGAAGTAGGTAATAGGCTACAATGACAATGGTAAACTTTTGAAGTGATTTCATGAACATATGAGATGTGTGTGTGCACCATTGTGTCATTTGGGTGGCCTAATGCCTCAATGTTTTCGTCATACACAGGTTCATAGGGGTAAAGTCCGAAAAATCCACTAATCCGAACGAGGGCCGGTCCGCTGCCCTTCGGATTAACGGAAGTTTACTGTATTGACAAATGGAATAGGCTGGAGGAGGAGGTGGTAGGGGCAAGGAACATCCATATTTTCAAGACAAAATTGGATGAAAGTAGACTGTGAGACGGGACAACACGAGCTTAGCTCAACTCCTGTAAACTACAATTAGGTAAATACTATAGGTTTGACTCCTGTAAGGAGATAAAGAAAACCTAATATTTAGTAGTGGCCCCGTAATCATTGACGAACATGCCTATTACATAAGGCATCCTCTTCAAACACTAATCCGCCGTAGTTTGAATCTACCGCGCAGAGCATTTAAAATCTGAGGAGCCTTCATCATGAGCGCACGCGACCTCACTCATGGCTTCAGTCATAATGAATTGGGTTCTCACTACGAAAAAACTTCGTAAAAAATAAAAACAAAAAGAAAATAAGAATAACTATCCAATAAGCTTTCCATCATATCGTGGATGTACTTGTGTGGATCTTTGACCAGACACTGATTCAGGCGTCATTCTTCCTTCACTGACATATCAAGTAAACCAAAATCCTTAATACATCAACGAATGGGAAGGGGATGGTCGGGAGGGCCCCAGTCGTCAATGATTACGGGGCCACTACTAAATATTAGGTTTTCTTTATCTCCTTACAGGAGTCAAACCTATAAATTATTAGTGGCCCCTCCATCATTGACGAACATGCCTGATTTCTAAGACTGGAGGGGGACATTCGTAATCATATCATAACTCTAGAAAAGCAGATAATCAAACAACCACATAGTATTCTTACTTTGAAAATATATTTAAATACGGCGCAGCCCATATATATACAAGAAAGGGGTTCAGGCAGGTGCGTGCTTCAAAGAAGCCTGCTTGACAAGAAAGGATAACTCTGAAGATTTTGTGAACAGATCTGTAGTTACAAAGGCACCCCACTCAACGAGTGGTGACAAAAATAACAAGTTATAAGTTTACATGTGCACATAATAAACCCCAAAATAATCGTGGAGATAATTTGCAAAAGATCTCCACTGTTTAATACTAAATTGCTTTCACAGCTAAAACTACTATAACAACCCCGTTGTTTTGTACTAACATTGTACTAGCACAATTTCTCGCAGAGAAATTTTCATATCACATTAACCATTAATTGTATCACAGCTCTTACACTCCGGCGGGGTCTAGGGTGTCCTATGTTACACTGACTGCACCCCCCCCCCCTTTTCCTTGAAAGTAAACAAAAGTGACTGAAGGGCCACCTAGACCCTCTGCCTTAAAGCTATACATGGTAAGGAAGGTTTGTCTAGAGCAACTGACAAGTATCTAGTCAAAAATGTATGATTAGACGCCCACAACTGTGTGGACGAACTATCTTCTACTGAAAAATTCTTCAGGAAACGTAAAGAGGCTGCCCATTTGCGTAAATCGTGGGCCCTACCCACAACGCCGGGATTACTCTCTTTAATGACTTCGACCAGAAGAGAAGCTAATCTCCGTTTCAGTAAGCGTTTACCCGTACTCGCTACCCATAAAGCACCTTGGGGGTTTAGAGGAGCCACTCTCAAATATTTGGTTAGAGCTTGCACTGGACATAGATTATGATGCACCTTTCCCCTTTGCAACGCCGGCACCGTGAACTCAGAAAACACGTGTGCACTGTGCTCATTCTTGGCTACAAATCCCGGGGAAGGTGCAATGTGAATACCTGTACATTCATTAAGTCTACCAAACCTAAGGCAATTAGGTGTGTTGCTCATCGCCGCCAGCTCAGACACTCTGTTCCCGGTGGCCAAAGCCAAAAGGAATACAGCCTTTTTTAAGAGTAATGCAAAATCTGCAGTATTTTGGTACAGACGAGAGTGAAGTAAAGACAATGCCTTGTCCAGAGACCAAGTAGGCATGAGCTGACGGGGAGGTGGGCGGAGTTTAAAACATGCCCTCATAAAACCTGTTTCCTCCGCCACCGGTATGGAGAGACCTGTAAGGTCTAAAAAGGGCACTCTAATTGCAGTTAAGTGATTTTTTAACGTTACCACAGATAAATGTTTCTGCTCAAACAGATAATTTAGATAATTGAAAACTAAAGCTACTGAGGGCACAGTCTGTTCTGTTCTAATGATCCAAGAAGTAAAGGCTTGCCAATGTGATTCATACTGTCGTTTCGTAGACTGAGTATATTGATTTAAGAATTTATTGGTCACATCTCTACCGTATGGTGCTAGCCACTTGGCCTCCTGAATGTCCATAATGCAAAAGTCAGCGAGGTCGCTAGGTTGCCAATCGTGTCTAAGTGGAAATACCCGACCGGGAGCGACACCGGGTGCGGGCACCACGTCTTTAATTGCTGGTACCACAACTGCGCCGGCCACAGGGGCGCGACTAGCGAGACTAAGCCTCGATAATCTCGTAGTTTGTTCACTACGTGGCACATTAGTGACGCGTCTGGCGGCGGAAACAGATAGATGGAGCTCCATCTGTTCCAGTCTGTCACTAGAGCGTCTGGCCCCCCTGCCGGCGTTTTCGTCCGGCGGGTGAGGTATAGAGGGAGTTTGTGAGTCTCCTCGGACGCAAACAGATCCACTTGTGGATGGGAGAGCTCTGCAATCATTCGGATGAAAATGGGTTGCTTGAGCTCCCATTCTACTGTCGTGCTCTGTCTCCGGGACAGAGCGTCTGCCCAGACGTTTGCTACGCCTGGGAGATAAGATGCGTGAAGATAAATGTCTAGTCTGTTGGCTAGAGTAAAAATCTCTTCCGACACGTTTAGCAACTTCCTTGACCTCGTTGACCCCTGTTTCTGAATACAGTGAACTGCGTTCAGATTGTCCATTCTGAAGGCCACCGACTTGCCCCATAAAGCAGGGCCGTGAGCCTGAAGGAAATACAAGGGGACTAGTAATTCTTTGACATTGATGTGGGAGATTTCTAAGTGGGACCAAAGCCCCTGACCCTGGTGCCCCTGATTTGACTGAAATCCCCAACCTATTGTGCCTGACGCATCTGTGTCTACCCATACCGTTGGCAGAGGAGAGGTCCATGACATTATTGAGTGCAACGTTTCCCTCTTCGCCCAGACCGCTAGAAAGGTGTGGATTAATTTTGGGATGGGCCATAACTTTCCCGCCGGTAAGAGTGGGAAATATTTGTTGCCTTCCAATATTAAACGTTTTACTTTCAACCGGCCCAACATAACAGTTAGTTGAATCCAGTTGAGAGAGCCGACCAGAGACTCCCAGACCCTCCGCGTCATAGTCAGACTGTGAAGAAACATGAACAGTTTCCTGCGAAACCTGTTGCGATTGTCCACACTCTGACTCAGAGTGAGAGCAGCCGTGTCCCAGACCAGCCCTATCCACTCAATTACTCGTGAGGGAACAAGGTTTCACTTTACCAGATTTACCTTGAACTCTAGAGTTTTGACATGATTTAAAATTATGTTGACATGTTTGATGCATAATTGCTCTGTCTCTGCCACCACCAGCCAGTCGTCTAGGTACCACAACACTCTGATTCCTTGCTTTAACAACGGCATCAGGGCTTGCCGGACTAATTTCGTGAATAATCGAGGTGCCAGGTTCAAACCGAACGGCATCCTTTGAAAAACAAAATTTTGGTGCCTGATCCGTAAGGCCAAAAACCTTTGAAATCTTTTGTTGACCGATACGTGCCAATAGGAGTCTGTCAGGTCTAGGGAACACATCCAACCTCCCGGCGGAAGTGTTAGCCTGATTTGGTGTACTGTTAACATTCGGAATGACTCGTTGTGAATGTGAAGGTTCAGATAAGACAGGTCTACGACCGGTCTCATCTGAACACTGTCCCTTTTGGGAACCAAAAATAGCTTGGACGTGAATACAGGGTAATTTGGGGGGACCGGGATGATGACAGTCTTGGCAATCATTTCCTGGACCAGTGACTCCACCTTTAAAGAAACAAAATTCGCCGTTGTCGGCTGACGTAAGCGAGGTCGCCGGAGCCACTGCCAAGTGATGCCTTTGCGTGCCACCATCCGTGCCCAAGTGTTTAACGGCCATGCTTGGTGACACGTTCGGAACGACCCAGTTAGCAGACAAGGGTTCGCCGGCTGTACTACCCTCGGATCCGCCGGCCTTAAGACTGGCACCAGGAGTGAGAGAGACTTTAGTTTTTTGATGGTGGTGGAGTTGGTGGTGGTGGACGCTTCGCCGGCTGGCTGGCGTTGGCCGAAGACGGGCCCTGACCTGGCTTATTATGGCCGCGTCCTCTCTGACTTGAAAACCTACTCTGTCTATGCCTGTACTGACCTTGAGGGGAAGAGGAGGACTTAGGTGGAAGAAAGGGCTTAGATCCCCCCGGATGAGCCTTAGCGACTGGCCTGGGTTTGGGGAAGTTAAAGGCAGGTTTCTTAGAAGGGGTGGGACTGTGTTTAAAGGCCTGCGCCATATTAAACACCGTTCGCCACACGTCAGGGGACATTAAAGCGGGAGTGAGCACTGGTGACATGACCACCTGATTCGCAATGCGATCAGGCAGTTTTCGGACTAAGGACATTCTGAGGTCTTGTCTCGCTCGTACCGCCTCAAGCAAGGCGGTGCGGATGTCACCCAAAGATTGGATCGACGACTGAAGAAGCAGTCACCAGGACAATTCAACCGAACGTCTGGCATCTGCGTCTGCGATTGCCTGAGTGGACCGGAGCAAAGACCTTGCTACCTGTTGAGACACTATGTATTGAGAGAACAGGCGAAAAGCTTTCCCCCTTAGCCTAAATTCTCGGTCTAGGTGAGTTGGGGTAGGGGTAGTGAAAGGGTCTTTTAGCTCACAAAGATTAATTTTAGGGGCAGCTAAGAAAGCAAACAAAGCTGAAGGGACTCCGCCGGCAGAACACACTGGCATGGAGAACCAAGAATGAGTATCTTGAGGGATCTGGTGGGAAGTTTTGGAAGTAAATGTGGTCGCAAAGTTTTGAGCCTCTGTCTCCCATTTCACCCAAGGTCCTGGACCCAACTGCCCCACCTTCAAGACTGGATTAGCGGCTGCGTCTGTGACGGTTTGCAAATCAAGTTCTGGAGTGAGAGCTGACAGAGTCTTAATGTCATTAAACCCATCAAGCTTAGACCAGTCTGAAAACAATTTTGAAGCTGAGGCAGGGGGTAAAGCTGGCTTAGAAGCATAAACAAAATAGTCCTGGTGATAATAACTAGGTATAGCCTTTATATTGACATCTAGTACATTTCCCAAAGTATCCAAGGCCCTTAATTTCTTAGATTTATTGCCCTGGATGACCCACTCACGCGGTACCGGGAGTTCCCCTGACAAGGTAGGTTGGGCGATCTCTGGTTTAGTAGGGGTCAACAGGACCCATGACTCGTCTGGTCCGTAAAGCATGGGCATAGCTACCTTTCTGAGAGGCGCTTTGTCGAGAGGGGGGTGGATTGACATCCGTTATAACCCTTACATGTGAAGTGGTCAATGCCGCCGTAGCAGGCCTAGTAACCACTGATGGTGACAGAGGGGGAGGGTGAGGGATCTGAGTCAAAGCAATAGAAGTCATCAGAGGCCGTACCGTAGAGCTTGTCGTGGGAGCTCCCAAGTCCACTGTGGGAGTTTCCTGTTGTTGGCCAAAAAATTTAGATAAAGCATTACTAAGTAGCCCATCAATTTCCTGTGCAGTGACAAATTGACTTGATGATGTACTCACTGGTGAATCATTAATATCCTGCGCGGCGTCTAAGCCTGAACCTGACTCTTGCCGTTCCATATCCGATATCATTGAAACTTCGTCTTTATCATCCTGTTCCTCCTGAGAAGATCCCGCCGAAGCTGGGGTACCTTGTTGCCAAGATAAGTCAGGAATAGAGGATGGGATCGCCGCGTCCCGGTGGACGTCAGCCACTGTGTGAATAGTTTGAGCCGGAAGTGGGTGGTCAGATCCTGGCCGAGAATATCGCCAAACACCGAGGCCTTGGCCTACACTCCCTTGGGAGTCTTAAACACTCTCAATCACTGAGCCCCCTGAACTCTCCAATTCCAGGGTTAAAATGTTAATGGGTAAATCATCTTTAGGTACAGGCACTATACTGGACCCTTGAGACCGAACACAAACTCTGTCTGGGGTAGAGGTACGATGAGAAGCACTAGAAACTGGTGAATGTCGGGAGGCCTTTCTATCATGGGAATCCTTTTTTGAAGATTTATGGCTGCGGTGTGACCGTGAACTACTCTTCGATTTGGAGGATTTATCGCCGTGACCACTGGTGGAACTTTCCGTCTTACTCTTCTTACTCGATGGTGAAGAGGCAAGACTAGGTGGCTGGTGTCTGAGAGGTGACCTAGACCGAGATCTCTCCCGAGACGAGGAAGCTGCCGCCGGGGGTGTAGCCTCTCTTTGACGTTTCGTAGTGGTAGCAGAAGACACAGAACCCTGACCAGTCTCCGCCGGCTTACGACTAGTTGCTCGAGAGTAACGTTTAGGGGGAGGGTGCTCGAAAAGAAGCCTATCCCAAAGAGGGACGTTGTCACATTGAAGTGACTTATGAGCTACAATCGTAGTATACGCTGACATCTGTTGCCTAATCTCTCGTAAGGCGACCGCTGCGGTCTTATCATTGTCGCGGAGGACCTTGACACTCAATTGGGAGCAAAAGGGACAGTTACGCATCACCCACAGACCCCTTGAACGGTCTAGACATTTAACACACTTGATGCAAAGAGTGTGCGCAAAAATAGGGATACCGGCACAGGTAGGGGTAATGCATAAAGCAAAAACTGGGGCAAAGGTAGCCATGACAGAGACTGATGGGGAAAACTACTGCAGGGTCTGTATTGGTCCGCCGGAGCCCAGCTCTGGAAAAAAAGAAAATTTCCAGGAATTAATGCTCATAAGGTTAACCTAACATGTTCGCACACACGTGTTAATAACCCGCCGGGTAACGAGACGTAATGTCACAACGATCACAGCTCGCTACGCGGCAGGACCCAATAAAGATTTCAGAATATCTAAACATGTCTTAAGAAAGCTAAGAATACCCTCTGACATAATATAAAGGACCAGAATGGCGTTTATAGTCTTTCCGGTGGTGACTGTTTCAAGATTCAATTTTGGAAAACAACCCCCCACAAAGACGCCGGCACCTGAATTAATTAGCAGAATAACACAGGGCAGGCTGATACGAGATCTGATTTCTAACGAATTGTAACAAAAGATCGCCGTAAGTTTGAAGGCGGCGATACAATAACGTATCTCTCAATTAACTGGTTAACGAAATTCAATTGTAAATTCCTAATTTCCTCCTTCCAGGAGCACCCGCCGGGTGTGAAAAATTTGTGAAAAGATGTTAACCTTAATTGAACCTTCGATCGCCGTAAGTGTGAAGGCGGCGATACATATAGTATCACTAAAATGGATCGGTTAACTAACTGAATGACCAAGTCGTTCATCCCACCCTACCAAGGTGCACCCGCCGGGTGAGATGTAAAAACATTAACCCCATAAGTTCCTGTCCCCACTTCTTTGTAAAAGATCGCCGGGGAGGAAAGCCCTCAACAACAGCTAGGTTTTTCCTATGGTTTGTAAAACCGGGTAGAAAAACTTCATAACATATGTCCGCATGAACAATGTTAGATGGGTACAGCTAATCCGCCGGGAATCTTAGGGAGCCTGAAACAGGCACCAACACAGAGACGCAGTCCTGGAGAGCCACAGACACCTCATCGCCGGGGACACAAGCCTGTGTTGAAACCACGCGTGGCCCAACACGGCTCTCGGCCGGGATTTTTCATGGTGTAACCGAGAAAAACCCGCCGGAAAGTAACCCACCCCGTTCAGAAACCATCTGAACGCACAGAGGACCCGAGAGAAAGCCAAGCACGACTAGCCTAGGGACCACACAATAATCCGTGGAATTAGCCAATACACAACTAAACCAGGAAACATATATAGTCCGAGGAATTAGCCAATACACAACTAAACCCGGTATACCTGTACAGTGGGACACATTATGGACATGTTATAAAATAAACAATAACACTGTGTACCTTTTTTGGCAAATCGACGAGCGTCTTGCTAGGCCTAAGTAGACCGCATAAGAAATTTTGAAATATAAACAAAAAACCGTGAAATATAACAACAGGAACCACCGTGCGCGCCAACACACCACTTTAGCAAAATACTTCCCTAAAGTTAAGACCTACTCGTGAACCCAGAAAAAACTTCACTAAGTGTAAGAAACATACTCTGGGAACTTCTTAACCAACGCTTACCGCATCATCAGAAAGATAAAAGGCAGTCATAAATAACTTGCGTAATTAAAGCCGCCTGCATCACCAGCGAACTCAACTGTGAAAAGTTCACTTATTTCCACGAACAGGACCACGAGGGTACATCCGAAATAGCTGCCCCAACCACAACGACCAAAAAGACACTGCCACTTGACTGCGGGCAACCCAAGCCCAGAGTGACACTCCTCCGCTCTGAGACGCATATCCTAATTACCTTTACTTTCGATACATCCCGGGAGTAAACAAACTGCTTCCGAAAATTAAACTCCCCTAGGGACGCAGCACATGCGGAAGCCAGCGGAGCGTGGGGAGACACGTCCGGGCATTGCGAAGCGCAGAGCAGAGAATGAAGAATGACGCCCTGACTCAGCGTCTGGTCAAAGATCCACACAAGTACAATCCACGATATTATGGAAAGCTTATTGTATAGTTATTCTTATTTTGTTTTTTTGTTTGCTAGTTTTTTGTACGAAGTTTTTTTCGTAGTGAGAACCCAATTCATTATGACGTGAAGCCATGAGGTTGAGTTCGCGTGCGCTCATGCTTGATGAAGGCTCCTCATATTTTAAATGCTCTGCGCGGATATGATTCAAAACTACGGCGGATGTTGTTGTTTTGTGTTGTTGTTGTTGTTGTTGTTTTTCCCCAAGCTGCCTGGCCGAACAGCCCAAGGCCCGAGCAAGGCCAAGGATAACCGAGCGCCACCACAGAACCCTCCCCGCCGACCACAATAAAGCCTGGGTGACCGAAGCCACTCCACGGCGGGGAGCTGAGGAGGGTGCGGAAACGCCCGGGAAACCAAAGCCCCACCAGGGCCCTGCCCCTCAGCAATTATGAAGAGGAAGTTGAGGGGAAAGGAAAAATGTGACGCTTTAGCTTCCAATCTTGGTAGATTGGGAGGTCAATCCACGAAAGAGACGCAGACACTTGAGATCTAGAAAATATATGTTAAAGGAACAGTCAGAGTAAGCTATGGGTATGGCAGAGATCACTCAGTTCTCACTCTGATAGACCAGCCCATCACCACATGACTAGAACCCAATCCTCTCAGCATCAGCTAGGAAAGGCCCTAGAAAGCCGCCTTTGGCGGGGGATAGCTCCCCTATTTCAACCCCTTTCGGGGTCGGGCACGCCGATGATGAGTGTTGAAGAGGGTGCCTTATGTAATAGGCATAATCGTCAATGATGG
Organism: Paralithodes platypus; assembly: GCA_032716605.1. Taxonomy (NCBI): domain Eukaryota; kingdom Metazoa; phylum Arthropoda; class Malacostraca; order Decapoda; family Lithodidae; genus Paralithodes; species Paralithodes platypus. The sequence goes on from CM064498.1 coordinate 55,751,684, forward strand.
AGGGGCCACTAATAAATAGAGGCAATTAGAATTGATCCTCTTGCACATTTTACTTCAATACACAAATACTCACAATACTGCTGTCATATCCACCTCATTAACCTTGAGCTCTTTTTACATAAATAAACAGTCCTCTTCCAACCTCTGCTCTAATAGCATTCCTCTCATATATCATAACCCTCCAAATACTCCACTAGTTCCCTTTCAATTCTAGTATGTTTTGGTCTTACTTCCTGTAAGGCAATGACATCAGGTTTTCCTCTTCATCCTGCAACCTACATATCAGTTCTCTTTCTTGTCCTGGGTAAACACATCCACATTACTAAACATCCTTAATACATCTACCATTCCTTCAGCAACTACACCATCCCGCTCCTCCTGTCCATACCTACTCCCCCTTAGCACTACTGGGTCTGCAACTTTGTCTCCTGTCTCTCCTGTGACTCCACCCTGTTCTCCTCCTCCATCACAACTCCTATCACATTCTCTTCCCTCCTGATCTCCCCCTCCCTTCTATTCGTATATACCACTTCTTCAATTTCCCGTCCCTCACTCCAGTAAAATTTATCTTATCCTCCTCACCCATCATAAGGGTCTCGGTTGGTTATCACCTGCTTGGAGGCAGGCTAAGCCGGTTCCTTCCACCACTGGCCATACTGCCAGCTGGTCTTTGTTTACACCAGTTCGGCGCCAAAAGTTTCGGCGGGAATATTACTTTTTATTTCTATTTTTTTTTAATTAAATTAATTGCAACTCTCACCTTTTAAACAAGGGAGTATATTCACTAATTGTATTCAAATGATAATTATTAAACAAAAGGACAACACATAAACGCTCTAAATACGAAACCACCAAATATAGGTTTGACTCCTGTAAGGAGATAAAGAAAACCTAATATTTAGTAGTGGCCCCGTAATCATTGACGAACATGCCTATTACATAAGGCATCCTCTTCAAACACTAATCCGCCGTAGTTTGAATCTACCGCGCAGAGCATTTAAAATCTGAGGAGCCTTCATCATGAGCGCACGCGACCTCACTCATGGCTTCAGTCATTATGAATTGGGTTCTCACTACGAAAAAACTTCGTAAAAAATAAAAAAGAAAAAGAAAATAAGAATAACTATCCAATAAGCTTTCCATCATATCGTGGATGTACTTGTGTGGATCTTTGACCAGACGCTGATTCAGGCGTCATTCTTCCTTCACTGACATATCAAGTAAACCAAAATCCTTAATACATCAACGAATGGGAAGGGGATGGTCGGGAGGGCCCCAGTCGTCAATGATTACGGGGCCACTACTAAATATTAGGTTTTCTTTATCTCCTTACAGGAGTCAAACCTATAATTTATTAGTGGCCCCTCCATCATTGACGAACATGCCTGATTTCTAAGACTGGAGGGGGACATTCGTAATCATATCATAACTCTAAAAAAGCAGATAATCAAACAACCACATAGTATTCTTACTTTTGTAAAAAAGAGATATTCGGGTGCATAAACTTTATACAGCCTAAATCTTCAAAAAGGGGTACAAGCAGGAGCGTGCTTCAAAGAAGCCTGCTTGAAAAAGGGTTAACTCTGAGACTCTGTGCACAGATCTGCTAGTTAAGAAGGCACCCCACTTAAAGTAAGTGGTGAAAACTAAAAACTTATAAGTTTACATGTGCACATATAAACCCCATTAACTAGTGGATATATTCCTAAAAATATAACCAAACATAAATGAATTCTTGTACATTCGTAGAAGTACTGAACTCGTGTACTTATGCAGAAGTAATTACTTCAAAAGTAAAAGTCGTAGTTGCAACTACCGAGATTTCTCAAAAATCTATTGCTTCACAGCCAAAGCTACTTACAACAAGAATTGTTGTAACACTACTATTGGCCTTTAGCACAATTTCCTGCAATGAATACTACAGAGAAATTTTATAATACAATGCCTACAACCAGTATCACAGCTCGTATGTTCCGAACACATACTCCGGAGGGGTCTAGGGTGTCCTATGTCACACTGACTGCACCCTCCCCCCTTTTTCTTGAAATTAAACAAAACGTGACTAAAAGGGCCACCTAGACCCTCTGCCGTAAAGCTATACATGGCAAGGAAGGTTTGTCCAGAGGTATCGAGGCAAAAAACTCCTGATTAGAGGCCCACAACCGTGTGGACGTAATAACTTCCACCGAAAGATTATTAAGGAAACGTAAAGAGGCTGTCCCCTTGCGTAAATCGTGGGTCTTACCCACAACGCCGGGAGTCTTCTCTTTAAAGTCCTCGACCAAGAGAGAAGCCAGTGTACGCTCCATCAAGCGTTCACCCGGACTTGCGACCCATAAAGCACCCTGGTGATTTAGAGGTGCCACTCTTAAATATTTGGTTAGAGCTTGCACTGGGCAAAAAAGATGGTGCACCTTTCCCCTGTTTAACGCCGGCACCGTGAACTCTGAAAACACGTGTTCACTGTGCTCAATCTCGGCTATGAATCCTGGGGAAGGTGCAATGTGAATACACTCATGAAGCCTATCAAACCTGAGGCAATTAGGTGCGTTGCTCATCGCCGCCAGCTCAGATACTCTGTTCCCGGTAGCCAAAGCCATAAGGAATACTGCCCTTTTGTAAAATCTGCAGTCTTTGGTACATACGGGAACGAGAATAACGACGATGCTTTGTCCAGAGACTATGTAGGCCTGAGCTGACGGGGAGGTGGGCGGAGTTTAAAACCTGCCCACATAAATCACTTTCAGATAAATGTTTCTGCATGAACAGATAAATTAAATAATAAACAACCAACGCCACCGAGGGCACAGTTTGTTTTGTTCTAAGAATCTGAGACGGAAAAGCTTGCCAATGCGATTGAAACTGTCGCTTTGTAGACTGGGTATATTGATTCGTGAATATCTTGGTCACGTCGCTACCATATGGTGCTAGCCACTTGGCCTCCTGAATGTCCAAAATGAACAAGTCCGCGAGGTTTCTAGGTTGCCAATTGTGTTCTAAGTGGAACAACCCGACCAGGAGTGACACTGGGTGCGGGCACCACGTGTTCAAATGCTGGTACCACACTGCGCCGGCCACAGGGGCGCGATTAGCGAGACTACGCCTCGCTAATCCTGTAGTTTGTTGACTACGTGGCACATTAGAGACGCGTCTGGCGGCGGAAAATAGATAAATGGAACTCAACCTGTTCCCGTCCGTCATCAGAGCGTCAGGTCCGCCCGCCGGCGTTATCGTCCGGCGGGTGAGGTACGACTGTGAGTATCGCCATACACCTTGGCTGTGGCTGTCCCTCGCTTGCGAGCTCGGTATACCCCCTGAATGGGAGCCCTCGTCCGAGTCCCGTAAAGGTTTATGATAATTAAAAGCTCCCATAGCTCATTAACACATTGAAAGCAGAGCTGGTGAGCAAAATCATAAAGTATACTAATTAATTTAATTTATATTTAATTGTATTAAAATAAATTACTATAAATAAACACAATATTATCATAATATAATCATAGAAAATATATTTTTATTATGATTCAGCTATTAAATTATTTCATTAACAAATAAAAATAAGATAGGGCTACCTGAGCTTAACGGCGTTGAACATACAGCAATGAGAGGTTCAAGTGCCGACACGACAGAGACTGGGGGAAAACTACCCCGGGAACTACCTGGTCACCTGGTGCAACACCGGTACTCCGCCCTGGAAAGAGAAATTTCCGGGGATTAATGCTCATAGGGTTACACCCAAAAAACGGTACAAAATATGTGCCTCAAAACCGCCGGTCAACGAACCGTAGCACTCCACCACTACTTTTCGTTGTCCTTTAGTTTCATATTAAAGATTTCAGCATATCTTTACCTGTCCAGAAGATTTAAGCATATCTTCTGAATCCTCATAAAGATGAAGCATATCTTTATTAAAGATGAAGTCTTTCAAGTATCCCTTTACACTTGAAACACTAGTAAGATTCCGGCATCTTTTTATCCCATAAAAAGTCTAAGCCTATCTTAATCTCTAATCTGGCTTCTCCCAGAAGCCCTCATAGATCGCCGTCTTGAAGGCCGTGATACCCTATTGTATCAATCAATTGTTTGGCAAATTATCGCGAATTGCAAATCAGTTAACATAACCACCCAAAGGTACAACCGCCGGGTTTTATATACAATGTCAAACCAATTGTACCTGCCCCAGACCTCTTTGTAAAAAGGTCGCCGGGAGGGAAAGACTAAACAAACAAACGGCATTGTTTCAATGGCTTATTAAAGATTTCAGCATATCTTTTACCTGTCCAAAAGAATTAAGCATAACTTCTTAATCCTCATAAAGATGAAGCATATCTTTATTAAAGATGAAGTCTTTCAAGTATCCCTTTACACTTGAAACACTAGTAAGATTCAGGCATCTTTTTATCCCATAAAAAGTCTAAGCCTATCTTAACCCTCTCCGACATATGACGCGATTTTGAGCCGATTAAGGATACTTTAAAGCCTTTGTTACCATCAGGGGTATTTAGAAACCTTTAGTTTAGTTACTTCAACCTCTGCAGTTATCTTTGAGTTAGCTGTGGGCAGAAAACTAATTTTGGAGAGGTAATTATAAGAGTGAGAGAACTCCATTTCTTATTGCTAATCTGGCAACCTCTGCGTCATATGAGTCTGAAGGGGTTAATCTCTAATCCGGCTTCTCCCAGAAGCCCTCATAGATCGCCGTCTTGAAGGCCGTGATACCCTATTGTATCAATCAATTGTTTGGCAAATTATCTCGAATCGCAAATCCGTTAATATAACCACCCGAAGGTACAACCGCCGGGTTTTATATGCAATGTCAAACCAATTATACCTGCCCCAGACCTCTTTGTAAAAAGGTCGCCGGGAGGTAAAGACCAAACAAACAGACAGCATTGTTTCAATGGCTTTGAAAAGCAGAGAAAACCAAGTCCAACAGGTGTCAGCCTGATCACCTAGAAAACTGTGTGGAGCCCCCCTCGACGGGAATAACCCAGGAAGCCTGATCCCAGGCTCGACCATAGAAAACGCAGTTTCTGATGAGCCCTCAAGCGACCAAACTCGTCGGGGTAACTTACCTATTTTAGCCATCCTGACTAAAACTCGGTAAACAAAAACGGTGTTCTCGGAGCAACGAGAAAAACGCCGGAAAGGTAACCCACACTAAACTATACATTACAGGAGGGCGTAATGCATAAAGCAATGAATAACACAGGAAGCCTGATCCCAGGCTCGACCACAGAAAACGCAGTTTCTTATGAGCCCTCAAGCGACCAAACTCGTCGGGGTAACTTACCTATTTTGAGCCATCCTGACTAAAACTCGGTAAACAAAAACGGTGTTCTCGGAGCAACGAGAAAAAAACGCCGGAAAGGTAACCCACACCAAACGAGACATTTTAACACATTTTATACAAAGGGTGTGCGCAAAAATAGGGATACCTGAACAGGAGGGCGTAATGCATAAAGCAAAAACCGGGGCAAAGGTAGCCATGACAGAGACTGGTGGGATACTTACTCCAGGTTCTGCATAGACCCGCCGGGACCCAGCTCTGGAAAAAAAGAAAATTTCCAGGAATTAATGCTCATAAGGTTAACCCAAACATGTTCGCACACAAGTGTTAAATAACCCGCCGGGTAACGAGACGTAATACTCAACGACTACAGCTCGCTACGCGGTGGGGTTTCCTAAGTAAAAGATTTCAGAATATCTTAATTTGTCCAAAAGATTTATGAATACCCTCTGACATAATATATAAAGACCAGCATGGCGTTTATAACTGATTAAGTCTTTCCGGTGGTGTTTGTTTCAAGATTCAATTTTGGAAAAAAAAAAAACTAAAAAAGACGCCGGCCCCCGAATTATCTCGTAGATCAAAAACTGGGAAGCCTGACAAATATACGAGATCTAACTTCTCCCGAAGTACTTT